>OZ023270.1:64909581-65535831 GCA_964006375.1 Tillus elongatus | reverse complement strand
TTCACTCCTCTGGAAGTCATTGACGTTAAGCTTAAAAAACTGCCTATTATTCCTGTATTCAGCATTTTCCACCCTCACGGAATAATCACCTGGTATGTTCTGGGAGACAACCACACCCGGTTTCCACTTCTTTTTCCTCTCCTGCAACAAAATCTGCTGACCAACCTCTAAATTTTGCAATTCTTTTAGCTGAACGGTCATAATACTGTTTCTGCTTCTTGTTCAATTCTCACACTGTTGTTTCGTCGAAATTCTAGGTTTTAATAGTCAGTCTTAACTGACAGGTACTGAACTTCCTTCCCATCAATAACACAGTTGGACCAGGCAAGGTCTCCTTAGGTGTTGAGTTGTAATCGAGAATAGCCAAAAATGGATCTTCGCCGCTCTGATAAGCTTTAATAAATAGACCATTGATAGTCTGAATTGCCCTCTCAATCATACCATTACTTCGGGGATCAATGGTCTGGACGTAGTCAGTTTTATATCGTACTTCTTGGCGAAATCTGGTCACCTTTTGGTTACCTACGCCGCGAACTAATCTTGTGAAGTTCTCACCGCTTTATAGATTGTGTTCTGTTGCTAACAGGCACGGGTCTTCCATTGATTTCTTTGTGTCGGATCCAAGGTTGCTCAAAGGGTTGGCAGTCTTACGATTATGAAGGACTGGTTTGTATTTCACAGTTATGGAGGACTGATTTGTGTTTCTGGTTATTTTTTACTCATTGTTGATTGTTGTGATTTTTTTTGATTTTTCTGTTTTAGTTACATTCTGTTATGTAATTGTCAATTATGGTTTAAAATGCTTATTTTTAGTTTTAATTTTAATTTTTAAGCCTGTTTTTGTGGGTTATTTCTGTATTTCCTACCCAATAATTGGGCTTGTCCTGTTGGGTAGTGTAATGTTAAATAAATAAAATAAAGAAATAAATAAAAAACTAAAAAATTTAGACGAACTGAAAGGAGATCCATTATCAGAAAATATTTCAACCCAGTTAGGACAAAAACACTCGTAGTGGGCAGTTAATTTACTACTGAAAATTTACTAAAATAGTCTACTATCACTAAAAAGTTCTCAGACTTCACCGACATAAAGTCTATGCCTACTTTCTGCCAAGGAAGAGTATGGATATCTTGAGGTGTCAGAGATTATCTAGTATTACTTCTTCCTTCCCTTGACAAGTTCAACAAGGCAACACAACTTATCCAATGTCATTATAAAGACCTGGATAAAAAATCGCCTCTTGAGCTTTCTTTTTTACATCCGACAACTCCTTGATGCAACTGGCGAAACGATTCAAGAACTCATCTTTGAGTGCCTCTGAGATAACAAGCAACAATTGTTTACTTTCTGGACACTCTGTATAAACTACAAATAAGATGATTCCTAACAAATTTGTCGTGAAAGGTTATGCAAATGATACCGAATAATCAACTACAACAAATTGTATTCTAATGTAAACAGATGACAAGATGTTTTAGTCTGCTGTAGCTTAAACGTGATTTGTTGGCAAACAGTATGAATTACAACTTCCCATGCTTCCAGGGAATGAAAATAAAATGTTTCAATGTGAAGTATGGCTTTATAAATATCGTATAAATGTGATAAACACATTTAATTTGTACCATGAAATTCTCGAACGCCCAAGTAACACGCAGCTCTAAAATAATGGATTCAACATAACTAAAATCGCAAAATGTTGCAAAAATTCGTGTTCTTAACATCTTTCATCTATTTGGCCAATTCTGTGCCCACAACTGAAAAAAATCACCAAGAAAATAGCTCTGAAAATAAGCTCTACAAGATTATCGTCACATTTTTTAACAACACGAAGAACAAAGAATTACGCAACAGCAACGAAAATGACATAGTACTTGAAGAGTATGGACAATACTACGAAGGAGATATGATAATAGAAGACTCTAAAGTGAAAAGTGGCGCTCTACAGACCAGTTATTGGAAAAACGGTGTTGTCCCATTCGATTTTGACAAAAATTTTCCTAAAGAAGATCGCCAGAAAGTTTTGAACATCATCAGTTACCTAAATCAGAAAACTTGTATAACGTAAGTACATTTTACAACGAAAAGTTTAACAATACTTTCCAGAAATACAATTGGAGAACCCAAATCTCTACAATACAGTTTTAAAAGACGTGACGGTCGTTTCACTAACCAACTCATTAGATGATAACATATTTGTTTTCATTAACTAGGGTAGTGAAAATATCGTCAGGTCTTTTAAGAATGTTGTTGTGATTTGGGTTCCTAACTGTACTTATGGGTACTCATCACAGGTTCCAATTTTCACTTAATACGTTCTTTCCTACATTTTTATTATTATTAGCGAATTTTTCGTAGAACGACAAATTCACTAATGGGGAGATCTTATATATATATATATATATATATATATATATATATATATATATATATATATATATATATATATATATATATATATATATATATATATAAAGTGCTTCAAAAATATCTGCAAAAATTTCTAGGACGTATACTACACCATAAAATAAGTGTAGTTTATTCCATAAAAATATGCACGCCTAAGGAGTTACAGCCCCTAGAAAAAGACTAAAAAACGGTTTTTTTTGCATTTTTTTCAAAACTACTAGAGGACACTTAATGAAATTTGACACAGGGCCGTAGTTTTTTATGAGATTTTTTTTCCTCAGGTATCGTCCGCGGCCTTGCCGCGCCGATAGCACTGCAACCTTTGGTTGATTGTGCGTACCCTTAGTCTTACTCCACCCATTATGGGAAATATTACTAATTTGTTAGAATCGTCATATTTTTTTCAGAGGCGTAATTTACAAGGGGGCTGGGAGTGGTTCAATTTCCATATATTTTCTGTACGTGGTTTTATCTAATACATTTATTGAAAATATCAAAGCTTTTTTTATTTAACATAAAAAAGGTATTCTGTTAAAATGTTTTAAAGTTGACCGTTTTTGAGTAATTTGTAGTTCAATGTTAACGTGTTTTTTCAATCTTTTAAAATTACTTGTCCAAAATGCCTTCGAAAATATTTTAAATAGATCTTTGTATGAATTAAGCAATTGAGCAGGATGTCAGCTTGACATTTCTTGACGTATATTCTTAGAACAATTTTTTGAAAAAAAAACTGCATAAGGAGAAAATTTTGGGACGCAGCAAGTGCGTTATAGTAGCGAATTTTCATAAGAATTGTACACTATTATTATACGGCATATTATTAAAGTTAATACTTTAAACTTACACAGACCTTGAAGATCAGTTTTAGAGATCCTAGTACACGCACATTTGAGGAATTCTTTCGAAAGTGTTACCATCGATATCGCTATTACCAAAAAAATCTTGCGTTCTAACTCCTTTTGAGAAAAATGCCCAAAACTCAATTTTCTATGAAGCTAAAGAACTAAATTTTGCTATATCTGTAGATAGTGTGAGTCTCTGTAAGTATCTGCGAAATTATAAACGTAGCAGTTATTTTTCCGTATTAATTGTCAGTATAATTTCGTTTTTGTCAACCTAATCAAACCGGTTTTTTCAATATCAACAATAACAAAATTATAATTTCAGAATCAAAGGTGACAAACTTATTTAGCCGTTTTAAACAAAAATGAGATCTTGCTCAAAACGTAAGAAATCTGTGCACTATTGTTTCTCCAAATGTAAAAATAAAATATAAAAAACATACATTCATCGAGCTGGATTCGATGGCGTAACCTTCTGCTTAGAAGACAACGACGCTGTCACTGTGGCCATGTAAGCACACGTTAGCTAACGTTTTGTTTGCATGATACTCCAGATCGGCTTCATGCCCGGAATATTATATTCAAAGTATACGTAACAATTAATTACAGAATAGTAGAATTACCATTGAAATACATCCCACGACTGTTTAGGTCTTATATGACGTCTTATGTTTATCTTCAAAGATAAAAGAAACTATTTTAGAATCATTTTCATGGAGACTTGGCATGATTTTGTCTGCATTTCTACTATATTATGCGATAGCATAATATATCTTTGCTGCGCTAAAACTGTATTTGGGGCCGTTTATAAAGCAACAAATATAGTGTATTTTAATAATTGGTTGAATCCCGCAGTTAAATAACAATCACTTGACAAATTTTTAATTTCTTGTCCTCTGCCATTTTCCATAATTGCGGCCGAGATTTCACGATTGTTGGTTCGGGTAGTATGTTTTATGCATGGTATATATTTAGTTTGGTTACCTTTGATGTATGGTTTATACCTCTTGTATGAAAAAACCTACGCGTGGCAGTTAACTACTCTAGACAGAGTAGTAGTAGTAATGCCTTACAGACGTTAGGCATTGGAATTTAACCACTAAGTTGTTTCAAGGCATGTCTTTGGGATTTTATTTTTAATTTGGAAAAAACTCTAAATATTGTGTACAAAATTACTGAAAATTGACAACATGGGTTTATTTGCACTATTTCTAGCCACATGTGAAGTCTCATTCCAGTTACTCTGAAACTTACAAAAATATAGCGTTTTCAAAAAATTTTTGTGTATTTTTGGGGGAAAAATGTCCGTTATAGCTGATATACGAACTCGTCCGCGGTCTTAGTACAATGAAGCTATGTGCCAAGTTTCGTTCAAATCAGTTGAGTATTTTTTGAGTTGTCGCTCGGATATATATATATATATATATATATATATATATATATATATATATATATATATATATATATATATATATATATATATATATATATATACAAAATTTAACGAACCTTGGTTTTGCGTTCTAGGGACCCAAATTCGCGCTCATTTGAAGAAATTTTTTCAAAAGCTTTTCATCGCGACCTCTCTATTAGCGAATTTTTCTTAATGAAAATTTGCTGAAACATAACAGAAATAAAAACGTGACATCTGCAATCCGTCAAACAATTTCAAGCTGACATCTTGCTCATTTGCTTAATTCATATCATGGCCTATTTAAAAGGTTTGCAAAGGCATTTTGGACAAATGATGTGAAAAGCTTGAAAAACACGTCAACAATCAACTGCAAATTACTCGAAAACAGTTAACTTTAAAACATTTTAACAAGAATACCTTTATGTAAAATAAATTAAATGTTGGGATTTTCGCTAAATGTATTAAATAAAGCCACGCACAAAAAAGATATGGAAATTGAACTATTCCAGCCCCCTTGTAAGTTACGGCCGTGAATGAAATATGACGATTCTAAGAAATTAGTAATATTTCTCATAAAAAACCTACACCCCTGTGTAGTTTTTAAAAAAATAGCAAAAAAACATTTTTCTTCTAGGGGCTGTAGCTCCTTTTAGGAGTGCATTTTAGTAAATAGTTTTATGGAGTAAACTACACTTATTTTTTGGTATACTATACGTCCTAGATATTTTGTCAGACATTTTTGAAACATCATATATATATATCGATACCTCAATTCTATAATGTAACACCTCAAAAAATATAATAAACGAGAAAACGGCAAGTAAAATAATTGGGTCATGTTAACTAATGATAACCATTTGGTGGTTCTAGGTATAATGATAATAAAAATTATGAACATAATAAATAATGTATATGTAATTGGAAGTCAATCTATTTTTGGGTTTACAGTTTGATTTTATGATAATTTTGAATTTTGATCAAGTTGTTACATTATTGAACTTAAAATATTATGTAATCAGATTTAAAAGAGAGCGAATAGGTAACTTGTAAATCATTACAGGTCCAATATTATGATGCTAAATTTGTTTGAGGATTACATTTATCATTGCACAAATAAAAATATAAGGGGTATTTAATAAATAATTTTGTTATTTTAATTTTTCAAACATTTTATTTTAAAAAATTCATACAAAATTATTTCTTGTTACTTAAAACGGTAAAAACTTAACTGTAACTCTACAAAATAAACTTCGCAAAAAAATAACAAATGGTTATTCAGACTCTGAATCACTACAACTTGAAATATCTACGTCTTCCTTCTGATTATTATCATCCGATTTTTCAGACAAACCTTTATAAAATGGCCAATAGACCTGTTTGATGGCATTTTCTTTACAAAGCTCTAATAAGTTTTCTTTCTTCTTAGCATCGATAGAGGGAGCTTTTTTATAGGCAGGTAGCAGTTTAGTTTTTTTCTGTTCTTGATTATTTCTAAGGTGTTTTGAATTTTGTCTTACATCAATGGATTTAAAATTGTATTGTGAGTATGAGGTTTTATAAAAGATTATGTAAGGTTGCATCTTTTCTACCTTGACAATTCTAACGTCTTTCCAAACCACCTTCTCATTTTCTGTATTTTTAACATAATTTTTGCCCATTTGGGTACATAATGCTTTTAAATCAAAAATATCTTCCGTACAAATTTCATTCACTTTGTAAGGAGTTCCCTTTTTTTTAGCAGATCTGATAATGGTTGCCCATTGCGCAGGGACGTATATCGGGCCGCTTTTAAGTATACGATTTTTCTCTTTTTCAATACAGGCATGTACACTATCTCCTTCATTCTGAGTGTGTCCTATCACTAAAAACTTGTGTGTAATACTTTTAATTTTATCAATATTCAATACACAAAATAAATACAAGGCAAACACAAACTTATTTTTATTCTGTCCAACACAGTTGTCAGAATAAAAAATTATGTTCTCACTTTTACAGTCTTCACTACTTAAGTAGTGATACAGACAACTTCCAATTTCGTTAGCCCCCCTCTTTGCCAAACCTTCATGCCAAAGAAAGCATAATCCCAGTTTCTGCTTTACATCAAAAACGGTAAAGTTGTAGGTAGCCAATCTTCTTTTATAAAAAAAACTATTAACTTCTCCGCATGGAGTAGTTAGGACTGCTTGCAGATCAAAACAACACACAAGAACATTTTCGTCTGTCTCTTCTGTATCCTTTTTCTTTTCTTGTCTACTTAATTCCTTTTCTTCTAAATGCTTTTCAAATGTTTCCTTAATTTTTTCTTTATTGTCTTCATCGCCATTTTCATAGTTTGTACATAATGAACACTGGTCCTTTTTTGGTACATGGAATGCTATGTTAGTCTCTGTATTTAAAATTTTTGTATACATTGAAATTTTGGCATATTCTTGATTATTTTGAATGCAATTTTCTACATACAGCCGATACATAGTGGCGATATTTAGGCTGCCATCTAAGTATTCTTTTTTAGTCCTAGCACGGCAATAATGCGAGCTTACACGTGGGAAGGAATTGATATGCTCCCTAATACCGTCAATAACTTCTTGCTTTACTCTTTTTTGTTTCCCGTGCTTTCCCCGTTGGTCTGGTTTCAAAAACCCGTATTCATCTTTTTTCTTCGTAGTTGTAAAGATTGTCCTGTTGTTTATAGCTAATGTATTTTTAAAAAATGTTTTACAAACACGTATAGCTTGCCCTTCTACCTGAAGGGTGTATTTTATAGTTTTTGATCGATTGCTTCCAGTTTTCGTATATCTGTAAGGAGGTATAATTTCGGATATATTTTTATGGATAAAATCTCTTTGTTTATCAATCGAGCCCAGTTTCCAATACTTTTCAAAAATAGTTTTTCTCTGATCTTCAGTGAATTTGGTAAAACATTTTAACCTACATATTTCGTTACAAGGACCTTTAAGTACCTTTTTTTCCACTTTATTTTTGGCTGCGTTCACATATTCTTCACCCAAGTTTCTTTTTATTTTCTTTTTATTTTTCTCCCAATTATCACAATCTCGTATTCTTTTTCTTGTACATTTTTTTGTGTTTTGATCTTCCATTGTTGACTGATCTTCGCTATTCCCAGAGGCCAGACTATGTTCTGGTTGCTTTGGAGGATTGTCATCTTCGCCACTAGATGACAGTGAACTGGATGGTTCATAATTCTTATCGGCAATACTGTCGTCACTATCTTCCTCAAAATTATCGATATTTTCCATAGATGTGGAAGGTAAATCCTAAAACAATACACCTAATCAGGACTTTGCCAAAATTTCAGATTTTTCTATATTCATACTATGAAGTTTGTGTTGCTTTCATTTATTTTGTAGGCAAAATAAATTCAAAAATTCAGAAATATTGGAGTATTTTATTGGCGAAACTAGTTACCTTATAGTATTTTTGATTTGAGTTAAAACAGTATAAATCATAATTTAATTATTAATATAGCGATAAACCTATGCCAACAACGGTGACTTACTCTATATTCTATTTCTAAAAATAATTAAAGGTCTACAACTTGTTACATCTATATTCTATTATTTCACAAACTCTTGAATTCAATAGTGTAACAAGTGAAACATGATTCAGAAACTTTTGCATAATAATATAAAAACTGAAGTTATCTTCAACAGTAACATTCAAAGCATAATCATAAATAAGTAGTTATTATTAATTTTATTCTAAACTTAGTGGTGATAGCCCAATAAACAGAACTAGATGCAAATTAAGGTTATGTTATACTGTAAGAATAATATTGAATTAACTTACCTTTGTGTCATTTGTAGTTTCATGGCTATTTATGGTGGCCAATCGCAACAACAAACTGGTACGCGTCTCGTTTGGATCTTTTTTTGCGTTATTAAAACTAAAAGTATTCATTGTTTATGTCTAGAACACACAATCTCGGTTCATAAAACATACGTAACCTCTAATATTTATTAATTCACTACAGTTCTAAACCGTAACAACTCTGTTTGTTACACTATAGAACAGGAGTTTATTTTAATTATGAGTTGTTCCATAGTGTAATCAGCGACATCTTGCGGGCAAATATCATAGTTAGAGTTGTTTCCTTATTGAAATAGAAAGAGCATGGTATCGGCTATTACATGGGGGCACTAACTCGAAAACGACAATTTTTGACTTGTTACGTTCTAGAACTGAGGTATCGATATATATATATATATATATATATATATATATATATATATATATATATATATATATATATATATATATATATATATATATATATATATATATATATATGTGTGTGTGTGTGTGTGTGTGTGTGTGTGTGTGTGTGTGTGTGTGTGTGTGTGTGTGTGTGGGCGCGTGCGTGTGTGTGCATGTGCGTGCATGCGCGCGCGCGGGTGTGCGTGTGTGTATCACACCGGTAACTAAAAACATAATGGGCCGATTTTGATCAAATTTGGTGTGCACCTTCCTTTTGAAGTGGCTTGGACAAGTTCGTTAGTCAGAAAAATCGGACCAGTTTCCCCAGGAAAATTTTGGGTTTTTCTCTCGGAAAAGTTTTGTTTCTCCGAAAATAACAAAGCTATGGCAACCAAACCTATGTGCCAAAATTCGGATCTCTACGTTAAAAGGCAAAAAAATGATATGCATTTATATAAATTGGGTGCCACTGATGACCAGAGAAACACAAAATAACGGCTTTAAGTGGCTTGATCTTTATCTTTCGTATTACCTAACAATTTTTTAAAATTATTTTTTGTCGAAAAAGTTAGCTGTCAATGAGCTTTCTTAAAAATGCTATCACAAGGGGTCTCGAGAGCATTTTAAAGAAAGCTAATAATAATAGCTTAAAAAATGTGTTAGGTAATACGAAAGATGAAAATAGCGCCATTGACATGTCTGGTACCTATGAGATAATTTATATTGATTGTAATCTTAACGTTGGGCAGACTAAAGGAACCATTGAAACCAGATTCAAGGAACATCTGGCACAGCTGACATATGTTGGAGACAATTCATGCGTGGCACAATATATTTGGGATAATAATTACCACATAGGTAAAGAAAATCTGAAACCTATCAAAAATGTTAAACAACCAGCGCAGTTAGATGCGTACGAAAGTATTTATATTTCTAAGGCAATAAAAATAAAAATTCCTTAAACCGAGCTCTGCCATTGATTTATAGTCCTTTGTTTGCACGCTCTCTTTGAAGAGATTCCGAATCTCTGCAGGTAAAGTTATAACGGAAGTTCAAAAACCTCGTCCGGCAATTAAAATACAATACACAGAAAATTTTCCTGGTAGCTCTCTTGATCGGTCATTACCTAAGACTTAGTATAAAAGGTGATTTTTAGTTTTAAGTAGTTTCGAATTTTTCATCCTCTGATTAGTGAAACGATCGTTAGGTCTTTAAAAAGAGGTGCTGTGGTGATTTGGGTTCTCCAAGTGTACTTAATAGTTAAAATAGCTCAAAAATTCAAAAGCAAATAAATGTAATCACTCTGTAAGTTTTGAAAGACTTTAACATTGATAATTAGTTTTAGGAAACACTGGTATTTCTTAGATGGTCCCACCTATGTGCAAATAAGCAACAGTAAACCAGGTTGTTTCGCAACAGTTGGTAGGCCAAATAAAGGCAAAGGAAAAGTAAATCTAAGCAAGAACTGCATGCAAAAGGATGGAGTTATAATTCACGAACTTCTGCATTCTGTTGGAATTTTCCATGAACATAGCAGATATGACAGGGATAACTACGTTCAGATCCATTGGGAAAACATCAGTCCAGGTAATATCATGATTATTATTATATTTTAATTACTATTTGTTAATTCGGGTTTTGGGTCATACTAGACCAGTAGCGGCTCGTGCCTTAATGCATTGGGGGTGCGCAAGAAAAAAAAGTTCGGGACGCAGCAAGTGCGTTATGGTAGTAAATTTTTATTTGATGCTTCAAATTGGAATAACTCAAGTTTCTACGAACGTAGCAAGTTGAATTTTGGTGTATAGTAGGGTCTTACCCAGCGCAACATATTAACCAAATTTCATCAAAGTAACTTTGTAACTTTCGGAATTTTTTTTTAAGAAAACTCAAAATTTGAATAACTCAATTTTCTAAAAATGTAGAAAGTTGAATTTTAGTGTGTGGTAATGTCTTTTACAAGGCAACATATCTACCAAATTTCATTAAAATACCTTTGTAATTTTCGGAGAAAAAGATTTTTTTGAAACAAAACTCAAAATTTTCCCGGAAAACGTTATACGATTTTTCTGACTAACGAACTCATCCAAGCCATTAATAAAAGAAAAGCACTTGCCGAGTTCTTCGAAATCAGTTGCTTATTTTTTGAGTTATTGCTTGGATACATACATACATACATACATATATATATATATATATATATATATATATATATATATATATATATATATATATATATATATATATATATATATATATATAACATATCAAAATTGAAACTGAACCCAGATATGGATTCTAGGGGTCCTAGTTCGCGCTCATTTGAAAATAATTTTGCAAAGTCTCTCCATCGATACCTCTTTATTAGTGAATTTTTTAAAATAAAAATTCACTACGAATGAAGGGCTCCCCGAGAATGTATTGTAAAGAAACCTGCTTACTAAACTTAATAATTATTAACTACTTACCAAGTTTTCCTCTAGTTAGTTATACGTTATAGTAGTTAAAAAGCCCCTTAAAAAGTTAACCTTTGAATTTAAAATATCTACTGAATTAATCACAGTATCACAATTATTTTGTCCACTTATTAAGCAACCCGAAGTAGTAACCATCTTAATAATAATAATTGTCTTGTTAGAACATGTAAACAACAACGAAATGATCTAATTAAAAATTAATCCGACGCGAAGACGAAAATTACTACGTAGTAGGTACACACGCTCTGCCAAAAGTCCACTACCAACTGAAAGTGTGTAATTTTATAGTGCACGACAGATTGCTTATTCGGTCGTTTTCGACGAAGATCATCAAGATTCGGCGATTATTTCGCACTGAAGTATCGCATTTCGTGAGAGCGCCGAAAAATACACACCGCCGCCCGAATGCTTTATATGGATACGAATGTATATAACGTGTGCAACGATTGACACTATACTTATTCTGATTCTGTATTAATGGCTGCCGACTCTCTGCGATCCTCGATATACTAATTTTGTTTGTTGAATGGAGGAGGTAAAAAAGTAAATAAAAATTTATTAAAATATAGCATAGCAAAAAGATTGTTTTTTTCCACGGCAGGCAGCATCGCGCGTGCACGGGCGCACTTATTGAGGAGCCGCCCCTGACTAGACGCTTATTCAACGCGGCTCTATCTCTCGCAACTCCTCTTCAATTTCTGATTGCAACTTTATACTATTTTTAGCTAATTAATCTATCAACCGTAATTGTAAGGACATATAGTTTATAGTCTTAGTAGTTTGCTCTTGATACTAATGATGTTTGATTTATTTTTAAAAAATCGATTTTTGAATCGTGAAGAATCGTTTGTTCAAATATCGATTTAATAAAAATCGGAGCTAAAAGAATCGATTTTTGAAAAATCGATTCCTAATTACACAACTTGCAATGACCTTCATTATCAATTACTTTTATGAAATATTTCCATACCATACTTTTTCTTTCTTACACGAGGCATGCTTAAACGTTTAAGGAACTAATACGCTTGAATGAGTAATAATAACAAGAGCCAAAGCAAAATCCGCAAATTAATAATGCAATAATACCATTCATCCTAACATCAAAAACAGGATAAATTGAAAAACAAACCATAAGTCCAAAATTTTACGGATGGCAAATGACAATAACTGACAATCCACGCCACTGTAGTGAATTGGCATATTTCTAATTTGCATCCCATTTTTTACCACACGATACATATATACATCATATTCTGTGGTATTAAGTAATACTATATTAAAATAGTGCACAAAAAATGTACTGTTTTTGTTTGAAAATTAATTAATATCATTTACGTATTAAGTAATTGTTTTCAATTCGATCTCCGGGGAAATGTTTCGATTTTCCTGATAATCGAGAGTTGGCGAATCGATTTGAAAATCGAAATTTTGCAACATAAATAATCGATCTTTTCGAAAATCGATTGGAATCGAACATCCCTACCTGATACAAACTCACAAAAAATATTAGCAATAGAAACATATTTAGGGCCATTAGTTACAAGGCTTGCCAAACAGTAAATACACAGTTCTGTCTGCAACTGGATAGGCACATAACAGGTCTCTGTTATTTCATCATTCTTCACACACAACATGCTTCTAATATTCTGCTCGAAACCAATTCTCCGTAAATGATGAGATTTTTAAATACAAACTAGAGTTTGTAATCTTTAACATCTAATCTAATGCTTCAAATGATAAGAGCAGTTTTCAACAAACATGCTACTCCTATGATATGCTAAATATATGTACAGAGTAAATCAGTAGTCAGTCTCTTTTATCAAAGAGTTGTAAGAAAATTTATATTAGGTTATGACCAGATGTCTGAGTTCCCTGTTGGGGGTTTGTTCTGGTGTTTTCGTGGAGCCTTTACCACTTATATCACATTTTCAATCTGCTACGCCATACAAAGAAATTTCCTAAGGCTTTGCAAGATACTCGGGGTCTGTTCTCTTTTTAAGGATGGCGATCGCGTATTGATAAACAATTATAGCCTTGTACCCATTTCCCTCAATGTTTATAAAATGTTTTAGGCATGCGTTGGGATTTTTCCATATGTCTGAAACTACATTTCGCCGTTACAACATAGCTCTGTGAGTGTTAAATCTACGATATCAAAATTGATTACTTTTACCTTATATTAATCATATGTTTTGGACGACAAAGCCAACGAATTTATGTTATTTTATAGACTCCTTTAAGACTAGATGCATTCTCGCAACAATTAGAACCGTAGACCGGTTTCGCTCTCATTAGAGCTCTTCAGTACGGCATACTAATTGCAGCAAAAATGCACCAAAAATAACACGGCTATCGTATAGCCAGTCTTAAAACACTAAGTGAGTAGCGAGCGTGTCGCCACCTAGTTCGGAACCAAGTACTATGTTGTCACGCCCGCTCCAAATAACACAGAGTGTGGCGGTGGTTCCGACCGCAGTGTTTTAGTCAACACTACCCTATGTTTCTCTTGACAGCTAAAACGTTGCGTTACGTTATTCGACAGCAAGCTGTCAAGAACTACTATATAAGAGACACCAGGGATCTCTCTCGCTCTCTCCTCGCTACTAACCGACACAGTGAAGATACGTCTCTCCACGCTCGGTCAGTTATCTGTTATGTGCTGTCTGTGATTGTTTTATAGTTAAATGTATAGTTTATTCAGTTAGTGAAATAATAAAGTATATTAAATGTTTACGTATGGATTTAATATCAACAAGTGCAATTAACATCCATATTGGTGACCCCGTGCCGCAAGCCGAAGATGCCCAGCCTGATGTTCCAGCCGACGTCGCCTAACTTCCACGCACGTGCTCATGCCTACAGAAAACTAATATCTAAACAGGTTAGTCTTTTCTAATTTAAAAATTATCTGATTTTTTTCACAATGGCCGAAGATTCTTCAAGCAGCAATATCATGGCAAGGGTTGCAATAAAATTACCTCCTATATGGAGACGTAACGTGAAAATCTGGCAAATGCAGGTTGACGCCCAGTTTGATATATCGCAGATCAGTTCTGAAAAGACAAAATTCAGTCATGTACTCGCTATACTCGATCCTGATGTCGCAGAGTCAATTTCAGATTTTTTAACCCAACCATTATCATCAACCCCCTATTCAGATCTAATGAAACGTCTTTTATTAGAATTTGAAGAGTCCGATAGTCGCAAACTAAATAAACTTTTAACAGAATTAGAATTAGGCGACAGAAAACCATCGCAACTTTTACGCGAAATGAAGTTTTTAGCCGGTAGTCAGATTGGAGAAAATTTCCTTAAAATTTTATTTCTACAACGTTTACCAGTCAACGTTCGTTCAATTTTGGCTTTGAGCAACGATTCTCTAGAAAATTTGTCGGTTACAGCAGACAAAATCGTGGAATTTTCCAGAGATAAATACAACGTGGCTGAAATTCAGTCACGCGAGCCCGACAAGCTAGCCAAATTAGAAGCGCAATTAGAGAAGCTAACAGCATCAGTCAACGAATTGCGAACGCGTTCCCGATCTACCTCCCGAGAAAGACCCAAGCTTTCTCGAAACTCCATAACCGCAAATTCCTCAACCTCCACGTGTTGGTATCATGAACGATTTGGCAACAAGGCCAAACGTTGCATCCAACCTTGCAATTTCAAAGCAAAACATGTGTCGGAAAACTAATAAGGCACTCCCTCCACGCGGCAGGAGACGAGAGCCACCTAACACGCCGCCTTTTTATTTTTGATAGACGCTCCAATATGAAATTTCTAATCGACTCTGGAGCGGATATTTCAGTTATTCCACCCACTCACGACCAACGGAAATTTCAATCGAAACGTACCTTGTATGCTGCAAACGGGACCCCTATTCATACCTATGGCGAACAACTATTAGATTTGGATCTAGGTTTACGCCGTAGGTTCTGCTGGCCCTTCACACTTGCCGATATCAAGCAACCAATTATAGGCGCTGATTTTCTAGCAGAGTTTGCTTTACTTGTAGATATGAAACATAGACGTTTAATCGATACAAAGACAAACCTCTCTAAGACCGGTGCTAACCCACCACCAGGATTTAATTCTAAAATTCATCTCGTAGACCCGACACACCAGTACTTCAAATTGCTACAACAATTTCCTGACCTGTTTAAGGAAACTTCTTCTAGCAACCTTCCAGAGGTTGAGTTCTTCCATACTATAAGTACGGAAGGACCACCTGTCACTGCAAAAGCTAGAAGATTGCCCCCGGAAAAGCTAGCTCAAGCAAAGCTAGAATTCCAGCACATGATGGACTTGGGAATTTGTAGACCCTCCAAAAGTCCATGGTCAAGCCCCCTCCACATGGTGCAAAAAAAGGATGGCTCATGGAGACCATGTGGGGATTACCGAGCACTAAACGCTAAAACAATCCCAGACAAATATCCCATTCCAAATTTGCAGGATTTTAATGCCCAGTTAGAAGGCAAACGTATTTTTTCAAAATTAGATATCATTCGCGCTTTCCATCACATCCCAGTAGCACCTCAAGATATTCCCAAAACAGCAGTCATAACTCCATTTGGGTTATTCGAATTTGTTAAAACCCCATTTGGCCTTCGTAATTCAGCACAAACATTTCAAAGATATTTACATTCAATTTTAAGACATCTTGACTTTGCCTACTCCTATCTTGACGATATTCTCGTTGCATCAGCCTCTGAAAAAGAACATCAAGAGCATCTAGCAAAACTTTTTCAGACACTTCAAGACAACGGCATCCGTATCAATTCATCTAAATGTGAATTCGGAGTGGCCGAAATTTCATTTTTAGGTTTTCGTGTAAATAAATCTGGATTATTTCCACTTCCTGAACGCATCAAAGCTATTACCGACCTACCTCTTCCCGATACCATTGAAAAACTCAGAAGATTTCTAGGTCTCATAAATTTCTACCGTCGTTCTCTTCCACGTGCTGCGGAAATTCAGCAACCACTATTCGACCTCTGCCAGAATCCCAAAAAACGCGACAAACGTAAAATCGAGTGGACTCCTCAGACTCGAGAAGCATTCGAACGTTTGAAAGAGGCACTAAAAAACGCTACACTAATAGCTCATCCGTCTTCTTCGCTACCACTGATTCTCCATGTCGATGCTTCTGATTATGCCGTAGGCGCTTCCCTCCAACAATTACGTGATCAAACACTAGAACCCCTAGGTTTCTACTCTAAAAAGCTTACTTCAGCCCAAAAATCTTACAGCACCTACGATCGCGAACTTCTAGCTGCTTATCAGGCAGTTAAATACTTTAGATATACCCTAGAAGGTCGCCATTTCACCATTTATACGGACCACAAACCTTTGACATACGCTTTTGAACAACGCGTCGATAAAGCATCTCCAAGGCAACTACGACATTCAGACTTCCTAGGTCAATTTACCACAGACATTCGCTACATACCAGGTCCTACAAACATTCCCGCAGACTATTGTTCTCGCATTGAAACAATTTCACTTTCTTCCACTGTGTCACTCCAAGAAATTGCGCAAGCTCAGTCATCTTGTGAGGAACTCAAACACCTTCTGCAGTCTAAATCTTCCTCATACAAATTTCAAAAAATCCCTCTTGACAACGGAATGAATCTTATTTGCGATTCTTCTTCAAAGAAACTTCGCCCATTCATTCCGCTCAAATTTCGCCGAAAGATTTTCGATTCTATCCACAATTTATCTCACCCAGGCATATCAGCTTCAGTCGATCTGGTCCAGGATAGATTTTGTTGGCCCAAATTGAAACGCGATGTATCTCTTTGGTCTAAAACTTGCATTCCCTGCCAGAAAGTCAAGATATGGAGACACACTTCCAGTGCCATTGGACAATACACCCCAGCCATGAGAAGATTCTCGCATATAAATGTTGACATTGTGGGACCATTACCACTATCACAAGGTCAACGCTATCTGTTAACAATAATAGACAGATTTTCTCGATGGCCCGAAGCAATTCCATTGTCAGATATTACAGCAGAAACAGTAGCGAACACTATTTTATCATGCTGGATCTCTCGTTTCGGTGTTCCGCAATACATCACCACAGACAGAGGTAAACAATTCGATTGCCACCTTTTCACACACCTCACTAAAACACTAGGTGCAGACCACATCAAGACCACAGCTTACCACCCAGCAGCAAATGGTGTAATCGAGAGATGGCATAGAGTTCTGAAACAGGCCTTGAAAGCTCATATGGACGAAAACTGGGTCGCTAAATTGCCAATTGTGTTACTAGGACTCAGATCGTACATAATTCCAGAATATCGCTCAACACCCGCTGAAATAGTATACGGAGAATCAATCAAACTTCCCACCGACTTTTTCAACAGCACACAAGCTCATGATGTTCCACCACTTATATCTCAGCTGAAAGAAGACATAAGGAAACTTCGACCAGTACCTTTTAAACATCATACTGCAAAAAAGGTATTTGTCCATCCTAAGCTTATGGAAGCTCCTTTTGTTTTTGTTCGCATTGATATTCCGCGAAAAACCCTCGAACCAGTTTATGACGGCCCCTTTGAAGTGTTATCCCGAACTGACAAAGTCTTCAAAATCAAGAAATCACACGGAGAAGAGACAATTTCTGTTGACCGTCTTAAACCCGCATTCATTCTTTGTGACAACGAACAGACAACTTTCCAGCCTCAGAGACATCCTAGTGAAACTGAAAGTGACAGTGAAAGTCCAACACCTAGTGAAACTGAAAGTGACAGTGAAAGTCCAACACCCAGTGAAACTGAAAGTGACAGTGAAGTTCCCGTTCCCGTTCAAACTACACGCCATGGACGTAGAGTTCGATTTCCACGAAGATACTTGAACTAATAGCGTTGCCACTGAGAGGGGAGTACGTGGCGGTGGTTCCGACCGCAGTGTTTTAGTCAACACTACCCTATGTTTCTCTTGACAGCTAAAACGTTGCGTTACGTTATTCGACAGCAAGCTGTCAAGAACTACTATATAAGAGACACCAGGGATCTCTCTCGCTCTCTCCTCGCTACTAACCGACACAGTGAAGATACGTCTCTCCACGCTCGGTCAGTTATCTGTTATGTGCTGTCTGTGATTGTTTTATAGTTAAATGTATAGTTTATTCAGTTAGTGAAATAATAAAGTATATTAAATGTTTACGTATGGATTTAATATCAACAAGTGCAATTAACATCCATACAGAGTATTAAAATAGAGACGGTATGCATCTAGTCTTACATACTTTGTCCCTATATTGGGGTAGAAATGGGCCAGGGCTAACAATTTTTTAAATTGTTAGTTAGTTGTATACCGTCTCTATTTTAATACTCTGTGTTATTTGGAGCGGGCGTGACAACATAGTACTTGGTTCCGAACTAGGTGGCGACACGCTCGCTACTCACTTAGTGTTTTAAGACTGGCTATACGATAGCCGTGTTATTTTTGGTGCATTTTTGCTGCAATTAGTATGCCGTACTGAAGAGCTCTAATGAGAGCGAAACCGGTCTACGGTTCTAATTGTTGCGAGAATGCATCTAGTCTTACATACTTTGTCCCTATATTGGGGTAGAAATGGGCCAGGGCTAACAATTTTTTAAATTGTTAGTTAGTTGTATACCGTCTCTATTTTAATACTCTGTGTTATTTGGAGCGGGCGTGACAACATAGTACTTGGTTCCGAACTAGGTGGCGACACGCTTGCTACTCACTTAGTGTTTTAAGACTCCTTTAAGACGGTGCTTATATATCACATTAAATTTTTATTTTCAAACTTAAGGTTCTTTAATTTAGTCAGTTGCTTGTATCACTTGTTCTCATATTTTGATGATTTTCCGATCAGGTATAGGACAGGTATCCCACAGGTATCAAATCTGAGAACAGTGTTATTTCTTCTACATATTAATATCCTAGAAAATCGAGTAGTTGCCATTCATTGTCCAAGTATGCTGTTATATCGAGATCTTCACTCGAGTTAGCAACAAACAATAACGTATTAGAAATGTCCTTGAACTAAAAACATAGTTGCACAATAGGGAAAAGAAAAAATATGTTATATATATATATATATATATATATATATATATATATATATATATATATATATATATATATATATATATATATATATATATATACCTATATATATATATATATATATATATATATATATATATATATATATATATATATATATATATATATATATATATATATATATGTTATATTATCCCTTGATCACTCAGTAAAGGATGCTATGGGTATGCTACATAACAAAAAGGAAAGCTGCACACCATGTTTTTGTACCCAACAACCAATGAAGAACTGACCAACATTGTGAAAAATTTTAAAAATAAGCCCTCATCTGATATATCTGGAATGACAGTTCCATTGTTAAAGGAAGTATTCCATATCATAGTTAGCTGTTTGTGTGAGGTGCTTAACCAGTGTATGATCCAAGGCAACTTTCCTAAAAAGTTAAAGCTGGGAAAAGTGATTGCAATACATAAAGTTGGCAGTTTGGATGATTGTGACAACTACCGGCCTATCTCGCTACTTCCGATTCTATCAAAGATATTTGAAGAGCTCCTTAAGAGGAGGTTGCTGGCATTCATTGAAAGATACAAGATATTAGATCCGCGCCAGCATGGCTTTAGACCCAAACGTTCAACAGACACAGCCTTGACCGAAATTGTTATGAGTATTGCCGAAGGACTCGATGAAAAAATCATGTTGAAGTCGTAGCTTGTGATCTGAGTAAGGCTTTTGATACAGTTTCAAAGTGTATTTTGTTGGGGAAGCTGGTACATTATGGTGTCAGAGGTACAGCCCTCTCTTTCTTTGGGTCTTACCTGGAGGATAGGAGGCAGGTTGTGTATTGGGATAAACAGCTATCCGATGAGATGACAGTAGATTGTGGTGTTCCGCAGGGTTCCATTTTGGGCCCCCTACTCATTATCATCTATATGAATGATCTGTCGGCCAACATTGCATCTGATGCGATCGGTCTTTATGCCGATGATACCAGCTTTTTTAACAGAGCAACAGCAACGATTGATTTGGGTCTCCGTACTAGGACTTGCCTTGACCAAGCAGATGAGTGGTTTAGAATAAACTCTCTAAAACTGAACTTAAATAAGACACAACGACTGGTGCTGGGTGCGGGACACAGCGGCAGAGCGAGGCTAAAGCTTCTTGGTGTAATTCTGGAGGATGGCCTTGCCTGGTCTGCTCATGTCTCGTCCCTGCTTGGAAGGTTGTCTACGGATATTTTTACAATGCGGCGAATGAAAGCTGTGGTGGGCCGGGAGGCCTGCAAGATGGCATATTTTTCCAACTTTGACTCTGTCGCTGGTTATGGTGTGCTTTTGTGGGGGTGCAGTCCAGGCTTGCAGCAAGTGCTCCTGAAGCAGAAAGAAGCCCTGTGTATCTTGTGCGACGTGTCTTGGAGGACTAGCTGCCGTGGGTTGTTCGAGCGCGAGCGTATACTTGCCGTAGTATCGGTATTCATTTTTGCCTGCTTAAAATATGTGCATGAAAACAAAGACTTATTTCTGGCCATTGAACAATAACATACCTATGATACCAGAAAGAAAGCTAACTTTAGCATACCATATCACAGACTGGCTAGAATGCAATTGGGTGCAAATTATCTGGGTTTGAAGCTGTATAACAGACTGCCAAGTGATTTTAGGGAAATGCCTGAATCACGATTTGCCAGAGAGGTTAAGAGACTTCTGCTGCGGACGACACTGTATTCATTGGATGAGTATTTTGAGACTGGTTGGTGAGATGTATCAAAACAGCTCCCTATGGACTTTAAGTGTATTTTGTGTTGTTTAGTTCTCTATATATTTGGTACATAGATTGATTTGTTTGTTGTTTGTTCCTATTGTTTCTGTGGTGTTCTTTACAACTATTGTATATTAAATATTTGACCATCTGTATTTATGTGTATACATATTATTTACCTGACACGCCATGTAATCTCTTGATGGCAAATAAATATGATGATTATTATTATTATTATAAATATTATTATTATCTTTGAATAATATACTAATTTAAATTTTAAATCTTGTGTACTTCTATCGTAGGCAAAAACGTTTAAATACGCCATGGTTCTTGTATTGGGAAATTATTGAAATAAATTAATAAACAAACAATAGTAAAATAAATCAGAAGTGTTACCATAGAATTGCCTAAATAAGTTCTATTTTAACATTTATTGTTATGGTATAGAACAACATTTTTGATTTTACAGGTGACTCACATAACTTTGTGAGAAGAAACAACTTCCAAGTATTCAATATACCATATGACTATTACTCCATCATGCATTATAATACACATGCGTATACTAAAAATGGTCTGCCAACGCTGGAACCAAAGGTAAGTTACATAATAAGTAAATTTATTCTAATGAAAATAACCCGCTAATTGCATATTTCCTGTTTTTCTTGAGAAAGTCAAATTATTGTGAGCTGACAAAAAGCTAATAATATTAAGGCTATTATCATTAGCAATTCTCATAATTAATATGGAACGTGGGGTAGAAATGAACTATAATTGTTTGCAGTGAAAATGTTAATCTTCCATAACAGTCACTACTCAAAAAATGTTGAAAGAGTCCATTATATTCCTCTGCATCATCGCCGTATTGAGATCAGGCAGACAGCAGAAGAAACAGGCTTATGTTACCATATAGTAAAAAAAGAAGAACGGTGTTTTGGCTTGTCGGTGGCTACTAGTCAGGTAGCAAGCAGACAAGGGTCGTTTTATTGGTCGTTTTGCAACTGTTGGATGAATGAATATCAGGTTTATGCATATTATCCTCAAATCAAATGCCAAAATATGGAATAAAGACTCAATGTCTCCCGCCCCCTTTAAAGTTTATGAGTCCTCTGCAGAAAAAGTACGGTTTTATGGGATACTTAAGGTGTAATTTTGACAGATTATTCAAAAAACGGTAAATGGTCAGTACTGTGTCAATTTTGTAATTACGTTGCGTAAATCCGTAGAGAAAAGTCCTTAGAGTCGAGGAAAAAGGTAATCTTTCATCAAGACAATGTACCAAGCCACAATTTAGTAATCGCAATGTCTGCCATCAACAGCGCTGAGGTCAAACTATCAGAACATCCAACTTATTCGCCAGATTTGGTACCAAGCGACTACAGACTGTTTAGAAAACTCAAAAAATACTTGAGGAAGAAGATATTTTTCGACAGATAATTAACTGTGAATGAGTGGTTTGAAAAAGTTGAAGAAACATTTTATTTAATAACTGTAAAAATGTTGGAGCATTGTCTGGAAAAGTATATTAAATTAACGCAATTGTTGAAAGATAAAAATGTGGCGGTGTTCCGACCGCAGTGTTTCCGCCAACACTACTCTGTGTTTCTGCGTTAATACTCTTGACAGTTAAAAGTTACGTCATGCAACAGCCAGCTGTCAAGAACTACGGCAACTATAAGAGACACTAGGCGATCTTTCTCCTTCTCTTCTCTACCAACCGCTACAGTGAACACACGTCCTCCACGCTCGGTCGGTTATCTGCTATGTACTCGTGTACTGTTGTAATTGTTATTATATCATAAAGTTTATTATAGTTAAATGTATCATAAAGTTTAACCAAGTGAAGTAATAAAGTTATCTTAAATGTTTACGTATGGATTTAATATCAACAAGTGCAATTAACATCCATAAAAAATATTTAATTATTTCAACGGATTGCATCTTATTTGCGATTCTTCTTCAAAGAAACTTCGCCCATTCATTCCGCTCAAATTTCGCCGAAAGATTTTCGATTCTATCCACAATTTATCTCACCCAGGCATATCAGCTTCAGTCGATCTGGTCCAGGATAGATTTTGTTGGCCCAAATTGAAACGCGATGTATCTCTTTGGTCTAAAACTTGCATTCCCTGCCAGAAAGTCAAGATATGGAGACACACTTCCAGTGCCATTGGACAATACACCCCAGCCATGAGAATATTCTCGCATATAAATGTTGACAGATTTTCTCGATGGCCCGAAGCAATTTCATTGTCATATATTACAGCAGAAACAGTAGCGAACACTATTTTATCATGCTGGATCTCTCGTTTCGGTGTTCCGCAATACATCACCACAGACAGAAGTAAACAATTCGATTGCCACCTTTTCACACATCTCACTAAAACACTAGGTGCAGACCACATCAAGACCACAGCTTACCACCCAGCAGCAAATGGTGAGATGGCATAGAGTTCTGAAACAGGCCTTGAAAGCTCATATGGACGAAAACTGGGTCGCTAAATTGCCAGTTGTGTTACTAGGACTCAGATCGTACATAATTCCAGAATATCGCTCAACACCCGCTGAAATAGTCTACGGAGAATCAATCAAACTTCCCACCGACTTTTTCAACAGCACACAAGCTCATGATATTCCACCACTTATATCTCAGCTGAAAGAAGACATAAGGAAACTTCGACCAGTACCTTTTAAACATCATACTGCAAAAAAGGTATTTGTCCATCCTAAGCTTATGGAAGCCCCTTTTGTTTTTGTTCGCATTGATATTCCGCGAAAAACCCTCGAACCAGTTTATGACGACCCCTTTGAAGTGTTATCCCGAACTGACAAAGTCTTCAAAATCAAGAAATCACACGGAGAAGAGACAATTTCTGTTGACCGTCTTAAACCCGCATTCATTCTTTGTGATAACGAACAGACAACTTTCCAGCCTCAGAGACATCCTACTGAAACTGAAAGTGGCAGTGAAAGTGAAAGTGACAGTGAAGTTCCCGTTCCCGTTCAAACTACACGCCATGGACGTAGAGTTCGATTTCCACGAAGATACTTGAACTAATAGCGTTGCCACTGAGAGGGGAGTATGTGGCGGTGATTCCGACCGCAGTGTTTCCGACCGCAGTGTTTCCGCCAACACTACTCTGTGTTTCTGCGTTAATACTCTTGACAGTTAAAAGTTACGTTATGCGACAGCCAGCTGTCAAGAACTACAGCAACTATAAGAGACACTAGGCGATCTCACTCCTTCTCTTCTCTACCAACCGCTACAGTGAACTTACGTCCTCCACGCTCGGTCGGTTATCTGCTATGTACTCGTGTACTGTTGTAGTTGTTATTATATCATAAAGTTTATTATAGTTAAATGTATCATAAAGTTTAACCAAGAGAAGTAATAAAGTCATATTAAATGTTTACGTATGGATTTAATATCAACAAGTGCAATTAACATCCATAAAAAATATTTAATTATTTCAACTTTTTGTTGTGTAGATGAACCACAGCACAACAAATAACAATTGTTTGGTTTGCTGTGGTAAAGCGCTGTCACTAGTAAAATCGCTTCTAAAGACACTTTTCTTTGTCTGATTGAAACCTGTGAGGAGCACTAGTAAGTATACTTTGGAGAACCCAATTCACCACAACACACTTTTCAGACCTGACGATCGTTTAGTTAACAAAGTTGGGGTCGTCAGAGGGATGAATAAACTGTTTATGCATCCATCCATTAAACTAATCTTGTTAGTAAAATGATCGTCAGGTCTGAAAATGTGTTGCTGCATTGGTTCATCCAAAGGGTACTTCTTATACAGTATTCTGTAGACCTGTGTTCCATTCTACCCCACGTTTTCCTATATCCTGAAATTCTTAACACAGAAATGTAAAAAATATACCATTGTAATATCCTTTAACAATTTTGTTTATATTTCTCTGTTTTCAGAACCTGATCGACTTAAGAAGGCTCGGCCAAAGAGATCACCTTACACCATCTGACCTGGAGAAACTTAAGCGATTATATTGTCATTAAAAATCACAAGACCGTAATAAATGCTTCCATATATTGTTTATTTTTCCAACAAAAAATTGTAATTACATTGCATAACAAAAAGCTAACAATTCTGGCACAGGCAGTGCGTTACGGCAGATAGTTTTCGTAAGTGGAATAATGTATTTCCGATGGGAGACTTTCTCCACTCTTTCCGGAAAAGCTTTATCAGCAATAAAGCCCTTCAGCAAATATTGTATAGAACGAGAATAGGTTGTCATGAAACCATTTCTTGATGCATTACTCGTGAATTACAAAACAAATAGAAATTTACTCTTCTTTTCCAAAAACCATTTGGATAGATTCAGTAACGTTGAACATGAACCAAGAACAATTTACTTCACTAACTAATAACTATTGAAAAACTGACAATATCCGCCTAATTTATTGTAGATGTTCAATATGGTGGCCATTTTCTTGACCACAGATTATGATTCTATCAGTTTTCTCACATCACAAAGCATTTGTTCCCTTGTGGTTTGAAAGGCGTCTCTGATGCGTAGTTTTCCAATGTCGTTGGAGTCTCTCTGTGGACCAATTGTTTAACATCTCACCATAAAAACAAATCAGGCTTCGTGAGACTAGGGACTTCGGCCAATGAATGACACTACCCCTACCTATCCATTGTTGTAGAAATTCATGATATAAATATCTTTACTTGACTGTAATGTGGAGGCGCACCATCGTGTTGCAACCACATTCTACGTACTAAGTCCAACGGTAGATTTTAAACATAATTCTGCAGATTTAAACTTTAGAAAATGTAAACATCGTTCTCCGGTAACATTCCCTTAAAAAAGTATGGCCCAAGTACACGTGTTCCTAGAATAACACCCCCCATATTTAGTTACCATCGGCGCTGACTATCAATTGACCTTATGAAATAAGGATTATTGCGGTCATAATAATGAAAGTTATGACAAACCACAGTGCCGTTTTTTGTGGAATCTTGCCATACCCGTAAATATTTCATAATCGAAGAAATTTGCTTGGATGATTCCCAAAGCCCAATTACAAACATGTAGGCGTTCATCAAAGTCATTTTGGTCCAGTTTTTTAACCAGTCTAATATGGTGTTGATGAAATTTGTATTTCCTTGTTATTTTTGAAACGGAAACCTTGTCCATTCCCAGCTGCTTACCCATGTGTCGAGTACAGATGTGGCGATATCAAATCACAATTGCTAATACCAAAAACTCATTTTCTTCGTTGCACACGTTTTAACTTCGTGATGTTTTTCCAATTCCACATGTCCCATACGTTCAAACCGCTCCCTCAGTTTTTCAAATACGCGTCGTCTAGGATGATGTGCTCCAGGGTATCTTTGCGCGTGAATTATAGACGCTAGCAAACGATTTGTTTCACTTGCGCCAAGACAATAAATCACTTTAATTTGTTCTTCCAATGCTATTCCGTTTCAAAAAACAGATCTTGCTTCTGCCGTAACGATAGAGTGATATAATGGCGTTTAATTCCGAAGTCTCAACTTCATTAATTGTTCCGTGGCACATTATTCGTGAAAATGTTTCCAGATGCACTCCTGACATAGAAATTGGAAGATTTGAAAACTATTCATTTGAAACCTAGGACACCTCTTACAAAACCAAAGACATACATTGTGTGTCACTTGAAAAAAAAAGAGTTTTATAACATTTTCGAATGACATATTTAGTGTGTGTGTGTGTGAAAAAACAGGTTTGATATGACTTCAGACGAGTCCATTAGCCACAGGTAATACTACTTAGTAGATAGGGCGGCACCTGGGACCATCCCCTCCACTTTTTTCTGCGCATGCGCGTGACGTCATGCGCATGCGCTGACCTGCGCAGACCTGTGACAGTTGACAGCTGACCTATCAGATTTGACAGGTGTCAAATGTCACTGACCTGACAGCTGTCAACGTCAGCTGTCACCTGACCTGACAGGTGTCAACGTCAGTTGTCACCTGACCTGTCAGATGACGTCACAAGCATTCCAAGATGGCTGACCTGTCATAGACAGCCGCAACCCGGGTTCTCTATGGAACTGACCTGTGCTGACGTAAGATGTTCCATCTGACCTGTCCAGAGAGAGAGAGAGAGAGAGATAGCTACAGCCCCAGGTTAGGTATTAACTGACCTGAGATGACGTCACAAGCGTTCCAAGATGTCTGACCTGTGTGTCCATAGATATCTACAAGTCAGGTTAGGTATTAACTGTCTTATGTTTGACCTGTGATGACGTCACAAGCGTTCCAAGATGTCTGACCTGTGTGTCCATAGATATCTACAAGTCAGGTTAGGTATTAACTGTCTTATGTCTGACCTGTGATGACGTCAGATGTTCCAAGATGGCAACCCCTGTTCATAGATAGCCACAAGTCAGGTTAGGTATTAACTGTCTTATGTCTGACCTGTGATGACGTAAGATGTTCCGTCTGACCTGTACAGAGAGACACCTACAAGTCATGTTAGGTATTAACTGTCTTGTGATGACGTCACAAGCGTTCCAAGATGTCTGACCTGTGTCCATAGATATCTACAAGTCAGGTCTCCATGTGTGTTTGTCGAATACCAGCTGTCTGATTGTTTGTTGAGGTTATGTTTGTATTTGTTATTTGAATGCAAACAGAGATAATACAAGAGTGTACTTACATACAACAAGAGACGTTAGCCTTCTTTCACAACTTAATACACACACTACTGAACAGGTGTCTTCTGTGTTGAGGAAACAGACAGACAGACAGACAGACAACTGATTGCCATTGTTGAAGCTTGTACATGCTGTTTGAAAGGATATAACACACGTCATGACAGTTCAAAGTCTTTGCTTAGACTGACAGATGCATGTGTAATAACACAGCTGTTTAACAACAGCTAGAGTGAGTAACACTGGTAACACACAGCAAAACAAACAGACAACTGATTGGCATTGTTGGAGCTTGTACACGTTGTTTGAAAGGATACAACACACGTCATGACAGTTCGATGTCTCTGCTTAAACTGACAGATGCATGTGTAATAACACAGCTGTTTAACAACAGTTAGAGTGAGTAACACTGGTGACACACACAGCAAAACAGACAGACAGACAATTGATTGCCAACAAGTATCATATAGAATCTTGTTGAAGCTTGTACACGTTGTTTGAAAGGATATAACACGCACTCGCATAGGTCATGCCAACACGAAGGCTTTGCTTAGACTGACATACAGATGTATGTAATAACACACCCCACAGACAGACAACTATTTAACAACAGCTAAAGCGAGAGTTGAACAGTATAACGCTGGTAAACGTGGAGAGCAGTCATGTTCAAGCTACTCCTGAGTATCTGTGTTCTTTGTCTAAGTGCCTCCTGTGGAGAGGATGTAAGTGAAACAGACAGACAACTGGCCAACGATTATCTCATCAAATATGGTTATTTAAGCAGTAATATCACTAACAATGACCAGCTAACGATGTTAGAGAAGACAGAAGCTTTCACAGAGGCTTTAAACATGTTTCAAACGTTTTTCAGTTTACCCGAAAGTAACAATTTGACTAGTATAGACATTAAACTGATGAAACGTAAACGATGTGGTGATGAAGATTTTTCACAGAATTCATTATTAACAGTAAAACCTATATGGAAAAAGAAAACTTTGAAATGGTACATACATTATTCAGATCCTACAGTAATAGTGCTAACACAAAAAGCATTCAAACAATGGGAACAACATATTAATTTGAATTTAGTGAGAACAAACAACTATGCGGAAGCCGACATACTTATAAGTTTTTGTGATGACCAACATTTTTACTTGAGAGGTGGGCAACCGTGTACATATCCAATTGGCGGTGATGTTTTAGGACACGCTTATTTTCCAAATATTGCCAATACACCCATAGAGATCCACATAAGCAATAATCTCACGTGGAACCTTCAACCACACGCATCTGGGCTGGAGCGGGCGAAGAAATTGGCGTTAAGCGGGCTATTACGAACAAAGTGGACTGTAATTTGCGTTTGTTAATTAAGTAACGTTTTTAATGAAAAGAGAAGGGGCAAAAGCAGTGGAAATTGATGCAAACTCGTGAATGACCAAAAAGCCACTTACCTTTGTGAATTTCTTCTCTTGTCGAGTACTGGACTCACAGAAACTCGTGCGTGTCCCGGAAAAGGCTATCCTGGGTTGCTGGTGCGTTTAATGGATTTGTTAAGGCTGGTTTGACGGTATCACACACACATATAATTTTAAGGTAGCGGTACTATACGATATCGCGGTTTTGCGTTGCTGACTACTTAAGTTGTGTTCTTCTTGACGATTCGTGGAATTCTGGTCTGTTCTTCTTATCGCAAAATAAAGATTATAAATTCCACTGCTTTTACACTATACGAGGAGCGAACATCCCGCCCGGCCAAAATGGCTGCTATAAGCAAGACATTTTTCTACACAAAAAAAATAATTAACGCGAAGGAGAAGCGATAACATGCGGCGGATAAGAAAAAAGAGAACAAGAAACAAAACAAATGATTATCCCGGTTAGCAAGAATCCACAAAACAATAAAAAGACTTAAAATAAAAAAATTAAATTAAATTAGAAACAAATACTACTACTACTAGTCATTAGTTGGCAACGGGCACAACTTCACCAAAGGGCGACGAAGGATACCATTCGAGGTCTTTACAATAGCAACTCTTACGACACCATCAGGACCAGGAATTAGAGACAATAGACGACCTAGTAGCCATTTAGAAGGCGGAAGTTTTTCAGCTTTCACGGCCACCATCGCCCCAATAGTAGGAAGAGCACCAGCGTCAAGCCACTTGCTTCGTTGTTGTAGGGTGTGAAGGTACTCCTTGTGCCAGCGAATCCAAAAATCATGGTGCATACGTTGGAGAAGTTGCCATCTTGACAGACGAGTTAAGGGGACAGACGACAAATCGGGAGTTGGAAGCGTAGAAACTGGCTCCATATGAAGAAAGTGTCCAGGAGTTAAAGCGTGAATGTCATCGATATCCGAACTCATGGGATTTAAAGGTCGGGAGTTCAAGACAGATTCTATAAGCGTCAGGACAGTGTAGAATTCTTCGTACGATAGGATTTGTTGGCCAACAACACGAGAGAGATGAGATTTTACACTCTTGATACCAGATTCCCAAAGACCACCGAAATGTGGGGCAGAAGGGGGGTTGAAATGCCAATGGATTCCTTCCCTAGCAGTTGCATCAGAAAAAATGCGTTTAAGCTCCTTGGCGGAGCCAACGAAATTTGTACCACAATCACTATAGAGATTATCACATCGACCACGACGAGCAATAAATCGTTGGAGGGCAGCGAGAAAAGCGTCAGTCGAAAGACTACAGGCAGGTTCTAGATGTATAGCCTTAGTCGCGAAACACACAAAGAGGCAAATATATGCCTTAGAGGTTTTAGCACCTCGGTATCGATTCATAGTGATCGCGAATGGACCACCAAAATCTACCCCAGTATGCGAGAATGGTTTGACTTGCGAAACTCGAGAAAGGGGTAAGTCACCCATAGGTGGCTGATAAGGTTGAGGCTTTATTTTCCAACATGGCATACATTTCGAAATAACAGTGTTTATGGCACGTCTTGCAGACAAAATCCAAAAATTCTGACACAACAAAAAGTGAAGAGTGCGAGGGCCAATATGAAGATACCTTTTATGGTATTGTTCAATTAAAAGCACCGTGAGTCGGCACTTTTGTGGAAGTAAGAGCGGATGCTTTCGCTCATAAGACAAACTTGAGCGAGTCAAGCGACCACCTACACGCACAAGACCAGTACTGTCTTGAAATACGGCGAGTTTTCTCCAGGACTTAGGGAATTTTTTACTAGATAACTCCTTTTCAAAGTAGACCGCTTGAGTGCGCTTGACCAGAAGGGTCAGAGCATCATGAAGCTCTAACCGAGATAGCGGTCCAAATTTCGCAATAGAAGAATGTCTAGAATTAAAAGCGAAGCGTAATACGTATGACAAAATAGACTGTATGTAATGTAAAGAAGAATGATTTTTTAACAAATCATCAAGCAGATTTTCTTCACCTGTAAATGTTAAAAGCGAAACTGTCCTTTCCTCAACAGAGACCTCTTCAGACTGCAGCTCTGAAGACGGGGAGCAGGCAGACAGCTCAGAACGACATAGTAGCGATGGACCATTGAACCAAATATCATGGGCGAGAAATTGAGAAGGATGAACACCTCGAGAGGCGATATCGGCGGGATTATTAGCAGAATCTATATAATGCCAAAATTCAGAAGAAACCCTTTCGTGAATGTAGGCAACTCGATTTGCCACAAAGGTTTTCCAACGATGAGGCGAAGATTTGATCCAACTCAAGACGATTTGCGAATCTGACCAGGCAAAAATTCTTTCGAAAGTCATGCGAGTCTGATAAACGTTCAGAAGAAACGATAGGAGTTTCGCCAACAAAACTGCACCACACAGTTCTAGCCTAGGAATGGTTAGTTTCTTAACCGGAGCGACTTTGGTTTTAGAGCAAACAAACTGAACAAAAACTGTTTTGTCAGGGCGGAGGCATCGTATATAAACAACGGCAGCGTAACCCTTTTCAGAAGAGTCACAGAACCCATGTAATTCATAACCACATCCAGAATGAGGTGGAAGGATTTTTCTAGGAATGCGTAAATTGCTTAGTAAACCGAGTTCATTTCGATAACGGTTCCAAGCCTCAACAATATGCGAGGGCGGGGTTTGGTCCCAATCTAATTTAGAAGTCCACAGCGACTGGATTAGAATCTTTTGAAAAATAGTAATAGGCGAAAGAAATCCAAGCGGGTCAAAGATTCTGGCCAGTTCCGAGAGCATGTTGCGTTTCGTACAGGGTTTCCCCAACGGCGAGACTGAGAAAAAGAATGTATCCTCAGAGGGACTCCACTGCAGACCGAGAATTTTTAAAGGAGTGTCGTTTGCCAGTGAACCAAAAATAAGCGGATTTTGCGACAAATGTTCCGGAGGTAAATGTGAAAGTAATGCGGAACAGTTACTAGACCATTTTCTAAGCTCAAAGCCGCCTCGTTCAAAAAGCGAGATCAGCTCTGACTGTAAAAGCTTTGCGTCTTCATAAGAAGAGCAGCCGGTTACAACATCATCAACATAAGTGTCGTTTAAAATGGCGGCAGAAGCTAGCGGGTAAGAGCCCCCTTCGTCATTCACTAACTGATGAAGAGTGCGTATCGCGAGAAAGGGGGATGGCGTTAGTCCATATACAAGCGTAACCAGGTTATAGTCCACCAAAGGTTCATCAGAAGCAAACCTCCAAACAATTCTTTGATAATCATGCTGTGATTGGTCGACAAGAATGTTACGATACATCATTTTGATGTCAGCACACAAGACATAATTATGAAGGCGAAAGTGACACAGAATTGTGGCAATATCTTGTTGTAGTTTTGGTCCAGTATGTAGACAATCGTTAAGAGAGCTTTGGTTGGGAAGTTTCGCCGAACCATTAAAAACTACCCTGAGTTTAGTAGACAAGCTATTTGGTTTCAAAATGCAATGATGCGGAATATAATATGCGTCGGGAGAATCTTTATTGTCATAAACACGTTTCATGTGGCCTAGTTCCAAATATTCTCTCATAAAAGCAGAATATTGGGTATACAAGTCCATGTTTCTAGCAAGGCGGCGTTCCAGGGAAAGAAATCTTTGGACGACGAGGTCGCGAATGCCAGGAAAAATAGGCAGCGACTCAGATTTAAATGGGAGCGAAACGATATATTTGCCAGAAGGAGAGCGAGATATTTTAGTCTTAAAATGATGTTCACAAAAAATATCTTCATTAGAGTGATGCGACGAAGTCGGAACACTTTCCACTTCCCAAAAATCCCTAAGGGTGCGATCGAGATTTGATTCAAAGTTACTGCACAAGAAAGAAAAGACAGCAGAAGAATGAACTGTGTTGCCAATCTTACCCATGAGCACATAACCAAAGACGGTGTTGACGGCATCAGGTTGACCTTCCCCACCGGAAATGCGTCCATTTAAAAGGATTTTAGAAAAAACGTCGGCTCCTAACAATATATTGACCTGACCTGGACGATTAAAATGGCGATCAGCCAATTTTAAATTGCGAATGTGAGACCAATTGGAAGAGCAAATAGCGGTTGCTGGCAAATTATCACAAATGGCGTTCAAGATCAATGCGTCGACAGTAAAATTGAAAGAATCTTGACCAACCGGTCTTCCAGTGAGCGTTACACAACCACTCTGAGAAGAAGTCTGCATAGATGCCAGTCCTTTGATTGCAAACATGCAGTTTTGCTTAGGCAACCCCAAACGCTTAAAAGCCCTTTGCGAGATAAAAGACATCATACTACCTCCATCCAAAAGGCATCTCATAATCTGATAATTTCCATGGTTATCAAGAACTTCAATCAGCGCAGTGGCCAATAAGACCGTGGTTTGATTAGATACAATCCCAGAAGCAGCAAAGACCTGCTCTTGGTCGAGCGGAGCGGAAGGAACTGGAGATCTGGAAGGGTTATTACACACTGGCGACGGAATAGGCGCGGAGCTTTTATAAAAATGCAAGAGCGTATGATGACGCTGACCACACTTGCGACAGGACCTGGTAGATTTGCATTTGTTAAGATAATGTAGGCTACTTAAACAGTTGTGGCAAAGACGAGAAGATTTAACAAAATTATAGCGATCTTTTGGAGTTTTATTACAAAATGAGGAGCAATTATAAATAGAATGCGAAGAATCTTTGCAAAACACACAAGTATGTAAGATAGATTTACAATTTAAATTATCAGCGAAAAAAGCGGAAGTTCGAGGCGTTGGTCTAGCTTGCGATTTGTCAGAATATTTCTTTTGAGAGTGCGAAAGGAATGACTTCTGATCCATAGCATCACCAGCGATACAATATTTATTTAGAAAGTCCAGCAATTGCGTAAATGTAGGGACCTCGGTGGAAGCGTGGTCTAACTCAAATTTCGTCAACATGTTCCTGTCAAGGCGTTTTGACACCAACATAAACATAACAAAGTCCCATTGGTCTGTAGGAAAGCCTAAAGTGTTTAAAGCAGAAAGATTTTCCGAAATAATGTCTAGCGAATTGCGAATATTGACGTGGTCATCAGAATTAAATTTCGAAATGCTATCTATAGCATGCCAGTGCTCTTGGGCACGCAGACGTTTGTTAGAATAACGAGTGACTAATGTATTATAAGCTATCTGATAATTGTCAGCGGTCAGAGGCAAAGATCTTATTAGAGATAACGGCGGGCCTTCTACTGATATAGTTAGATAATGAAACTTTTCAATGTCGGAATATGCGGGACAGTCCTGTACTAAGGCATTGAATAAATCGATAAAAGTGTTAAAGGTTTTATAGTCACCTCTAAATTTAGGAATTTCTATTTTAGCTAGCCTTGCTTTAGCACCTTCATTAAGACCAGCTGTATTTGAATTTAGAATTTCCTGGACATTTGTTTTATTGTCAGGGAATAACCTAGAACAAATGGCTTTAATTTCAAAATAAGCGTCCATAAATCCAGCGTAAATAGTGTTTTCATCAGAAGCGTTTCCATGTTCACTACTTAAAATTGCAGAAACGATATTTTCGTGCGTTTGAATAAACTGTTCCCTTAAATAGTCGATTTCGGAAGATCTAACCCTAAGTAAATTATAAAGCGAAACATCTGACTGGGCTTTCTGGGCTAGAGAAGACAATGTGTCTATTTCAGATAGCTGAATATTGCGTTGGTTTTTGTATTTCCTTAATTTAGTGTCAGTCATGATATTAATTGAATAGGCCTCGTATATGGAAATATAACAGATATACGTACCAATGTGAAACAAAGAATTATTCAGGTACAAATTGATAAGAATGAAACAGAAGCAAAGAGCGATATATGCGTGAAATGATATGCGTCGACTCCTAAAGCCGTGCTCGTTGTTCAAAATAAAGCAAAATTTAACTGAATGGCGGATTCTTGCGATAAGAAAATAACTTTTAAAAATTCTATAATTATAAAGGTTCTAGCGATATATACATGAAAATTGCGGGAAATTAATTTAAAATCTGAATTGAATACAGCTAAACCAGCGCGCTTTAGTTATTTTCAAAATTAACAAAGTTGAATAGCCAAATTTACTTGCGTATTATTTCCGAGACAAAAAAACTATCCGGCTGAGAAGGACCAAGAAATGGGCTGGAGCGGGCGAAGAAATTGGCGTTAAGCGGGCTATTACGAACAAAGTGGACTGTAATTTGCGTTTGTTAATTAAGTAACGTTTTTAATGAAAAGAGAAGGGGCAAAAGCAGTGGAAATTGATGCAAACTCGTGAATGACCAAAAAGCCACTTACCTTTGTGAATTTCTTCTCTTGTCGAGTACTGGACTCACAGAAACTCGTGCGTGTCCCGGAAAAGGCTATCCTGGGTTGCTGGTGCGTTTAATGGATTTGTTAAGGCTGGTTTGACTGTATCACACACACATATAATTTTAAGGTAGCGGTACTATACGATATCGCGGTTTTGCGTTGCTGACTACTTAAGTTGTGTTCTTCTTGACGATTCGTGGAATTCTGGTCTGTTCTTCTTATCGCAAAATAAAGATTATAAATTCCACTGCTTTTACACTATACGAGGAGCGAACACGCATCAAATGGCTCATCATACTATATGGTTATTCTACACGAACTGGGACACGGTTTAGGACTCAAACACTCCAACAATCAAAACTCTCTTATGTATCCACATGCTGGGGCCGGTATATCTGACGAAGATATTCAACGAATGCAGGAGCTGTATGGGCAACGCTCTACAACAACAATAACAACATCAACAACAACAACAACACAGCCTACAACCAAGACATCAAAGACTACAACAAAGACTACAACAAAGACTACAACGAAACCTTCGATAAAACCAAAGGCAGTCGCTGTAAAACCTGAAACCAAAAACACTATGGACTTGTGTAATTATATAGATAAGATCAGACCGTTAGTCATTATAAACCACAACATGTATCTGTTTTATAAGAAATGGGTGTGGGTTGTCCCGTTGAACAATATGAAGGGTCCCTATCCGGAGGCAAAACTTGTGACAGATTGGCTGCCACATTTGAAAAATTTAAAAGAAATTAAACATATATATCAGAGACCTGGTGGTGAAGTGGTCATGTTTACCAATGACGAAACATTCAGTATTGTTGCGTTTCCTAGCATACAAGCTACATTTGTAGCCCCCTTCAATAATCTCACATATCTGAATACTTTGAGGTTTGACCGGATAAATGCAATGGTAAACACATATACAGGAAAAACCATTATATTTCATTCGGACAACATGTATGAAATCATCGGTGAGAAGGGAGCTAAGCTCTATAGACTAGAAGCAGGTTATATAGACAAATTTTCTCCCGAATTCCCAGCTAAGATTGATGGTGCATTCCGCTACACCAATGGACGGATATACATATTTCGTAAAAATAAATATTACGAATTTGATGAGTTTACCAATCAGGTCGTTACAATAGGCCGTAAAGATTTATCTATGTTTGGTATTCAATGCCCTACCCGCAGTCTATATGAGCAACTCAGTCTGCTATTACAAAAGATTATCAGTTATACAAAGGATAACACTGACCACCAACCAGCAAATAGTGAAGACTATAATGATTATATATAGTGTTTAACTTGTACAAAATATTTGTTTAACAGATCAAACAGCTGACACTTAGCTTAACATATTAATGTATGAAAATAAAATATTTACCAGCATGTATATGTGTTTTTATTCCTTGTCAACAAGACCACTGTTCTGTTTAAGACTGGCTAGAGTACACTCGACAGCAGTTCTATATATGAGTTAAATAACACTACTGTAGGGGGCCCCCTTGATGGGTAAATGGTATTCGTGTTTGAGCTTGAACTTGTCTGTGGATCTGTTTAATATATGCAAGAGAGAGGCCCTCTTAAAGGTAAACAACGTGTCTGTTGATGACCTTGGTGAATGTTATCTTGTGTTATATCTGTTCAATAACCCCCATTATTCGTGTTTGAGCTTGTCTAGTACAAACCGAAAGGATGACATCATCCATGTATTTTAGCCTAATATATAAATAAGTGAGCAAGTTCGGTTATATTATTAGTTGTTGTACCATGACGTTTAACAGTGTCTTATGGTATGGACACAAAAATAGATTGTTTGAAGAAGACTGTGAATTTGAATTAAAACAGTTGGTGTTAAAGATACAAGAAGAAGCCTTTATCGACGAACGTGATTCTGAAGGAGAAAATTATGAAGCCGGACATATAGTCGAGTTGTGTGACATATATTTAAGTGGGTTCTGCTCTACACAATTTTTTGCTTTGGCACTCATTCGATACCATACAGGAGCTCCGTTAAGTGAACCGTTTTTCAAGTATTTACCCGAAGAAGCAAAACATCAATACATACGTTATTACGATAAACAAACCGTCCACACAGAGGCTATTTAGTTTTATACAAAAGCCCAGTGGTATACAAATGAAACAAGAATGAATAGTGAGAACGACACTACAAAAGTTAGACTGTTAGTGTTACAGATACAAAAACAAGCTTATCGAGACGGGCGTAAGTCCGAAGCCGAAGAATATGAAAATAGACATATGGTAGAGTTGTGTGACTTATATTTAAGTGGATTTTGTTCAACACAATATTTTGCTGTGACACTCATTCAACACCAACCGGGGGCCCTGTTAAGTGAACCATTTTTTAAAATATTTACCTAAAGAAGCAAAAAATCAATACAAATATTATTATGATGCTGATGAGGTCACACTCGAAACAACGAACATTGAAATTGAACCGCCAACCGAGAAAGAACTCAAACAAGAAACACTCGAAACGATGAGAGAAGGGTTTAATAAAGAATTTGAGTTTTCAAGCTGTGATGACATCCACAAGGTTGCAGACCACCTAAATGATATATTAAAGCCCAGTTCTAATTTAAATGATGATGATGCTGAACGTACTAAATCCATGAATTTTCTAACACGAAAACTTCACCGTACAGACGCCACCGACATGTTATATACAATTTGTAACGAATATTTCGACAGTCTTCCAACCAATGCTGATTGGGATAGATATGAGAACAAAGATTGTGTTGCTGTAGACAAGTTTGTTAAAGTCTGGCAGAAATATCTGGATGATCATGCAGTGTAACACGAAATATGTTAAAGTATTTAGTGATCGCAATAGATTTGTAAAATTTACCAGGAAACCACTCAGAACCATTCAACCGACGTTTGTGGTGGGGGAACAACAAAACCTACTTAACATGGTCAGCAAGCTTCAGTCTAAACTTAAACGAGTTTGTGTAAACATGTCTTGCGATTGTATTAACATGAATATGTCTGTGTCTGAGAGTGATAACAACGATGACGCTTATGCCGTTGATGAAAACGATGGCCCCGATTTCACAGAACACCGAACGCGACGAGTCTTATTTAACAAGTATCAAGCTGACGACAGGCTATTGATGGAAACCACTTTTAGTGTTCGACGATCCTTGAAATTGATTACAGGCATCAGTGCAAGAAACGACTTTACAAATGTTGTGAAATTTGTCAATCCGTTGGCGTTGAATGAAGAAAACCAATATTTGGCATTGGAAGAGTGGGATTTTTACGATTTCCTAGACAACATACGTGAGCTGTATAGGAAATATCTTAAAGGTGAAGACGAGCCAAATAGCTTTATAGTACATCATCTTAATTACTGCCGCATAACCTATTCAAACGTGCTAAGTGAAAAAGCCTTGTGTATCGATAACGGTTTCACATCTATGCATCTATTCTTAAACGAAGAGTGTGTAGAACAGCTGCTGAGACTTGAGGTGTTGGTTAAAGCAAGACTGAACTATCTGAAAGAATCTCAATTTACCTGGACTTACACGTGTTTTATGGAAAACATAGTGGAAATATTAAACGATCTGAATAGATGGGATGCCAGTGTACCGCAAATCATGCAAACTATAAAAACGTTACTCAACACTGTAACACCAGCATTTAAATATTACATGTTGGAGTGTTTGCACTACGCTCAAGAACAAGTATTGACAGACATCCACAACATACGCCATGGTTCTTTTTAAATCAAGTTTCATCGTTCTATCAACACTGTGTCAGAATGTGTTGTATATTTATAAGCCACCCAATGTAACAGAAGTACGAATTTGTTTCGACACCGACGACTGCATGATATGGTCAGCTCTTACAACAACAACATATCTACACAACGATGACCTAACCCCACTTGTAACATACAACATGTCAGCCAAAAGCATGTCATCTGATGTGATACGTTACAAAGTTATGTTTCTGTTTGATAATGGTAGTCGGGGCGAGTCACCTAATTGGACCACTCTTGTATTGACTAAGGCCAAGCTGTTCACTTCAAAGTATATTTTTGTGTTTATAGCCACTGGCTTTCTTACATGTCTTACCATATTCATGTTGATGTATTTTTGTTTCAAATATAGCACTTATCTGCACATGTATCGCAAACGTGTTTGCTAATACAAATATATAAAATAAACACTTGTGTTTTATTTACTAGTTTTAAGGTTTGCTAAGGGGTTACTAGAAAAACATATATATAATTTACAACTTTTTTTTATTTCGGTAGCAAGTTTACAACATACGAAAATAATAGCATACAATTATTGATGCTGCATATACAGCTTCTAGTGTATCCTGGTGAGTGATGCATGCACTTAGGAATATCTGGCACTAACGTAGGACAATCAGCGTTTGTTTCTAAATTGATCACGTCCACACGGTAGCCACAAGTGAGGAGCATCTGTGTCAGAAATCTCTGTTTATTCTCGCCTTTCACATAGATTCTGTCCACCTGTTGTTCGACGATGTGTTTCATTAGGATATTTGGTAATTCTTCTAAATAAACAGCACCATAATTATAGTCGATACAATGGTGACGGGCCTGCAGAAACTTGACTTGTTTGATTACATCAGCAGATAGAAAACGCATTGGTTGTGGTGGCTTAAACACATACTGTACAGTTTGATAACCATTATAAATTACTAGTTCTTTGGGTGTGAAGTCGGGGAGACAGAAACCCTGAGTGTCGACAACTACGAACCTCATCTTGATACTGCCCCAATTCACTATACTTCCACATCAGCTTATATAGACCTCTAGGTTGAGAGGTGGGGGAATGACGTTGTATGCCATACTCAGATGATAGAACGAACAACGTTAGAGAGTGGTGAGTATTCGATGATGCAATCATGTATAATTATGCAGAAACATTTAGTGTTATTGGGAAAGTTCTGGTTACTTTCCATTTCCAATTTGATATCGACAGTAGACGGTTTGATGGAATCCGTATACTTTGAACAATCAAACACAAACATGGGATATTTTGCGAAAGCTTTGTAATCCAACGTAGGCTGCGGTTCTCTACCGAGATATGCTCGTTGAAATTCAATCATGTTTTTATATGCTTCCAGATAATTGGCTTGCCCAAAGTTCAGATTCATACCCTCGGTCGGTATTTGTTTTGAATTCAGGTGTAGTCTTATATCTCGAACGTCCACATGATCAAACTGATTAATATCTTTTCCTGGGTTGTGGTGGCGATCAGTTTGAAAGACTACGATAACAAAGCGAGGTCGTTCGGTGTTTGATGAGGTCTTTACAGACCACAAGTCTTTGATTGAATTACTTACATTCGGTAATTCGTACATCTCCCATTTTCTAAACGGTATAAGAATCTTTTTATCTTGAGCGATCGATTGCAACAGCTGCTGTTGTATCACATCGCTGGGGTGTATGTGTTTGACTTGCAAAGCCATATGTTCAATGTTAAACTTTATAGCTTTGTCAGCGCCTGCTACACTGCTCAGAATATAGCAATTTCTATCGTTCTGACCGCGTGTTAAGCGTACCAACAAACGACTGAAAAGCACTTTTCTGTAATCTTTGAAAATATTACACAGATAGCTGAGCGGTAGGCAATAGCAAAATCTGTTGTTTTTCACCATGGTGTTCCTTTCGTTCGGATGCCAGCCGGCAGGAATGAGAGCTCGTGCTTCATCGCTGTTGGCTTGTAATAATGTTCGGACTGCTGTAACGATGCCTGGGTTTCTAACATGTTCGATAATCTGATTACACATCTCAACAGCCACAGAGGAGAACAAATGAGCTGCCGCATTCGCTGTTACCGACACATCACCAGTTGTACCCGTTGTCTCAGTGGAACCGCTGATCAGGAGAGCTGCCGAAGACCAATCGTAAAACACATCTTGTTGGTTGATGGCAAACTCACATGTGTCGTTGTAATCAAACGATCTGGTTTGCGGGGCGTACGTGTGTACTTCTTCTCCCTTGATGGATTCGTCGTGAACGGGGTCTGCGAAGATATGTAGTTTGTTTGACATCGTAACCCAATGATTGTAGAAACTGTACGTTCTCTTCGGATATAACCGTCTGTGATGCAGACAACAACGATACTGACCGATGTTGCTCGTCGGCACCTGTATTTATAACTAACATACCACAGGTGTCTTGCTCAGCTGTAATATAACGATGATCTCTTCACCTTGAAAGTTCACAGGCACTGCATTCTGATCGATGATGTTTACATTTATATGGGCGATGATACGTGTGTTGACGGGTAGAAACAGTTTACTGTGGGGGTTTATGTCAATTGCATAGCCCGGATCAACCATCGGAGCAAACTCGTATAGTGTGTGTGAAGGTTTGCCTTCGTGGTAAGACCCGCTTACTATGTTACACTCCAAACGGATCGTTTTCACTTTAACAATCTCCACAGGTAAATCGGATGCGTGTACCACATCCTTAATAAGAGATCTGTTTGAGGAAAAACCCAAGAGAGGAGCTATTGAGGCGTCCATTGTCAAATCAATGTCATACTTGCACTGTATCTCACACTTCAAAGTGTTGTTGTTGGCTTTCAAACTGAACAGTTTACTTGCATCGTCAACAGCGGCATCCTCTGGAAAATTATTCAACTTGAGATAGATACGAGCCATTTCATTTTGGATACACCGTTCCATATCGCTAATTTCATATGCTCCATTGGGAATTATTATTTCTTGTATAACACCAGCTTTCTTAGGCTCGGCGTCGAGTGTAAAATTGAAATGCAACTTATTACAACCGGTCTCTATATTTGGTATGGTGTTGTATGTGTGAAAATTCGAGAGTGCCACCGAATGCTCGAACCGGGGGTCCAACACTATCGGTGGAAATATATCCAATGACAGGGAGGACGTAGAGCCTTTCAACTCGAACGTTAGCGACATGACTGATACACACAGGTTACTGTTTGAGTCTTTTATTGCAAAAATTTTAAACACAAATGACCACAATTAATTGTGTTATATGTTTGATACACATCATGATTATACAGTATGGAATAGTCTTTAAGGTAACGTTGCAGCTCTACAGGAGGCTTCAAGTTTCCATACGAGTCAAAGTACTCGACGATGTCACCGCGTTTCCTCACAGCGACCCAATGACTGCCTGGCTCCTTGTGTGTTTGCAAATTCATGATGAACGATTCATTTTTACGTGGTCCATTGCGAGGTAGCTCGTCTCGCATGTATACACCTCTAAAATATGGGATTTTCATTTTACCAGCAAACTTGACAAGATCTACATTTGTTAGAGGTCTTGCTGGTAAAGGTATTACACGTTTTTTGTCTTGTGTAAATACAAACCGTAGCCGGTGCGTTGTTTCTTCATGTACAAACCATCACCAACACCACTCCCTCGTTTACCCACAGCAATGGCCTCCATTGTTTGATTGTGACGTTTTGCCTCTTCCAATTTCTGTTTCGCAGACTTGGCATCGTTCACAGCTTTAGCAATACCTGCAGCACCGCCACCCAGAGCTCCTAGTGCTGACAGCCCACCAAATATAAGAGGTAACAGCGGTAGGAAGCCACCGCTTTTAGGTATTGGAATAACTCTCGGTACCTTAACTTGCTTTCGACCACCAGCGTTTTTGATGACTTTTCTCGCTACATGCAGTAGATTTTTCACAGACGGCACCTCCTCTCCCACATTGATAGCACCGCGCATCAAAGCCAGTATGTTTTTAAACGGTACCTTACCACCGACTTTTCTCTTACTAGTTTTTCTGAGTTTGTTCACACCCATACCAAGTTTTCGTTTAACTTTCATTGTTTTTGCTACACTCCAAGCGGCCGCCTTCTCACCAAAACTTGCGTCCTTTGACTTGACTCGTTCCTTGGCTCGGTGCTCCAACACCTTGTCGGCACGATGCCTGTCACTCAACTGTTTGGATTGAGAGTAGGCGATGTCGTGCTCTCGACAAGCCTGATCTAGTGGGTTGATACCTTGATCGCCTCTGGCAAGACGTTCTTTAAGTTTAGTGCCTGGACCACAAAACTGATAGCCTGGTATGTGTAACTCAACAGGGAGTTTGTTAATGAGTGTGTTAACAAGGCCTTCACCCTTAATGACCAACATTGATACTAAAGCGGTGCTGTATTAAACACCCAGTATTTATACTTACAACAAGCAGGTTGGTGTTAGTCTAGTTAACGATGCGTATCGTAAAACACACAACAACAACCCTAGCAGTTACAAACTTGGACGATGTTGTGCATGTGGAAACAGTTACACAACACAGACACGGTCTTCTGTTACCCGGCACGGTACGTTGTTTGATATGTGGTCCTAGTGGCTGTGGTAAAACCAATGTCATGCTGAGTTTACTGTTTGAAGCAAACGGTTTAAAGTTTGAAAACGTTTATGTATATTCAAAGTCTCTGTATCAACCGAAATACAAGATGTTAAAGGAGGTGTTGGATGCTACAAAGGGTGTTGGTTACTATCCTTATCGAGAAAACGATGACATATTAGATCCGGGAGATGCCTTGGACAACTCTGTGTTTATCTTTGATGATGTAGCTTGCGACAAACAAGATAAAATAAGAGCATACTTTAGCATGGGTAGGCATAAAAACATTGATTCCTTCTATCTTTGTCAGACATACAGCAAAGTACCAAAACAACTGGTGCGTGACAACGCAAACGTTGTTGTGTTATTCAAACAAGACGAAACCAATCTTAAACATGTGTACGACGATCATGTGACTACCGATATGACTTTTGAAAAGTTCAAGACACTGTGTGGTGAATGTTGGCAGACCAAGCATGATGTGATGGTGGTCGTTAAAGATTGTGATTTAGCACAAGGACGGTATCGCAAAGGTTTCGATCATTTTATATATATTTAAACTGCCATGTGTGCTAGTGTGTGTTAGTCTTCATGTGTTCAACATACGGTGAGCATGGCGAAAAAATCTAAAAGTCTTCGGCGCCAACAAAAACTATCAACACAGCCACCCAATATCAAACGTAAAATAGCCGATTTATCAAAGATTATTCGAAACAAATATTTAGCTTTGAAACTGGGCAAAACAGAGACGGATGAAACGTTACACCGTTTATATAAACCTCTGTTAAAACCATTGGATGCTATATCTAGAAACACAGCAAGCACAGCACCGTCTACTGCTCAAACAACTCTGCAGCAACAGCAACCAACTAAAACTGAACTTGATGTCAAACAACAACCACCACCACCACCACCAGCAAAGAAGGAAGTTCAATTTCTTTGTGATGATGAAACGTTTGAGTTGGAAGCAGAACCAGCTGAACCTGAACCCGAACCTGAATTGTGGGTTACCAAAGCTTATAAAAAACTAGATGCCGCAGCAAATACACCGGCAGCTATTTACGATCAAACGTTAAGTTCGTAACCTGTAGTTGTTCGCTATTATGTTGATAAATATTTCACAGATAATCAGTTATGTGATCAAACATATGGTGTTACTTATGATAAAGCCACCAATACTTGGATGCTTGGCAATAAACCTATTACATTTGTTGTTACTGACGTAGATTTTAGAAATAGAGAAAGCTTTCAAATTGTTGTTGGTGACAGAAGATATTACGGCACTCAACACCTATTGGAATTGATATTTTTGAGAAAACCAGGTATGAGTGCTATGAAAAATAAGAACGCTTTACGTGACTATGCAGACATTATGACTGCTACAAGTCTTCACAGAAAAGAGAACAATCCCAAAGAAGACGTTCTGCGCAACACCTCTACCAAATATCAGAATGTAATAAAACCAATTTTAGAGAAACAAGAAGGTGCTAGAGTGCGCTCTTCCTCAGTAACTTTAGGTCATGGTATGCCATACATGCTACATACTAAGCAACAGAAAGAATACGTATACTGGGACGATGTGAACGAACTGGTTGACAGACTTCGTCTTCTCGTGGCTTCCCAAGTTGCAGGTAATAATGCTCATAACAATGAGATACAGTCAATCTTGGAGGAACTGAAGGAGGCTCGCATCATATAAAGCGTTAACACACGCCAACCATCAGTTTCAACATGTCTATCGACAAGTTTGGTCGTACTGCTGCAAACTTCAACAGCAACAGCTCTCTACACAACCGCGTGGTTCAACGAGAGATTTTCCCTAGAACTGCAAGTGGTGACTTTGACGTACAAAACCATAGATTGTGTAACGTAGCCCATCCTATCGATTCAACAGATGGCGTAATTAAATCATTTGTTGATGCCTGGGTGGGCGACTATCAGAAACATAAAGCCGAGTATCTGAAGAATAAAGATGAAGTGACACAGAAACTAGTGGCCATTGTGTTAGAAGCCGTGCATAAGCCGGAGTTGAACGATTTGAAGCACGAATTGGAACAGAAATTGAAAGCTTTAACCAAGACCATATCAGCTCAAGTTTTAAAAGATATCGATCTGTCAACGACCCCAAAGCTAAAGAAGAAGTTGGGTGAAATAGACAAAAATCTAAAAGATTTGCATGACAAGTGGATACTTTTAAATCCAACATCACCATGAAGCGTCGCCGGCAACAACAAACACGTAACGATGAACCATCTGATGCTAAGAAACAAATTATAAACGAGCTGTACAAACCTGCTAGAATCAAGTTTAAACGTAGACAGACCATAATTAGAGGTTTGAATGACTTGTGGCAAATTGATTTGGCCGAGTTTACAGACTATCAGCGTGAAAACTCCGGTTACAAGTACATTCTGGTGGTGATCAATTGTTTTTCAAAGTATGTATGGACGCGTCCGCTTAAATCTAAAAACGCCGAAGAGGTGACTAAAGCCATGGCCGATGTTTTAGCTAACAGCACAGCACCATCTCACATTCAGTCTGATCTAGGCAAGGAGTTCTACAACGCTAAATTTAAGGCCCTAATGACCAAATACGGCATCAATCATTACAGTACCTATAGTGTTAAGAAGGCGGCAATGGTGGAACGAGTCATACGTACGTTGAAAGAGAAGTTATATAAAAACTTTCACTTGTCTGGTTCTTACAAGTGGCTACATATCCTACCCATTGTCACAGCTACATATAACGCAACCATTCATCGTACCACAGGTGTAAGACCTTTGGATGTCACTAGGAACAACGAGGCAACTATTCGTAAGCAAATCTATTCCAACACCGTACCGGTGTCTGTACAAACTAAATTTAAAGTGGGCGATGTTGTACGTATAAGCAAGGCAAAAACATTATTTGAAAAAGGTTATACACCACGTTGGTCCACAGAATTGTTTAAGGTGGCCACGGTACACCCCACTATCCCAGTGACGTATTTACTAGAAGACATGCAAGGCAAACCAATCAGAGGAGGGTTTTATGAGCTAGAACTACAAAAGACTTTATCTTCTGACCTGTATTTAATCGAACGAGTGTTGAGAAAAAAAGGCCCCAAGTCTTACGTGAAATGGCTTGGTTTTGATCGTACCCATAATTCCTGGGTCAACACCAAAGACATTAAATAACTTGTATTATGTTATGAATAAAGTAAACATATTAAAAGTATATTTTTATTTCAAATCCTTCTTTATGCATTCACGCCAACAGAATGGTTGTCAGAAAATACAGCTAATAAAACACAGAGATTTTTTTTACACATATATTTTTATTATCAGCTAGTGTTATAGGTAAATCTGTTACACGTTAGCATATCTTTCAGTACAAGTTGATATTTAGTAATAAATTCACACACTATACACAGATTCTCAGAGTATTTTAAGCGGGCAATGAAGAAGGCACAAGGTATGACTGCCCTGTCTCTGAACTTGGACAGTTCCGATCTGATGTCAGCCATAAACATGTTTATGTCGAAGAAACTCCTAAAACGTAATTCCAACAATAAGTCTTTGACCACAGAGCCAACATCTTCTAGTATTTTCAATGATTCCAAGCTTAGGTTGAAATTAGTGACATATTCATCACTGCACAGCCTAAACTTAAAAAACACTGATTTTCGTTGTGTTTGAACCAAGTATTTAGTAAGTGTATACGAATCGGTGTTTTTGTCTGTACCTTGTGATTGGTTTTCCAGGTTGTAAATTATGGTGGGTAACACGTTTAAAAATTCTTCAAATGTCCACATGTCGAAAAACACAGGTATATTACAATTTTTCTGTGAAACCTTAACCAGAGGCATAAAGTTAAGCATGGGGTCAGCTCCGATTGTGAGTATTTTCTCACCGTTTGGCAACAGCGTAAACGTTGTCTGACCAACGAGCTCACAGTCTTGTGCTTTTAGTTTTTTCTCCATACTTTTCTGATTGATCTGCACCAACTTCTCATTGAATAGCTCATCGTGTGTAGGCTGATATTCGACTGTTTGTATGTTTGTAGGATCTGCAGCATTCATACTAATATCAGAGAGATTATTCTGTTCACTTGTGTCTGTTGTTGTTGGATAGCTTGTGTACAGTTCACCTATGATATTATCCCACGTCTTAGGTTCTTCTTTTGTTATAATACTTTCAACTGCGTTAGCCAGCAAGACATCTTGTAACACTTTAAGCTTTTTACCACCACCAGCACCTCTACCTGTATTTTCTGTGTTGAGAGATTTTCGTTTTCGCGTATTCTGCACCATATTAGTTTTTTTTAGTTACACCTTGTTCAACGTACACCAACAAAACTAGCTTCTAGACAAGCTCAAACACAACTGATGGCTGGATGCCACCTAACAGAACTAACCCCTAGATCATAACTGTACAGATAACGTCAAACAGGTTTATGGATGATGTCATCCAACAGATATAACACAAGGTCATCAACTGACACGTTATTTACCCCTAAGAGGGCCTCTCTCTTGCGTATATTAAACAGTTACACAGACAAGCTCAAACACGAATAATGGTATGATGTCATTCTACAGGATATGAGTCATAACCATGTTGTTTGTTCAGGATATTATTGCTTTAAGACATACTTTTTTACTCGTTTACAGGCCTAGGATCGACGTCAGCTCTCTTTAGACATATTTGTTTGTGTCTATAAATGGACGTTCTCAACATTTGTTTATTACAGTGTGAACATGTAACCTTCCTCCTGTCGTACGTGTATTGCCATTTTACGAAATTTTCATAACTTTCCCACGAGTGTGCGTTGTATGGTAGCCATTTTCCTAAGTTTTGACCATTTTTAATGAAACATTTGTCACAACAGCTTCTCTCTGTTGGTGGACAGCGTTTAAAAGAAATGACACAGCAACGGAGACCATCATCATCATTCAGTTCTTGCTTGTCATCCTGTGTTGGTGGTTGTGTTGTTGTTGTTGGTCTCGCGGCTGTGTGTTCTTCTTTACTCTCTTGTAGATTGATTTCATTAAACTGCTGTTGGTGCTGCTGCTGCTGCTGCTGCTGCTGCGTCGACAAACCAGAACCTTGTGAAGTGGTTGCTTGCTGGTGCTGTGATGATCCTAGACTTGTAGCTGTTATAGTAAAGGCATCACCTTCAACGGCCCCCTTATTGCTCTGATACATCTTGTACAGCTCAGACCACACTTCTTCAAACGTCAGCAGCGACAGCTTCTTAAACGGCACATGATAGTCTCTATCCAAGCCGGAGAATGTAAAGCTTACTTTGGTGTCGGTGTTCAAGTCTCTAATAACTCGGTTATAAATTTCCTGCATACCGTTCTTAAGCCATTGTTCAGGATTATTGACGCCACTGCTATTGAGTGGATTCAACTTGAAACGCACCGTGTTCTGTATAATATTAAAACGACTGTTTCTTGTAGTCGACTCTCCAACAATTGAGAACGCCATAGTATGGAACTAAATGTTTCTTGTTTTTGCGGAAGCAAACACAAGACTGGCTTGTGTACGACGACCGTTGTACCTCTATAACTCTCTAGTCATAGAGTGCTTGTGTGTGTGTTAACAATCAACAACAGCGTCTATATGTTTTGTTTGGTTCAAGTGGATGTCATTAAACAACTGTGTTATTTCTATAAGGGCCCCCATTCAAGACCTCAACAGACGTCAGTGTGTGTGTGTGTTAAGCCGTGAAACATGTATGACGTCTCTTGCTGTATGTAAGTATACTATTATATTATTTATGTTTGCATACAAACAATACTTATCAAACAATCCTCGTATATCAAAGTTTAGTTTTCTTGTTTTAAATTGAGTTTTGTTACTTGTGTTTTTTTTTGATCACTCCCTATATAAATTCACTGTGATATAAAACACTAACATAAACAAACCTCCATAAAACCAGGTCTCCAGTTTTATTACCCCATTAAACAAATTCATTAACATATCTAGATGTAAATACGTTTTGATAGTTTGCTTCAAACGTTTTTGTTTTTAGAATTTGATATTAGATATGTAAATTGGAACGTCTTTAAATATCTTTTACTATAAAATATCTTTTACTATAATATATAAATATACAATTGTTTTTAAAAAATTACCGTACCTATTATATATTCAAATTGGAATGTAATAGAGATACCACCCCTGCCCACACACACACACACTCATCAGCCTGATAAACTCGTTTTATGTAACAGGTTTTTGTTTTATATATACCACTGCGAACAAACTTTCATCGTATGTCTGAATAGCATGATCGGTTTAGGGACGTTTGCAAATCTTAGTAAGCTGTATGGTTGGGGTTCGAATCTAATTCAAATCTAATTTCAGGCGAATGCTTTTCTTTCAAAATTCATATTTCAAATTAAAATTAAATTTCAAATTACCCGCTCAATATATCTTCCTAATATATGTATGTGTGTGACTAAACCGAATGACTGTGTCCAACAGATGTCTCCCCTCGAGCTAGGGAATATTCTCCTACTCTACAACTTTACAAATAGAATGTTCTCTAGCTCGATGAGTCAGATCTCTGGACACAACAGACACAAATTTTCAAACAAATTCAAATTTCCCGCCAAAAACGAAATACCCTAACAAACTTCAATACACCTTAACAACACAATAAACAAACAAACAGCTGTGTTTACGAACATAACCTTAATAAACAAAATACACCTTAACAACACAATAAACAAACAAACAGCTGTGCTTACGAACATAACCTTAATAAACAAAATACAAAACATAACCTTAATAAACAAACAGATGCATGGTAATCAACACGTGTGCGAACATAACCTTAATAAACAAATACATAACCTTAATAAACAATCAGACAAATGGTATTCGACAAACACACACATGGAGACCTGACTTGTAGATATCTATGGACACAGGTCAGACATCTTGGAACGCTTGTGACGTCATCACAGGTTAGTTCCATAGAGAGAACCCGGGGTTGCAGCTGTCTATGACAGGTCAGCCATCTTGGAATGCTTGTGACGTCATCTCAGGTCAGACAATTCCATAGAGACCCGGGTTGCGGCTGTCTATGACAGGTCAGCCATCTTGGAATGCTTGTGACGTCATCTGACAGGTCAGGTGACAGCTGACGTTGACACCTGTCAGGTCAGATGACAACTGACAGCTGTCAGGTCAGTGACATTTGACACCTGTCAAATCTGACAGGTCAGCTGTCAACTGTCACAGGTCAGCGCAGGTCAGCGCATGCGCATGACGTCACGCGCATGCGCAGAAAAAAAGTGGAGGGGGTGGTCCCAGGTGCCTCCCTATCTACTCTACTTATAAGACAAAAAAGAAAGGTATGGAATATTTATATAGTTATTTTTGCACTGTAAATACATTTAATTATAGTGTCGTATATACTTAATAATGTTGTCATGTTAAGCGGTAACTTTTGCGGTGCATTGAGTAGGAAGATAATAAAACTGGAACACTAAGTGAGTGGTGGACGTGCCGCCACCTAGTTGCGGAACCAAGTAGTATGTTGTCACGCCAGCTCCAAATAACACAAAGTGTTAAAAAATGTAGACTCTATACAACTAACTAACAATTTAGAAAATTGTCGGCCCTCTCCCATTTCTACCCCAATATAGGGACAAAGTTTGTAAGTAGACCGTAGACCGGTTTCGCTCTCATTAGAGCCCTTCAGTACGGCATACTAAAAAATGCATCTAGCCTTACATACTTTGTCCCTATATTGGGGTAGAAATGGGTTAGGGCTGACAATTTTCTAAATTGTTAGTAAGTTGTATACAGTCTCTATTTTTTAACACTTTGTGTTATTTGGAGCTGGTGTGACAACATACTACTTGGTTCCGCAACTAGGTAGCGGCACGTCCACCACTCACTTAGTGTTGAAAGGCTGGCTGTACTATAGCCGTATTACTTTAGGTGCATTTTTGCTACAATTAGTATGCCGTACTGAAGAGTTCTAATGAGAGCGAAACCGGTCTACGGATCTAATTGTAACGAGAATGCATCTAGCCTTAAATAAAACTGGAAATAATGTTGTGATGGTTGTGACAGTTGAAGAATATATTATTTAAATCTGCATCAGAGGTGTTATCGCAGGGACATTTTAGTGAATCATTCATACCTATTTTATATAAATGTGCAGGAAAGCCGCCATAGTTAGCCGTTTTAGCATTGGGATATATATATAATTAACATCCATATATATATATATATATATATATATATATATATATATATATATATATATATATATATATATATATATATATATATATATATATATATATATATATATATAGTAGAATTTAAAAACTTTAAAATCGAAAATATGTGGCGGATTTTTCGGTAAAACCAGATGGATAAGTATGTACTGACTTTTAGAGTTATTTACAAAGTTTTTCCAAATGTTATCCCATTCAATGCGCACGTTACGTTTAATATATGTTAACTAAATCCTTATACTCCATTACCTCATCAATTTGTGATAAGTTTGTGGCGCCTTTTGCGACCCGATCGGTAATCGTTTCCGTTTATCCCGAAATGAACTTTTACCAAACAAAAGTGAAAAGTAACTGCTTTATTGCCCATATGCAGACCATACACAAACGGTTTGATGTGGCAAACTGTTATGATTTATTTAAAACATAATATAGTGTGCCCTGAAATACTTTGATAAGCGAACAGGACTACAGATAACATTGTTAATCCCATATGCATCTAACAGAGTAGAAATAATAAATAAAAATAGAGTCATTTAGAACAAGACAGTTGTATCACGTTTGCTACTTTCGGACACCCCGTATGGTTGAAAATAATTTAATTGGTGTGCTTGGAAGAATCATTTCCAACGGTGGTTGAAATATTTAAATTTTGGGTGGTTTTCACGTTATTGGCGATCCCACACTGTTGACTCACCCTATATATATATATATATATATATATATATATATATATATATATATATATATATATATATATATATATATATATACATATATATATATATATATATATATATATATATATATATATATATATATTTAAATATATATATATATATATATATATATATATATATATATATATATATATATATATATATATATATATATATATTAACAAATTTGCGTTAGGTTTTAATTATCTTTATACATTTTCTTCAATAATTAACAGATTATGTAATCGTATTTAGAATGCTAAAAAATATTACCAAGTACCTAGACCGGACATACGGTCATACATTAATACAATCAGGACTAGTTACACATTCTATAATGAATAATTAAAGATAGCTTAATTCAAGATAAGTTTTCCATTACTTCCTAGAAATATATTTAACACCTGCTTTCTTTGAATTTATGTTTTATCCTACCTAATAAAGAAGATATATATTCTGCAGATAATAAAAAATATGGCTGTATTTTACATATTCTAAAATTGTTCCATATACATTAATTTTTATTATAAAATGAAAAATGTAAAGCATACATTTGTCAGTTGACTTGTGCGAGTACTAAAGTCTAAAGATGTTTTGGTATTGCATACATTTTGCACTAGTTGTCGCATTTTCCAATGGAAAACCTCTCTTAGATGATAACAATATTGATACAGAAGATCCAATCGACGTATCTCATTTAGGTGAAAATGCGTTTACAAACCCCAGCAGAGAAGTCGGTCATAAGTTACAAAACTGGACAGCAGAGTCTTCAGAAAATCCAGAAGAATTGGGAGAGTATGCGGAAGGTGATATTTTATTTCCAACTAAGACAAGAAATGGTTTAATAGCAGAGACTTCGAGATGGAAGGATGGAATTGTCCCTTATGTTATTAGTGGACATTTTCCAAGCAAGGATTTACAAACTATACAGAAGGCCATGGATATATATCACAAATACACCTGTATAAGGTAGAACATTTTTGCTTGTAATATTTCGTCATTACTTATTAATTTTCCTCTCGAGACACAACCAGATAATATTAATAACCGTAAACTGGGGGTCAATGGAAACAGTTCGCGAGTTTTCGGGCAACGAAAAATATGAAAAATGTGTGTCACAAATTATAGCTAACTTGAAACTTTAGAAAAACATAAAAAAAGTTTGTGGCAAAAAAGTACTGTTTTTCAATTCACCGGCAAAGTGGGGTCAATAGAAACACACCTCTGATTTTTATGTATTTTGCTATTAAACCCATACGAGGGTCAATGAAAACACAAAACAAGTTTCTAAAAAAAGTTAACGTTCGTACTAGGTTTATAATAAAACAAAATCGAAAGATTAACGTTGACTAATTCTTAAAAAACAAGAAAAAAGATTTTTTTTTCACGCCAAAATATTAACTTCTTAAATTAAATTCTTTAGTATCAAATGATTCTTTGGCAAAGGTAACTTTTCATTGCAAAAATATAGGAACGTCATGTAACTATCTGTACTAAATATGTCTGATTTATAGGGAAGTGTAGAAGATTCATTCTTGGGTGGGCTTCCAGTGGAGTTATCTCTCCTACAATTTGATCATAAACAAATTCGTATACATCTGGAACGTCTTAGTGCTTCGATATCTCAAAAAATGACCTTCAAACATATTTCCATCTTTATTGACACTAATCACTGTGCCAATGAAATACCTACTTGAATATGCGGTTCTTTGTGGTTGGGAACGCAACCACATGCCATTTATTTTTTTCTTCACCATCCTGCGGGACAGAAAAAACCTTAGTACCTAGATGTTTTCCATTGCATTAAACTGAATTATGAATTTCTTTAGAAGATGTGGCAGTCCTTTGTATTAAATTTGCAAGCGTGATATCATCGTCATGGTCTCCTAGTTCAGTTAGAGGCTGCGGTGCATCCTGTTCGTCCTTGGCAGGTGCATTAGCCTGTTCATTTTCTTGCTCACTTTTTACATACATGTGGATATGCTCTTCTTCAAAATCTCGAATCTCTTCAATCTCGCTCTAGAAATCTGCACCAGAGGTACTTTTTCCAGCTCGTATGCTGACCTTCTTTCGCCGTTTTCTTTGTGCCGGATTTTGCTCGTGAAATTTTAGTCTTTTAAGCAAGGTTACAACCGAGTTGAACATGTGCTCTTCTTCTCATTCTGCGTTGAGAGGATTAGAAATTTGTCGTAGTACGTCTGCACGATTTACGGAATCCTACGTTTGGTTGTTCTCGACGTTTGGTTGGAGGGTTTCATAAAGTTCTTTCAGCAAATGTGAGAATCTGTCTTTTGGGACAGTGGCGCCCTTTCTTCCATCCCGCATTTTCCAATTGTGCGAAATTTTTCTCCACGTCAATTTTACCGGCCGGAAAAAGCCACAAACGGTTGAGTGAGGTCTGTGGAGTTAGTTGCCAAAAAAAAAAAAATGAAATGTTGAGCCGCAAACAAGATTGTACTATATCCGGGGAAAATGGCTGGAAAGGTTATCACCAATCAAAAACTTCTTCCCTGGTAAATCTTTAAGCGCTGCTATTGCGATTTTCTCAACTCAACCACTGAAATGAATACTGTCAAACCGGTGGCACTGCGGTTAAGTGTCACCTCTCTGATTCCCCCAACAGTCCAAAATTCATATAGATTTTGGGCTTTATAGACAATGTAGGGAGCTAGTAACTTGCCATCTGCAGATGTAACGAACATGCTGGAGATGTTGCTTTGAAAAGGTGCATATCCTTCCAGGATACGGGCATCCGCGTTTTGAAATAACTGTTGTTCTACACGAATTACCGCTTAGATTAGTTTCATCATAGTTTATGATGTTGGATACAGTTACATCATTCAACTGTTCGGTTAAATTATTTCAATACGCGTTAATAGTGTCAGGCGATACGGCCGCTCTCGATCTTTTGATATTTTGACAGATTGGGGTTCCCAATTTGCTTTTATGGTGTTTAAAAAACAGTAGGTGTGCAAAGTCACGGCCAGGTAAATTACTTTTAAAATTCCTGTGACTTTTCCACGAGATAATTTTTTATAATCATTCTTAAATGAAAATCATCGATGTGATAACCTTATTCTGCACAGCTTATTATATGTTTTACTATTAGCTGTTCTTCGTTCTCTGTTAAACCGATTTTCCCACCATGCTTTTTTATATTGGGTCGTTTAAGTCGCCGATATAGAACAGAATAATTAATTGTATGCTTTTCAGCCGCATTTCCCTACGACATGCCTGTCATCCTGATCCTCATGCTCAGTTATTTGTCATATTTATTATCATCTGTAATAATACTTCCAAGTTACGTAAACATTTTAATGAGCGTAGATCAAATATATTTTTCTTTTTTCTTTAACGTCGGCCTATTTCCGCGACTATGGCCAATCACCGACGCCAGGGAGCAGTTTCACCTCACTATCCTGACAATTTTGCCGAACCCCTTTCTGTAAGGAAGGTAGGGATATTTAACGTGCCCAACATCGCATGGACACGGGACCGACGGCTTTACCCCCCCCCCCCCTCCGAATGGCGGAACGTGCAGACATTCAACTTGCTCAAATACAATGCCAGAACCTCGGTTGATGTTAGTGTTACAGTTTGTACTGAAAAAGTGAAAGGAGAACTCTGGAATCGAACCCAGTACCCTTCGGTTCAGAGGCACACGTTCTTACCCCTGAACCACCGAGGCTCATAGATAAAGTATAAACGAGACTTTTTTGTAATATTTCTGTTTGCTACACAAACAAGCCAATATATATTAGTATCTACGTAATCTCGTTTGGAAATGTATTTTCGCCCATGGTATCGTATTTGTAATACCGTCGTCCTTAAATGAAGAAGACTGTGTGAGTAGCCAATTGCGTAGATTGTGTCAGTAGCCAATTGCGTACAAACCCCTCTAGTATGTCGTCGTTAATGAATCGTTTGCCTCCCAACTGTTCTTTGAGTGCCCCAAAGATATAAAAATTGCAGATCGAAAGGTCGGGATTGTAGGGAAGGAGTTCAAGCAACGGTGTCTAATAAATTTTGTTAAATGTTTGGTGTGGGAGCCGCCGTACTGAGTCGAGCGATGTCGTGAAGAAATTGCGTCTCGCATTGGTCTGTGGCGGTAAGCAATCTTTCCCTAACGCAAAAGGTCGCTGTTGTACGCCGCATTGATAGTACAACGTTTGTGTAAAAGATCAATTTGAAAGATGCCACGTCCTTAAAAAGTCACAGTCGCAAAAGCAACTCGCCAGCTGACAGCTAAGTCTTAACGTTCACTGGAGCTGCCTCACCGTCCCTTCATCACTCCCTACCGGCTTGTTGCATGTTTCAACCCTGGCCTGTTGTGATGTACCCACATGTCATCATAGGATATGATGTAACTTTAAAATGCTTCCCCTTCTAACGGTACTGACAGCCTCTCACAGATCTGCAAACATGTCAGCTTCCGTTCCGCAGTTAACTGACTAGGAAACTTGCAGGCAGACAATTTACAAAACGGCGGGTTTTCTGTGCTGATGGCTTGAGTGCTTCCATAACTTATTCCGACCTTGGTAGAAATTTCTCATTATCGACCCCTTCACGGCCTTCCCTGAACTTCTTATGTCAGGTCAGGTCAGTACACGAGGCTTTGACAGTGTTTCATTCCCGAATGTTGCCGTCAATATTTGCATAATTTCGGTCGGTGTAACGCCTTTATGGGCAAAACATTTGTTCTCGATGCGTTACGCAACTGATGGGTAAATCTTTCGTTCAGACATAGTGGGCTGTACTGACACATGCATGCAGCGAGACCAATCAACCGCTCTCTTCACTCCTAACACGCCAGCCCAACATACCTAAAAGCAGCCACCCACTCCAAATGATATATTTGCTCAGAAAAAGTATCGTTCTATTTGATCCACCATCCTACCTGCATACCTTTTTGACTAAACTTCATCAGATGATGAAATTGCTATCATAGTTACATACGAATTTCTTATTTTTCTCCTAATTAAGTAATTTTCTCGCATCCTAACACACACATCCCATCTCGCATCCCAACACACAGCTCAAATCCCTTGGATCTCCTTCTTACTACAAATCCTGACTGCTATAAGATATCAGTCAACGCCCCCCTGGGTCGCTCAGACCACACCATGGTCACTGCTTCCTGCGCAATGCAACCCGAGGTCACACAGTCATCACACCCACGTATCGTTTGGCACTACAACTCCGCGAACTGGAACGAAATGCGAGATTACTTTTCCTCATTTCCATGGGCCTTTGTCTGCTTCTCTCATCCTGACCCCTCTGATATCTCACAAAACGTCACCGAAATTATCCAACCTGGCATGGCATTATTTATTACAAGTACACAGAAAACCTCTGCAGCCACTCAAAAGCCCTGGTTCTCTAAATACTGTGACAAGGCCAGACTTGAAAAGGTCAAAGGTCACAAAAAGCTTCTACACAATCCCAGTCAAGAAAACCGTCAAGCATTTAACGACGCAAGAAACCGTTATGTCCGCATTCTTTCTGAGGCAAAAAACACGTTTAATAACCACATCAAAAACAAAGTCCTCTTAAGCTCCAGCGGCAGCAAACCCTTCTGGACACTTGCTAAACCTATTGGGAATAATTTCTGCAAGAGCACGTTCCCACCTCTTGTCTCAGGGAATGAAATTGTTTCTACCGCCCTGGGCAAGGCTGAACTTTTTACCTCGTTGTTCGCCGACAATTCTACTCTCAACCCACCTCCAAATGTTCAACCACCAACAGTCCCCAATGTCGCGCATAAAATGACGGATATCATTTTCAAAACTAAAAAGGTACGAAAAAGGTTCTCTTAATACCAGGAAAGCCTCTGGCCTTGACGAGATCCCAGCAATTGTTCTCAAAAAATGCGCACCAGAACTTGCCCCTGTCCTGACTCCTCTGTTTCAGACATCTTACAATAGAGGCATATTCCCTAGTAACTGGAAAACTGCTCGAGTACAGCCTGTCCCCAAGAAAGGATCCAAAGCGCTTCCTATCAACTACAGGCCTATTTCTCTCCTTTCAGTCGTCTCTAAAGTGATGGAAAAGTATATAAACACCAAATTACTAGAATTTCTTGAAAAACACAGTCTAATCCACGACAGGCAGTATGGATTCCGTCAGCGCAGATCAACTGCCGACCTCCTTTCCCTTGTCACCCATTCTTGGAACAAGTCTATGGAACTACACGGTGAATCCCAGATTGTCGCTCTAGACATATCCAAAGCATTCGACCAGCTTTCGCACGCAGCGCTGCTTCATAAACTTCCGGCATATGGCCTCCTACCAAAACTCTGTACGTGGACAGCAAATTCATCCAACCCAGTTCACAGTTACGCGGACGACAGCACCCTCCACTCAAATATACAATATTCTAAGCCTGTCTCTTTAGCCCAATTAGATCAGGATCGCAAACTCATGGAGGGTTCTATCTCCGTGGATCTCCAAAAAAATATTAGACTGGGGAAGTAGAAATCTTGTACAATTCAACCCCACCAAATCACAGTCTGGCTTTCTTTCTCATAAGAGATACGCCAGACCTAGACCCATCACAATAAAAAACCAAGTTATTCAAAGTAATGAGTCCTTTTCACTTGTTGGCATTTCTGTGGATCGAAATCTCAATTGGCACCAATATGTCACATCAATTGCAGAAGCGGCTGCTAGGAAATTAGGTTTCCTCCTCCGGGCTCGCAAATACTTTTCACCAGCTAATCTCTATACCTCATATACTTCAAAAATGAGACCAAACCTCGAATACTTCTCCCACATCTGGGGTGCTGCTGCCGCTTCTACACTCGCTATCCTGGACTCCATTCAGAAGAGATCTATACGTCTCATCGGTGACCCTACCCTCACCCAAAGGCTGCCATCCCTTGCCCACCGACTTGCCGTTGGTGACCTCTCTCTCTCTCTCTCTCTCTCTTTTATAGATATCTGCACGGGCACTGCTCAGAGAAGCTTTCTTCCATAGTTCCTCCACCTGCTGCCCCCAACAGATCTACCAGGGGAACAGAGCGAATGCACCCTTTTACTGTCCAGGTCACCAGATATAGAACATCTTGTTATGCCCGCTCTCTTGTCCCGAGGACTTCCAAGTTGTGAAATTCCTTGCCGGCACATGTTTTTCCTTCTCCCCCGAACCTCCAAACCTTCAAGTCCAGAATTAACAAGTTGCCGCTTTTCTCCTTGTCGACACCCACGGTACGATAGTATTTAGACTGTAAGCCCTCGTGGTGTGTTGTTGAAAAAAAAAAGAATAAACACTGATAAAAAAGGACGACAAATCGACTGGTCTGTTTTTTGCACCACTGCTGAACGATAGTCACTTATTTTTTCACTGTAAAATATTTTTTTATAAATCATGTGGCCTTGCATTTTATTGTGTTGATGCAAGAATGATTGACCAAACTTTTCAGTTTATTAGGTTTAATAAACTGTACTATAACTGAGATAGTTGCAGCCTTGATGGTCCAGTGGCCTAAGGGTTTTGGGTTCGATTCCCACTAGAAGCGTCAAATTATTTTTTAGTACATATTGTAAATTCACACCACCAAAGGCTGTCTCGTTGTCTTTAAACATGTTGAATTCCTGCACGTTCCGCTATTCGGAAGGGGGCATAAAGCCGCCGGTCACGTATGCCATGCAATGTTGGATACGTTAAACATCCTCATCCTTATTAAAACACAAAAGAGGAACTGGACAAAAATTCCAGGATAGTGAAGTGAAACGGCTCCCTGACGTCGGCGACTGGCCATAATCACGGAAATGGACCAACTTTAAGGAAAAATCTAAAGACAGTTGGTAACAGTCTTTATGTATAACAGCTACATATTGTTTAATTTTCAGATTTCGCAAACGTGAGACTTCCGATAAAGATTATTTGGCTATTGTAAACAATCCAACAGGGTGCTGGTCCAGTGTTGGTAGGTTAACAGGAAGACAAGAAGTAAATTTACAGAGTCCATCTTGCACGACTAAAGTAGGGACACCTATGCATGAGCTTATGCACGCACTGGGTTTCCTTCACGAGCAGAATCGTTTCGAGCGTGACGATTATGTATCAATTGCTTGGCAAAATATAAAAAAAGGTAAGTGGTAGTAGATAATTCAACTGGGTAAAATCATGAGAAAAAAAAGTCTGGACGCAGCAAGTGCGTTATGGTAGTGAATTTTCATAGAAATGATCTGGCACAAAATATTTTATTATAACTTTTTTTTCTTGTAACATAGAAATCTAAATTTTGGTGTATAGTTTACTTTTTATATCGTAAACCTACCAACCAAATTTGGTTATCATAGATTTATTTTTTAGGATAAAAATTTTTTTCAAATGAAAACTCAAAATTTTTCCGAAAAACCTCTTTCGATTTTTCTGATTAACGAACCTATCAAAGACATTTACAAGAGGAAGGTACATGCCAAATTTTATCAAAATCGGCCCATTATTCTGTGAGATAAATTTTTTTTTCAGATGAAAACTCAAAATTTTCCCGGAAAACCTCGTCCGATTTTCCTGACTAACAAACTTGTCAAAGCCATTTACAGAAGGAAGGTACATGCCAAATTTTAGTAAAATCGACTTATTACTTTTTGAGATAAGAATTTTTTTCGAATGAAAACTCAACATTTTCCCGGAAAACCTCGTCCGATTTTCCTGACTAACGAACTTATCCAAGCCATTTACAAAAGAAACGCACATGCCAAATTTTATCAAAATCGGCCCATTATTTTTTGAGTTATCGGTGTGATACACACACACACATATATATATATATATATATATATATATATATATATATATATATATATATATATATATATATATATATATATATATATATATATATATATATATATATATATATATATATATATATATATATATATATATATATATATATATATATAAACATATAACAATTGAAACTGACCCCGGATATGGGTTCTAGGGGTCCTAGTTCGCGCTCATTTGCAAAATTTTTTTCAAAATTCAAAAGTCGGGATCTCTCCATTAGTGAATTTTTTCTACAAAAATTCACTAATTAAAATGCATGCGTTGGGTTTTCTTTATAATTATAAACTTTTTGAGCAGAAAGATTACGTGTCAGTTGCTTGAAAAAAAAAAATTAAACGTAAGCAATTGCAATAATAAGTAGTAGATAATTCATCTAAGTAAAATCAAAAGGAAAATTGATCTGTTGCCTTTTATTTTTAATAATACCACATTTAAAGGAAAAATAAAGTATTCAAGTGGCCGTCATCACAGAAGACTAAGTTGGAGTTGGTCACTTATTTACCAACTAGTTCCTAGAACGTTTCTCAATCCGCAAATGTACAGGCTTTCCAAAAAATCCGAACCCCCAGTAAGAGTCAAACAACTGCAATTAAATTTTCTATATCGCTCTGTTTTGTGTGTGATAAGAAATGATAACAATATGGACAATTTTTTTTTACAGTTGTAAACTTTTTTATTTTGTTTTATCGAAAAATCATCTCTTTAAATTTGCGTTTGCTTCAATTTAATAAGTCATTAAGTCGTTATCCCCAGGTGGTGTTTACGGAACAGTTAAAATCATTTAAGTGGATTCGAAAGGAGGCGCATTGTTGGTATGCGGGAAGCAGGTTTTTCAGTCGGACAAATTTTCGACCGCATAGGATGCAGTGTGTCAACAGTATTACAGTGTTGGTCCAGGTAGTCTAAAGAAGGAATCGATAACCGTTTCGGATGAAATCAAGCAACTTCAGCACGGAAGATCGTCATTTGATGATCACGGCTTTACAAGACAAAGTTTCCACAGCATGGTCGATTGGAAGTTTTACAACAAATAGTCTCTATCGCAACGATACCGAATACGCGCTTTTGGTCTTCGTTCGTATAGACCATTTTTGCGTCTCCCACTGACACCTCGACATCGAGCTGCTTGACTTGAGTGGTGTAAGGGAAGATCAAATTGGGATGATGAATGGAATAGTGTTGTGTGCTCTATCGAGCCCCGATTCTGTCTTTGGGTCCACGATGATCGCAGTTCTCCTGTGGTGGAGAACACGGAAATTTACAATTACCTGTGGAACGGCATACGGGCCTTACACGTGGGATGATTGTACGGGGTGCGGTAACATACGGTAGGACGTCACTGCTAGTTATTTTTATTGAGAAAATTTTGAATGCAAGTGATTACATACAACATGCACTGCAGTCTGTTGCGCTGCCATGCCAACGAGGGTTAATTTAACCCCTTTACCTCATACAGCAAGGGTTACTACAAAAAGTGCTTACAAGAAGATAAGGTCACCCTGCTTCCATGGCCTTCTCGCTCCCTAGACTTATCACCAATTACCCCCAACCGACAACTTGGTAGTTGACCTTCGTCACCGAATTCAAGGAGCTTGGGATGACATTCCTCAGGATACCATAAATCATTTAATTCCAGGCATGCTTCGAAGAGTTGTCGAATACATAAGAAACCGTGGGGGACCCACTCATTATTAAATAACTTTGTTATTTTTTATCATTTTAGTTAGAAACGGTAATTATTCTTTAAGTTTGCTTAGATACACATTGGTCGGTCCTCCTATATGGTAGTATAGTTTTAAGTTTGCTTTTGTGATAAGAGAGAATGCGACCAAAACGCCACTGAAGTTCGTGTTAAAACGCTTCGCGGAAGATGTCATACGGCCAGAGAATGATATAATGTGTGTCGCATAGCTTTGAATAGTGCAAACGGCCGGGAGAAAAGCCAAAAAGTCTGGACGCAGCAAGTGCGTTATGGTAGTGAATTTTCATAAAAATGTTTTTAATAGCGAATATATGTGTGTGTTTTCTATAAGAATGCAGGCATCAAATTTGGCTACCAGTAAAAGCTATATAGTAGAAACAATGTACAATGTCTCATCAAAACAACTTTATTGTTTGAAAATATACAAAAATTTTCGAAATTAAACTTAAAGTGTTCCTGAAAAAACTGGCTTCTTGGTCAACCTTATAGGTTAATAGCAAATTGAGCTATTTAAATTTAAAGCATTTAATGAAAATTCGCTACCATAACGCACTTGCTGCGTCCCGAATTTCTTTTCTTACAAACATGCATTATATTTCGATGGAAAATGCAAAAATCCAATAAGGCATGTTCGATTAAAAAAAGAGAATTTGTATCACCAACGATTAATGGGCAACCCTGTGATTGTAGAATGTTTCTTTAAGATGTAGCTTAAGACACCCTATAATTAATGTATAAAATTTTTTTTCGTATCTTGTAACGGATATATTGAACTTGATTTTTTACGAAAATTCGACAAAAATTATATACCATTAAACGATAAACTCTATAGTTAAGACTACTGCCAAGCATCAGAGAAAGGGTCTATTTGAAATTAATTTTCTGGAAACATTTTAGTAAAATAAAGGACAACGACGGTTGAATCTAAGACTTCAGGCTTTGTAAAACATTCTTCTTGAGACATTTTCTTTCCATAGCTCCTATTAGTTTCAGGTTATTTGCCTAAATGTTGCCAATTTTGACATTTTAAATCGCGACTTTGACATTTTGAGGAAAACCCCAATTTTTTTTTAAATGCCCATAACTTTTTTATCTTTTAACTAACAGAGCTAAATTGGTAGGTAATTTACTTATAATGATATAAGCCCGCGTACCAAATTTGGTTGTCCTTACGTTGTTATTTCCGGATATATGATTTTTTTTCGAAAGAAAACACAAAATTTTCCGGGAAAACCTGGACCGTAATACAGATAAGTTGTATTTTGGCCATTCACACTTTTTTGTATAATGATAATTATACTGCCGTCATATCTCTCTTTCGTAATAGGCATACAGTCAACTCAATAAAAATTTACCTTTTGTTGCCTCTAGCTAAATTACTAAAGAAGAAAGATATTGGCCCCGTCTTATGCCCACAATAGAGATCGTCACCATGCTAAGATCAGTAAACATACCAATGCACCTTCTTTAATAGGCGGGAACATCAACGACATTTACGGTTACTGCAATCTGAAAAGTCGGCGTTAGCTGAACATGTAATTTTACCAGAGCGACGTCTGTCAGTTTCAGTGCAGCTACTAAATATGCCAGCAGCTATCGTTGGCGAAACATCTAGCAAGCTACTAAATGAGATCGACCAGGTCAAAACAGTCCGGAAATTATTTAGTATTCCCAGCAACCCCGACCGCGACAATCTAAAATCATCAGTAACATTGATTATTGTTCAAAAAGTAGGTATATCACTAGATGGCGAAAGGTAATTTTAGAAAGTGTTTTTTCACACAATAAATACTCGTATTTAAAACAATATTTTAGTTCCACTGGATTGAAGACTCAAGTAAAAGATAGTCATTAGATAGTAGCAAAATATAGTAATGTGTATTTTTTATGCTGTATAAAATATGTTTCAGGGCATGAAGCAAATTTCAATAAAGCTGAATCTGACAAAACAGATGGGTTTGGAGTTAAATATGATTACAGATCGGTAATGCATTACTCGGAAAAGGCATTTTCTACCAATGGAAGATCAACAATAATACCCAAGGTACCTGCAAAATAGTTTTAATTGTTAATACTGTAGACTGTTTAATGAGTCGTATAGGCCTTTGGCCTCTCAGCGCTGAAACCCCATTGGGTCTTTTGTGTACGACTCTTTTTTTTAATAGTTGCCCAAAAAGATCGGACTTTTTATATAGTCTACTATCTTTTTGAGGGCTATTTTACCTGTTTCCTGAGGTGTTAAGGTCATCCCTTCAAGGTATATGAGCCTTTTGTAGAACTGAGCCATGCAGTTGCATAGCCAATTTTCTGCTGTTTCTGCTGCTTGAGTGCGGTATCTACAGTTTTTACTGTCCGCCTTACCCAGCTTCATGAGCTGATACTCCATTGGGGAGTGTCCGGTGAAAAGTCCTGTGATTATTCTCAAGTTGTTCCTGTTTAATTCAAGAAAAAGTTCAAACTTCTCTGTTGATATGGCGATGAACCGTATTGCCTGCTTTAAGCCTGGCGTTTTCTCTAGTAAGACAGAATTTGGCTCTTCTCCCAAGTACCAATAGTTGTTTTTACATAGCTTTTTGTTAATCCACAATAGGGCTCTGGATAAAATGATGTTGTTGCTGCCCGTTTTGCAAGGCTATCTGCCTCCTCGTTTCCTTCAATGCCCTTGTAACCACATCAAAGGGACTTTGTTGGCAACCAGTTGCTTCAAGGATTTTTTGCAATCCCAGGTCAGTTTAGATTGGGTTTTGAAATGTTTTAGAGTCTTTAGTACTGCCTGATTGAAAGGATGTAGATCCCTCTATTTCTTAGTCTTCGTTGTGTGCACTTCTGTACACATAGATTTGTAGCAAGCATTTCAGCTTGGAAGATGGTGAAAGTTTTCCTAGGGACTTAGATAATTTAAAGTTAGGTCCTCGTATTCCCAGTCCGGCTCCCTCCATTTGTTTAGACCCGTCTGTATACGATACAGATGAGTTGTTTGCCAGCCTTTCACTATCTCCGTCCCATGCTATGAACACATCAAATGGGACTATAAAGTCCAGTTTAACTGGCACTTGATTTGTTGGTTTGGCGAGTGACTCCAATGGAATAATTCCCAGAATCTTCAAGTGGCTAACAAAGTCGTCTTCTTTAAATTTGTCTGCTTGAAATAGTCTTGAGGCACTTAGTGCTGCTTCTCTCCTTACACATATCTACAGTTGAATAAGATTCAGCATTGCCTCTATTGGAGCTGTAGAGCATGACTGCATGACTCCATAGCTCCCGTTATTCCAAGATAGATCAGCCTCTGCAATTTTTTCAATTTGCTTTGTGATAAGGCGTGTTCCGTTTTTAACATTAGGTTGAAATTTATTGGTTATAGTGAAAACACACACACACACACACACACACACACACACACATATATATATATATATATATATATATATATATATATATATATATATATATATATATATATATATATATATATTATGGGCAGCGACGAGTAAAACACGTATTGATTTTCGCTGCTTAATAAGTGAAAAGTTTGAGTAAAACAAGTGAAATAATTCCCTATTTCATACTAGCGGTGTTGGTTAAGTTGTCCTGGAGTGTATAACAAAGGGATAAAACACTATAGGGTTGCACAAGTGAGTTTTTGAACAATTATTACTCTTTTTGCTATAACTGGTTCGGAAATATAGTCGTATCAGTATAATAAAATGGTGCTCACCAAATCCCAAGAAACAGAAATAAGGACCATTGCTAAATCGGAGGCTATTGGATGTCTCCAAGACTCAAAGACTCTGGAAGTAATTACGGAAAAAATTGCGGAGTTGGTAGTGACTAAAATAAATACGAGGCTGGATGAAATGTTGGTCAAATATAAACAGGTTGAAAAGCAAGTAGATCTCATCAAGCAGGAAAATGAAGAACTAAGAGATAAAATAGATTTATTTAGAACAACAAATCAAATGCTCCAATACAATAAGGATTCATGGCATGGATGAGGTTCCTGAAGAGGAGATCAGAGGTGGGGTGGTTTCACTTATTAGAAATAACTTCGGCTTTGATTTGGAGGAGAAGGACCTCCTGAGATGCTACAGAGTTGGGAAGAATAGGGTTGACAGGAAGCCGAGACAAGTTTTGGTCCGTTTTCAAGAGGATATGTTTAACAAAATTTTGGGCAACAAGAAGTGCTTAAAGAACACCAATATCTACTTCTATGAAGAACTTACAAAGCGAAAACTTGATCTCTTATATACAGCTAGGGAAAAAATTGGACGCAACCAAGTTTGGGTATGGAGGGGGAGCATTTACACTAAGAAGAATAATGTAAGGATTTCATTGAGAACTTTAGCTGACCTTGAAAATCTGTTAACATGAGGCGAAAATCAGATGTATGCTAGAAACTTTTTGTGTGTGCATAATATTAGTTTAGATTCATTGCTAACTTCTTTCATCAGACAGACTTTTATTTTTTATTTTTTGTGTGTACATATATAGCATTATTTGATTATTTTTGGCCTGCTCAATTAAGAATTTGTTGTATTGTTTAATACTAAAAGAGGCCACTAATTTATTATTGAGGTAGAACTACAAGGAATTTTGAATATTGTTTCCGTTAAGTATAATAATTGTTGTCTTGTATTAAGTATCTTATCTTACTGTACTGATAGAGGTAATTATCTTATTGATTGAGAAGTTATACTGGGATCCTATCTATTCGGTTCTGTTGGAGGTTTATTATTTTGATTGGAATTGAAAAGGATAATTTTATACTCATAAATTGTATACGTAAGACAATTTGTTCATATTTTGTCGAAATACAGAAAATACAGGGTCGGTCTCAGTAATCTCATTACACCTGATTATTTTAATAATTTAGTGCAAATTTTTGTGAATATTTTTTTGTTATGTTACTCATTGAATGATCTGGTTCTCTGATTGATTTTTGGCTTGAAGTAAAATATATTGTCATAAAAAAAAACGAAGAGAACAAACATAATGGCAGTGTATGATGAATATGCTGACATGCTTGACTTAAGTAATGTAAATATTGTGGCCGAATCATTGTCGCTCGATCAACTTAATGTTCACAAGCTAGGGAGCTTCCCTCTCCTCTCAGTACTTCACCTAAATATTAGAAGCATAAAAAAAAACTTTAACGAGTTACTGATTTTTTTGAAATCGCTGGAGGGAGGTAACATTGATTGTCTAATCTTAAGTGAAACTTGGTCAGTAAGCAACCTGAATAACTTCCACATAGAAGGGTATAATGCATTTTATAATGAAGGATCATATAATCAAAATGATGGATTAATAGTGTACATTAAAACTACCCTAAACGCGAACTCAGAATGTCTAAATCTGGCAGAGTTAACTGTTATTAATTTGTCATTTGGAATTCAGAATCGGAAGATCAGTATTACGGGAATTTATCGACCCCCATCTAGTGACTTAAATCTATTCATAAATGAACTGGAGGCTTTTATTCTAAATAAAAGTAGGGCTGATATAGACTTGATAGTTGGTGACATTAATATTGACCTGTTGAATCTTCAAAATCCTTCAAGCCTCACTTATATCAATGTACTTGAAAAAAATGGATATATTGCCTGCATTAATTCTCCCACGCGCATTACGGACAGATCTGAAAGCTGCATCGATCACATGTTCTTACGGTATAGTAAAAATTTTGACAAAGAGATGAAGGGTGATGGGTCTGCAACAAGATCTTACATAATAAAGTCGGATGTTACCGATCACTACCCTGTATTTCTGACGATTGATTTGGGTGGTGGTCTTCACTCTGATGAAACTAACATTGCTAGTGCGAGTGATGGAAACGGCACGTACCAAGGAATAAATGAGGTAGAATACTTAAAAAACTTGGAAACAACAGAGTGGGATGATATTATTTATTGTGAAGATGTGCAGGGTGCTGTGGATGGGTTTGTAAATAAACTAAGTACTATAGTACAGAAGTCAAAGGTTGTATTACCTATTAATAAAACTAGAAAGAAAAGCCCATGGATAACGAATGGTCTTGTTGCATCACTTAGAACTAGAGACAAATTAAAAATTAAGTGGCTTAATGACAGGAATAATAGGCAACTGGAACTGGAATATAAAGTCTATAAAAACAAGTTGACTAATTTAATAAAGATTACCAAGAGTAATTACTATAAAGGTAGGGTCGTGAATGCAGGAAAAGATATCAGGAAAATATGGAATGTTATTTCAGACGTTGCATTGGGCAGAGGTAAAGACCAGGGAAGAATTGAAGCCCTGAGAATAAGCGACAATGAAGTGGTACGAGATAAGAAACAAATAGCAAATATTTTCAACAGGTATTTTGTGTCAGTGGGTGCTGAGGATTCTAATGTTGGTACACAAACGGTGCATTATCAGACTGCAAGATCAGGCGCCAGTTCGTTTTTCCTCCGCCCTGTTTCTGGTAGTGAAATTACTATTATAATTGGTAAATTAAAGGCAAGATCTGCACCTGGCATGGACGGATTGGGTGGTAGGCTTTTCCAGGTTGGTCATCTTTTTTTGGTTGAACCAATCGTTCACATAATAAACAGAATTTTTGAAACAGGTTTGGTGCCCGAGCAGTTTAAGATATCTGTAGTTTCGCCCATATTTAAAACAGGAAGTCGAATTGACCCCGCCAACTATCGTCCCATAAGCTTACTTAACACGCTGGCCAAAATATTTGAGAAAGCTCTTTATTTACGACTTACTGAGTATTTCAATAAAAATAACTTAATATCTATTAATCAGTTTGGCTTCAGGGAAAACTATTCTACCGAACAGGCCCTACACAAACTTTGCTCGAAGGTGTTGACTAATTTTGATAAAGATTTAAAAACAGTTGGAATATTTTTAGACCTTCATAAGGCATTTGATACGGTGAGCCACGACATACTGATGCAAAAACTGGACCGGGTGGGTGTAAGGGGTGTAGGCCTCACTTTAATTGGGAACTACTTGAACAACCGACAGCAGGTAGTAAAAATAGGTAATGTTCTAAGTAATCCACAAGTAATAAAATGTGGGGTTCCTCAGGGATCTATACTGGGGCCCATACTGTTTTTAATTTACATAAATGACATCCTTGAGAAATTTGAGACCCGCTGCGATCTTGTAGCTTATGCGGATGATATTGTGATGATGTATGGTGCAAATACCTGGAGCGAGGCTGTTGTGTGCAGTTCTAATATTTTTCAAGACCTTGTTGCGTCTTTGGTTTCTAACAAACTAAATCTGAGCGCAAAGAAATCGAAGGTTATCACTTTTTCACCTACGAGGGTGGGTCTCCCGCACATTGTTCCCGTAATACGAGTGAAAGATGAAATAATCAAGTGCGAGACTAACGTGAAGTATCTGGGGATCATCATAGACCAGCATCTAAAATGGAATTGTCATCTTGAAACCCTGAACAAAAGGCTCAGGAAATTTGTACATATTTTTTATATTCTACGAGGCATCTTAAGTCAAAGGATTTTGCTTCTGACGTATGATAGCCTGGTCCAGTCAATTTTGAGGTATGGAATATCGTGTTGGGGATCGGCATATGACACTTACATGAATCCTCTACGCATCACACAGAACTTTATAATGAAGACTATATTGAACAAGGAGATTAAATATCCCACTAACTTGTTGTATAACCAGGCAACCAATGTACTCAATATCACTGGATTGTACATAATGGCACTCATACAATACACGCACACAACTATAAGCCTTCAGAAATTGTTAACGCATGGTTACAGTACAAGGGGCAAAATGGGTGATTTTATGACGGCTGCGGCGTGTAGGAAGAACATTTCACAGCGTTATGTATCGTACCTTGGTCCAGTGCTACTTAATCTTGTGCCACTGGAGATAAAAAAAATGAAAGATAATTATAAGTTTAGGAAAAAACTTTTAAATCATTTAATTGAGAACTTTGTAAGATTTGAGCAAGTGATACGGGAAAAGAGGGAGTGATGTTTTCATACTGCGTGTATATATTTGGATAATGAATGTACATGAAAGAGTGTGGATGTGTGGGAATGTGTGAGTGTGAGTGCGCGTACGTGAGAGACTTGGTGGGTATTTAACTTGGTAAGTGAGTGTTATTTTCAATTGTGATTGGGTAGGTATATATTGAATCGGGAAACAAGTGGTTTAGTAATTTGTTGTAAATATCGGATCTTCCTCTTTCCTCCTTTTTATTGTGATGAGAGGGGAGTAGACTTTAATCACGGCTGATTGTAGATATCATTTAATGGTAAATAATAGAGATAAGATTGGAGAACCGGATCATACGGACGTGATACGTCCTGTTGCACTGTAACTGGAAAGATGCATGCAACTGCTCTGTAGAATATGTAGGAGGAGTTTTTCAGCACATACAAGTTCTTCTGAACTTACGTGCTACTGTTCTTAATATTAGTCAGTAAGTATTATTGTATGTATGGGAAATAAATAAATAAATAATAAATAAAATATATATATATATAAGCGGGGTCCTATAGGCTGCACCACATTCCGAATCTCTATCGCCAATTCTTCCTATCTTTCCAGTCCTCGGCATCTATGGCTCGATCTCTCATATTTTTCTCAATTCCTTTTATCCATTGCGTTGTCGGTCTTCCTCTTCTTCTCCTTTCATGTGGTGTATACTCCAGAGCTTTCTTTGGCCATCGTGTCTCCCCCATCCTCATTACAAGCCCGTAGATAGTAACTGGCTGGATTCTACTCTTTCTGCTGTTATAAATACGCGCCCCGTTTTACTTCTTATCTCTTCGTTTCTAATGTGTTGTATTCTCTAAATACTACATGATCCATTTTCACGGTTTCTTTGCTCGATCTCTCATATTTTTCTCAATTCCTTTGATCCATTGCGTTGTCGGTCTTCCTCTTCTTCTCCTTTCATGTGGTATATACTCCAGAGCTCTCTTTGGCCATCGTGTCTCCCCCATCCTCATTACAAGCCCGTAGATAGTAACTGACTGGATTCTACTCTTTCTGCTGTTATAAATACGCGCTCCGTTTTACTTCTTATTTGTTCGTTTCTAATGTGTTGTATTCTCTAAATACTACATGATCCATTTTCACGGTTTCTATCATATTTCTCTCTTTCTCTGAAAGCTCCCAGCATTCGCAGCCGTTAGTTAAAGTAGGCTCCACTTTAGTTGTGTAGATTGTCGTTTTGGTTTGGAGTTTTATTTTTGCTTGACCAGAGTAACGAGTTTAGTAAACGAACAGCCTTCTTTCCTTGTTATGATTTTTGATATCATTTTTGTTACTCCATCTTCCGAAACAATGCTTCCTAAGTATTAAAAATCGCTATATTTTTTTAGTCTATGCAGTTGTAGATCTGGGTCTTCTTCATGCACGTCTCCTATCTTCAGATATTCTGTTTTAGCAATGTTTATATTTAGACTTCATTTCTCATATTCGTCGCTTAATTTTCTAGACATATAGTCTGCATCGTTCTCATCATTCGCTATAATTATCTGGTCGTCAGCGAATAAGAGAATTGTTAGCATTGTTCCTCCATCCGTATTCCATAGTGATAACTTTTTTAATAATGATTATGGTTGCAAGCTAGCCTCGAAAGTTTACTTTCATTAGGCACCAATTTTTGAAGAAGAGACGTCTTGAACATTCCTAAAATTGGTCTCGCCCTCCATCACAATAGTTTTGTTTCAGATGTCTGTTACCCAATAACAGTTCAGCACATAAACTAATAGACTCAATTGTAGGCATGCGGGCCTCCTAAATAAACTTCTATCATTTAATTATCCTCTCCCTCTGATTCTGCTAATCAGGTCATACCTACAACAGAGGAAGTACCAGGTCAAACATCTGGGAGCCAGATATAGAACGTACCCAGCCACGTCTGGTCTCCCGCAGGGGTCTGCTATCTCCCCTCTGCTGTACAATATATTTGTCGCAGACATTCCGACAGCCCCCCTAAACGTGACATACGCACTGTACGCAGACGACACTACCATCCTCAGCAGCTCCACTCAGCCGAGGATAATAACCGAACGACTTCAGACTGCCGTAGTCGAGCTGCAATCATAGTATAGGAAATTCCTTCTAGCCATAAACCCCGATAAATGTTCAGCTGTCCTATTTTCCAAGAGGAGACACACACCTCACGAACACATTTCATTAGACAACCGTCTAATTCCCTGGCAAGATTCCGCCAAATACCTCGGGGTTTTCCTCGACAAACACTTAACATGGCGCCCCCATGTCGACCACGCCCGAAAAAAAGCCTCGTTGTTCATCTCGAAGCTGTTCCCACTTCTAAATAGAAATTCCAAATTGTCCATGAACAATAAGTTGCTCATGTACAAAGACATTATCCGGCCAGCCTTGACCTATGCATCACCTGCATGGGCCACCGCGGCCGCGACACACATCAAGACCCTTCAAATCATCCAGAACAAAATTCTGAGAATGGTTACCGGAACGCCATGGTTTTTCCGAAACAGTCAGATTCACTCTGATCTGGAAATACCTTCGATACTTGAGTTTATAACTCAACTATCCACAACTCAGTTCGCAAAAGCCGCTTCTCACCCAAATGCTCTTCTCCGTAGTGCCACCGACTACGACGAGCAACTTCCACATAAGCCTAAGCGTCCAAAGCTTATACTTACCCGCTAACGCCCCCGCGGCAAAAACAGAATGTAAACATTCATACCCAAAAAGTCATTGTGTGAAATCTTTTCGACGGAGGTATGGACTAAGGTCCGGTACTCCCAGGGAGGGGGTTTTAGTTAGTGCAGTCTCACAGTACCTCGATATCCCACGGCACCTACGGGGCCGTAAATGGGGTCTGCATGAGCATTTCCCCCTCCTGTATCAAAAAAAAAGTCAATTGTACAATTTGATTTATTATTTCATCAATTTTCTTTCTATAAAAAATATATCTACACAAAAATGCCTTTTCTTGGTTTTATATTATGTGTGCATTTTTTTTTTCATTTTTTTAATTAGTGTTTTGTTGTATTTTACTTTTCTGTCGTGTTTTAATGTTATTACTTATAAGTACAACCGTTGCAAAAATACAACCTAAATAGTTTTGTTTTGTAGCTACCTGAAGCCAAAGGTAAAATGGGTCAGAGGTCAGGTTTTAGTAGAGGAGACATCATTAAAATCAACACTATGTACAAATGTGATCCTAGCAGTATTCAAAATCCTTTACCAAGCACGGAAACTACAGATAATAACAATAACAATGTTAGTACGAGTAATAATAACAACGGAGGATTTTTTGCTTTCTTATTTCAGTTATTTACAGAATAAATAAAAGAAAAATCATCGTTAATTAGCAGTTTTTTAGTACCTTCTATGAATATGTGTAATTTGTCTGCTGATAATTTATTAAGTGTACGAAGACATTTTCTTAAATTTGTACTTAAATTCTCCTATAATCCGATAATCCTATACTTTCTAAAAATAGTAAATACAACATTATGTAAAATTGTCTAACAGTGCATTGGGGTTAGGGGTAGGGCGCTAAATGTCTTTCATAACTATAACAAGCGGTAAAAATTGGAGAAACAGTTGCGAAATCAATGCTAGTGGAAACAGGTGTTCTGGAGGGCTCTGTCTTGGGGTCCCTACTGTTCTCTATCTACGTTAATGACATCTTAGAGAATAAAAACCTGGAGTGTACGCCAACAGCTTGTGCTGATGATACAATGCTGCTATTTAGAGGAGAAACGTCTGAAGGAGTTTTCGAAAAGGCACAGAAAGGTATAAATTCTATGAAAATCCTTCTGGGCTGTAACCTAATGTTTCTGAATGTCAGTAAAACTAAATATATGACATTTTTTCCAACCAGAGCCACGTTACCTGCGCAGGGAAGGAATATAAAGTTAAAAACAGCATAAATGGGATTGAAAAGCAGATAATGTAAAATATCTGGTAGTTATCTTGGACCAGTACCTTAGATGGCATAATCATGTCGCTTATGTGAATAGCTTAATTTACAAATTTTACACACTGGGGAGTATACTTTCTTCGAAAATTTTGTTTGTTGTATATAATGCATTAGCTGTGTCGTAATTTCTTATGGGCTGGTATGTTGGGGTGTCTGCTATGATAATGCTCTCTCATTACAAGTCACCTAAAATTTTATGTCGAGAGTTTTTTAAGAGAGACATTCAATATCGAACAATTACTATATCCAGAAGATAGCAGAATACACAATGTGTAAGGTTTATTTATACTGATAGCTCTAAAGTACATACACAGGCAAATAAGTAATCAAGTAAAGTCGTCACATAATTATGGGACAAGAAATCGTATAAGAGAAATGTTGCGTATTCCATTCAAAGTGAAGAATGCTTCCCAAAGATCCCTGTGTTTTATGGTCCAAAACTTTATAATCTGATACCTGCGGACATAAAAATATTAAAGACTTATAAATTTAAAAGAAATATCAAAGATTATTTGATACAAAATATAGAAGTGACACTAATTTGTGAATAAACTGTGAAAAGTCAAAATATACACTCGTAAGTTATATTTATAGGCCAGGGAGTTTGTAAATTTTGCTACATTACTACTGCATTTAGCACCAACCTTCAGCATTTCTTAGGAGAAGTCATGGATTCAACGTACTTGTTGACGTTACCAAGAAATAATTATGCATTGACTATGACAGAGTTGAAAGAATTGCCCCTAACAAATTCTCGTCCCAATCTGGAATGTTTAAGTTACTCCAGTGTTTGGCTCAACTGGCGTTCTTACAACGTTAATGATGAAAGAGCTAAATGAAAATTTTTTGAAGATTAAAAAATATCACAATATAGCACTAAAGAGTAATTTGAAAATTAATTATAATTATTTAACGGCAACAGTTCTCAAGTTTCTCAAATCGTTGAGTCCATCTAGCCTATATTTTGGCCTAATATATGATGATCTTGTACTGAGGATCCAACAAACTGGTTAACAATCTTAGCAAAGCCAACAATCCATGATGCCGCAAAGGATATTACTTAGATCGGTGTATATAGTGTTTGTTTGTGTGTGTGTGTGTGTATGTGTTCAGAAAGATTTCCGCGCCCTTTAATGTGAGACATACTCGGTTCTCGGGTTGAACTGCGTCCAGAATTTATGAAAACTCGACGTTTAGGCTCTTGTTTTGGAGCCATTTTCAAGAGGTAAAGGAAATATGTAAGGACACTCTAAGGCCTCAATCTGCCTACTCCTTAGAGCGGTGGACAAAGGTGGGTTGGGTTGTTGTAGCTCGATTACAGGGCCTCAACCTGCCTACTCCCCAAATCTCGCCGGAGATCGTCTGTGAGGTCTCAGTGTGCTCAACCCTCAGAGAAATCTGGCGCCTAGGGTTAAACACACTGAAACCTCACAGACGATCTCCGCCGAGATTTGGGAAGTAGGCAGATTGGCTTTAGTGCAGTACTTTGCAACTTTTTGTATAATTTAGCGAAAAGCACAATATTTAGTCATGTGACAGCGTTCTTTAAGAACAATGTATAACACCAACCAGATGTACACATCTACAAAAACAGGCTAAAATCTCGTAAACCAAAGCAATACGCTTGGTATATGGGAAAGGATAATGTTGACACGTTTCAAACTAAATGGGGTTTCAATAATTACTTTGCTTTGTCCTTTACTTACTTTAGTTTCAGGTTAAAGAGTCTTTATACCGAGCTGTTAAACATAATAACAATAACGCACACATTATACATCCAATTTTTTTTTTAATTATAAAACTTGAAAGAGCATAACCATTTATAATATATCTATTTTAACAGAGTAGTATATATATATATATATATATATATATATATATATATATATATATATATATATATATATATATATATATATATATATATATGATAAGGGTGTGGTGAAGCCAAGAATGTATCATGGCTGAGGACAGTTCAGGATGTTGATTGCTATCATCATGTGTTAGGGTATGGGCTGGAATTGGTATTGGTGATCAGACTGATTTTAATCGCCAGTATTAGTAGGTATGTGCTGTCCTTTCACTGGTAGAAAAAAAATCCATAACATTTTCTGGTTATGCAAGACAGTTCTCCACTGGATGTTGTTAGAATTGTGTATATTCAACAGAATATACATATACTTATAATATATGTATATTTAATGAAAACTGTTATTTTAAAGATAACTGTTATTACTTTAATAATTGATTCGGCACTATTATATTAGAATGAAATATTTAACACAATCTGAAAATAAAACGATTTCATAATTAGTAAGGTCTCGTTGACACATAAGAAAGTGAAGACAAAGTAACTTTAAAATGCGGAATTGCGTAAATATTGGCATAATTACCTAATTTATAAAAACAAGTACCTACTGCAGTCTTCGTTTAATTAAACTAGATGGATCCATTCTTACCAAATACCAACTAGACTGATAAAAAAATAGAAAATAAGCAGTTATCTCGACTCAAAATTGTTTTTATTGTTAACTAGCATTATGCTATATATTTCCTGTCTAATAGAGGATTGAGACAAATAATACTCGACGTTGTCCGGGTTTTGTCACACATAAACGTCATAATTGGCGAATGAACAAAGATTCTAAAAGTGATGCGGTTTATTATTATTATATTGGATGAAATATTTTTATCAAGGTCTTCAAATTATTTTTCAGCTGATACGTACTATCGTTCACTTGACTAAGATATATGCAGACAATACATTTGCAATTGACCTTTTCTGCGATGTTTCTGCACCAGTTTGCAAATGTGTTGATGAAATGTCACATTTAATAATTTCCAAATGAAGAACCTTAAAAGAATTACTAGCTTTGCAGAGAACAAGTAAGTATTCAAAAATGTACTGTTACTTACTTTCATTAGGCAATTTCGTTTTATGCACATATGGTATTAACTATTTAATTAGATTTTTGAGAGCCTCGGTAGTCGGGGAGTCAGAACTTGTGCCTTTGAACCGAAGTATACTGGGTTCGATTCCCAGGGTTCCCCATTCGCTTTTTCCGTACACACGGTAAAATTAACATCAACCGAGGTTGTGGCATTGTATTTGAGCAAGGTGAATGACTGCACGTTCCGCCCTTCAGAGGGGCGTAAGGTCGTCCATCCCGTGTCCTTGCGATGTTAGCGTGTTGAAGATTCCTTCCATCCCTACAGAAAGGTAGGGGTTCAGCAAAATATCCAGTATAGTGAGGTGAAACTTGCCCCTAGCGTCGGTGATTGGCCATAGTCGCGGAAATGGACCGACGTTAATGCTTAAAAAAGTTAAATTTTTTTTAAGAAAACATATATGTATGAAAATTCTCTATTATAAGTCGCTTGCTACGTTCAAACTTTTCTTTAATATATCCAAGGTATTCTTACTAATTTATAAGTTTTTATTATTGATTTGCCCAAATAAATTGCATCCGTACATTGAACGAAACCTTTTGGATACAGTTACGCTTCTGAAACATTGCCCTGGATAAGCTGCTTCCTCATCAGATGATAATATGTTAATAAGTGAGTCATGTATATATAACGTTGTACTTTTAAAAATGGAACTCTTGTATAAATATTATAATTTTGTTGATACTTTTTCAAACACTGCAGTTTTCAGTAGAAAAGTAACTTGTTTAGACAGTGTTTTGTCACCATAAAGGTCAAAATTGACGTTTAAACGAAGATTATATTAAATGAAATATCTTTGGCAAGGTCTTAAACTTATGTGTCAACTAATATGTACTGTCGTTGATTCAGCTAAGATATTTGCAGACAATATATTTGCAATTGACTTTTTTCTGTGATGGTTCTGCGGCAGCAAATGTGTTAACGAAATGTCACATTTAATAATTTTCCAACTAAGAATCTGAGAAGAATTAGTTTTACGGAGAACAAATATTGCAAGAAATGTGTTTTACTAGTTGTTAAATACCTATGTGTCTTAATTGTAACTTGCTTTCATTGGACAATTACATTTTCTGCATATATGTATGTTATTAACTGTTTAATTAGCAATTTTTTGAAAACACATTTTTATGAAAATTCGCTACTATAACGCGCTTGCTGAGTTCAACTTTTTCTTGAATACATCAAACAAAGGTTATCTTACTTAATTATATGTTTCATTAGAGTTTTGATCACTGATTTACCAAAATAAATTGCATCCTAGACTCCATTGAACGTAACCCTTTTAAACGCGCTTACGCTTCTGGAACATTGACCCTGGATAATCTGCTTCCTCATCAGATGATAATATGTTAATAAGTGAGTCATGGAAAGAAAATGTTGTACTTTTAAAAATGGAACTTCTGTATAAATTTTAAAGTTTTATTGATACTTTTTTTCCAAAATTACAGTTTTCAATACAAAATCAATTTAATTAGACGATGTTTTTTTTTCACATTTTGATGTTTCGCTACAACTATTTCATGTCATCTATTTCATAAAACAGTTGATCAGCTGTTGGTTGTTGCTGAAAAAAAAAACACAATTAACATTTAGTTAGAAGGAGACTATCATTCTTTTATGAGACCAGTCAACTAACGCCAGCGGCATCATGGATGATAAAATAACAGTGATTATGATTACTACTTCAAATCGTGTCGTCAAAAAGATTTTGTTGTCAGCGGTGAAATCTCTCAACGATACACTCTTTCAGATAAAATTATAGCTGTGGAAGTTCACCATTTCAGGCTCTTAGACACTCGGACACATCAAGATGTCACACACAATGATAAAATATTATCGAGAATTGAACAAGCTGGACAAACGTTTTTTTTTTTTGTTTTTGTTTTTTATTTCAACAACACACCACGAGGGCTTACAGCCTAAATACTATCGTACCGTATGTGTCGACAAGGAGAAAAGGGACAACTTGTTAATTCTGGACTTAAAGGTTTGGAGGTTCGGAGAAGAAGGCAAAACATGTACCGGCAAGGAATTCCACAACTTGGAAGTCCTCGAGACAAAAGAGCGGGCATAACAAGATGTTCTGTGTCTGGTGACCTGGACAGTAAAATGGTGCAATCTCACTGTTCCCCTGGTAGATCTGTTGGGGCAGCAGGTGGAGGAACTATGGAAGAAAGCTGCTCTGGGCAGTGCCCGTGCAGATATCTATAAAAAGAGAGAGAGGTCACCAACGGCACGTCGGTGGGCAAGGGATGGTGAGGGTAGGGTCACCGATGAGACGTATAGCTCTCTTCTGAATGGAGTCCAGGATAGCGAGTGTAGAAGCGACAGCGGCAGCACTGATGTGGGAGCAGTATTCGAGGTTTGGCCTTATTTGTAAAGTATATAAGGTATAGAGATTAGCTGGTAAAAGTATTTGCGAGCCCGGAAGAGGAATCGTAATTTCTTAGCAGCCGCTTCTGCAATTGATGTGACATGTTGTGGCCAATTGAGATTTCGATCCACAGAAATGCCAACAAGTGAAAATGACTCATTACGTTGAATAACTTGGTTGTTCATTGTGATGGGTCTAGGGCTGGTGTATATCTTATGAGATAGAAAGCAAGACTGAGATTTGGTGGAGTTGAATTGTACAAGATTTCTACTTCCCCAGTCTAATATTTTTTGGAGATCCACAGAGACAGAACCCTCCATCTGTCTGCGTTCCTCATCTAATTGGGCTAAAGAGACAGGCTTAGAAGATTGTATATTTGAGTGGAGGGTGCTGTCATCCGCGTAACTCTGAACTGGGTTGGATGTGCTAGAGAGGATGTCATTGATGTGGATGAGAAACAAAGTAGGGGCTAAAGCTGAACCTTGATGGACTCCTGCATTAATTGGATACAGTTTAGAGGAATGGCCATCCACGACAACAGAAATGCTCCGGTTGGAGAGGAAATTTGCTGTCCAGGTACAGAGTTTTGGGGGTAGGCCATAGGCCGGAAGTTTATTAAGCAGCGCTGCGTGCCAGCTCTGGTCGAATGTTTTGGATATGTCTAGAGCGACAGTCTGGGATTCACCGTGTAGTTCCATAGACTTGTCCCAAGAATGGGTGACAAAGGAAACGAGGTCGGCAGTTGATCTGCGCTGACGGAATCCATACTGCATGTCGTGGATTAGACTGTGTTTTTCAAGAAATTTTAGTAATTCGGTGTTTATATACTTTTCGATCACTTTAGAGATGACTGAAAGGAGAGAAATAGGCCTGTAGTTGCTAGGAAGCGCTTTCGATCCTTTCTTGGGGACGGGTTGTACTCGAACAGTTTTCCAGTTACTAGGGAATATGCCTCTATTGTAAGATGTCTGAAACAGACGAGTCAGGACAGGAGCAAGTGCTGGTGCGCATTTTTTGAGAACAATTGCTCGGATCTCGTCAAGGCCAGAGGCTTTCCTGGTATTAAGAGAAGAGAGCATCTTTCATACCTTTTTAGTTTTGAAAATGATATCCGTCATTTTATGCGCGACATTGGGGACCGTTGGTGGTTGAACATTTGGAGGTTGGTTGAGAGTAGAATTTCCGGCGAACAACGAGACAAAAAGTTCAGCCTTGCACAGGGCAGTGGAAACAACTTCATCCCCTGAGACAAGAGGTGGAAACGTGCTCTTGCAGAAATTATTCCTAATAGATTTAGCAAGAGTCCAGAAGGATTTGCTGCCGTTGGAGCTTGAGAGGACTTTGTTTTTGATGTGGTTATTAAACGAGAGATCCGAATGAAGGGGTATTTTATCTTCGAAATATTTTGTGCAAGGAGGAGCCATCATCATTTTTGTTTATAAGGGAAACCGACTCATACACCAAAACCGGAAACGTCCGTTGGGACTTCACCGGCCCCTTGATGTAAGGGGTGGTACCTCTTTGGGCGTGAAAAAATCCTTTACTATCACGTAAAGGAAAAGTCCACTACCACCTACCACTTTTGAAGATCAAACAAATCAAATTTTATCGTTGGCCTTTAGAGTGCGAATGGTCTAATGTTATGTATCTCCGATGATCCGTGGCGTTGTTTGGTCCTGAATGGAGGACTTTGGAGAAAGAACCTACGAAACGACTGGGGTCATTTAAGTTTTGGGTATATGCTAAAAATTCCTGGACATGTCACGTTACGAACCACCGTGTCTTGGATAGAATGGACAAACAGTTGGAGTGCTATTTACATTTAAAAGGAGAGAATTGCAGGAAAAATAGTGGGGCGAGGAAGCTTCGAGTGACGTAGGATTCCTTGGTTGCCTAATTGGCGTGATTGGTTTGGTCCATTTATACATATTTTGGCAGGTAAGCCGACAAGCGTTTAAAATGTGGTCGTTCTATATCGCCTTAGACAACGATGGACAATGTGCTATTAGATTTTACGTTTGAGTGTGCAAACCACGTTAGGTTCATCTGTCAATGCCAATCAGACGATCGGATAAATTTAATTGACTGTCTCTATTTCGATAACCTAATTGCCTTAGTGTATCGCTACCCTCTCTCACGTACGCAGACTACACTTATATACCAAATGCGATGGAATGCAAGCATTGATCTCCGGTTTACCTATTTAAATTTATGTGTATGATTTGGCCTTTTAATTTGCCCGGTTATTGCGCACAGCTATCTCAAAAGTAAGAATCGCCATATTGTCATGGTGTCCAGCAACCTACGAGTGAGATGCTGATATCAAGAAAGGGGAGAAAAATTACATGGGTGAGTGGGGGTGGGCAGAGCGGAAGGGGGAGGGGAAGGCGAGGAATTAAGAGAAGGAGGAGTATAAGGAGGGGGAACTAGAGAAGAAGAAGGAGCTAGAGAAGAAGAAGGAGAAGGATAAAGAGAAGGGGAAGGAGAGGAGAAGGGGAAGAATCATAATACTCTTGTTCGATAAAAAATTACAACTCCCAAAATTGCGTGTTGTATTTAAAAAAGCAAAAGCATCCTGTAGCGCCTTTTCAAAACCCCATTACTTAATTCTATTATTCTTACCTCAGCCATTTTGTCCCAAAAACATTCAGTGAACATGTACGACCTTTCACATCTGTCCATAGAATCCGTCGCCGTGCATTTATAAAGTATGTGTTCCAGGCTGATAATTTCTACATCGGCTTCTTCTAAGGTCTTTTTAATGTCGTGTAAAAGAAAACCCCCTTCTTCATCCATCCATCCATATTGTGTGAAAAGACAATGGAGGAAACATTTAAATGCACTAGATTCTGAATCTGACAATTTTTTGTATATTAATACTTCGTTCATAGTTTCTGCAAGAAAATCAAAAAATTACTTAGTATATATAGTCTTTATACCTATTTATAATTTGTTTATGAAATTTAGTTAACCATATCATATATGTACAAAGTGTCTCAATTAAATTAAATTATTCGAAAATTAATATATACTGGCTTTTCAAAAAATCCGAACACCCAACAAGAGTCGACCTATTGCAATGAGATTTCCTTACTACTCTGTTTTGTCTCTGATAAAAAAATTAAAACAATATAGACAAAAACATGTTAACAGTTGTGCACTTTTTAATTTTGTCTTATCAAAAGCTTATCTCTTTAAATTTGCGTTTCGTTCAGTTTGAAGCAGTATTTCATAAATAGAGAGGTATCGATGGTGAGACTTTGCAAAAAAAAATAATTAAAGAGCGCGAATTTGGACCCGTGGAACCCGAAACCAAGGTCCGTTTGAATTTATTTATATATATATATATATATATATATATATATATATATATATATATATATATATATATATATATATATATATATATATATATATACAGGGTGTTTAAAAAAGATGGGGCAATATTTAAGGGGTCATTTTATGAAAAAAGTTCCCATAAACATAGGTGCTAAAATGCATTGTTTCCAAGATACAAGGTGTTAATTTTTTTTTAACTAATTCAAATATCTCCTCACCGATTGTTTTCAAATTTGGCAGCGTTGTTTGTATTATTAATGGGCTGATTTGGCCCTAATTAGATACAGATTGTTAAGTCCCTTGGCGTTAGGGGGGGCACCTCAACAAAATTTAGTGACATAATAAAAATGTAGGCCACTGACTGCAATATGATTTGTATATTATTTTGAGATAAAGAAAATAAAACTACAAGTTTTTTGTCTCTTGAAATTTCTCCGTACCTTGAATTGTTTACACGATAAAAAATAAAAACCTTTTTATGGCATGTCCAGTTTCATACAGAAAATCACAAACACGAATAATAATTTTTGTTGAGGTGTCCCCCCTAATGCCGATGGACTCAACAATCTTTATGTAATTTGGGTCAAATCAGCCCATTATTACTACAAACAACGCTGCCAAATTTCAAAACAATCGGTGCGGAGATATTTGAATTGTTTTTAAAAAATCGTTATTTTACAAAAAAATGTAACACCTTGTATCTTGGAAACAATGCATTTTAGCACCTATGTTTATGGGAACTTTTTTTCATAAAATGACCTGGGAAATCAACCCCTTAAATATTGCCCCGTCTTTTTTAAACTCCATTTATATATATATATATATATATATATATATATATATATATATATATATATATATATATATATATATATATATATCCAACCGATTACCCAAAAAGTTATTAACCTATTTTGATGAAATTGGGCAAGAATCTTTCTTTTATTGATAGCTTGGATGAGTTCGTAGCGAGCCCCATCAAAATAGTTTATCTTAAAAATAATTTAATTTTCCCAAAATAAGAATTTTTATTTAAAAAAAAATAACAAAGTGATTTTGATTAAATTCAGTTGATATGTTGCTGTCGTGAATACCTTACCACATGCCAAAATTCATTTTTCTAGGTTTATAGAAAATTGAATTATACAAATTTGAAACATTTAATGAAAATTTGCTACCATAACGTACTTGCTGCGTTCCGAAATTTCTATGTTTGATTAAGCACAGATTATGTATAAATTTCATTGAAATTCATCAACCCGTTTATTGGGTATTTTTATTGGAATTTTTTTGAAAGTCAGTATAGTAGCTTGGAAGAGTTCGTTCAGTTTGGGTCAGTTTTTCGGTGAAAATTCAAGTTTTTTCTTGGAATTTTTTTTGTATCTTCAAAAATAGAGTTGCGTTACGAAAGTTTCGGAGGCAAATTGTTAAATTAAATATCTGTATCCGTATCAAATTTCAAAATTCTAGTTTAATTTAAAATCAAGCTATGGGCATTTGAAAAAGCTTTGTTCCTTCAGGATCCCAAAGAAGTACACAATGTTTACCATATAAATTTTTGTATGTTAAACGAACTTTATTGTTTTATAAGCCAGAAAAGTTATTTTTGGCTAAGAGACTGAAAAAAAACAAAATATTAAAACTATGATTTGGAGCGAAAATAAAAATATGACATATATTGTAAAGGGCAGTGGTTCCCAAAATGGGGCTCGCAAAAGGATACCAAAATAAACAAAATAACTTGTTTAGAGTACTTTGGAGGGGGGGGGGGGCATAAAGTCTCCTTTTGGGAAATTTTTGCACCTCCAAAACTTGTAAATTTATTTTAATTAAATTTGCATGCAAGTCGTCTTATGAAGAATTCACAATGTACCAAGCTTAAGTTTTTAGATCAATCGAAATTTAAGTTATAGACATTTATAAACCATTTGTTGGCTCCTCTCGGAGAACAACGATTGACACAACACTAAAAGTTTAAAGCAAATGTATTTACTTACCCATACTAATTGGAGATGTTGTGTTGCATATTTTTATAAACTTAAGGTCAGTATCCAGATCATCTGGATTGTAGCACAGCACGTATGATATTAAAAATATTAGTAAAACACTAACACAAAATAAATTTTCAGTGGCCATTTGAAAAAAATAAAACTTAAAATAAATCTTGATATATCGGCTGTAAGAAAATTCACGTTTTAATATGAGTTCGATATTAAAAAATTTACCCAATAATAACTTAACTACATTTATTACTATATAATTAACCAGTCTTTAAAGCCTTCTTATTTTAACTCATTACTCAGTCTTATTTGCAAGAACATCTAAGTGCATTGTGATATAAACCTTATCACATTACTCAGGGAACAGGAAATGCGAAATATTTACAACAGATAGCATCACTAGATGCAAACTAAGAAGTCAAAGACCTTTAATTGAAAACCAGTAGGTATTTCGAAATAAGTTATTTTTGTTTATTAAAGAAACGAAAATTAATTTTTCTTCCAAATATCTAGACTACATTTTTAGCTGAATCATAAAAAAAATATCTGACGGTCGTAATAATCTTAAATGCCTATGAGCGTTGCTCTGTTTACCAATGTATGAGAGAAATAAAGGTGAGATTTAAGAAAGGTTTTTCTTAAACACAGTTTGCAACACAAAATAAATGGACAATTGTTTCACTGCATACGTTACGCAAATGATATGGGCCGCTCATAGGAAAAACTCTTGACGCAACAAGTGCGTTATGGAAGTGAATTTTCATAAAAATCAATTTGGTTACCAATATAACCTATATAGTAGGAACAAATGTAACATATTTTATCAAAATAATTATCTCAAAATGTACAAAAATGTTCCGAAAATTAACTTTAAATGTTTCTGAGAAAACTGGTCTCCTAGACAATGAACCTTAGGTTCCAAAATGCCCTTGCTGCGTTTATGCAAACATTTTCCTAAAATAAAGTTAAATCTTGGTTACCTAACCAACAAAACTTACTTTAATAGAAAATTGAGTTGTTGAAATTTAAAGGATTTAATGAAAATTCGCTACCAAAACGCACTTACTGCGTCCAGATTTATTTCTTTCAAACATGCATCATATTTCGATAAAAAATGTTAAAAATGCAGTAACGAATTTGTTCTACAAAAATTAGCTAAAAATTATAGACCGTTAAACCATAAACTTCACTAAACCTACAGCGAAAGCATCAACTTAACTAAACCGACAGACAAAGCACCAGAGAAAGGGTTTATTGGAAATGAATTTTCTGTAAATATTTTAGTAAAATGAAGGTCAATGACGGTTGAATCTGAAACTTAAGGATTCGCAGAACACTCTTCTTGCAACATTTTCTTTTCACAATCCGTATTTGTTTCACGTTCTTTGCCTAAACATTGCCAATTTTAACGTTTTAAATTGCGAGTTTGACGTTTTCAGGAAAACTCCAAAATTCGTTCCTTTAGCTGCCCGTAACTTTTTGTCCTTAAACTTAGAGACCTAAATTTTGGTACATGGTTCACTTTTTATAATACAAATACGAGTACCAAATTTGGTTGCCCTCACTTTGTTATTTCCGGAGATATAATTTTTTTTAGAAAAAAAACACAAAATTTTCCGCGAAAACCTGGTCCGATTTGGCCAACGAACTTATCCAAGCTACTTGCAAAAGGAAGGTAGTCACCAAATTTGATCAAGATCTGTCTATTATTTTTTGAGTTATCGGTGCGATATACATATATATATATATATATATATATATATATATATATATATATATATATATATATATATATATATATATATATATATACATGGATCTCCCCATTAGTGAATTTTTTTTAAGAAAATTCACTTAGCAAGAAAACTTGAATCACCAACGACTTATGGGCCAGCCTGTAATTGTAGAAATATTTTTAAGATGCAGCTAAAGACACCCTATAATTAATGTATACATTTTTTTTCGTATCGTGCATAATAACGGATATATTGAACTTTAAAGATTTTTTACGAAAATTCGACAAAAATGATATACCATTAACCGATCAACTTTATAGCAAACACTACTGCCAAATCATCAGAGAAAGGGTCTATTGGAAATGAATTTTCTGGGAATATTTTAGTAAAATGAAGGACAATGACGATTGAAACTAAGACTTCAGGCTTTGTATAACATTCTTCTTGAGACATTTTCCCTCCATAGCTCATATTATTTTCAGGTTTATTGCCTAAATATTACCAATTTTGACGTTTAAAATCGCGACCTTTACGTTTTGAGGAAAACCCAAATTTATTTTTCTTTAAATGCCTGTAACTTTTTTGTCCTTTAACCCTCAGAGCTAAATTTTGGTAGGTAACTTACCTATAATGATATAAACCCGCGTATGAAATTGTTGCCGTTACTTTGTTAATTTTGGAGAAAATTTTTTTTCTCGATATTTTTCGAAAGAAAACACAAAATTTTCCGAGAAAACCTCGGCGGATTTTCCTGGCTAACGAACTTATCCAATCCACTTGCGAAAGGAAGGTACTCACCAAGTTTCATCAAAATCGGTCCATTATTTTTTAAGTTATAGGTGTGACACATAAATATATATATATATATATATATATATATATATATATATATATATATATATATATATATATATATATATATATATATATATATATATATATATATATATATATATAAACATATAAAGTCTGAAACCGACCTCGGATTTGGGTTCCAGGGGTCCTAAATAGCGCTCGTTTGAAGAAATTTTTTAAAAATTCAAAAGTCGGGATCTCCTCATTTTTTTAAAGAAAATTCCCTGAAAAACAGAAAAATAATTGTAAAGAATGCTCAGTGTACTGGGCGGTGTATTAAGAATTTAAAAAATCGATAAGACGAAAACAAAAGTAAAATTTCGGGACGCAGCAAGTGAGTTATAGCAACGAATTTTCATAAGAATTGTACACTATTATTATACGACATATTAGTAAAGTTAATACTATAAACTTACACAGACCTTAAAGATCGATTTTAAAGGTCCTAGTACGCGCACATTTGAAGAAGTGTTAGCATCGATATCTCTCTTTTATCAAAAAAAATCTTATGTTCTAACTCCTTTTGAGAAAAATGCCCAAAACTCAATTTTCTATGAAGCTAGAGAATTAAATGTTGCTATATCTATAGATAGTGCGTAAGTCTCTTTAAAAGAAGCCTGTATTACAATTTTGATCAAAGTTTCCAGAGGGAAACAATTCATATTTAGAAAAGTAAAGTATTTTCCAAATATTATAAACGAAGCAGTTATTTTTCCTTATTAATTGCCAGTATGATTTCGTTTTAGTCAACCTAATCAAACCAGTTTTTTCAATAGAGACAATAACAAAATGTCTGCTGTAAATTATAATTTCAGACTCAAAAGTGGCAAACTTATTCAGGCGTTTTAAACAAAAATGAGATCTTGTTCAAAACATATGAAGTCTGTGCACTATTGTTTCTCCAAATGTCAAATTACAACATAAAAAACACATATTCATCGAGCTGGATTCGATCATGCAACCTTCTGCGTAGAAGATCAGCACGCTTCCACTGAACTATCTGCTAATACGTCAACTAACGTTTTGTTTACATGCTATTTAACACAGAGTTCATGCCCGGGGTAGTATATGAAAATTATACCTAACAATTAGTTACGGAATTACTAGAATTTCCATTGAAACACATTCAAGGATTGTTTCGGTCTTATATGACGTCTTATGTTTAAGTTTAAAGATAAAAGAGACTATTTTAGAATCATTTTATAGACTTAATTTTGCTTACATTTCTACTATATTATGCGACACTTTCAGTCTAAAACCACAACATAATCTAACTACGCGAGCTTTCATTAAAAAAAAAAGAAATTCCCGCCAAAAAATTCAGAATTTGGACGATTGCACTTAACAGTCTGACAGCAAGTGCGCGATTGTGACGAGTGTCTCACCGCAGTAAGTTTTGTTTTGTGCCGTTTTATTAAATCGTTCTAAAAATACCTGGGTAAAACTGCAATTTAAGGAGAACTCTCCACATCAACCTCCTGAACTGCCCTGACCATCAGTTTGCCTCATTAAAACCGGGGGAAGGAAAATATACACTATGTACACATTATGCTCACATGAGTGATGTATGCCAGAGTTAATTACCTCATGGTTTTCCTTCCCCCAGCTTTTTAGTTAGGCAAACCAATGGCCAGGGCAGGTCAGCAGGTCGAGTTTAAGTCTTCTACTTAAATTGCACCTTTACCCAGGTCTTTTTTGTAACGATTTAATAAAACGGTACAAACAAAACTTACTGCGGTGAGACACTCGTCAATTTTGGGCGATGTCGTTCACTAAAACGGTGATATTTAGTTTTAAGAACCTGGCAACCCTGCTATGAATAATCTGTCGATTGTCAAATAAAGTGACGTAACACCAATGACATTATGTCATGGTATAACTCTTTGACTATCTACCTACTGATATATAGTCAAAGGTATAACTCACACAAACCTTTGACTATCTACCTAATATATAGTCAAAGATACAAACGCAGACAAAACGACACAACTGTCACTGTCACTAACTACTTTCCCACTGCGATTGGGAGGAGTGAACTGTTTTTGCATTTGCTCTTGCACTGGGTTAAGATTTATTTATAAAAAAAGGCACTGAAGTAAGAATTAATATTCCCTGACTTAAGTAAAATAAAGTATCAAAATAAAAAGCGACATCTATTAGTGCTATCTAATTTGAAGACTCAGATAAGCAACATGCCTGTAAGTATATCAATTGTTAACGCCTAATTTTGAATCATAACATTGGTATGTTTTATTTATTGTTTTAATTTACAATTTTTTTAGGCGTATCATTCAAGTTTTACTGAAAACATTCCTCAAATCATTGGAAACACTGCAGTTTTGCCTTTTAAGACACAAATTAGAGGACCGGCACCAATACAGACATCCCAAGATCAAGATATAATCGATGAGTCACTGTATTATTTTAAAGCAAATGTGTTTTTTCGGACCTATGAAATAAAGGTAAGGCTTTCCGAAATACTTTTGGTTTATTCTGCATGCCCTTAGTCTTTTTACTCTACCCATTCCAGAATCACTGTGCCTTGAACTAGTCTGCACAGCGATTGGTAGGATGAAGTTTTAGAATGCTCTGTCTCCGGTCTAGACTGACCGTAGATCAGTTGTCTCTTGCGGTCCAGAGCTTTTTGTCACGCCTAGAGCCGGTTCTGGTCCCATAAATGGTACTGCTGACCCTCTCTTTGCGAGACTGTCAGCTTCTTCATTGCCTTTGACCCCCGAGTGACCCGGCACCCAGATGAGGGTGACTTTATTCTGCCCAGCCAGGTCGCTCGTCTCGTCTCAGCACTCACTCACCAGCCAGGAATTTACCTGTGTGCTACTTAGGGCTGTCTGGCTATGAGGATCCGCTTGTTGGTGTAGCCCATCCTCTTCTTCTCCTGCACACAGTGCAGGATGGCGTACATTTTGGCCTGAAAGACGGTTGCATGGTCTCCGAGGCTAATACTATGACTTACCCTCGGTCCTTCCGAATAAACACCTGCCCCTGTCCTACGCTCCCCGCTGGATCCGTCCATGAACCAGACGAGCGTGCCCCGTGGTATGCCCGACGTCTCCTCCCGCCATGCCTCACGGTCTGGGATCTTCACTGTAAAGTTGTTTTCCCTGCAGATTCGCGGGCTCGTGATGTTTGACCTCATTTCAAGCAGTACATATAAAAATTGAAACTGACCCTGGATATGTGTTCTGGGGGGCCTAATTAGCGCTCATTTCAAGAAATTTGTTCAAAATTCAAAACTCGGGATCTCATTAGTGAATTTTTTAAAGAAAATTCACTAATAATATTAATGATTGAAAATGTGGACGAGTGTCTCTCTGCAGAAGCAGAAAATAGACTGTATCACAGGTTTTAAATTGTTATAAAAATGACCTGAGTAAAGGTGCAGTTTAAGCAAAGCCCTTCCCCTGCAACCGCCTGACCTGTCCTGACCATCAGTTTGTCTAATTAAAACGCTGGGGGAACTAAATAGTATTCAATATAAATCCTAAACATTACATTACGTTTTACTTTGTAATCTAATATTTCCTTACAAATAAGTAAATGCTTGTGCTTGTATTATACACAATTTTAATTTATATCATTTCCAATATACTGTCACATGTGAATTTTGTGGAGAGTAGCAATGAAAGGCTACACGTTTCTTAAGCCAATGTAATAACCGCAACCTACAGTGAGAGCACATTCATGACTAGCATGCGAGCCTATACTATGCACTACACATCACTTTATTACACAGGTTGCTGATCGTTGCTGCATATATTCTTTCTTTCATTAAAGATTAAAACCGTGTGGCTCCACAGTTGAGCAAAATTTCCCTTTTGTCTTGCTGTTGTTCCTTTGGGTGTGGCTTTGATAATATCAGGAACACTGTCATCTCCAGTACACGACCTAAAAGTAAATAATTACATAAATACAGGAATATTAGGGTCTTCTTATTATATATCTTGCTTTTGTTTAGTTTGTGATCATTTGTTTCTATCAAGTGTTGTTCTTAAAACATGATTTATAAATTGTTTTGTTTATCTTTTTCAAATTATCCTTGACATATGTCAAAGTAAGGTTTTGTCATTCTTGTTAATAAACAGTTTTAAATTCAGAATTAAAAATTATCAGTTTTCTTTGGAATTTTATTATCAACTTTCAAAAAAAGAAAATTTTCCTCTCGTTTTAATTCAGTCTGCACCTAACTTTTGTAAAAGCCTTTTACTTTGAATAGGTAAGGATTTAATTTCTTTTCTAGTAAAAATTCGTCTAATTGTATTTTGGAATACAGTTGCAGGTTTTTTCTGGGGGCTAGATTGTAGCTGAATGGTTTCTGTCTATTTTATGCCTGTTATAAACGAATTTTTATGGTGTAAAAGTCTACCCACCTATATAACAACTCCAGGTGATTCTATAAACTAGTGATGGGAAAAACGGTTATTTTCTATTAACAGTTGAAGCCGTTAACCTTATTTAATAAAATCCGTTGAAAATAACAGCTTCAGTTATTTATTTGTTATTTTAAACTGGATAGTCGATCGATAGTATCCTACATTCCCAAAGCTGTGAGCGAGAGCGAGCACACTAGTATAAATGCATTGTATTTTTACCCCGTTATTTCACGTAGTGTATAAATCTCAAATTTTGTTGATATGAAAATGAAACAAAGGGTTAAGAAATTATAATAAGCGTGTCTCTGAAGTGAAACTTTTAGAAATCAGAAAGGAGTCTTCTATAAGTAATTTACTTAGATGTTTTAGGAATTATAAACTAGTCTTTTCTAACAAATTTATTTTATGAGGGGTCTTTACGTAAATGTCAGTGCCACAGCAAGAATCAATAAATATCATTAATTATCACGTCTTGGGACGTTAGACGTTACAACATTTATTGCAAGGCAGCATTAGCTTCAACAAATAAATGCTTTATACACTACTACACTACACAGGGAGAGGGAGTGATTCTAAGAACTGCATAACATAATGCAGCTCATAAAATTTCGGTAAAGAAATTTGCCTTTATTCTGTACATATGGTTTGTTATTACATTATGCTTTTATTCTTTCTTAGAAGGATCTCTAGTTACATTTTCGATTTTCGGTTCACTGGTCATCTTTATCAGATACACTTTTAAAAACTGTGCAAACAACAGCCAACAGTATAAAAAATTGAGTTTGAGTTTGAGTTTAAAAGTTTAAAAAAAAATTGGAAGATATATAGTATTAATTGTTTATTACTTATTTTAATATTCGTTGTTTTAAAATTAGTTAATTAGTTATAGTGTTAGTTTACTTTAAACTTTTGACTGCCAAGTTAAATTGTGTTTGCATGCAGACAGAGTGGTAAGAAATACTTAGTTACATATTTTTAGATTAAATTCAACAAAACCTTTAAATTTTTAGATTGTAAATTAAAATGGATTCCAAACGAAAAACTTCCGTTATGTGGAATTTTTTCACCCTCTTGTGATGACATTATAGGGTTATAAAATCCTTTTAAAACTGCCATTTTGTTAGCCTTATGCATCTGCAAAATTTCGTTTTTTTAAATTATTCCATAACGGAGAAATTTAATGAAAATTTTTTTTGCGAAAATTTCAAAGGGCTGTAACTTGGAGGAGAAGGGGTTTCAAGAAAAACTTTATAAAAAAACACCCCTTATTTTTCGCCAAAGAATCACCCTATATATATATATATATATATATATATATATATATATATATATATATATATATATATATATATATATATATATATATATATATATATATATATATATATATATATATATATATATATATATATTCATTTAATTTTTAATATTTAAATGTATATAGATATTAAAAAATGTTGTATCAATATATTTTTTTTATCAATTTGATAACTATTATCAGACAAACGAAAATGACCTGTTAACTGTTTTCTTAGGTAATGTATATAAATTTAAATAAATAAGTACTTTAATTTCACGTGAAATAACCCTATTTTGCGTTGTCTATAGTGAAAGTAATAACACGTTTTTACAGAAATTCATCTTTTCACGCAACATTTTTTATTAAATATTTGGCTTTACATACTAGTGGGAAACTCAACTGTTTCAAAAATAACAGCTTCTCAGTTTAACAGATTAACTCTGTGTAGTAGTGTCCGTTTGCCGTATCCCCATCAACAACCGGTTAAAATTAAAATTTAACCATTTTATTGTACCGAAGATCCTACGTTCCTAAAGCTGTGAGCGAGAGCGAGCACACTAGTATAAATAACGTGTTAAGTATAATGCTATGAAGTAAAGTCCGCTCTATACTGTATACCCATACATATTTAGCATTCCCAGTCTCAAGGCTATTCATCCCGTTAAATGGTTAAATAACAGTTGGTGATGAAAACCGATGTTTATTCATCGAACCTAGTTGAAGTGGAACTGAAACGGATACGACTCCGAATTCTAGTTTAGTGTAAAAAGCGTTATTTTGTAAGCTGTTATTTTTATAAATCCATAACTGGTGGTTACCGTTGAGGCTCGACAACCGTTTAAAAATAGCCGACTGTTAAATAACGACCCATCACTACTATAAACCAATATCAGTTAACTAAAATGGTTATTACTGGCTTCACAGCAGCAGAAGTACCTCCTCAAATCACAGTCTAGAGGTAACAATGGAAGATAATAAAGATTGAATATCTAGTAAGTCCAGCATCCGTAATTTATTTTTCTATCCATCTCGAGCTTGAGTAAAGCATATAGCAGTAGCAGAAGATCCATAGTTCCAGAATAATTCTAAAATCAAAACCAATCACACAGCATTAGCAAACAGGTTAATCATTTCCTCTAACCCAACATAATAATCATTATTACTCACCGATTTGATGTGTTCAAATTTCAATAGCCTCTTTAAATTTGTCGTAAGCCTTTTGTATGCATTTTGATTTATTCAAAGTACTAAGTTCATTATCTTTTCATATTAACAAACTAACACAATTAACTATTAACTAGCGTTTCTCTTTAAATAGTTATATAACCAATTATTTTTACTTTTAATTTCACTCATAAATTATAATTATATTTTCATTTACCCATTTCTCATCATATAATATGTCTATACATTTCTACATTGTCTTTCGTGTTTTCATTAAATTGTAGAGTTTAGGGAGTAACTAATTTGAATCAATTTTCACATTTCATTGACTTCAAAAAGCTCAACAGCTGTGTGCTATAAAAAATGTGTGGCGCCCCATCTTCATTTAAGAAACATTACACATGAGAAAGGTAAGTCCGACCCTCTACCCAGTTGCCTCCGACAATAGAGCTGTCGTATGCCTTGTCATTTTGTTTCTTAAAAAATCCGTGGCAAGATTTTTGACGCCCAGGGCGTGGGGCCTCGATACGACTTTTTCATGTGTAAGATTGAACTGCTTTCTTTCTCGAGATAACCAACCTGAGTACGAATATATAGATGTAATACAGGGTTCTGACACTTTTAGTATATCGTCTTGTAGGACGGTAAGGTATCTCGGAGTTGTAGTTGATTGCCATCTGAGGTGGGACCATTAGATGGAGTATCTTGTAAAAAAATTGAGGAGTATCTTATTTAGCGTGAGGACTTTGAAAAAGGTATTTACATGTGATTATTTACGGATTATCTACTGCGCTCTTGTGGAGTCACATCTCAAGTACGGAATTGCGGTGTGGGGAGGAGTCGCGGATGCTCACCTTCGGCGTCTGGAAGTCGTACAGAGGTATATACTGAAGGTAATGTATGAAAAACCACGTCTATATTCGTCAGACCAGTTATATCGGGACGTTAAACATTTTGACGTGAAGCAGTTGTATCTGGGCTCTATTCTGACATGGCAGTTCAAAAATAGAAATGTCTTAAACACAGTGGATCATCCTTATAGTACAAGGTTAAAGGAAACCTCGGGAAGTATACCGAGAAGCAAGAAATCTATAGGGCAGAGATCGCTGACTTACCTTGCTCCAAGATTGTACTTCAGAATTCCACCTGAGATTAGAGAATTACACTCCGTCAAGCTCTTCAAGGCAAGAATCAGGCGGTGGATAGCATCACTACCTAGAGGCGAAGTCCATGGGTTGATTGATTTAAGTATTTTGATTTTAGTTTAGAATCGGTTGTTGCTTATGTGGAGGATCGGTTGACGGGCTCGATAGTTCAGAGGTGTTCTTGATTGCAATGAGTGTAGATGGGTGAATGAAGGTAATGTATGTGCGCATCTGTGCTTAAATGTGTGTGTGTGTGTGTGTGTGTATGTGATGGTGTGTGTGGGTTTGTGACTGTGTACATGTGTGTGTGTGTGTGTTTGAGACTGTATGTGTGTGTGTGTGTGTGTGTATTTTCGCGTGATTATGATTGTGTAACTGTATGCTTGTCTGTGCGCTTTCAGGTGCATTTATGTCTGCAAAGGGATGTTCATTGTGCACGCCGCCTTTGGCGTACTGATATGTGTGGAACATGTACGGCTGACGGCAGGGTCAAGCGAGCGAGACAGGGGACAACGGTGTCAAATTTTAAGTATTTCCACTAACAAGGTTCGCCTTCAGTGGATTGTTTAAATTATGCATTGTTGTGACTCATTTTACTAAGAATTATTTGTCCTATTTAATAACCTGTACTTTTTGCATATTCTTGTAACTTGTATTGTTTTGTAACTAATGTGCAACAATAAATATTATTATTATTATTATTATTATTATTATTATTATTATTATTATTATTATTATTATTATTATTATTATTATTATTATTATTATTATTATTATTATTATTATTATTATTATTATTATTATTATTATTATTATTATTATTATTATTATTATTATTATTATTATTATTATTATTATTATTATTATTATTATTATTATTATTATTATTATTATTATTATTATTATGTAATTGTCTATTTGACTTACATATCATATATTATATAAAATACTGCACAAGTCAGTTATGACCCTAGCCGTCACTAGGCGGCTATATGGAAAAACGTGGGGACTGAGACCTAGGATGGCCCACTGGCTGTACACAAGGGTGGTCAGACCATCGTTAACATACGCGGCACTGGTCTGGTGGCCTAAGGTGACACAATCCAGTGCCAACAAAAAACTGGGCAAGATCCAAAGGATGACTTGCCTCAGCATCACAGGGGTCATGACCTCAACCCTAACAGCTGCCATGGAGGTGTTGCTGGATCTACCCCCCCCCCCCCCCCCCCACACACACACATAGTTTTCATAGGGGAGGCTGGGATAGGACTATACAGGCTAGTCTGTAGGAAAATAAGTTTCCAGTGGTAATCCCCGACCGCGTGGCATGGCGGGGAGAGACGCCGGGTCTACCACAGGACGCGCTCGTCTGGTTCACGAACGGATCCGGCGGGGAACGTGGGACGGGGGCTGGCGTTTATTCGGAAGGACCGATGGTAAGTCACAGTATTTCCCTCAGGGCTTATGCCTGAAAGACCGTTTTTCAGGCCGAAATGTACGCAATCTTGCACTGCTTGCGAGAGAACAAGAGGAGGGACTACACCAACAAGCAGATCCTCATAGCCACAGACAGCCAGGTAGCCCTTAAGGCACTAAGCAGCCCACGGGTAAATTCTAGGCTGGTTAGTGAATGCCGAGACGAGCAGCCTGGCTGGGCAGAATGAGGTCAGCCTCATCTGGGTGCCGGGTCACTCGGGGGGTCAAAGGCAATGAAGAAGCTAACAGACTCGCGAAGAGAGGATCAGCAGAACCATTTATGGAACCAGAACCGGTCCTGGGCGTATCGAAAGGCGCAGCCCGGGGAACCATCAAGTCCTGGGTCAGGGACCAGCATAAAGCGTACTGGGCAGATTATCCAGGGCTTAGACATGGGAAGACACTAATTGGGGATCCCAGTTCCAAGAGAGCTGTGGAGCTGCTAAGTCTTAGCAGAGGACAGCTCAGGAACATAACAGGACCCTTGACGGGACACATGGCTATCAAGAAACACCTGCATAAAATGGGGCGGTTCGAGGGGGACCTGTCATGCAGACTCTGCGGCGATGGGGAGGAATCAGCCCAGCACATCTTGTGCGAGTGTACAGCTCTGGACCGCAAAAGACAACTGATCTACGGTCAGTCTAGACCGGAGACAGAGCAATATAAAACTTCACCCTACCAATTGCTGTGCAGACTAGTTCAAGAGAGTGGAAGAGAAAAAGGGCATGCACAATAAGCCAAAGGCTGCAGTGCTACCGGGGCTGCAAAGACGCGGACGAGCCCTAAAGGAGGGAAAAAAATAGCTTGAAGAAGTTCGTTAGCCAAGAAAATCGGACCAATTTTTTTCGGGAACTTTTTAAGTTTCTTTTCGGAAAACTTTTGTCCTTTTTCAACCAATTTAGTTATTTTGAGGAAATATGGTACATTGTTACCACTATATAGGTTGTGCTGGTAACCAAATTGGATGCCTCATTTCATTAAAAAAAGATGTATTTGCTATTAAAAAACATTTTAATGAAAATTCACTACCATAACGCACTTACTGTGTCCAGACTTTTGTTAAATACTATAATCCATATATTTTTCTATCCTAAATAAACAGTTTTTTTTTTCAGTCAGAGGCCGACAGACTATTGATCTACATCACACTATATATTACAGAGTGTTTAAAAAAGCTGCAAAGGTGTTCAACAAAAAGTCAGGGTCAGAGTGAAATGTATTCCTTAGCAATTTCCCGATTTACGATACCTGGTGAGGCTGGATTTCCTCTTAATTCTGTGTACAGTAAACCTGCTAGTACTCAAGAAACAGAATTCATGAGAGCGTATTTCACACAGTTACGTCAAGAAGTGGGCCATAGAGTATGTGATAGGGTGTTTGGGGAAGATGGAAAACCAAGTAAATGGTGGCTTTGCTTTGCCAAGAAGAAGTTTATGGATAAATCATTGTCTGGACCTGGACAATAATCTTTTAATAAGTTTTAGTATTCAAATCCTTTTAAATATTTAGTATGTATAATTTTGTATGTAATAAAGTGCTTAAGTTTAGGAGTTTTTATATATGGATAAAGTACTATGCCAACACACATCATTTGTAATTCTTTTTCCTTTTTCAGTTTTTGTTTCTTCTATCAGTAGGTAATTTGAACACTGGATGTATCATCATAAAGAGAATAACTAACATATATTGAACCATCAACGATACATGGTTCGTCACAAATAAAATAATTGTATAATGGACTTCCACATCACAAAGAGTAGGTGACAAATATAAATAAAATACAAAGAAGATGTAAAATGAGCTAACAGAAACACCTTACTTATTTAAAAATTTAATTCTTCAATTGAATATATATATATATATATATATATATATATATATATATATATATATATATATATATATATATATATATATATATATATATATATATATATATATATATATATACCTCTTTAATAATTTTCTTTTCAGCACAGGTGTAAATGGTCTTCTAGGCAATTCCCTGATTAGTGCTGGAAGTTAAACAACTTAACACAATTAACACAAGTGTACTCATGGCTCTTCTATGTGCAGCTTATCCTGTGATGAGGAATGACAAGTTGACTTTTACCTCTAGTTCTGTAACTGTGAACCTGCTCGTGGGAGATAAAACTGGCTCGATGTTCATAAACGGAAGTGGACAGGTAATTATATAACTTGCTGGTAGGGTAAGTATCTTATGTTTCCCGAATAGTTCTCTACAACTGTGGTCCTGAGGAACACTAGCAATCGCACTGGTGGCTCTTTTCTGTTGCAGAAAGACACGCTCTGCATGTGGTGAGGAGCCCCACAGCAAAATTTCCGAGGCTGCCAGCTTTGAAAGTGAGTATGGTATACCTTGCAGAGCCTTCACCTATAATGTATCTTTTTCTGTAGATGATCCCTGGTTGTTATTAGATTATTAGGAGTCTTCATGATTTTCCTGTATTAAGCAATAACTTGTTTGGCTTAACCCATGCTTCCACTTGCGGAAGGGATTGATTACTTTTCTGTTTTATATGTACTGGAACTGCTTTATTAATAAGTGTCATGTCATCTGCGAAGAAGCAAACTCTGTCAGTCCTGATGTTTTCGTGCAAATCGTTTATGTATAATAGAAAGAGCATTGGTCCTAGTATAGAGCCCTGTGGAACTACCAAGTTTATTTGTTTAAAAGTCGATGGGGTATTTTGCCAGCTAACCAACTGCACTCTATTCTTCAAATATGATTGTAAAAGTGTTTCTATTCTGCCCCTCCTCCCATAATATTCCAATTTTGAGATAAGGACCTGGTGGTTTACCATATTAAAGGCTTTGCTAAGATCTCATCAAGATAGCTCGGCATCTTCATTGTTATCAAGTGCTTCTAAGACAACTATATACACAGTGTTCCAATAGTGCATCAAAGTCCAATTTCGGCCATATTAAGAAGGTTAGGAAATAATTTTTTATGGAAGTGGTATGGTATCAAAAGGCGCACATTTTAAATTGATTTCCAAATATACAGGATGATTGACTACAGCAGAGCTGTTTTAAGATCAATTTTCTTAAATGGATCACCTCTATGTTTTTCACACTTTATAGTATAGTATAGTATAGTGTGTTTATTGATTTAAATTTTACAGTATGTTCCACAAATAGGCATAAGCTTGTGCTTGCAGTTAACACAATTTTATTTTATGTTCCAAACTAAACTGCCAAAATATTTTTATAAAATGTCACTTAGAAATTTTGTTCAGCGTACGTTTCTTTTTCAGCTTTTCTACCAATAACACTCGTACAGCTGCCACTAGTATTCATCTAGCATTATTAGAGAACTCATTCCAATATAACACCAAATTGTTTAACTAATATTAAAAGTCTCATCACTGTAATTTTGACATTTCTACTTGCAGCCATACCTCCTTTAAACCCTGTCTACCCTGCACAGCATCCCTGTTTGCCCCAAGTCCCCTAGCTTTGTTGGGGGTTGTTCCCAAGAAAATTTTCTTGTGGTGAAAATAGTGTCGATGTGCATTTAAGATGCTATAAACTTTATCTATCAGCAGTCGATTTATCTAAAACTCTGTGAAGTACTTAAACTGCAAATTCACCAACAAACTTTGATTTTTCCTTCTCGTTGCCATATTTCCACCCATTTAAGACAATGTGGAAGTCAAATAGTTACTAATAAAATCTTAACAACATTAACATTGGTACTCTTGCTTATCTACCAGATTAGATAAACATAAATTGGTAAAACCAGGCAACAGGTTAAATGTCTGGCATTACGAAATTCCAGGGAAACTATAGCCATATAAAAGTGAAGTTTGTTAGTATGTTTATTGATGCGTCAAAAATTAATTGATTAATCTGATGCATTAGACCGATCAGAAAAATACATTTCGCAAATTAAAAGACCAACGAGGTCGTTGTCAACTTTTTTCATGGCCTGTGGAGATCTAATTAATTTTAAAAGGAGCGTTTGAATTCTAATAGGTAAATAATTTGGTACAAGTTTACTTTCCACACATGTGTTCAATTCTTATGAAATTTTGTATACAGATGTGTTTTAGGGTGTCCCATTTGTATCAGAAGGGAGGCTATGGCGTCGCATCTTAGGATGCGAGACGCAGAAAACTGGTGCGGAGAGGGAGCAGTAATAGGGCATGCAAGAGTCGCCAAGGAGGTGGAAAAGGAAATTCCGATTTCCGCCATAAAGGGGATGCCGAGGACGATATTAGATTGACTAGGTCATACACCCTCAGGATCCGCAGTAGGGATCAGTGGAGGGACAATGAGGTTGAATTCCAGCCTGCAAGCCTGGTCTGTTTCACCGACGGATCGCGGCTGGAGGACCAACAATCCTCCGGGGCAGGAATATATATCGAAGGCCTCGGGGTGCGCGAGAGATATGCTCTTGGCGCATATACCACGGCATTCGAAACAGAGGTGTATGCTATTCTTTCTGTGGCCAATAGACAGGATGTGAAGAGGAGTCCCGAGAAATGTGTGTACATCTGCTTGGATAGCCAGGCGGTCCTCCGCGCAGTCTGCGCGGCCAGAATCAGGTCAACACTGGTTCAGGAGTGCGCTGACGCCCTCAGAGGACTAGCCAGGCCGAAGGAGGTGCAACAGGTGTGGGTTCCGGGACACTGTGGCATAGCGGGGATTGAGGTGGCGAATAATCTCTAAAGACTCGGTTCCCGGCGGCCGTTCTGTGGCCCGGAGCCTGCGATAGGCGTAGATAGGAAGACAGTCTCTGTCGCCTTAGACAGGTGGACCAAGGAAGCAATAAGGAGGCACTGGGGGTCGATTGGTGGCTGCAGGTAGGCGAGGGACTTCGTGGAGGGACCGGACAGAGATAAAGCTGTCTGGCTACTCAGAAGGAGTCGACCTACGCTTCGCCGCATCATTGGGGTACTGACAGGCCACTGCGCCCTTAGAAGACACCTCACATTGATAGGCGTAGAGAGGGATCCCATTTGCCAGGAATGCGGCGAGGATGAAGAAACGTCTTACCACTACCTGTGTGAATGCGAGGCTTTTGGGAGTCTTCGAGCAGAATTGTTCGGATCGAGGACTCTGCAGGGGAATCAGGTAAGTACCGTCCAATTGAAGACCGTCACGGCCTTCATCTCAAGGTAGAGGCGGTTTGGCGACGGAACCGAGGAAGAGTAGAGCATGGTTGCTGGGGTTGGCAAAAAGGGCCCATTGTGGCCTACTTGCTTGGCGTTGGCCTCCCCACCACTGCTACTACTATTAGGGTGTAGATGAGGAAAATCACAATGAAAATAAGAGCAGAAGCAAACTTTTGGAGTTATTCAGACTTTTTTGTAGGAAAACTGAAAGTTGTACTCACATTTGCCACATGTTTTTGACATATATTACACATTTTCGGGGATCGTGATATGAAGCTAAAGAAGGGTGTATTCCTATATTATAATTTGCTTTCACATAGTGGACCTGCTATACTCTTTCGTGGCTGTAGATTTCCCTTATTTTCATCGATAATCGATCCTAAGTTGACGTTGCCATTTGACATATAAAAACTACTTCATGTGATACATTTTATTATTGCAAGAAGCAAGTTATTTAGTAATAAAATTTTTTCAAAAACGAAACGTGAAAACCATGAACAAAGAATCCGTTCAGTGAAATAAGGTACTAAAGCATTACATGAGTATATTTATATCGCTCAGGTGAAGCGAGATATGCTCCAAACCATGTCGCAAAGGTGAGTAATTTTCTTTAAAAAAATCCTATTAACTCCAAAGGTTTGCTTCTGTCTTAATTTTTGTTCTGATTTTCGTCATCCACACGCTAAAATCCGTCCGTACACAAAATTTCATAAGAATAGAACACATGTGCAGAGAGTAAACTTGTACCAAATTAATTACCATAACGCACTTACTGTCTTCTGAGTTTTACATTGTAGTTATGTATAAACAAATTTTAATAAATGCTTTAAGAAACTATCATGGTAGTTACTTTTTAAGGAGAGGCTAAATGCTGCTCAACGTATGGTAGTTCACGTATTATCCCAGTGGTGTCTTTCTTGGTTCACCCCGCTAATTTTGAGCTTGGAACCAAGCAAAAACGAAGTTATAAAGCTAGTGGTTCAGCTCTCCGACCACTAATAAATCTAGTTTATATATTGCATTGAGATTTACTCACAGTATGATGAAAAAATGAGCGAAATATCAGGCAACTGCAGTATAATCACTGATGGTAATATTTTGCCTCGGGTGCTCGACTATTTAAGGGAAGGAAGTAGTATAATTGATATATGTCAGAAAGCTGTACCTTTGATTTCTAAATCAAGCACTGAACCTTTCAGTAAGAGAGTCAAGACACAGTTAATGTTTCATTCCACAAAGAAGAAAGGCATCACAGAAAAAGTCTACTATTACTGCTACTACTACTACTTTATTATTTGTAAAACTGCTCCCTCTTAAATTTATAATAAATAGCAGAATAATGTTTCTCACTTTCTACGGGAAATTTTGACATTTTGATATATATATATATATATATATATATATATATATATATATATATATATATATATATATATATATATATATATATATATATATATATATATATATATCAAGTGGAGCTCAAAAGTGGCTCACCCCCTCTAGAATCTTTATTTATTAAGATAATTTAACAAAATGTGGTAGTTATAGATATTAGACATATAGCTGAATCTTTTGAAATTGCAAAATAATTTTTAGCACATCTGGTTAGACCGGAAGTCTCAACGTTCGAGTATCAAACGGATCATTTTATATTTTTGTAAATTTCGGTTTAAGGGGATATTCCAAGTTTTGGTCAATTTCTGAATTGTCAAATCATTTCTTGATATCCAATGAGCTTATTTAGTCCATACTCAAATAAAGGATTTGTTTTTTTAAAACTGCTGTTTATTTTGAAACTTATAAAAAAGAATGGGAATATGAAATAAGATTATATTTTTCTGGCATATCAAAGCACTCTGGATTCAAAGCGGCCGCCATACGCCATAATGTGTTTTTTGTCACGATTGGCCGCCCATAATATCTGGCCGCCCTAGGCCCGGGCCTACTGGGTCCTAGGGCAAATCCGCCACTGGCAATGACAAAAATGCAGTTATATGTCTAATAGCTAACTCCCAAATTTCGTTAAATTATCTTAATAAATAAAGATTCTAGAGGGGGTGAGCCACTTTTGAGTCCCACGTGTGTGGGTATATATATATATATATATATATATATATATATATATATATATATATATATATATATATATATATATGTATGTATGTATGTATATCAATATAAATTGAAACAGACCCCGGATATGTGTTCTAGGGGTCCTAGTTCGCGCTAAGTGAAGAAATTTTTTCAAATTTCAAAAGTCGCGGTCTCTTAATTAGTTAATTTTTTCTATGAAGATTCACTCAAACATTAGTTCATCTTTAACATCGAACATTATACTATCAGAAGAATGAGCTATAGAATAAATCATGGCATAACACTAACAAATATTTTAATTTAAAAATGTTCTACTTGATGAAAACACTTGTTTGAAATATTCCGTGCATTTTAATTTCGCATCATATGACAGTGTGAACATTTGCATGCATTTTGCTATCAGTGTTGAAGTTTAGAGGACAGTAGGTAAGGTCAATAATATGGTAATTATAAGATCATTGAGGTAGGTGTATTTATTATTATAATAATTGTCTTATGAACATTCTCTAGAGCTTTAGATTATACTCGTTATCTGTGCATTTTGCACTAAACGCCCCACTCAATTTACGAATCAAATAATATAATTACGGTATAATCAACATTTTAATATCATGCTAATATAATAAAACGATAAGTAAATCTTAATGGAATATAATAAACTAGATTCAGCAGTTGAAGACGGAGCACGAGGCTAACCTTGTTTTTGTATGGTTCTGAGTTTGAAATCAGCCCGCTAAAATATTTCTGTAACTACTACAGACTCGATACGGGCATTACGTGAACTACCGTACGTTGAGCAGCATTTAGTCCCTCCTATTTTTTATGGCCTTGTCTCAATCTCTGATCAGAAAAGGAGATTTAAAATGAACCAGTGACAGCAACTTCTGCATTCAAGAGAAAATAAAACGAAATGCAAGCAGTAAGCCTGTTTACACACAAGTGGAGTTGAACTATATAAAGCAGTGTGTCTGTGAAGAGAGTGAAAGGTAAGTAATCAAGTATACATCGTTTATTTACAATACTAATCATCTGGCGCCACCTGTTTTATATAGACATTTCTTTATACAAGATAATAGTATGAAATTAGTCAATACTTCTCTTATAACAACAATTATCGTTAGTTAATGGAATTCATTGACTATAAATAAAATTTTTATCTCAATGGTTTGAAAGTTAGTCAATCATGTAATCAACTATTGAATAAAGCTTGAGTCAATAGTGCTAATATTAGTCAATGAAAAAAAAGTCATTTTTACCATTGACTATTTTTTAACAAGACTGTCGTTGAATAATTAACGATAAAGATCACTACCTCAATTTAATTGACTATGTACCAATGGTGAGAATTGAATTATATATGCAACTTCCAAACTGTATATTCTAAGAGAAATGACATTCTAATTAAAAACTGGTTACATCTTGAACCAATGGTTATTAAATATTGCGGGAGGCTAATGTCCTGACCTGATCTCAACGTCTAGTCTAAATATTAGGTTTTTTATGATTTCAAAACGTAGTGACTGAAAGTACTAAGTTTTTTTATGATAAGCATGAATACGTACTTTACAATATGAACTAAGAAACGGTTTCTTTTACATATTATCGGTTTAAAAGAAGTTTATACTACTTTCTCTTAAAAATCAAGCAAAATTGAACTTTTTTATCAGGAGAGCAGAAACGCGGGGAGCCGTTTGGAACTGAAAAACTTCGTTTGTAAATATGAAACCAGAATTCTCTTAGAAATCAAGCAAAATTGAACTTTTGTATCAGGAGAGCAGAAACGCGAGGAGCTGTTTGGAACTGAAAAATTTCGTTTGTAAATATGAAACCAGAATTCTCTTAAAAATCAAGCAAAATTGAACTTTTGTATCAGGAGAGCAGAAACGCGAGGAGCTGTTTGGAACTGAAAAATTTCGTTTGTAAATATGAAACCAGAATTCTCTTAAAAATCAAGCAAAATTGAACTTTTGTATCAGGAGAGCAGAAACGCGAGGAGCTGAAAAATTTGTTTGTAAACATGAAAGTGTCATTCTCTTAAAAATCAACCAGAATTGAACTTTTGTATCAGGAGAGCAGAAACGCGAGGAATTGTGTGAAACTGAAAATGTTCATTTGTAAATATGAAAACAGAATTCTCTTAAAAATGAAGCAAAATTGAACTTTTGTATCAGGAGAGCAGAAACGCGAGGAGCTAAAAAATTTGTTGGTAAACATGAAAGTGCAATTCTCTTAAAAATCATGCAAAATTGAACTTTTGTATCGGGAGAGCAGAAACGCGAGGAATTGTGTGAAACTGAAAATGTTCATTTGTAAATATGAAAACAGAATTCTCTTAAAAATGAAGCAAAATTGAACTTTTGTATCAGGAGAGCAGAAACGCGAGGAGCTAAAAAATTTGTTGGTAAACATGAAAGTGCAATTCTCTTAAAAATCATGCAAAATTGAACTTTTGTATCAGGAGAGCAGAAACGCGAGGAATTGTGTGAAACTGAAAATGTTCATTTGTAAATATGAAAACAGAATTCTCTTAAAAATGAAGCAAAATTGAACTTTTGTATCAGGAGAGCAGAAACGCGAGGAGCTAAAAAATTTGTTGGTAAACATGAAAGTGCAATTCTCTTAAAAATCATGCAAAATTGAACTTTTGTATCAGGAGAGCAGAAACGCGAGGAATTGTGTGAAACTGAAAATGTTCATTTGTAAATATGAAAACAGAATTCTCTTAAAAATGAAGCAAAATTGAACTTTTGTATCAGGAGAGCAGAAACGCGAGGAGCTAAAAAATTTGTTGGTAAACATGAAAGTGCAATTCTCTTAAAAATCATGCAAAATTGAACTTTTGTATCAGGAGAGCAGAAACGCGAGGAATTGTGTGAAACTGAAAATGTTCATTTGTAAATATGAAAACAGAATTCTCTTAAAAATGAAGCAAAATTGAACTTTTGTATCAGGAGAGCAGAAACGCGAGGAGCTAAAAAATTTGTTGGTAAACATGAAAGTGTAATTCTCTTAAAAATCAAGCATAATTGAACTTTTGTATCAGGAGAGCAGAAACGCGAGGAGCTAAAAAATTTGTTGGTAAACATGAAAGTGTAATTCTCTTAAAAATCAAGCAAAATTGAACTTTTGTATCAGGAGAGCAGAAACGCGAGGAGCTAAAAAATTTGTTGGTAAACATGAAAGTGCAATTCTCTTAAAAATCATGCAAAATTGAACTTTTGTATCAGGAGAGCAGAAACGCGAGGAATTGTGTGAAACTGAAAATGTTCATTTGTAAATATGAAAACAGAATTCTCTTAAAAATCAAGCAAAATTGAACTTTTGTATCAGGAGAGCAGAAACGCGAGGAGCTGTTTGGAACTGAAAAATTTCGTTTCTAAATATGAAACCAGAATTCTCTTAAAAATCAAGGAAAATTGAACTTTTGTATCAGGAGAGCAGAAACGCGAGGAATTGTGTGAAACTGAAAATTTTCATTTGTAAATATCAAAATAGAATTCCCTTTAAAATCATACAAAATTGAACTTTAGTATCAGGAGTGCAGAAACGCGAGGAAGTATGTGGAGCTGAAAAATTTGTTTGTAAATATGAAACCAGAATTCTCTTAATAATCAAGCAAAATTGAACTTTTGTATCAGGAGAGCAGAAACGTGAGGAATTATGTAAACATGAAAGTATAAATCTCAAAAATAAAGTAAAACTGAACTCGTATGTAGGAGAGCAGAAAATATATTTGTGCTCTGTGGTACCCTCTGTAAGCTCTATGCTACTAAAATCATGTGTGAATCTGTGTATGGTTTTTTGTCAGTGAAAATCCTTAAAAATTTTCAGACGGTAATAAAATTAGTCAAGTGTTCTATTATTGACTAACAACTGCCACAGCTAATGCGATTGTATTGAGAATAAAGAAAAGTTCACCGTTCAATGATTAAGACGATTTTTTATACAACTTTTTTTTTTAGAACTAATTTATTATGAAATTAGTCAATACTTTTCTTATAACAACGATTACTGTTAGATAATAGAATTCATTGACTATAAATGAAATTTTACTTCCCAATGGTTTGGTAGTTAGTCCATGAAAAAACTATGAAAGTAAATAGGAACCGCTAATATATAAATTATAAAACTAGTTTTCTTTATCATTGGCTAACAATAATAATTATAATAATTGCATGATCCATCATTGAAATATTTATATAAAAGCTCAAGGAATGAAAAGTTATGCCATCGAAAATTTTTATTCATTTTCAAATTATTTAGTAAATAATACTATTGACTAATTATGACCACTTAACACATTTTCATTGACTTTTTTCTTTTATAAGTTATTTATGATGAAATTAGTCAATACTTCTCTTATAACAACGATTACTGTTAGCAAATACTATATAATGATAGTATTTGCTGTTAGTTAATAGAATTCATTGACTATAAATAAATTTTTACAACTGGATGGTTTGGAAGTTATTCCATGAAAAAACATTGAAAGTAAATAGGAACAGCTAATATATAAATTATAAAACTAGCAATGAAAGTTTTTCTTTATCATTGGCTAGCAATAATAATTATAACAATTGCATGATCCATCATTGAAATATTTATATAAAAGCTTAAAGAATGAAAAATTAAGATATCGAAATTTTTTATTTAATTTTCAAATTAGTCAATAATACTATTGACTAACTATGACAATTTAACACATTTTCATCGACAATACTGTAACATTAACAGATTTTGAGCATACCATAGATAACATGCTATCTTCTGCGGTGCATATCTAATTAGCTTAAATATGAAATAAAAAACTCACTTTACATTTAATTTATTTATTAAAAAAATATGAACAAAAACGATTTTAGAATCATAATCATTTAATTAACATTAAAAATGCAGGAATACTGAAATAATTTTAAAAATAATATATTCATTCGCACATTTGTAAGCATTAAAATATGTATCAAAGGGTGAAGCAATTTATAAAAAAAAATGTAAATGCAATAACTGGAGAGCAAAATAAGATGTGTGAACGATTTTTATTTATGTATATTCACCAAGATACAGTGTACCTAAAAGAAAACGCAATCTTACATATTATTTTTTACAGCAATACAAAGAAAACAAATACAAATGTTAACGTAAAATATAAGTACATGTTAAAAAAATAATGTGTCTAAATTCATTTTGGTTTCCATTTTACGCCTCGCATACAGGGTGAGCAATCTTTGATTGCCTACTATGGGTGTCCCCCTTATAGAGGCACAGAGATGACTCATTAAAAATCCAGAATAAAACAAAGTCCAATAGAGAACCAATCTACTGAGAAGTGACTGCGTGTGCAGCAAGTACAAATTAGTAATCTTACTGCCACTGACAGAAATAATTGTTGTAAATGTCACAATCTGTTTGTTTTTATTTACTAGGTAACTGATTTCACTTTCTAATTTACATTCAATCGTCGACAGTGAATTATTTTCAGAAATATTGATAATATTTTATACCATTTTAGAATCTCCGTAAAACAGGGAAGTTTTTGAAATCATGAGCCAGTAAATTTTATAATTTTTTTCCTGTACTGAGGTTTATTCGAAATAAATAAAAATGGTGAAGAGAAGTCAGTCCTATTTTTTTTTCTTCAAATTTTCGGAATAGTAACGAAATTTTTCAGATTGATTCGATAACGTCGTTTATTGAGGATGAACATTCACAAAAATCACATTCCGAAAATGTTTTTTCTGCATGTGAAAGGACAAAAACCTTAAAATTTGACAATTTTAATTTTTGTCACAAAATTGTGAATATCGGGAAAACCGCAAACTTTTTAATAGGATCATATAGTTTTTTTGAAATGGTCTGAGTCAGTTTATCTCTGTGTAAAGTTTGATTTGCGACTTTTGGGACACCTATATATATATATATATATATATATATATATATATATATATATATATATATATATATATATATATCAGCATTTTTAACACGGCATTTCTGTATACTATACAATGAGAAAGGTTGGGGGCAAGGCCGCAAGGAGACAACAGCATACACGTGTTTCAAGCTTATTAGCTATCATCAGTAAGGTATAGGCAGGTGATGATGGGAACACGCTGGATGAAGAAGCAAAAATACACAACAGGCAACCAGTGCACATTTGCAGCATCATCCGGATGCTCACGCAGGTGATTTCTTTGCCTCCGTGGCGATTTTGGTGGTTGCCCTCGAATTGAGGGTCTTCCGAATGATGCTGCAAATGTGCACTAGTTGCCTGTTGTGACTCCGTGTATTTTTGCTTCTTCATCTGCGCCTCCGTGGCCGTGCGGGAAAGTCGATTCAGACTTTCCAATACGGACTCTGGGGTCGACAGTTCGAGCCTCACCGGCGGCGGATGATTTTTCAAAATCACTGTCGTCGTTGAGATCGAGCTCAAGGTGGAGGGTAGGTTAGTTTAGATGAGCAAAAAGGGTCAGCAATGGCCTAATTGCCATTAAGCATCTTACCTTTTGCTTCTTCATCCATGCAGTTGTCTCCTAGCGGCCTTGCCCCTAACCTTTCTCATAATATATATATATATATATATATATATATATATATATATATATATATATATATATATATATATATATATATATATATATATATATACATATATATATATATAGAATATACTCTATTACTCTACCTGCTACAATGCTTCTTAAAGCTTCTGGTGAAACTCATGTTTTTGGAGTTTGTTTAATTCAGATTTGGAATTAAGTGATATGGTTTACACATTGATATGACAAATCTCAATATCACATACAGACTTGGAGACTACTTCTCTGGATTCATTGTTGGTTTTAGTTTATGAAGGGCGTAAGCTAACTGGAGCAAGTGGCACTTCTGAATTCTAGGATGTTCTTCAACTTTTCTGTAACTGGTCTCGCTAGCATCCCGCAGACAGAAGAAAATTGAATTAACACGATATCATGACAACTACAAATAAAAACCTGTTGCTATGTTATGATGTTTTGATATATATTTTTTTTAATGAAAATAAAATAAATGAAAAATGACGGATGACACCTTCAAAATGTCTACGTGATGTATGTCAAAATTTAACACAAAGATAGAATTAACCTATAACAATTATAACTACAATAACACTTACAACACTAAAATAACTAAACAAGAGCATCAATAAAGCAGACTCTATATAATGAAAATATCGACACACATCAACTCATTATCTTATTACAAGTTTTTTTTTTGAAAAAAAAATAGTTAACATTTATTTTGATTTATTTAATTAGGAAGAATATCCAGGAAAGGGGAATCCATTAAATCAGTTCGCTCATTTACAAGGTAGCTGTTGTCGTATATGTGCTTTTTTGTTTCTAAAGTTTCAAAAAAGTCTGGTTGACACTTGTCATTACAAATATGTTGTCGTTTTATGCGGTTATTTACTGTTAGTCTCAAAATATGTTTTGCAAATGTAGATTTGTCAGCGTGGTTATTTCTAAATGCAAAAATATTTTCTAAAAACCTGAAGTTAGGTATAGGAAATGCTAGTGCGAGTCATTGTGGAGTTTAATTTTGCATCTAACAAGCTTATAACATACAGATTGTTCCATTTGAAAAAAGGGACTTTTTAGCACTTTTGTGTTGGCCCTGTTCAAATTTTTTTAGACCGCCCTGTGAATGATTTTCAAATTTGAATCAAATAAAAATGAATTCAAATGTTTTGACTGCCTATTGTCAAAATTTTGTTGTTCTATCTTTGTAAGTTCCACTGTTACAGATTTTGTTAACACTGAGTATTTTTGTCAGTTTTGACATAAAACAGTTTTTATCTCTGGAAGTTGACGTTTTAGGTTATAGTATCTCCCATAAAGTCAACCTAACATTCTACACAGAATCACAAAAAAGAGAAAAATAAAAACATGCTCATTGTATTTAAAATAACCAAGTTGTTATCAGTTTCCGGTATTTCCAGAAGTCTGCCATTTTAAAATTATTTTAAATCAATAGACAGACAGTAGGCTTTTTACCAAATTTTGATTTGCTAGCTTTTGCGGTTGTCCAAATACTTCTCACCAACGACAACCCTGGGACCTGCATGGTTTCTAAAGTACTTGACAGTGATTTAATTTAAATTAACCTTCAAATCACATGTAATATAATGTTTATTAATTGTAGAACTTGTTACCATTACCAATGTACAGTTTTGAGTTCGTAAATAAAGAATATTAAAAAAGTAGGGCTAACAACAATTAATGATCAATAAACTAATTAACTTAACATTAACTATTTGAGGGGATATATTAAAGAAACTAAATAAAAAAACACATGAATTATAAAACGTTTACTATTAATATACATCAAAGCACATTTTCAGGTTCACCTTGTTAAAAATTAATTACAAAAATATCAATTATATAAATATCTAATTTAATGAATCGGGAATGTTAAAATAAAAATTATTCTTTTTTATACATAAATTTTAAAATTACAGCACTAAAAATAGTGAAAAATTGGCTAAAACCAGAAAACCGATATGGACAAATATCACAAACTACTTCTCATCTTCATTAATACAAAATATATATAAAAAAAAACCCTGATTTTTAGTTTAGTGGGAAATTTTTTGATTTAAGATAGCCACACAATCATACGGCTATATATCTTATTTTGTACACCTAAACTTATATAAAATAAAATAAAACACATGTAAGAAAAGATCTCTCGTCTACTTATAAAAATATCTAAGTCACTATGTGTTACAATTTGTATCAGTTGCCAAAGTACAGTCAAGGTTATTTATGAAGAATTTGCATTCGATTTCAAGACAATTTTGTCTCAAAAGCATTACAGAAAATAAAGTGAATACTTAAAAGAAAATAACAACAATACGAATAATAATTCTATCAATTGAAAAAACCCTCGACAAAAGGACAACTGTGAAAAAATCATGGAAGTTATAAACTGATTTTGATGAAAAGGTGTTAAAACTGTATCGCAATAATTATAAACTTTCAAACATCCATAACCTAATTAAAATCAGACATACCCATGACAAGCTGCGAGACCACAGACAACCACATATGTAGTCACACGTCAAACACATAACACTTCCTTGCATCAGAGGTTAAAAATAGTCAAGCGTAAATCATTAAAATGCCTCTTTGGACCCCGAGATAAAAGAAAAAGAATAGGCTCAAGGTACTTCCTGCCTGTCCTAAGAAGTAACAAACTTGTGATGTCGCTTTGAGCCAAACACAGACAGATAATGGGTCTGAGCGGACACGGAGGGAGACTGAGATCCCTAGAGAGGTGGAATAATCCCAATAGACGGTCTTGCCTGTTTCCAAGCTCACAGTGAATGTGAGCTTGGAAACAGGCAAGCGATTTCGGTTGGATGTTACTCAGGACCGGAATGTTGGATGTTAAACAGGAGCGCGGAATTCCATATGATACCGCCTTGAGTCAAGCACTGTTGGGTCCAGTGAAGTGGAAGAGCCCCTAGAGGCTGACTGTGAGCTTTGAAATGGGCAAGCGCCATCGCTCAGATGTTGCTCGGGAGTGAAATTCCATGATATTGCCTAGAGTCAAACACTGGCGGATGTACAGAGAGAGGCTGAGAAGTCTAATTCCCTAAAAGTTGGGACCGCCACTGTGAGCTTCGAAACGGGCAAGCAGTCTTCGCTTGGCTGTTGCTTGGTAGCAAAATTCCATATGATACCGCCTTGAGTCAATCACTGGTGGGTGTCCAGAGAGAGAGAGGCTAAGGCCTCTAGAGAAGTGGAATAGCCCCTAGACGTTGAGACCTTCACTGTGAGCTTAGAAGCAAGCAACCAACTTCAGTTGGATGTTGCTCGGGAGCGAAATGCCATATGATACTGCCTTGAGTCAAACACCGGCGGATGTCCAGAGAGAGGCGCTGAGAACACTGACGATGTGGAATAACCCATAGAGACTGAGACCTCCACTGTGAGTTTCAAAACGGGCAAGTGACTTTGCGTGGTAGCGAAAGTCTGTATGATACTGCTTAGAAACAAAGAGCAGAACCACCCAAAAAGAAAAAAAACCAAAAAAACCATAGGCATGCGCTGCACTGAAACAAACAGTTTAGCGACAACTACCTATGAAGACAGCTTCGTTGTCGAAATATGTATCTTTCATATAACTTGTAACGAGGCGAATAAAGGTACACCTCTATATAACAGAATTAAGCCCACATACACACACAACCATACGCAACCAGTAATTCATACACACTAATTTAAAGAACAGACACTAGGTGCAGACAGGAGAGGTGGTTTTAAAGAAAACAAGACACGCATCGATTATGTGAAAGGAAGTCTTATCATGGCTTATCTATATTTTATCACCGACTACTGACTATATAAGTAGACCAAGAATTCAGGAAAATCCAGTCTTCTTCGAGCACTCCTCGTGCATTTATCAAGTAGAGAGCTGCTAGTCTAACCAGCCTGCCTAGCCAGACAGTTTTCGGAGTCAGCTTGTTGTACAGCTAGGGTTGCCAGATGGTCGGGTTTCGTCTGGCATCTCCCGACATTTTAAGTGATCTCCAGACTCCCGACAAATCTCAAAATTTCCAGACAAACAACTTCTCCGAAAGTTCTCTAGGAAACTATCATTTGAAATTGCCGCGCGTTTTCACGTTCACTCTATTTATGAACGGAACGGTGGAGTGGGGGCCGGGCAGGTTACAGGCGACAGTGGCTCGCTCGCTTTATTGACACAACCAGTCCAGTAGCCTATGTTCGCCATTGTGGTTTGTCTGACTCATTAGTGTTTACTTCGTTGTGTGCTTGCTATTTTACAGTTTCTAACATTAACGTATATCAGAGTTTTTTATATTTATTTCTCCCGACAACAACTCCAAAATCCCGACATTTTCATAATTCCTCCAGATATTTTGGACTTCCGATCTGGCAACCCTATGTACAGCAGTGTGATACATGATCTGTCAGCAGTTACGAACAGCTGTTGAATCCTGGGTGTAATAACTTGGTATGATCTAGCTAGCCAGAATCGCCTCCACTCGAGTTAATTCCTGTGTGTGTAAGCGCCGCAGACTGAACCACAACGCCGTTCCCGTCTTCCTTTTCTTCTTCTGTTTAGGAATAGATGCTGAGGCTTGTGTGCTAAACAAGGGAGGCTCATTCCACATAATCCCCTTTGTTCCTCCATAAAAAAAGCAACTGAAGGTTTACTGTCAATTGGTTAGGCCGCAACCAGAAAACTCTAAAAAAAAGGAGTCCCATCCAGAAGCACTCTCCAGTGTTCTGTTCCGCAGTAGGACAAATCGACCAGTCATTATATTTAGCTTATACAAAGTGTAAATAATTTTATATCTTTTAGTAATTTTTAATAAATAGAACAGAAAAATATCTTCACTCAACTAACCAGGCACCCAAAGCAACAAGCTTACAAACCATGTTATCATTGTGTATTTTCCTTTGGGGTGATTCTGCTTTATGTTTCAGTTTTCAACCTCAGTCTTTATTCTTTATACTGCTTAAGTGTCAAACACTGGCGGATGAAGGCTCCAGAAGAACTCAGAGAACGCCTAAGGTTTCTAGAGAGGTGGAATAACCCCAGAGGTTAAGACCCACACTGTGAGCTGAAAATAGACAAGCAACTTCGCTTAGATGGTAGAACACCTTAACAGTGGGCAAAAGAAATGCCTGAAAGAACCTAACTTTCACCCTAAAAAAATATCGACCCCTGTAAGGAGCTGGATAGGATGGGCGAAATTTACAATTAGGAGTGAGCCACAAAACCGATCAAGGTCGCAGTGGAGGGACTAAAAAAGCTCACTCACCATGGAACTGAACCTGAATATCCAGAAAGTCGATTTTTCACTTGAAACAAATTGTCTGGTAGAACCCTAAATAAAATCCATAAAATTGAATAGTGTATACATTATTATTATTATTTTATCATGTAACTGTCACCACAAAAAAATTTAAGTACAAAATAACCGACAGCTTGTTTGAAACAAACTTTTCAAGGCAACTATTATTTACTAAGATATCAACGTGTCTGGCAAGATAATAAATTAAGACCAAAACAATCTCACTTGTCCCATTATCTAATTTATCGAGACATTCAATAATTGAAGCCTTCATTAGAAAAATGTTTGTTGCATTTTTGAGATATGTGATACGGCAACAGTAAAGCGTTTACACAAGAGGTGTACGAAGCTTCGAAATTTCGAACCGAACCCAAACACTAGGCAATATTAAGTAGTTCAAAATAAGTAATTTTCCGAAGTAGTTCGAAGTTCCTTGCACAAAAATATTCGACACTGAACTTTACAGCCATTCAATATGCTGCCACAGGTGGCGAGGTTGTAACTCGGTAGTGGCCCTGTTAACTCTGTAGTGGTGCTTTAACTCGGTAGCAGTGCTTTAACTCGGTAGCGGTGCTTTAAACTCGGTATCGGTCCCATTGAGTCAGTAGCGTAATTTCAGGAGATTTCACTCATGCATATTTTGGACAGTTTGTGGGACACTAAGACATGACAGAGCCACTTAACAATCACAGAATACATTTTTTTTATATATCCTAGAATCCCAAAACCTTTTTTGGTTACAACCTTATAATGGCAGTGTTCGAAACTGATCGGTTAAATAAATTCTCAGGATTTATGATCATAATTGCAGATTGCCTTTCGGAAATACTAGACTAAACATGCTTTATGTCACAATGAGCAAAAAGAGTTTAATATTCACAAGCAGGAGACAGTTAAAGTTTTAAGTGGTTATTATATAGGTATCTATCTTCGTACTTTTGACCCCCTCAATATGTTTGCTAAAAATGCCTAGCTAATACCAAACAACAACAGAATGTTTATCATTGAGTTTAGCTATAGAATTTGACAGTGATTGAAAAGACCATCGAATATGGCAGACCACTTGTCCTTACTTTTGTGGGCTTCCATAAGGCTTTCGACACTGTGGAGCTGGGTGCAGTGTTGCAGTCCCTGGAAGCATGGCGTATTGACTATCGCTACACCAAACATATTTACAATATATATAAAAATGCTACTCTTGTGGTAAAACTACATGAAAACACGAATCCTATAAAAATTGGGAGATGAGTACGCCAGGGAGATACGATGTCTCCAAAACTGTTTATCACCGTCCTGGAGTATGTGTTCAAAAAGCTAGATTAGGACCAAAAAGGTCTAAGAATAGACGGCCAAAGACTGTCAAACTTACGGTTTGCAGACGACATTGTCTAACTAGCTGACAACTTGGAAGATATTAGAGTGATGCTACAGGAACTTCAGGAGGTCTGTGCAACAGTAGGTCTAAAAATGAACATCGGAAAAACAAAATTTATGACAAACCTCATGCCTAGTAACAACCTAATTATTGAAAACTCTGAGGTGGAATGGGTAGACAAATACACATATTTGGGCCACGAGATAAGCATATCCAAAACCAACCAAACATGCGAGATAAACAGAAGAGTTATACTCTCCTGTGCGGCTTACGGCAGACTTAGAGATGTTTTCAGAAGCGACCTTCCGATATGCTTGAAAAGAAAAGTTTTCAACCAATGTGTTCTACCAGTTATGACCTACGGCGCCGAAATACTAACCCTTACCAACGCTTCTGCTAAGAAACTGAAAATAGCACAGCGCAAAATGGAGAGGTCGATGCTTGGCGTTTCGTTACGTGACCACATTAGAAATGAAGAATTACGCAGAACAGGAGGACTGATGTGGTCGTACATGTGGCAAAACTCAAGTGGAAGTGGACGGGACATGTGGCTCCCATGCAAGATTGACAGGTGGACAAAACGATTACTTGAATGGACCCAGATCCGATAAAAGAAGCAGAGGAAGACCACCTACTCGCTGGACAGACGACATTACAAAAATTACAAAAAACTGGATTCGTAGCGCTCAAGACAGAAAAGAATGGACTCAACTAGGGGAGGCCTATGTCCAGCAGTGGACACAGAGGGCTGATTAATGATGATGATAGAATTTGAAGTCTAAAAAAAGTTTCGAAAATGCCTTTTTGTATTTTTGATTCAATGTTGACCCACATCATAACTAACATCAGCACCGGAGGACATTTTCACCCAATCAACCTGCAAATTTTGTCGAACCTTTCCTTTTTGTTCTATGTACCAAATATTGTATGCTACAATGTTTCTAAATTTTGGATTTAAGGAAAATATATGCCAACATTGAAAAATGTTGGTTAGTTCGATGTTCGATTTTAGGTTTTAAAGTAGTTCGAAGTTCGACTGTGAACCTTAGACATACTATTTCAGAGGTTCGAAGTTCGAAGCAACATATTTGCTTGGGTTCGTTTATTTATTTTATTTATTTAACATTACACTACCCAACAGGACAAGCCCTATTATTGGGTAGGAAATACAGAAATGACCTACAAAAACAGGATTAAAAATTAAAACCAAAACTAAAAATGAGCATTTTAAACCATAATTTACAATTACATAACAGAATGTAACTAAAACAGAAAAATATAAAAAATCACAACAATCAACAATGAGTAAAAAATAATCAGAAACATAAATCAGTCCTCCATAACTGTGAAATACAAACCAATCCTTCACAACTGTGAGACTGCCAACCCTTTGAGCAACCTTGGATCTGACACAAAGATATCAATGGAAGACGCGTGCCGGGGTTAAGGAGTCGCGGGCCAAAGGACTCCAGGGGGCAAGCTGAGGAAGTGGAAATAACAACATAAACTCCCGATGAAGCTTTCCCCAAGACCGTCATGCGCGGTAAAAATCCGCATCCTGCACGAGGTGACCCTGCTAATAACTAAACATGACGGATCTAGACAAGGAGGTCGAACTAAACTCCCCCAATCTACGGTGTCACGTGACCCGTGCCTATGGATGGATGGCACCAGGGCGATGGTGTCGTGAACGGAACCTCTGGAGTACCAGGCAACCCTCCAGAGTAACCCGCCTTGCACCACACAGGGGGTTCTGATGGTGTGGACAGTATTTCCCCCATTCTCGTGGGAACAACATGAAGATTATAAATACATATAAAACCAAAACCAATGAGGCTCGAGGAGTGGCTCCGGCTACAGACTTGAGCCTTGAGTCTATCCCGGAAACGGAGACGAGCCAGGGTGCGGCAGCGGACTCTGGAGGTCCCACGACCGGCGTAGATACGGGGGATCAGGGGGTAGCTTCGGCCAGAGACCTGTCCCCGACACCCAAGCTGGAGGCTGGGTCCCACCGGAGAGCGGCGAGCTCCGCGGACTCCGGGGGCCCCTCCACCAGTGAGGACTCTACTGTTAGAGTAGAGGGACTGCCCCGGCAGTCCAAGCGTCTTTCCGGGGCGCAAAGAAAGAAGCTCCGGAGGGCGCAAAAAATGGCGGCCGGGACCTGGACGGTCGAGAAACCTGTAAAGGCGCAAGAGGGGAGTGCGGGTCAGAAGAGGACGCGCTCGAACTCTAGCACGCCCACTACAGACAGACGTTCCAAAAGGGCCAGGGTGCCTGTAAAGGCGCAAGAGGAGAGTGCGAGTCGGAAGACGCCGCGCTCTGGCTCTAGCACGCCTACTACAGACAGACCTCCCAAAGGAACTAAGGCCGGAACACCGGCGCAGACTGGCTCTTACAGGGAGGCTGCGGAGGGCCTCGGGATGGCGGTGATTGACAGACGCCATCCTGAGGTCACGCTAGACCAGGGGAAGGCGGACCTGATCCAGGCTGCGGTGGTAGCTGCAGTGGACTCTCTTCAGGAAGGGGAGAGCCCGCCTCAGTTCCACCGGACGCGCCTGACGGGGGGCATCCTCTGGATAACCTGTGCCGGCCCGCAGTCGCGGGACTGGCTGCGGAAAACGATCGGGGGCCTCGGTCAGATTTGGGAGGGGGCGGACTTGACAGCCGTCGAGCCCAAGGAACTCCCAAAGAGACGCAAGGTCCTCGTACGGATCCCTGACACCGTCCCGCAGGAGACGGTGATCAGCAGACTTAAGATCCAGAACCCTGAACTGGGGACGCAACACTGGTCGGTTCTAAGCAGGAAGGCAGAGGAGAAAGGACAGACGCTCGCCTTCTCGATCGACCCGACATCTTACAGAGCCCTTGAAGGAACCTCCTTCAAGGCATTCTGGGGCATGGGAAGGGTTAGCTTCCGCCCACTGGGGAAGCAATTAAGGGTTAATGGGACTTAGGTTCCTTCAGGTCAACCTCCAACACAGTAGGGCAGCCACGGCCGGACTACTAATGGCTCTGAGAAACACGGATGTGGCCCTCATCCAGGAACCGTACTCCTACAAAGGAGAGATCAAGGGACTCGGCGGAGCTAATGGAAAGCTCATCTACAGCAGGTCCAGCGAGAATCCGAGGGCCTGCATTTTTGTCAGGGAAGGGATAGAGTTTCTCCCTCTAATGAATTTCTGTTCCAGGGACCTGGCAACGATCAAAATCCGATGTGGAGGAGCGGATGGGCTGAGGGACATTACTGTCGCGTCAGCCTATCTGCCAGGGGACAGCACGGACCCTCCTCCACCCAACGAATTGGAGCAGCTGATGGTGGGTAGCAGAGCAGGTGGATGGCAGACCATCATCGGCATGGATGCGAATGCGCACCATGAGTTGTGGGGTAGCTCGGACACAAACTCTAGGGGTGAGGCACTTTTACAATTCTTTATGAAATTTAATTTAGACATATTGAATAGAGGTAATAAACCGACATTCGTCACAACACGGCGTGAGGAAGTTTTAGACCTAACAGTTTCCACCCAGTTTCTGGGTGACTTTGTTAAAAGCTGGGCTGTGTCTGGGGAAGTGAGTAGCTCAGACCACAGATACATCCGGTTTGAAATCGCCAAAGTCGAAAGAGAAACGGTATGGTACCGGGACCCCCGCAAGGCGGACTGGGAAGCCTACAGGGCAGACCTAGCTGTGGAACTGCGGGGGGTTGAGAGGGCCATAAGGGATTCAATAGACCTCGAGATTGCAGCAGTCCAATTGCGAGACGCAATTACCTCGGCCTATAACGCCAACTGCCCCCTGAAAATGAGGGTGTCCACCAGGAACGTCCCATGGTGGAACGAGGACCTCAGGCAAAGGAGGACGCAGGTTCGTAAGCTGTTTAACGCGGCCAAAAGGTCGGGAGCATGGGATGAATATAGACAGGCCCTATCGACCTATAACAAAAGACTGAGGGACGCCAAGAAGGAGTCGTGGAGGAGGCACTGCGAAGAAGTGGAAAACACGTCCGAGAGTGCTCGACTACACAAGATCCTGTCTAAGGGCCCTCAGACTAACATAGGCTCCCTTAGAACACCCACGGGAGGCTTTACAAGCTCGGGGGAGGAAACTATGGAAAATTTACTCCAGACGCACTTCCCCGGCTGTAACATAATAAACCAATCACCTCCGGACTGGGAACACTCAGAAATAGAGGCGCCTTATAGGCGGGCATCTAGAGTAGACTGGACAGTCGCTAAAGAGGTGGTTACCTGGAGCAAAATCAGATGGGCCATTAACAGCTTTAAGCCATACAAATCGCCGGGATTTGATGGAATAATGCCCATCATGCTCCAACAGGGGATAGATATACTGGCGCCGGTGCTTACCCTCATTATGAGGGCCAGCCTGGCTCTGGGGTACATTCCGAGGGCATGGAGACTGGCCAGGGTTGTATTTATTCCTAAACCTGGGCGTCCAACAGACCAGGCAAAGTCCCTGAGGCCAATAAGTCTCATGTCCTTCTTGCTGAAAACAGTGGAAAAACTGCTCGACCGGCACATTAGGGGCGGTGTACTGGAAGCATATCCTCTACACTGCGGACAATATGCATACAGAGCAGGATTCTCAACAGAAACAGCACTGCACCAACTGGTGCTGAAACTGGAGAATACGCTGGAGAACAAGGAGGTGGCGCTGGGGGCCTTCCTAGACATAGAGGGGGCCTTTAGCAACACCTCGTTCGGATCGGTTCTGGCAGCTGCCCGGGAGCGTGGAATAGAGGAGACCTGCTGCAGGTGGATCGGTTCCATGCTCAGGGACAGGGCGGTGTTCACCTCACTCGCGGGAGGGACTCTGCTGGCGGGGGTCGCGGCGGGGTGTCCGCAGGGGAGCGTTCTGTCTCCCTTGCTCTGGTGTCTAGTCGTGGACGGCCTGCTGGGGAGGCTCTCGGGAGGGGGATATGAGGTACAGGGCTATGCGGACGACATTGTCATCATAGTCCGAGGAAAGGTCACACAGGCAGTGTGGGAGCGTATGCAGACTGCACTGAAAGTGGTGGAAGGGTGGACGGTTGATCAAGGGCTCGGGGTGAGCCCCGAGAAAGCAACCGTCGTGCCGTTTACGAGGAGGAGGAAGTGTGAAAGCCACAGAACTCTCACTCTATACGGTAGGAGCGTTCCAATGGCCAGGGAGGTAAAATATCTTGGGGTCGTATTGGACTCTAAGCTAACCTGGAATGGTCACATTGGAAAAATACTGCGTAAGGCAGTCATGACCTTAGCCGTCACTAGGCGGCTATATGGAAAAACGTGGGGACTAAGACCTAGTATGGCCCACTGGCTGTACACAAGGGTGGTCAGACCATCGTTAACATATGCGGCACTGGTCTGGTGGCCTAAGGTGACACAATCCAGTGCCAAACAAAAACTAGGCAAGATCCAAAGGATGGCTTGCCTAGGCATCACAGGGGCCATGTCTTCAACCCCAACAGCCGCCATGGAGGTGTTGCTGGATCTACCCCCCCTACACTTCGTTATTATGGGAGAGGCCAGGCTAGGACTATACAGACTAGCCTGCAATGGTAGACTGAAGATCAACCCAGGCTTCAGGGGCCACTGCAAAATTCAGGAGATCGTGAAGGAACCCATGCTTGAAATGAGGTCAGACTTCGCGAGCCCGCGAATGTGCAGGGAAAACAACTTCACAGTGGAAATCCCTGATCGCGGGGCATGGCGGGAGGAGACACCGGGCATACCACGGGACGCGCTCGTCTGGTTCACGGACGGATCTGGCGGGGAGCGTGGGACGGGGGCAGGTGTTTACTCGGAAGGACCGAGGGTAAGTCACAGTATTTCCCTCGGAGCCCATGCAACGGTGTTTCAGGCCGAGATGTACGCCATCCTGCACTGTGTGCGGGAGAACAAGAGGAGGGGCTACACCAACAAGCGGATCCTCATAGCCACAGACAGCCAGGCAGCCCTTAAGGCACTAAGTAGCCCACGGGTAAATTCCTGGCTGGTGAGTGAGTGCCGAGACGAGACGAGCGACCTGGCTGGGCAGAATGAGGTGACCCTCATCTGGGTGCCGGGTCACTCGGGGGTCAAAGGCAATGAAGAAGCTGACAGTCTCGCAAAGAGGGGGTCAGCAGAACCATTTATGGGACCAGAACCGGCTCTGGGCGTGTCAAAGAGCACTGCCAGGGGAGCCATTAAGTCCTGGGTCAGAAACCAACACAAGGTGTACTGGGCGGACTGTCCAGGGCTCAGACATGGGAAGTCAATAATTGACGGACCCAGTTCAAAGAGAGCTGTGGAGCTGCTAAACCTTAGCAGAGGACAGCTCAGAAACACAACAGGTCTCTTGACGGGACACATGGCCGTCAAGAAACACCTACATAAAATGGGGCGGTTCGAAGGGGACCTCGCATGCAGACTCTGCGGCGAGGGGGAGGAATCAGCCCAGCACATCTTGTGCGAGTGTATAGCTCTGGACCGGAAAAGACAACTGATCTACGGTCACTCTAGACCGGAGACAGAGCAATATAAAACTTCACCCTACCAATCGCTGTGCAGACTAGTTCAAGGCACAGTGATTTTGGAATGGGTGCAGTAAGACTAGGGGTATGCACAATCAACCAAGGGTTGCGGTGCTATCGGGGCGGCAAGGCCGCGGACGAGCCCTGGGGGAACAAAAAAAAAAAAAAAAAAAAAAGACGCGTGCCTGTTGGCAACAGAACACAATCTATACAGTGGTGAGAACTTTACAAGATTAGTTCGCGGCGTAGGTAACCAAAAGGTAACCGGATTTCGCGAAGACATTCTCGGAACATTAAAGTTTAGTTGCTCAAGTAGACGAGAGCAGTCACATGATCCCCTTACTAAAGCATTTAAAAAAATGTGCAGCTTGTTCCCTTCTAGATTCTAGACTTGGTAGCAAGAAGTCCTGCTGCATATACTCCGAAGGGTAACACACAAAGGGATATATACCAATGAGGCGGAAGTAAAGATATTTTAGAAAGCGTCTTTGGATCTTTTTCAACTGGAGAATATGGTTCTGGTAACCCGGAGACCATACAACTGAAGCATACTCAAGTCTATTACGGATAAAAGTACAGAAAATCATTTTAAATGTGTCAATATTATTAAACTTGCGGCAATTCCTAATAATAAAGCCCAATAGTTTAAATGCGTTGGATACAACATTATCAATATGAGATAAGAAAGACAATTTTATATCAAATATTGCGCCCAGATCACGGATAGATACCGCCTAGCCAGAGACACATTATTAAGACAATAATCAAATTGTATGGGCACCAACCTAAGAGTAAAGGAAAGACAGCTACATTTGGCAATATTTAAAGAAAGATTTATATTGCACCACTCCTCCACATCCTCTAATGCTAATTGAAGTCGAATACAATCATCCACCGACTTCACCTCACAGAAAATTTTGATGTCATCGGCATACAGGAGACATTCAACCCTCAAACCACCAACGAGATAGTTAATGAAAATATTAAAGAACAAACGACCCAAAATCGACCCCTGATGTGGTTGAAATATATTTCGATCTGCAGCCATCCACAACCACATATTGCTTCCTGTCTATAAGGTAATTCGCAATCAGTTTCCGGAGTGATTCAGAGTTTATAGTTAGGTTCGACAAAAACATGGGTTCGCACACCTCTAGATTACACCTTAACCTAGCAATCAGCATATTCATTCAAGCAAGAGGAAATGAGTCCCCCTTCCGTGGGATAATCACAGAACAAAACTTTGTACAGAACAAAACCATTTTATGTGTCTAACTTTTGTAGCAACTATTTACATTGGGTAGCCAAATTATCAGAAACATTTTGAGTTTTGGTGAATATCTGAAGTTATGATCAATTTAAAGGTGGATATAGGCCACTGCTGTTGCTTCCAGAGGCGATGTGACAAAATACTGAAAATGTTTATATTTTTTGATAATTTTTGCAATTGTTATCAATAAGTTACATACCCATGTTTACTTTGTTGTTATTCACATAAATAGTCTTATAGTAATTATTACAGTTTTTTTACAACAAAAAAATATTTTTTACTAAAAAAAAAATCCTAAAAATGTCAAGTGTTTTTAATAATTTGGCCATGCACTGATATTTAATGACAACTACAAATAGGGAAATTCATAATTGTAACAAATACCTTTTTTTAAGGAAGGCTTCAATTAATGTGCCTAAATAATGTTAATAACTTGCATAATTTTACAATAATAAAATAGGAGCTTAAAAAAAAGCAAATTTGATAGTTAAAAGTGTAATATAAGATCTGTAGTATCAACATGAAGAAAATAGTTACCTCAGTAGTTAAATAAATGTGGATATAGACATAAACTATCTCTGGATAAAACGCCAGGCATCAGGGAGGAATATAAATCACCAACTATAAATCTAAAAACTTATTAAATATAGTCGACAGAATATACATGAATTCTCATGGTCAACGAGTCTACTACCCTCTCCTCCTCGACCACCGGCTTGTATGATGCTAGCTGCTTGCTTTACCTCTCTCTTGACCGGCGATGCGCACCATAATTCTTCAGTATCTAACTGAGTCACTGATCATAAGTTTGTAGGGTACTTATTTATTATCATATATTGTCACGAAGTGACGTAATTGTCATTAGATAATCTAATTAGTTAACAGGGGAATAGATCCATACCATCTGCTTTTAATTTAATTTTGTTATTAAAACATTCGCAAATGTTTGATAAAATATAGTTTCAAGAGCGCGTCGCGAGATCGGCGGAAAGGCAAGCGGGGTAGCGGGTTACGATTGCCCAGGCGGGTCCTGCAGTATGCGAAGCGATGAAAGCGGGGACGGATGGGCTGGTCCGCTGCATCAACATACGCGCACCTCGCAGCGCAGGAATTGAAAATCATCAGGACCGTAACGAGAGCCGGATATCGGCTGTGACGCGTTCAACAATTTAGTTCTTTTTCAGCGATCGCAGAGCCAGTCACGGAGAGGAAGCAGCCACCGTCCACGTCTCGAATCTTTGTGCGTTTGTTTGTATTGTGCGTTTCAGTAGCGAATTCAGCAGGCCGGTCGTGGGAGAGGAGTAAGCAGCGATTCGTTAGGTGCACCAGCTTAGTAGAGTTAGCAGCAGTGGCCAGTGGAGAACGCCGTCTTCGGTAGGCCGCTCATTTCCGCTCTGTTTAGGTAGGTCACTGTCTATAGTTGTTCGGTAGCATAGGGCCTGTATGAAAAGTGTTTTTCACTGATGGGCGTCTCTCTCCGTCGGCGGACACCTTTGCGCGCTTGGTGGCCTTCGCCAGAGGTGACGTTAAAAGTCCAGGTGTGGAAAAGGTTTTGAATGTAGTTGTGTTTGTCAGTGGTTTTATTTCAGAGAGACGACCACAACGGAGCTTCGCATAAATAAGTCCATTGTTCACTTCTGTCGGTGTCAGCGGAGCGACCTGGGGGAGCAGGGGCTCGCATTCCAAGGATGCGGTCTTCCCGGAAGCGTAGGGGCACTAGCAAAGCGGCTGAATACAAGTTGATTTGAACCCGGTGGCGGTCTAGTCACGATCAAGTCACCCAAAGTGGTCTCCCGTGGAAAAGCCCCTACAGTTTCGGTGACCGGTTGCAGTAAGGGTACTTCGGACTGCCATAGATGCCCAACAGTGTTGGTAATCGAAACAGCCCGGCGAGACTCGACCTCCTGGACGTTCGGGGGGTGTGGTGAACACCGCGTGGGGGAGCGAGGCGCTTAGGGAGCTTCGGAGTAACTGGGGTTGCGTTCCTGAGCTGGAGTCTTCCCGAGAGCGCGAGGGCACTAGCAAAGCGGCTGACTGCAAGTTGATTTGAACCCGGTGGCGGTCTAGTCACGATCAAGTCACCCAAAGTAGTCTCCCGTGGCTCAGCTCTCGTGGTCCTGGATCTGGACGACAGTTGGGATATTTCGGGCTGCAGTAGGTCTCCACCATTCCTGGCGATCGAAACAGTCTGGCGATACCCGGTGTCCCGACCGTCCTGAAGGCACTGTTTGGAGGATTTGTTTTCATTTAACTTGATGGGGAGGACTTTCTTTATTTTGTTGAGGGGAAATTTCCACCTCCCTTGGGAGACACTTCCTCAGGTCGTAGAGAGTCTGTATGACTGCATCGCATGCTTGAGGGTCCGTAATTAATTAGTGATAGTAGAAAGTAGAACAAGTCGATAGCTGATCTTGATATTTCACCTAGTGTTGGCTTTTAATTCATATATTGCATGCCTGCTTAAATCGACCACCTGTCCGGTGCCTTGCTTGGCTACCCCGGGAGCTTCTGCCCGCTTACAAGCCTCGAGTTTACAACCCCTCTTCGTGATACCGTCCGTATAACTCGCGAATATTTCTGTTTCTGCCTCTGGTCTCTAATAAATTGGTTTGTTATCCAATAAGTTAGTTTAAACGTGTGGTATTCCGGGAGAATCCATTGTGTAAATATTTCTTTGTACATATTTTGTAAATATTTCCCCAACAATACTTTTGTAAATAGATTATTTGTTTTATACGGTATTTCATTCAACGCTTCCTAACCAATGCACCACAACCTAATACGCAACATTCTGCTCTCTAATACACAGGCCATAATTAAGGAGTCCTGAGGGACTTTGCCTGAGGACTTAGGCGAACCCTGTCTCCACTGGAGTTTACCCCGGGTCCGTGTAGCTGTAAATAACAACCGAGGACAGAGATATAGTCCTGAGGGAGCGCAGCGTCTTCCTTTAAACCCTCGCTGCTGGCGCCTGAGCAAATCCCGTAATAAAGCCGTATTGATAAGGTTATCCCGTGGGAACCTCCCCATATTAGGGAAAGATAACCTTATCCCGATTTGACCCCTCACAACATATAAGGAGAAAATTAAATCGGCTAGAGAAAGGAAATGATACGCTGAAGAGTAGAGTAAATTGTCTTGAAAAACAGGTCAAAAATTGTAACGTAATTTTTGGGCTGGATTCTACTAAATATGCAGATAAAATATCTAGACAGTTTGTTATCCGGAGGTTTAAGGAGCTGTTAAATGTGGACCTTACTCCGGACTCAGTCAGCGACATCTACACAATTGGAAGAGATGGTCCGAAGCGACCAGTGGTGGTGGAGTTCGCTGTTTACTTTGACAAAGTGAACATACTAAGAAATGCTAATAAATTAAAACGGACTGGAATATTCATATCGAACGATTTGACAAAGGAAGAGCAAAAAGAGAGAAAATACAGCTGTTGCTGGCTAGAGAACAAAAGAAGACTACTTACATTAGGGGAAACAAGTTGATTGTTGATGGAGAAACTTATACCCCTGAAGAATTGTGAAAAGGACCCCAGACAGTCCTGTGATTTTGGAAGAAAGAGCAAACAGCTGTCCAGCAATGGCGGTACCTCTGAATAATTAAGTTTTTGTGGAGAAACAAGATACGAGCACTAATTGGGTAGAGAAGTCAGTGTTGGGGGAAGCAGGTAAATGTTATAGAATTGCCACACATAACCAGATGGCGGCTTGTGAGGGATGAAAAATTAGCCTTAGAAGTGATTCGAATTCCAGAGTCAAGGGAGGAACAGAACAGGTCCGCAGGGTAAATACGATGTTACAAGGATAAAGTAAGTAGGAAACCAGGTAATCAACTTTGTGAATAACGAATGCAAATTAAGGTCTAAACATTATACTTTTGATCTGGCTCGAGCAAAACATTGATATGTTATTTTGTGTTTCACATACTACATTCCCGAGAGATGTTGATTGTAAACAGATGTGTTTTCACGCTGTGGAACTTTGTAATCTCTTCATATATGTATTTGGTATACTTGTTTGTCTAGTTGTGATTTTGGTAAACCACAGACTTTGGATATATTAGTTAGTAATAGTTTGCATTTTATCTATACTCCTGAATAGTTTTTAATTTGTATTTTGTCTTCTTTTTCCTCATATATGTATATAGTATCGTTGTAAATTTAGTAATTGTTTGATAAACCACATATTTTGGATATTTATTTAGTTATAGTTTGCATTTTATCTATACTTCTGAATTGTTTTTAATTCGTATTGTTTTTTATATATCTATATAGTATCGGTACAGGATTAGTTCTGATTTTGATAGACCACAAGTTTTGGATATTTTGACTGGCTACGGCCTGTATTCTATCTGCACTTCTGAATTGCTTTTAATAGGTGTTTGGTTTTTGGGTCGTTTTGTCATTGTGTTTCATTTGTGCTCTTACTTACTGCTTTGTTCTGTGTGTGCACATATGCTGGTTGGGTGGGTGTTGAATGAATTTGCGAGACAATGTTACAGGCGATCAACCTGCATCCCGTCTCTTAAGTGTATACATAGATTTGTCGGTAACATCTCCGTTAAATTGGTTAGGTTGGGTTTGTTCTGTTTCTTTATCGAAAAACAGTAGGTTACTCTAAGCTTTTTCAGTGTTTGTTTGTTTGTGGTTTGTAGAGTTTCTACAGTACTTGACAAATTGTATTTGTTGCAATTTGTTGCCAGTTTTGACTTTAAAATGGATGCCTATATCCGAGACTATCAGGTTGAGGAAGTTGATACTATTGTGACGGATAGCATAGTTGACACGAGAGCGCAGCTGAGTCATAGTCATATTGTGGGTTTTAAGATTTTTCATAATAATATTAGAGGGCTACAGAAAAATTTCGAGGAGTTGCAAGTATTGCTCCGTGGTTTGGACTGTGTGTTTGATTCCATTTTCCTCACGGAAACTAGAAGGCTATATAACCTTGATATTTTCAGGATAAATGGCTATGATCTACTGTATAATGAAGGGAACATAAATATATGTTATGGGCTAATTATCTTATGACAGGGACTACAAAATAAATACAGGAGGTAAATTTAGGCAGTGTTAAAGCAGTAGAACTTATTGTAAATCATAAACATAAAGTAATAGATATATTGGCCCTGTATAGACCACCGTCAACGTGTCCTTCTGCATTTAATATGGAGCTTTACGAGTTTTTGTGTGGAAAATCATGGACAGGTGATGTCAATATCATGTTGGGTGATGTTAATGTAAATATTCTCAGCAATGATGATTGTTGCCAAGAATACATCAACGTGCTACAGGAATTTGGATTTTCTTCCTTGATGAATAAACCGACTCGTGTAGAGGGTGTGAGCCAGACGTGTCTGGACCATATATCCATAAAAACAAAGGAACACCTGAAATGCTTTTGGCCCATAGTATTTCGGACAACACTGACCGATCATTGTTCTGTTCTCCTTGGATGGGACTCTGAGACTGCTAAGGAACATAATAGCCAGGTAAAGCTGTTTAGGTCATTTGTTGACTATGAGAAGTTAAAATATGAATTATTACGGGAGAGTTGGCTTGACGTTTACTGTAGTCAGGATCCAAATTGTGCTACAGAGTCTTTTGTTAACAAATTGAGACAGATAATTGAAAAATGCAGCCAAAAAATAGAAATTAAGAGAGGACAGATAAAAAGAAATCCTTGGATAACACAAGGTGTAATACAGTCCGTAGAGACAAAAAACAAGATGTATAAAGCCCTTCAGAAAAGACCTTTCGACCTCGCTCTGCAAACAGAGTTTAGAATGTATAGAAATGTTCTCGGCGATCTGATAAAGAAAGCCAAATGTAATTTCTATAAGCACGAAATCAATGAAAACAAAAATTTTTCTAAACAGATGTGGAAGTGTATAAATGGTATCGAATTAAAGAACAAAGTCACTGAGATAAGGGAAATTGAGGAATCATCAAAGAAAGAGGTATTATCTCTGAAACATTTAACAGTTATTTTGCAGAAGTAGGTGTAAAGCTGGCGCAACGAATTAATAGATCAGGAAGAAAGGCAACATACAAAGCTATTAGAAACAGCATATATTTGAATAAACCAGAGGAGGAGCTTGAAGAAATAATCGGTGGACTAAAGACTAACAAATCTCCCGGAAATGACTGTATTGGTGCATATACCAACAAAACTTGTTCTAAATATCTGGTGGAGCCAATGACATATATATCTGGTTTGGTTTTGGAGACTGGTGTTTTTCCCAAAATTCTGAAAACAGCGGTGATTACACCAGTTTTCAAATCTGGAGATAGGTTGAATATTTCCAACTACAGACCGATTTCGCTGATCTCAAATATATTTAAAATCATTGAAAAATTATATATACATATATATATATATATATATATATATATATATATATATATATATATATATATATATATATATATATAAAAGATTATATAGTTTTGTCCATAAGTACAAATTAATATCACAATGTCCGTTTGGTTTTCAAGAGGGTCGCTCTACGCAAGATGCAATTGCAGATTTGGCAGGTAAAATTTACAAAGCCGTGGATGAAGCAGAACCATCGATATGCATCTACATTGATGTAGCCAAGGCGTTCGATACAGTCAGTCATCCAGATCTGTTGGAGACCTTGGAAAGCGTTGGAATAATAGGCACTGCTCTTAGATTGTTTGACAGTTACCTATCTGATAGAGAGCAGTATGTGCTCATAGATGGTGTGATAAATGGGATGAGAACTGTACGTTTCGTGGTGCAGCAGGGGACAGTTTTGGGGGCGTTATTGTTTTTTATATACATAAATTCTTTATTCGAACTACCAATATCAGGTGAACTTACCAGTTTCACTGATGATACCGTTGTTTTTTACAGGGATAGTAGTTGGACAACTTTGAGAGACACAATACAGCGTGAACTTCCCATTTTGCTGGATTATTTCAGTGAAAAGCTTTTGACAATAAACATGGATAAAATAAAATTTTCACCATATGCTAGTTACAGATCTCATCTGCCTGACTTTACAGACATAACGTTTAGATATAATGGCTGTGACATAACGCTGCCCTCCAGTTCAACGATTAAATACCTTGGGGTGCTCATGGACAGCCACATGGAATGTCCATGTTAACAAATTGGTCGGTAAGTTGAGGTGTTTAACTTACAAATTTAAATACTTAAGAAAATTCCTTGACTTGGATCATCTGAGGAGTGTATACTATGCATTGGTGCACACTCATATTAACTATGGGATTATTGCTTGGGGTGGTGTGGCGGACTGTTTCTATAAGAGATTGGAAGTGATCCAGAAGTGGATATTGAAAATTGTCTACAACAGGTGTTTTGTGTACCCTAGTGATGCGCTCTTTAAGGAGACAGGAATTATAGATCCTAGGCAGACTTACATCCTAGTGCTTCTGATCCATGCTCGAAAAAATGTTATCGCTTCCATCCGCATAGACAATGCCTATGGAACGAGGCATAAAGTAGGTTGCCTGCATGTTCCCACTATGCAGAAGACTATTGGACAGCGGTCTTATACCTTGCCCTAAAGATATACAATGTTTTGCCCGCATCTTTAAAAAAGTTGAACTCTCTTTCTCTTTTTAAGCATATAATTAAGTTGTGGATTATTCAAATGACCAGACAAGAGGCCCACCGATTGATAGATACTGGACTTTATTTAAACTCTTGGTCACAAATTTCCTAGTTGCGGTGCATAGGTATGTGGGTTTGTGGAAGTGTGTTCTCTGTTACTTATTGTATTCATTGCTGCTTTGTTTCCCATATGTGTCAGTGGGTATGTGTGTTGTTCAAATGTGCTAATGTGTGGCTATACTTGTGCTGGTCTGAGTTACACCGGTGATTTGAGATGGTGTAAGTGTGTGACACTTTAGGTTACATACACTATTGTATAATTATTTTATATACACTATTGTATAATTATTTTATATATAGGTTGTCCCCTGTGGACCCGGGGACTGATTAAAAGAATAGGCCCAAGGTAACTCCTGCCTGTCGTAAAAGGCGACTAATTGGAATTAAACACTGGCGGGGGTCTTGTCCAGGTGGGCCTAGAGGGAGGCGGATATCTCTGGGGAGTGATGTACACCCGGATTTTGAGGCCACCACTCTGGGCTTAGAAATGAACAATTGACATTGCACGGTTGTTACTCGGGAGCGGGGTTCCGGATGGGTGCCGCCTTGGGTTGAGTGCTGGCGGGTGTCGTGTGTCTAGATGACCCGGAGGGGGTTGACAACTCTGATGAGTGGTAAACACCCGGAGTTTGAGGCCCCCACTGTGTGCTTCGGAACGGACAGACGGCCACGCTTGTGTGATGCTGGGAGCAGGGCTCGATGGGATGTCGCCTTGAGTCTAGCACTAGTGGGTGTCGGGTCTAGACGAACCCGGAGGAGAACTGAGATCTTTAGGGGTGGAATACAACTAAGGGTTGAGGCCTCTTCTGTGAGCTTCTAAACGGACAAACGACCTCACTTGGATGCTGCTCAGATGCAGGACTTCACGATCCTGCCCCGAGTCAAACACTGACGGATGTTTGGTCCAGACGAACTCGGAGAGAGGTTATCTCTCCTTGAGCTTTGAGACGGGCAAGTGACTTCGCTCAGATGGCAGTACATCTGTCAAACAAAGTTTCACCTCGCAGGTGCAAGCTAACGCTGGGGGGTGTTGGGCCTGGACAAACCCGGAGGTGGCTGGGGTCTCTAGGAGTGGATTGCACCTGGAGACCTGGGCCTACTCTGTGAGTATCGATACAGGCTAACGACCCCGCCTGGATGCTGCTTGAGGGCGGGACTTCATGATACCGCCTCGAGTCAATGAAACACTGGCGGGGGTCTGGTGCAGGTGAGGCGGATATCTCTGGGGAGTGATATGCACCCGGAGTTTGACGCCTCCACTGTGGCCTCAGAGACTGACAGTTGGCCTCGCTTGGTTGTTACTCGGGTGCGGGGTTCCAGATGATACCGCCCTGGATTGAGCCCTGGCGTGTGTCGTGTGTCCAGACGTCCCAGGGGCTCTGATCTCTGATGAGTGGTAGACACCCGGAGTTTGGAGCCCATACTGTGTGCTACGAAACGGACGGACGACCTCGCTAGGGTGATGCTCAGGAGCGGGACTCAGTGGGATGTTGCCTTGTGTCTAACACTGTTAGGTGTCAGGTTTAGACGAGCCTGAGGGAAGCTGAGATTTCTAGGGGTGGATTACAACTGGAGATTAGATGCTGCTCGAGAGCGGGACTTCATGATACCGCCCCGAGGCAAACACTGGCGGATGTCGGGTCCAGACAAACTCGGAGAGAGGTTATCTATCTTTGAGCCTCGAAACGGGCAAACGACTTCACTCAGATGGCAGTACACCTGCCAAACAAATTTTCACCCTCAAGAAAAGATCGACTCTCTCAGGGAGCTGGATTTGATGGGTGAAATCTAAATAATTAGACGTGAGCCATAATAGACCCAAGGTCACGGTGGAGGGACTGGAATAGCCCACTCACACTAAAATCTAATCTAATCTATATATAGGTTATTTGTGGCACGTTGTGTGCAAATTATTGTTTAGAAAAGTATAAGGAGATATAATAGCCAGCATGCAGGTTCGCCTTTGCGGGCCTTTCTCCCTCTCTCTTATGTTTAGTTTGCCTTCGGATGTTAGCAGTTAGTAGTTTACATAATCATGTTAAGATCTTTGTAATTGTTGAAATTGTGATTGCTATTAATAAAATTGTACTTTACGTGGGTAAATACACATTTTATTATTATTATTGTATTATTATCATAAGAAATCACGGCGGACCCACTCTTTTTAAGATTTTAGTTTAAAAATGTAATAATTTTTTTAAGTTTGATTAAACGCACGTATAAATTTTATTAAAATTGAACAACCCTTACTGGGTGTTCGGATTTTTTTGAAAGTCATTATATTTGCTTGGGTTCGTTTATAGTTCGGTTCGAAAAAACATCTCTAATCGACACACACACACACATGCTCGCACGCATGCACGCACACACACGATTATGTATAGGCTGTCATATTGAAAAATTGATGAAATGTCATGTCTTAGCAAAAGTGGAAGTCACAAAAACTTTTTTCTAGGTAAATTTCCTTTTTGCAAGCTTAGAAACTTTACGACGTAAGAGTCAAAACTTCCCAGGCTGGCATCCAGTATTGCAGCATGTCAAAATTTGGTAAGACACTGCAATATTAGCTTTGGAAAAAACAAAAATGGTATTTATTAGTTTTCTTACAACTGACACTTGTTCATCACAATGTGGGAAATCACGAAAATTCAGTATAGAGCTATTATTAAAATCCTTAGTCAAGAAGGCCTTCCACCTCAAAGCATCAAACATTCGCTGGATAGGGTATAAAGGGAAAATTTTCCATCTTATTCTGTAGTATGGTCAAAACGGTTTCAAATGGGACAGGAATCCTTGGAAGATCAAGCAAGAGCAGGAAGGATGGTGGAAGTAGTGACGGACAACAAGATTGCCCTTGTTAAGGATCTCATATTAAGTGATTGACGCTTGAAAATAAAAGAATTATAAAAAAAATGTCGCTAATTGAGATACAAGCATTCGTTGGAATGAAGTTAGTGCAAGGTGGGTCTCCAAACATCTTTTAGCAGTTCAGCGCCAGTGTCGTGTTGAATGTGCCCAATCCTTTTTGACCCTCTGTGGAGAAAAGCCTGTGGACGTGTTGAAGACAATTATCACAGAGGATGAAATTATGGTTCTCTACTATGATCTTTTTTACAAAAGGGAGTCGATGAAATAGAGGTGAAAAGGAGAAGCACCACCAAGAAAGTTCAAGGTCTGTCGATTTTTGGGATTGTGAGGGTATTCCTCTCATATACTTTAAAGAACGCAACCCCACAGTCAAACGGGCATATTATGCAACACTTCTACATAAATTACGACAAAATAATCGGGAGAAAAACCTGGGAAACTGACCAGAGGTGTGTGTTTGCTCCATGACAATGCATCCATGCACACTGCTGGAATTGCACAAGCTGCGGTTTCGAACAAATTGATCATGCTCCGTACAGTCCAGATATGGCCCCCAGCAACTGCCTATTTCAAAATTTGAAAAAAAAATTTGGCGCATCTCGTATACTGAATTAAACCAAAAAGATAGGGTGTACCATGTTCCTGTTGCCTACTGCCATTGTATATTAATGTCCTCACGACGTTTTCACTTTATATGATTTGCAATATTCAATCAAGAGGTAACCATTTTCTGGATTTATTAATTAAAATTATATTTACCGACCTTACAAATAGCACACAATAAAACTATCAAGTAATAATTTTACTTCTTCTCTGGTGTTTCTTGAATCTTCTCTAATGTCAAAGAATCATCTTTGCTGACATTAAGTTCTGAAAGCTTTTCAGTTAATGAGTCATCCGCTTTACATTCTCCTTCGTCGCTTTCATCATTTTCATAGCTTTCATCTCCTTTACCATTATATAAACTACATTCGTTAGCTACAATTTGTCTGGCCTCGTTAAACTTTTCTTTAAAAAGTTTTGCATCTAAAAGAAAAAATTCAATGATCATTTTTTAATTTAAAACATATAAATGTGGGTGTTCAGAGGACAATAGGGTTTGCAGAAGGGTAGTAGCAATCGTAGAAACAATTATTAAAAACAGTAAAATAATATGTAAAGCTACTCTAGGAAAATTCTCTACACTAAGTAATGTAAATATTGCACATAATTAGAGGTCATAATTGCATCGATAACATTGGAATTGAAACTATTACGTTATTATGTAAACAGTAAACAAGGTAAAATTTCAGCGTACAAGGAACGCAGGACTGCTGAAGTCTGCAATTTTGGAAGGATGCAAGCTGATTAAAAAACTATAAGTAGTATTTGTTGATAAACATGCAGAGACGGTTAATTTAGATTGCTTAAGATGTAAAGACGCGACACTTGTGATTTAATTATGTAAACATTAAAAACTGTTCAATTAAGATTCACGATGTAAACAGTCCGAGTTAAAATTCATTCATTCAGTTATTTCGTAGGCATTGTTAAGTTTGTGAGTTATTAAAGTTATAATTACACCGTTACTTATGTCTACATTCGCCTAGTTCGACGAGTTTATTCCTTAAATTATCCTCCACTCCTTAAACACGGTCCTTCGAGCCGGAGGATAATATAAGGAATAAACTCGTCGAACTAGGAGAATGTAGACATAAGTAACAGTGTAATTATAACTTTAATAACTCACAAACTTAACAATGCCTACGAACTAACTGAATGAATGAATGAATTTTAACTCGGGCTGTTTACATCGTGAATCTTAATTGAACAGTTTTTAATGTTTACATAATTAAATCACAAGTGTCGCGTCTTTACATCTTAAGCAATCTAAATTAACTGTCTCTGCATGTTTATCAACAAATACTACTTATAGTTTTTTAATCAGCTTGTGACCTTCCAAAATTGCAGACTTCAGCAGTCCTGCGTTCCTTGTATGCTGCAATTTTACCTTGTTTTTTTATTTTTATTTCAACAACACACCACGAGGGTTTACAGCCTAAATACTATCGTACCGTGGGTGTTGACAAGGAGGAAAGAGGCAGCTTGTTAATTCTGGACTTGAAGGTTTGGAGGTTCGGAGGAGAAGGAAAAACATGTGCCGGCAAGGAATTCCACAACTTGGAAGTCCTCGGGACAAAAGAGCGGGCATAACAAGATGTTCTAAGTCTGGTGACCTGGACAGTAAAAGGGTGCATTCGCTCTGTTCCCCTGGTAGATCTGTTGGGGGCAGCAGGTGGGGGAACTATCGAGGAAAGCTCCTCTGAGCAGTGCCCGTGCAGATATCTATAAAAGAGAGAGAGAGGTCACCAACGGCACGTCGGTGGGCAAGGGATAGCAGCCTTTGGGTAAGGGTAGGGTCACCGATGAGACGTATAGCTCTCTTTTGAATGGAGTACAGGATAGCGAGTGTAGAAGCGGCAGCTGCACCCCAGATGTGGGAGCAGTATTTGAGGTTTGGTCTTATTTGTGAAGTATATAAGGTATAGAGATTAGCTGGTGAAAAGCATTTGCGAGCCCGGAAGACAAAAACCAATTTCTATGTTGGTGCCAATTAAGATTTCGATCCACAGAAATGCCAACAAGAGAAAAGGACTCATTACTTTGAATAACTTGGTTGTTTATTGTGATGGGTCTAGGGCTGGTGTATTTCTTGTGAGAAAGAAAGCAAGACTTAGTTTTGGTGGGGTTGAATTGTACAAGATTTCTACTTCGCCAGTCTAATATTTTTTGGAGATCCACGGAGACAGAACCCTCCATGAGTCTGCGACCCTCATCTAATTGGGCTAAAGAGACAGGCTTAGAATATTGTATATTTGAATGGAGGGTGCTGTCGTCTGCGTAGCTGTGAACTGGGTTGGATGTACTAGAGAGGAGGTCATTGATGTGGAGAAGAAACAAAGTAGGGGCTAAAGCTGAACCTTGAGAAACTCCTGCATTAATTGGAAACAGTTTAGAGGAATGGTCATCCACAACAACAGATATGCTCCTGTTGGAGAGGAAATTTGCTGTCCAGGTACAAAGTTTTGGTGGTAGGCCATAGGCCGGAAGTTTATTAAGCAGCGCTGCGTGTCAGACCTGGTTTACTGTTTACATAATAACGTAATAGTTTCAATGCTAATATTATCGATACAATTATGACCTCTAATTATGTGCAATATTTACATTATTTAGTGTAGAGAATTTTCCCAAACTAGCTTTACATATTATTTTACTGTTTTTAATAATTATGTTTCTACGATTGCTACTACCCTTCTGCAAACCCTATTGTTCTCTGAACAGTGGGTCTGAGACTTGCATGGCATGTCTCAAGCAAAATAAATTACATAACAATAATAATAATATTAATTTTGCCAAATTGTACATAATGCATGTCATAATACAGGGTTCCCACTAAAAACTGTATATCAATTTCCCAGACTTTTCCTTGATTTCCCTGACATGCCAAAACCTATTTCCCTGACTTTGATATTCACAATCTACCCGAAAAATGTGTAACACACTACTAAGGAATACGGTAGCTCTTCACCTCATGGCGGAAAACGCACTTCCCGAAAATGACATTTATCAAACCTACATAATTTTCCTTTCAAATAAATGAAAACGCTACTGATACAAATATGCACCTATCATTGTGTTTTATTTATTTATCATCAAACGGAAACAAATAATTTTTCCCTGACACACACAAAAATCCCTGACTCTTAGTCAATTTTCACAATTTTCCCAGACAAAATTTTTCCTTCTACAAATTTCCTGACTTTTCCCGGTTTTCCAGACAAGTAGAAACCTTCTAATATGAATAAAAAGTCAAGATGCTACAACAAAATATAAAAGAAAACAGTTACATAAAATAACAAACTTGAGGAAAGCTTGTACTTTTTCTTCATAGTGTATTTGAATTCGGAAGATGCCAGCTCTTTGATAGTACTTGGCAGATGATTATATATATATATATATATATATATATATATATATATATATATATATATATATATATATATATATATATATATATATATATATAGAGGGTGCCTTTGACCTCTCATATCAATCCATCAAATGGGTCCTGCAAGAAAGTGAATTGGAATTCGCCGCTGCAGGAAGGATTGAGTCAATGCTAAAAAGCTATGTTAGCATAGCTACCACAAATGAAACCAACACAACAGTGAGAGAACGTTGTCATTAGGGAGGAGTGCTATCACCTCTGCTGTGGTCTCTTGTTGATAAATTTATGACTATATTGAGCAGAGCTGGATATACAGTCCAAGGATAGACAGATGATATTGTCATAACAGTAAACGGCAAGCACGATGCTGTAATGTCTAGCCTAATGCAAACAGCCCTAAACATTAGGAACTGGTGTGAGATATAGAGGCTTAATATCAATCCTCATTAGACAGTTCTTGTCCTATTCATGAACAGAAGCAAACTAAATTTAAAAGCTTCCACTTTGAATGGAACACAGATAGAATTTTCCAATGAAGGTAAAATATTTAGGGATCTTCTTAGACTAAAAACAAAAACTGAACTGGGACACACACTTGGAAAAAACTCTTTTGACAACCACAATGACAATCTCGACTTGCCATAGACTAATAGGAGAGACATGGTGGTGAATCCCAGGATGGTATATTAGATATATCAAACTCTGGTTAAACCCATGGTCACATATGCATCTATAGTATGGTGGCCAAAAGCAGAACCAGGCTCAACACAAAGCAAATTGCAAAAATTGCAGAAGCTGATCTGTCTTGCCCAACAGATTCAATGGAGGCAATGCTGAACCTTACTGCACTGCAGATATGCTTGAAGAGGGAAGCAACACGACAATAAGTGCCTCGAGGCTGTTTCAAACAGACAAATTTTGAGACTTGGTTGGCCACCTGAAGATCCTGGAAATTATTCCATTGGAGCCACTTGCCAAACCATCAGATCATGTGCTAGCTAAACTGGACTTCATAGTCCTATTTGACGTGGTCATAAGTGACTGCCAGGCATAGGACAGACAGTGAAACGCTGACAAACTCATCATACCGACAGGTCTAAACAAATGGATGGAGCAGGACTGGGAATAAGAGGACCTAACTTCAGACCCACTAAGTTCCTAGGAAAAACTTCTACCATCTTCTAAGCAGAAATGCTTGCTATAAATCTGTGGAGTGCATACAAAGAGGACTCAAGAACAGAGAGATCTACATCCTCTCAGTCGGGCAGTACTAAAGACTCCGTGAACCAACTGGCTACGAACTAGGGATGGGCAGCTACCATCGATGTTTTTGGAATATCGATGTTTTCCATTGAACATCGATGTTTAAAACATCGATGCTGTAATTTCGATGTTATATTTTTAACATCGATGGTTATTTGTAATCATCGAAACATCGTTACGTATCCCACAAATGTCCTGTAATTTTTCAGTTCAAGTCTTTAAGTAGCTAAAAAATACATCAATTTACTGAACAAATTACTAATTGATTCTTTACTCTTTGCACATTGTGACTTAAGCAACATCTGTATGTGAACGCAGTAAGTATTAAATTCCGGCTACCTGGCATAAATGGGCATTCCTGTCCGATTAATTGACATAGTAACATCATAAACAGGAACGTTTAGGCAAATACTGTATAATGACAATACAGGACACTCCTATGCTTTAGCATTGGTGATATTTGTGACAAGTACACTAACGTATACTGAAAACTGAGTGGGTAATTTGAATTGAATATTTACCTGCATATTCTTAATTTAGACAATTGGTTTATTATAGATGAATATAAAAACTTGTACATGACAAAACAGGGAGAATTTTCTGATTATATAGTTATAAATAGAATTTGTATCAACAATCAGCTTGAAACCTAAATGAATTCAGCATGAATAATTCTGCAAATTTCTCTTACCCATAATCTTATTTCGTTATAATTTAATGTACTACTAATAAGTACACTTGAAGAACACCCAAATCACCACAATATATATTTCAGAGACCTTACGATCGTTTCGTTGACAATGTCAACATCTTTAGAGGAAGCAAAATGCAGAATTTTTCTTCATCTGAAGATGTTGACATTGTCAACGAAACGATCGTAAGGTCTCTGAAAAATGTGTTGTGGTGATTTGGGTACTTCAAGTGTACTTATTAGTGCTCATCACAGGTTCCAGTTTTCACATAGTTAATGTACTACCTTGAAACCGTCGTTAAACTACTATTTCAAGGGTAGGTATAGGAATATACTGAAAGCTGTTTCTGAGGATATTAAGTTACAATCTGTACTTACCTATAAATAATTGTTCTAGGTATAAATTGTAGCACAGTACTCAATTTGCTATATCTCTATATGAAAACTGTCTTATTAATCTAATATTTTAAAATATGTAACTGATATACTTAGCACATAATTAAGAAATTGTGCAGATGAAAGGTGAGACTAACTATTACTTTCGTAAATAAATCTATTATAGGGCCGAATCTGCTATTTCTACTTGTCTCTTTAAAAACTTGTCTTGGGAAGATAATTAAAAGCCTTTACCAAGCAAAATAATTTTAAACGTGAAAAAATGTGACAATTTATGCCATACTGAAATAAAACAGGACACAGAAGAAGATAGAAAAATAGTTTTCTTATATCATTTATTATTAATGCAAAACTTTTTTTGCGTTAATATTCCTTTTTTTTTTGATGCACTGGCAGTTGTTCTTGACAACAGTACCATTTTCTTGCATCTATAATACGAAATTATCGTCAATCCATGTTATAGTTATTGTTTAATATTCATTATTAGGCGAATTAAAAAAAAAATCGCTGGTAACAAAAGAAAACACAAAAAATCATATTCACGTTTCGCCATCCTTTGGCAACCTATGAAACGTCTGATAGATTTAGCACGTTATAATTCGAACAATTATAGATTGCACACACCCAACCACTAACATTTATTGTAAAAAACACAGCTCAAACTTAATTATACATAGTTAAACACCAGCAATTGCTTGTGTTACACGTTCTCGAACGACGTAACATCAGTACTATCCGCTAGGGGAGCTGATATTCTTGAAACACGAAATCAGCCGGAGTGTCCTGTATTGTCATTATAAAGTATTTGGTTTAAGGCTCGGAGGCTGATGGCCCTGGGCTCTGACAGTAACACAGAACCAGTAATAGCCGTTTTTTAACCTGCACCTGCCATAATCTGCATCGGAATATGTTTCCATTTTCTAATGCCTACAAAACTACAAACTATTTTTTTTTCTTCGAAAGAACATAGAATTGGTAAATTTACTATTATTTTGAAAACATCGATATTTCCCAACATCGATGTTTTTCCTACCATCGATAGTAGGTTTCGATGTTAAACATCGATGTTTTAAGAAATGTGCCCATCCCTACTACGAACAACAAAATAATTTTGATGTGGGTACCTGGGCATAAGGGCAGTACCAACACCATTCTATGGTCCAGAGCCCTATTGTGGATTAACAAAAAGCAATGTAAGAAATTAACTTGATACTTGGAACAGGCACCAAATGCTGTCATACTGGAGGAAAACTGAAGGCAGGCAATATCAACAGAGAAGTCTGAACTGTTCCTTGAATTGAACAGGAACCAACTGAGAATAATCATGGGTCTTTTCACATGGCACTCCCCAATAATAGGTATCACCTTTGAAGATGGGTAAGGCAGACAGTGAAAACTGCAGATACTGCACTGAAGCAGACTTAGGCCTTCTTTTCGGTCTTCCTGGGCAGCAGCACGGCCTGAATGTATAACAGAACATTTGCTATGTAACTGCACGGCTGAGTTCTGCAAAATGCTCAAATAGCTTGGAGGGGTAACCTTAACACATCACGAAATAGGTAGAATAACTATGAAAACGGTAGTGGACTACAATAAAAGGGGTGAACTTTTTGGACAACTTAAAAGAAAGTCATGCACAAAAGACCCATTGGGGTTGCAGTGCTGAGAGGCTGAAAGCCTATACGACTCATTAAACAATCAACAATCTACTGATACAAATGCAAATATCTGGTACACTGCTAATATAAACATGTTAAACAAAGCAACTTACTATCAACAGACCCAAACTTGATAGCCAGACACTCTCTTTTGGCCTCTTCATCAGCAAAGTCAGCAACAACAGTATAAACAAAGGCTTTTTCGTTTCCAGCACTAGGTTTCAGCTCCATCCATGGTGTGATAAAATGATTCGCACACACCTTCAGTGTCTTGTCACGGCGCATTACCACACGTACACTGTTGTTTTCATTATGACGGAGCAGTTTCACATCTCCTGTTCCTCGTTCCTAAAGAAAGTAAAAAAAAAAAACATTAGTAATTTACAACAATTACAATCACAAGGCTTATAGGTGAGTATCCTGTAGTCTTTAAACAATTAAGCATGAGCCACAATATTCCCATGGTCACAGTGAAGGGACTGTAATGGCTTAGTGACTATATAAAGTGTCCCATTTAAAACCAAACTCACTGGAGATCTCATTTAACATTCTTTTTTCTAATATCGCTGAAACACATCATTTGATATGTCAATGGAGACACTTTTTATGACCGAGGTCATCCCCTAGCGAAGGTGGGACACATCATTGAATTTTTAAATTGAACATAGGGTCCAGTGACACCTCTCTTCAAATGGGGCTGAATTCTCTTTAAAATGACTAAAGACAAAATAGGTAGATAAGTTAGAATTTGACATTTATAGAAAAGAAACTTTTACAAATTACTTTATACCATCAGATTCAAATCATCCTTTAGGTCACAAAATCTCAAGTGTGAGCTTTCGTGTTCAAGGGTTCTTCAGTTTTACTTTGAGCAGTAAACAATACAATTCAGAGATGAATAAAATTATAGATATTACGATTTGTAACGGTTTCTCTCCAGATATTGCATATAGATTAGTTACTAAGCATAGGTGGAAACCCTTGATAAGTAACATTATGATATTGAAGCCTGAATTTGATGAGCCACCAGAGAAGTTTGTTGTACTTCCTTTCTATCCTTTTCTTACACAAGGGTTGTAGAAAATATTCAAAGATGAGTTCAAAGTTCAAAGCCTTTAGAGTCGTTTAATAAGTTGATAATTTGAAGAGTCTTTTGGGTGCACCAAAGGATACTATTGAGTTTAGACAAAAATCGGGGATTTATCAAATATCTTGTAATAATTGTGAGAAAATCTATATTGGGCAAACACGGAGATCAATAACAATAAGATTTAAAGAGCACATAGCTTATTTCAGATTCAATAGAGCATAAAAATCTAGCGTTGCCCAACATATGACTGACTTGGGACATAAGGTAGGCAATAGTAATCTTAAGTTATTGAAAGTAACCATGGGTTATCGCAAGTGCTTTGGAAAGTTTAGAAATCCACAAAGTGAATCCACAAAATTTGATGAATTTGGACGTGGGTCCAGTCAATTCAAAAATTTAAAAACAAAATTTTAAAAAATGTATTGTTTTTGTGAGTCCTAAATCACCATTTCAAAACTAAAAATGGTGAGGCAATATGCTTGAATAGACAGCATTGCCTAAATGCAAATAAGAGATACAACTATGCAAAATCCAAGATTACTAATGATAGATTTAATTCATATTAATAGGCACCTTAATGTAGAAAAACATTATCGCAGCAGCCTATCACAATACTTGAATTATATATGTCGGTCAATTCGGCAAGTTAAATATATTATAATAAGCTAATTCAGTGAGTTAACACATAACTAATACAAGTGAATTTTTCAAACACAGATGATTGAGGTGCAGTATTGGGTGCTAAGCAAAACCAAAGTTTCACTTTAGAACATTAGTTAACTTTTTTTGTGTTGTATTAAATGCAATGACTAAAAGACAAAGCTGTAAAACAAACCTTCCATTCTGGAGGATCGCTGCTTGAGTCAAATCTGTACAACTTAGCTCTCAATTTAACAAGCTCTGTCTCATTCTCCTCATTTGTTGAAACCTGAACTTCAGGTAAAGTCACAATGGGTTTGAATTGGGGATCATACTCAGAATCGGAAGATTCGCTGATTTTGCGTCCTTTCTCTGGAGTTTCTACACATTTATCCGTAGTTTCCTACAAATAAAAAATATTTCCATAATGCGTTTTAGGTTATCTGACATGCGGTATGAAATAACAATGGACTTACAATTATTTCAGACATTTTTGAATTCGCCAATTATAATAAAACGGTTCTACTATGTTTAGCAACAAACTTCTGCCGGTGTAAAAATGTGTAATAAAGAATGTTTCATAAGAACTTTTTCAGCTCAAATTTGAATGACATTTAGTTTAATTTAAAAGATAAACGTATAAATTTTTTGTTTTCGCAGGTTGGTTGTGGCAAACTGTCAATTGGTAACGGAATTGTTGTATAAAATCACCAATAGCAATCAAGTTTTAAGATGCTCTTTGATGTTGATTGGTGTGTAGTAAATTTTAAATTTTAAACTTTATATCTTTAAAGTTAAATAATTATAGAAACTATTTACATAAATATCATATATTTACTATATATAATATTAAAATACAGTGTATTTTATTAATATAATTATTCCTATTACACAAACTCTTAAATACAAGTGTTCCTTTGCCTTTGGGGGTAGAACGAAATAATAATAATGAAATAAAAGCGCGCGTTCACGAAATGCCAAAAGCTGTGTTGCTGAGTTTAATCGCTCATCTGTTCGTTACTGATGGAATTCAGCGGCTGAAAATCTGTTGAACGCATTGTTGAGTTCTTTACAGTGGTCTGTCATTTTAAAATTGCGCGCTATAGTCATTTTCATTGTTTATTTTCGATTTTAAAATTTTGCTTTAATTTGGGGTTGTTATTCTTCTTTTTCTTCAGCAACAGAGAATAATAATAATAATCAGAAGAACCTCAAATTCAAGCAACATTTTAAACAAGTTTTAAAACCGAAAAAAAATTAAGATAATGATCAACTTAGAAAGCTCATTCTAATGGATTTAGCTAATGATTCACTTGACATCACTGTAATAGGACTGGCGATAAAAAAATTAGTTCAATCAGTGGATATAATTATAGTGCATTCTGAAAGAACCAAACGAACGAGAGAAAAATGAAGACTTACGTGCATGTAATATATTAAATTACACAACAAGATGATTTTTATAACCGTTTTGGAATATCTCGAACAATGAATTAATGAATGCATTCTATGAATTAAGAGTCACATAGAATATCCGCGAAAATAGACACTTTCAGAACATTGAATAGCTACTTAACTAAGTATGCTTCAGCATTACGTTGAGTTAGCCAGCAAAAATTAATTCCGTTTTCAGGAATCGGCAACCGTTGAGTTTCAGCTGAAATACACACTGGTGAACGCAGTAGGCTTAGTTCATACACTCGCGAATTGCGAAACTAATTCCTATTGATCAATTTTAGATAATATTATGATATTATTTAAAATAAACCAATAGAGATACTTTTCGCTGCGATTTAGCAATTCGAGTATGTATGAACCAAGCTTAAGTTGGGCGATTTTAGTACCCCGGGCGCCAGCAGTTGCATTGTTATGTCAAAAATGTTGACAAACGTCAAATTTTTGTCAACATTTTTTGACATAATGCAGCTACTGGCTGCGCTGGCGCCTGGTGAGCAGACCTATTGGCTGAGTTTACCAGGCGCCAACAGCTGGGTTTAAGTGCTCATCTGCTCACTACCGATACATTTCAGCAGTTGGTGACTGATGAACGCACTTCTGACTTCAAGCACCATTTTGTGACGTTTGTCTATCATTCCGCTTCAACAAATTGGCAAGAATTGAGTTCCAGCAGACGTTCAGCGGGGTTGGTGATCGCAAACTATTCAACTGTTGGCTCTTGGCGAACTTGGACATTGTGACAATCTGAGTAAAAAGCCGTCGAATAAATGTTTAATGAATAATTACATAGAAGTTTCTTATTAGTAGGGCAGATGCCACAAGTCCTAGAAATTAATGAATTTAAAAAACAAAAATCCTAAGATTGGTTTCAGAAATTTTGTGGCATTCTCTTAAGTAACTATAGCAGAACAAAGCTAAACATGAAACATTAACGAAATTGCGCCACCAGCTAAGTTTAAGCGATAATCTGCTGACTATACCGATACTTTATAGCAGTTGAAGGCAGATGACCGCACTGTTGACTTCAAGCACTATTTTGTTACGTTTTTCTGTCACTTCGATATGGGCAACAGTTGAGTTCCAGCAGAAACTATGCCAGACTGATGTACGCATATTTTAACACAACTATTCAACTGATGGTGCTTGGTGAAATTGGCCATTGTGTTTCATTTTATAAATACCTATGTGTATATTTTTAATACGTGACAATAATGGTTAGAAGGGTTTTATTGATGCTAATGTTCCTTAGAACAGGTAAAACAGTGCTCAGTATTCTGTAGATTCTCAAACAAGTCACATTGCATCGGTCTCCCATTTTGGTTGCATTATTGGCTATCTCTGTTATTAGTTATGATAGAACCTTGCGGTTTTCGCGAACCTGAGCTACTTTTTTTTTGTGTAACGAAAGATGCCGCAAACAAAATTGTCATAGCCCTACTAGTTTCCGAGCTACAGAGCGATATTGAAAATATTGCATAACATTAACAAATAATTATCCAATAAGCCTATCAGCAAAAACCAACTTTGAAAATCGTAACATAAGCACGAAAGTAATCTAGTAAAACAAAAGAATTGTTCAAAATGTTCCATTTTGTTGTATGCGCGCTTCGCATACTTTTCGTATTCGTTCTAACGAATCAAGCAAAACAACGGGATGATATTGTAAGTAGCAAAATGTTCTCTTATTGCCTTTCCTAAATCTTGAATATTATCCTAATGAACTATGTAAATTTTATTCCCCAGATATCCCCATAGAAATAAATCCAATATAGACAAATCTGGGGACCTAGGGGGGCATCTTATAGGCCCACTGGTTCCGATTAATTGATTTGGAAAATTATTCTCCAATTATTCAAACCTCGCGCTTTGAGGATTGTGTGCGGGAGCCCCGTCCTGTTGAAAATTAATTTCGTTAACATGCGCTAAAGGAACATCATTGAGCAATTTAGGTATAGCTGGGTCTAAAATGTCACCGTAGCGATTGGCTGTTAGGTATCTCTAAAATATATAAAATTTTATCTCTGTTCCTAATATGAAGCAATAGACACATTTAGAGCAAACCTGCGCCCTGCTGTCCTGAAATATTTGGTGTTGGTTTTCCTCGGACCAGAATCTGCTATTGTGCCTATTAAGTGTACCAGAATTACTTAAATGAGCTTCGTCTGACCATATAAGTTTCATTACAAAATCTCTAACCATCTCACATCTTTCCCGATAGCATTGCAGACTACCCGACGTTGAGCATCCCCAGGGTGTAGGTGCTGGACAAGTTTAAATTTGTATTGGTGGTATTTGTGTTTTCGATGAATTTTGTTTGTGGGGTCTACATTAGCCAAAACTGTGACTTTCTCAACCTCGATTAAGGTTAAAGTTACAGTATGTACTGAAAAAGTGAAAGGAGAACCCTGAGATCGAACCCAGTACCCTTCGGTTCAAAGGCACACGTTCTTGCCCCTGGACCACCGAGGCCCTGCCGCATTTTTTGCATAGCATACTGCAAAATTTTGAATGGAAATTATGAAAATTATGATTTTTTAGTTGCTTATTAAAATAGACCCATTATATTATATATTTTTGAGAGGCTCATGAAAGCGCAAATTAATTTCTTAACAAATATACAGGTGTCTCATTAAAAAAAAACATTGGTCAATATTTCAAAAACAGAAACATTTAGAAAAAATGTCGGGACGCACCATTTGGGACGCTTCAAATTTGTATAACTCAATTTTCCATAAACCTAAAAAGTGAGTTTTCCTGGAGTAAGGTATTTACGAGGGCCACATACCAACCAAATTTGATCAAAATAACTTGGTTATTTTTTTGATACAATTTTCGGAAAAAATATTTTTTTATATAAAAACTTGTCCAATAGGGCTGGCGTACCCTGCATGCTTCTATGGGGATGAAATATAACATAAGGCCAAAGATGAATGCTTAAAGAAATGGCGAGGATAAAGGCAAAATTTATTGGACATTTTCTGAGATATAATAACTTTCCAACAACATTATTTAAAGGACACATACTTGGAATTCAATAAAATGATGAAAGCTGCTGGAGACAGGGGGTCATGGTTTCGACGACAGGGAACGTTGCCTTTAGACTGCGATATAGGTACAGTGTGGACCGTAGTTATGGAATAAAATTCATAATTTGAAAAGAAATGTGTTTCTATGAAAAACACTCGGATATGTCAACTAATTTTGTTTGTTTCACCACTACTATTAGTTTATAATTTTCACCCCTCACCATTTCACGCCCCATCCCTTTTTCAAATAGGAACTCCCATTATTCGACGGAAATTCAAAGAGCATATTTTTTTCCTGGTGGTACCAAAAATTTTGGTCCAAACGTCATAGACCGCTACACAGGCTGGAAATTTATTGATTGACCATAAAACTTAAAACGTTTATTCTGAAATTCACAATTATTGAATAGTCCATGATAATGATTAATTTTTGCATGCAACCTGCCGCGTGAACAATGTTGGAGATTATTAATTAGAAATCAACAAAACATAGATTTGTTACATTTCCATCTGCAGAATCAGGTTTCCTACATAATGATTTGACTTGTAGACGAAACTTTCATTTTTGTTTTAATTTTACTAATATAGTTAAATAAAGTTAAAGTGTTATAGTAAGTATAAATTTTGGTTGTGTGATTTATCAAAAAACATTGTATGCAGGACCAGCTTGTTTATCTGAAACCTGTTACCTTCTTCACTGATGTTTATCAGTTCTTGTAGGTTGGAAAATAATTTTAATTATATCACCTTCATTTAGTCAGCTGTTAAGAGGTGCATGTTAGTGAGATCAAACTTAGTTGAAACAATTGTCAGTTAGATGTCCAATCTATTGCGCCTTAACCCTTTTACTAACAGTGTATCCATATGGATACACTGAGAAAAATGTATGTCTGGAATTAATACAAGCAGGTTTAGAACGCCGCTTTATTCTGTGGCTGGGGCGTGCTTGTATCTACAAACCATTTTGAAGGTAGAAAGCCCCATCTCAAGCCTCACGCTTGAATTAGATCACGTGTTTATAAAGATGGCAGATCAAAGGGAGTTACTGAAACAGACGCCGGTAAGTATTCGACATTTGTATGTAATGCATGCCGTATTTTGATATAGTTTTATTACTACTAACATTCAATCTAAGGTCTAAAGTGACATACGGTACCTTTCAAAGCACCTCTTTGCTAGTGTTTCCACAATCTATGTCTGAATCTAGATTTATCCAAATTCATACGCTGCCAAGTTCTATGCAAGTTAGCTTTTTGTGTGGTTGTAACCATGATATAAAGACTTAGAAGAGATATGATATTGCGCATATGCCCTGCCCCCTCCTATGACGTCACGTGGTGAGTAACGTTAGAGAAGTCCAACTACACACTTAAAACAAAGTCATTCGCCATCAAAAAGTTTCTATACGTCAGTTTAATGCGGTTGAAGTTACGCCTATATTGTCTTTTTCAGATAATATAGATCGCAACACTAAATTAAATATTTTTCATTTTTATTACTTCCAACTGTATGCACTTAAATATTAGTAAAATACGTAATTTGTTAAGAGGTTGTGATGAAACGTCAAACCCCACTGCACGACAGCATATTAGTGTTCCACACAGAACACTCCCTATAGAAGTTTCACCTAAATGGAGCTAACCTGGACTTTATTAGGGCTCTAGTTCGGACATCGCATATAGTAGATGTCGCTAGTAGTGCTACAATTCTACTGAAGAAGCTGTTCAGTCCGCCATTTTATCATACATTCAAAATTCAAATGTTTTGAATGTATGATTTTTGTTCGCTTCGAGTTCTTTCATTGTATAATTATAATACAAGTTTGTTGCTAAACGTTTCTTTTAAGTTTTACCTATATTAACTTTTAGTGGATACTTTACAGTGTTTTCATTGTTCGTCGGTTTGTGTTTTAGAGTGCGTTTTTTTTTGTGAATCAAAATATATTCGTTATCATAAGCTTTGTGTTTAAACAATCATGTAATTTCAATTCTATTTTCAGTTTTCTTATCAAAAAAGCAAGGTGCTTTCATAGTTCAAGGTGTTTTGGTAAAACATAACTACAACTGTTTTAGTTTTCAGGCAAGTTTAGAACGTTTTAGTAGTTCATAGGTTATAAGTAAATAACGTTTTCTTACAGAAGCTTTGTGGATATAAATATGATACCAACCAAGAAAACGATTTATTGTTAATTGTGTTCCGGGGTGCCTGGCATTATTTAGCAAAAAACATCGTTTTTCGTTGAAATCATCAGAAGACTATTTTGATGACTGGGTGAAAGCTGTACAAAACCCTAAGATGCTTGGTTTATATCCACAAGCCATTTACGATAGAGTTTATATTTGTGATCGTCATTTCGTTGATGAAGATAAAGTACCTGAAATGAGAAGAGGTCAGAAAATAACTGCTGTTCCCATATTACATCTTCCTTTGAGTAAGTCTTCATATATTTTAAAGTGCAAATAAAATTTTCTATTTCTATTTATGCAATATCTCGGAAGTAAACAATGGATCGGGTGGATTCGGAAGGCGACCAGAAAGCCTGATAGTGTACACTGTTGTCAGATAAATATTACCAAGTGTCATTTTAAATAAAGAAGGAAATTAAAGGGTGCACAAATGTTTTTCTAATAAATGACAATATGACGTCATTTATACATACCCTAAAAGAAGGCAAAACCAACCTTGCCATACATTGTGGTCATGTGAGCATATAAATGTAATAGTGTACACGCACCAGACTGCTGTAATATACCTACCTATCGATAAGGAATGGCCATATATACCTACTTCATCTTACTTTCAGAATTAAAATGTTTTTTAAATAAATGTAATAGGAATACTGTTTTAGGTTTTTAAATAAATGTAATAGTAATACTGTTCTAATAAAACACAAGTGTATTTTATCTTGTTTGATTTTCCATTAATCATATCGATAGTAAAAACTGAAGCTGCAAGTGTTAGAAGGTGCAAATTTCCAATTAATTTTTCCTATGATTGCAAAGCTTAAAACAGGCATATGCGTGTTATTAAAACATAACTTGTTTTGCTTTCACTATAAAAATCATTAAAAAAATTATTTGACTAATTGAACCTCTTTACTGGCAGTGGTATAAAATTAAATAGAATTTATTTGGATTTGCTAAATGTAAATGAAATCAAATTTCCCGCGTGTGACTAAAATTCATCGCATCCGCCAAAGGCGCTGCAATATTGTTCAAAACGTCAGCATTGGCGTTTCCCTTCTATAGGGGGTGTTCTGTGGTGTTCCATTGGACTCACCACATGACACTCGGCGCGTGACAGGTCTAAAAATAGGTAGTCTGAATATCATATCTCTCGTTATTTGTATCATGGTTGTAACCATATGTACACACTGCCAACCTAACGAGATCTTGATTTAGAAAAAGTTTGTATGTATTTGGATACAATGCTATGTCTTCGAAGAACTTGATTATGCAAAAATATTTTGCTTTTATCTGACTTATCGCTAAACACCAATCTGAAATTTGATTTTTTTGCTAGGTCAGACTTGGGTTTCAACCAGGACAGCTGTTATAATGAGAAGAGCAATCATAAATTCGACTGAAGATGATAGAAGTATTAAAAACACTCGTGTGCTTCCTCCAGACTGGGAAGATGGCTCTTTCTCTTCATTCCATAATGAATTGGACTTATATGACAAAAATAAAGACCCACTATCCTCTTCCAGTAGCACCACACGCTTTGGCTACTTCTGTGGTTGAAGTTTTCGAAGAATTAAGTGGTTTAGAGGCAGGGAACGATGATGAAAATAACCCAAATCTTGCTAATGTACCTTCTTTATCTACTTCTGTGGTTGAAATTTTCGAAGAATTAAGTGGTTTCAAGTCAGGGAACGATGTAATGAAATAACCCAAATGTTGCTAATGTACCTAATGAATTTTCTATACGGTCTGCTCTATCTTCGCCTTTTGATACAGATAAAAGCGCTAACGAGTTTTTACCATTATTGATCAATAGTTTTGTAAAATCTGTTCTATTACCGATTGACACTTCAACTCCAAAACCTTCAATCCCTCATAGATCACCCACCAAAACGCGTCAAAGTTGTGCAACAAAAACTGTCGTTTCCCAAAAACAACGAAATCAACATGGGAGAAATGAAGCAACAAAAAGTAAAGGAAGGACAAACATGAGGGAAAGAACACCAAAGAATACTAAAAAACCTCAATCTGGGTCGTCAATTACTAGTCATATAATAAATATACTTGGACAAACGGACAGTTTTTTTTCGCGGATAGATATAAATAACAGCATACCAGATATTGTTTTTAGGGAATTGAATCTGTTCTCTCCAATTGACTATTCTTGACATTTTTTTTACTGACAAAGCATTAAAAATTATTGTAGATAATACCAATTTGTACTCCACAGAGGAAGATGGAAGATCCATAAACAGCAATCATCAAGAAATTTTAGACTTTATTACTATTGAATTGATTATGGGAATAATCGTGATGCCCGCATATACGGACTACTGGTCATCAACATTTAGACTGGGACAGGTAGCAAGTGTTATGACTCTAAAGAGATACCAATGTCTCAAACGGTATATTCATTTTGTTGATAATACCAAAATAAATGAAGATAAATATTTCAAAATACGATCTTTTCTAGACGAAATAAGATCGCAATGCCTGAAAACCGACGAAGAAATTAAGTATAACATTTATGAAATGATGGTGCCTTATAAAGGAACACGAGCTGGGTATAGGTGTCAGTATAAAAAGAATAAACGCAGAAAATGGGGCATAACGATCTTTGTAAGGATATCATGACTTTCTAATATATGGAGGCAGCGACACTTTCAGAGATCAAACATTTTGTTCATATGAAAATTATTTAGGTTTACGAGCAAAAGTTGTTATTGCTCTTTGCAAAACCATCATACAAAAGTGTTGCAGTGTAGTTTTTTTTTGATATTTTTCTTACCCCGTTATCATTGCTAGAACACCTGCGGAATGAGTATGGCATTCTAAGCTGAGGAAACGTGCGTTCAAACCGCATACACCATTTTTCTCTTCCTTCAGACAAAGACATGAAACGGAAAGGGCGCGGATCATTATGTCAGAAAGTGGACAATGATGACAATAAATGCGTAACCATTAATAGTTCCTATGCTGATGTTTTCCCAGTTTCTTCCATCAGAAGATACAATAAGAACGAAGGCAGAAAGACTGAAATCCAATGCCCCTATATGATCAAACAATATAACGAACATATGGGGGGGGGGGGAGAGGTTGTATTTAGCGGACATGCTTGTCTCGCTATATAGAAGCGAAATAAGAAAACATAGGTGGTACCTTTGCTTATTTCCACAATTTATTGACATATGCATCAATAATGCATGACTTCTATATAGACGAAATGTGATAATAAGAGCCGAGAACGAAGCAGTTGTTGCAGGAAATGGGAAAGTTGTGTCTTTGAAAGAGTTCAGGAAATCAATTGCGGACTGAATTCTTGGAAAATTACCAAAATAGACAGACCTGCTACGTCGGAAGAAAAGCAGCTAGTGACAATAATATTGCCAGTACTGAGAAAGAGTTCAGAAAATAATTGCGGACTCAATTCTTAGAGAATTACCAAAAAAGGTAGACTTGCTAATAATGCATTGCTTTGGAAGAAAAGCAGCTAGTGACAATAACATTGCCAGTACTGAGACCCACCGATGACATCCGATATGATAATGTGCATCATTTTCCAGAATGTTGTTTAAAGGGTAGATGCAAATTTTGTGCTGATGGACAAACTCGCGTGAAATGACTCTAATGTGATCAAAGACTATGCTTTGTTCCAAACAGAAATTGCTTTTATTTATTTCACCATTTATACTTACATACTTGATGTTTGTGCATATATACCTAAACTCTTTTTAGTGAATTTTTATTGAAAAAAATTCACCAATGGAGAGGTATAGATGGTGAGACTTTGCAAAAATGTTTTTAAATAAGCGCGAACTAGGACCCCTAGAACCCATATCCGGGGTCTTTTTCAATTTATAGTGAATTTTCTTAAAAAAAAAACTAATGAGGAGATCCCGACTTTTGAATTTTGAAAAAAATTTCTCCAAATGAGCGCTAATTAGGCCCCCCATAACACATATCCGGGGTCAGTTTCAATTTTTATATGTTTATATATATATATATATATATATATATATATATGTTTATATATATATATATATATATATATATATATATATATATATATATATATATATATGTTTATATATATATATATATATATATATATATATATATATATATATATATATATATATATATGTTTATATATATATATATATATATATATATATATATATATATATATATATATATGTATCACACCGATAACTAAAAAAATAATGGGCCGATTTTAATTAAATTTAGTGAATAAATTCCCTTTGCAAATGGCTTGGATAAGTTCGTTAGCCAGGAAAATCTGCCCAGGTTTTCCCGGAAAATGTTGTGTTTTCTTTCGAAAAAAAATTATATCTCCGAAACTAACAAAGTAAGGGCAACCAAATTTGGTACGCGGGTTTACATCCTTATAGGTAAGTTACTTACCAAAATTTTGCTATGTAGGTCAAAAGACAAAAAAGTTAGGCATTTAAAGAAAAATAAATTGGGGTTTTCCTCAAAATGTCGAAGGTGCGATTTAAAACGTCAAAATTGGCAACATTTAGGCAAATAACTTGAATCTAATACGGGCTATGGAAATAAAATGTCTTAAGAAGGATGTTTTACAAACTCTGAAGTCTTAGTTTCAACCGTCATTGTCCTTCATTTTACTAAAATATTTCCAGAAAATTTATTTTAAATAGACCCTTTCTCTGATGCTTGGCAGTAAGTAGCCTTAGCTATAGAGTTTATCGTTTAATGGTATATAATTTTGTCGAGTTTTCGAAAAAAATCAATAAAGCTCAATATATCCGTTATTATATAAGATATGAAAAAAAATTGTATAAATTAATTATAGGGTGTCTTGAGCTACATCTTAAAAAATATTTCTACAATCACAGGGTGGCCCATAAGTCGTTGGTGATACAATTTTTTTTTTAAATCAAACACGCCATATGTTATTGCATTTTTGTATTTTCCATCGAAATATAATGCATGTTTGTAAGAAAAAAAAATCTGGACGCAGCAAGTGCGTTATGGTAGCGAACTTTATTTGTTTATGTAGAAATCATTGTTTGTGAAATTTTTGTAAGATTTTGGTAATTTGTAATGTTTAATAAGTTATTGTAAAAAAATGTTTTTGGATTTTCGCAAAAAAGTTGTTTACAATTTTTTTAAAAGTTTTATCGAAAAGCTTTTTGTAAATAATTATATCTTGGTAGGTGGCTAAATACCTTGAAGAAGTTCGTTGGCCAGGAAAATCGGGCCAGTTTTTCGGGGATATTTTAAGTTAGTTTTCGAAAAATATTTGCCCTTTTTCCAACAACAAAGTTATTTTGATAAAATGTGGTACATTGTTCCCACTATAGAGGTTATACTGGTAACTAAATTTGATGCCTGCTTTTCTCTAAAAAAAAGATATATTTGTTATAAAAAACATTTTTATGAAAATTCACTACCATAACGCACTTGCTGCGTCCAGAGTTTTTTATTTATATGTATCTTATTTTTTATTTATTACCGAGTCTGTTTGCGTTACATATAATACTTGAAACTATTACTTTCTGCTTCGAATCTTGGAGCAAGGATTGATGTTTTTTTGCATATGACATAATATTTTATAGCTTGAAAGGATTTTTTTCTAATACATATGTTTTATTTCACTTATTTACTGGTTTGTGTTTATTGGTAGTGCAGATAATTACTGAAAATAAATGTTTATGCATTATAATTTTCATATTTTTTGTCCCGAGTACATTGCAGTGTATCCAAATGGATACACCCTATCAAGTATTAACTTTCTCGAGTACTTGGCAGTGTATCCATTTGGATACATCCGAAAATTTAAAAAATAACCAACGAATATTTTTTCTAACATACGACCCTATATGCATGACCAAAATTAAGTACCAGAAACACCAAAACATAATTTTCTCACGACTTTTTTCTCTGCCAAGAAAAGGGTTAAGTCACAATTGCGTTATTGAACTGAAACCCTTCGATTTGAAATATTAATGACGATTGGTTACGGACTTAAATGTCAATCCCAAGCAAAAGTTGTTAATATTTTTAATACAAAGCACCTCAAGCTACCACCACTTTCTCAGGGAACTGTATTTTTTTTGTATGTTCTGGCCTAGACGTGAACTCATTTTACCACGAACTGTATCTTAAATTTATGCACAGTTTCGGGAAGTTCGACACGTTAAACCATTATGCAGGCAGCACGTTTATATTAAAAAAACTTGATGTTTTATTGGCTTTTTAAGAAAATCCAACATCTTCGACGCGTCAGGGGGCACGTGAAAATGGTATAGGTCTTTCAACAGGTTTTAATAACTTTAGAAACAGCAAAAATGCATATAAACTACAACACTTACAAGAACTGGTTGATGGTGATTCGGATAGAAGATGACAATTTTGCGAGCAAATGTTTGATATGCGGATATTATTTTTTCCGCAGAAATTATTTTTTCTGATGAAGCAACATTTGTTCTAAATGGCGAGGTAAATCGGCAAAACTGTAGATACTGGGCAAATGACAACCCCCACCCAACGTCCTGAGAAAGTCTACGTATGGGCTGGTATTGTTGGGGATCATGTGATTGGACCTATTTTCATCGAAAACCTTAACGGATCTTTGGAAATGCTAAGGGACCAAGTCGTTCCAGCCTTAGTAGAATTTTTACCTAATGCACTTGATCGTAATCGTGCCAATAAAAGGATATGGTTGCAATAAGACGGTGGATCACCCCACTATGCTCCTCCTGTACGGGAGTATTTAAATGAAACCTTTCCACAAAAGTAGATAGGAAGAAGAAGTTTCATAGAATGGCCTGCGAGATCACCAAATCATGCACTTCTAGACTTGTTCTTGTGGGGACACCTGAAAAACAGAGTGTAAAAAACACAACCTTTGGATTTGAACGATGTAAAGGAAAGAATAATCAAGGAAATTATGAACATCACATCGGATGTTTTAAACAGAGTCAGAGACGAGTTTTATATAAGATTAATTCGTTGCCAGCGAGAAACTGGGGAACACTTCGAACATTTAAATGTTCAAGACCTGCTCAATTTAAATGTTTAAGAAGAAAAAGTGTTGTTTTTGAATAGTTATAGTGAATTTCAGAATAAACGTTTTAAGTTTTATTGTCAGTCATTAAATTTCCAGCCTGTGACTTTTGAACCCAAATTTATGAAACCATCAAACAGAGAAAAATATGGTCTTTGAATTTCGCTACAAAATGATGGGGTTGGAATTTGAAAAAAAATCAACAAGGAGTGAGGTAACTAATACTACAAGGAGTGAAACAAACAAAATTAATTGATGTGTCCGAGCGTTTTTCATAAAAAGCATTTCCTCTCGAATTATGAATTTTATTCCATAACTGCGGTCCACACTATATATATATATATATATATATATATATATATATATATATATATATATATATATATATATATATATATATATATATATATACAGGGTGGCACATTGAAAACGAAACAGACAGAGAAATTTTTTTAAGAAACGCTGAAACACGTCAATTTTAATATTGAGGGGGACATGTTTTGACATAAAACTCAACTTTGTCACATCAACCCCTTAAGGGTGGTGATAACAACCCTTATATTTTAAATAGGGAACATGGGTCGAGTGTTACATCATTTGAAAGCCATTTCTTTTCAGAATTCAGCACACTATTTTTTGGAAGTTTTATCAACTCGTTTAAAAATTATTCACAGTTGGAGTTGCAGGAACGTATTTCATTCATTGTGATAAGAAATGCACTAATTAGTCAATTTTTCGTTAAAAAAAACTAAAAAACAAAACCAAACGTTCAAAAATGTTTATTCAGTTCAGTAAGTGTTCAAATTGTTGACCAGCAGCTTCCATACAAAAGTACAAATTTTGTTCAAAACGAGCTCTGACATTCTGGAGCATTTGTGGAGTTATTAGACGGCACTCTTCAATAATGTGTCGTCGTAATTTTTCCAGAGACTCCGGTTCTGTTGCGAAAATTCTACTCTTTGAATGGCCCCATAGAAAGAAGTCTAAAGGAGTTAAATCCGGTGATCTAGTGGCCACTCAATAGCACCTCTACGCCCAATCCATTGCTCTGAAAACTCTCTGTTAAAAAACTCCCTAACACGTTGTGAAAAATGCGGAGGAGCTTCATCTTGTGGAAACACTAATTGATTTTCTTGATAGCGATCATCATTTTCAACAATGTCCATTAGTAGAGGGTAAACGATATCTTGTAGTAACTACAAATACGTTTCGCCACTCAAATTGCCATCAAGAAAAATTGGTCCGATTAAACGGTCTCCAAAAATGCCAGTCCAGACATTCAATTTCTGTGGAGTTTGAATGTGGACTTCGTGAAAATTTCTTGGATTATTATCTGCCCAATAACGACAATTATGACGATTGACTGTACAGTTTAATAAAAAACGTACACTCGTCTGAAAAACAGATATTGAACAGAAAGTTCCCGTTATCAGCTATTCGTGCAGTCCTTACTTCACAAAACTCCAGTCGCCGATCAAAATCATCTCCATTCAGTTGTTGTACAACATGAATTTTATACGGGTGAAATTTATGATGCTTTAATATTCGCTGAATAGTTCTTCTTTTGATGTTTGAAACAGTGGCCAATTTTCTCGTGCTCAAAGTTGGATCTGCAGCAATTTGTCCTAAAACTTCAATCTCAATAGTCTCATTTCTAACCGGAAATTCACGTTCAGGATCCCGTTTTTTGTTGGCTACTGAACCACTTTGTCGAAACTTTCCAACTAACTCCAAAATGTATTTTCTGTTAACATGTCTGTTCAGATGTCGTTCATTAAACAAATTTGCGGCACGGTTGGCACAGTCATCATTTTTGAAAAAAAGAGTAATTGTTTCAACTCTTTCTTCTACAGAATACACCATTGTGAAATTAATTTTCGGTAGTACTATCAAGTGTCAAACCGACCGATAAACTGAAATAATAAACCGAATTTCTCAAATTCCGATAAGAAATGTTCTGATAGTCAATTTTTTGTTTACAAACCAACAAAACATTGACTATCAGCACATTTCTTATCGGAATGAGTGAAATGCGTTTTTGCATCTTCAACTGTGAATAAGTTTTAAACGAGTTAATAAAACTTCCAAAAAAATTAGTGTGCTAAATTCAGAATAGAAAGAGCTTTCAAATGTTGTAACACTCGACCCATGTTCCCTATTTAAAATATAAGGGTTGCTATCACCACCCTTAAGGGGTGATGTTATTGACGTGTTTCAACATTCCTTAAAAAAATTATCTGGGCGCAAATCGGTCTGTTTCGTTTTCAATGCGCCACCCTATATATATATATATATATATATATATATATATATATATATATATATATATATATATATATATATATATATATATATATATATATATATATATATATATATATAAGCAAAAACTTAACAAAATTAGCACGTGTCTTTCTTCTGTAAATAGCTTGGAAGAATGCATTAGCCAGCTCAATCAGACCAGTTATTTCTCAAACAAAAATTAAGTGTCTTTTCAAACAAATTTGTGCATAATCGAAAATGACATTTTTCTAATGAAATTCGGTACTCGTAATGCCTTGATAAAGACTTTAATATGTATAAAAAATAAAGTTTCTATGTTAATGACAAATTGAGCAAATAAAATTGAAGGATTTTGTAAAATTTATCAATCAGAATTTTTTGTAAGTCTCACCGATCATTAACGTTTCATTAAATTCACTTTTTGTCTGGAAGTGTCTTGTTTATGTTTTTTTATATATTTCGTGCGCTTATTATATCAGTAATGTATTAGTTGCTTTTTTTTCTGTAAAATAAAAGCTGTGGTGACCATTGACCTAACCTCGAGCTATTTATTCAATGTCACCATGCGTTGGAAACGTAGGTGAGAGATGGAATCTTTAGATACATATTATAAACTAATATAAAGTATAAGATGCCTCCATACTACGAGGATGTTTCACATTAAACTCCGATCAAACTGTACACTGTACTAAAATTTAAAATACGTTTCATAATAAAAATATTATTATTATTATAATAACTAATAATAATAATAAGTCCATTGTGGTCCTGCCTCGTATTGAATCCACTATCAGACCGCCTGAGCTCTACCAGATATGGCCAGTGCCGGCCTTAACCACCCAGGCGCCCCGGGCGAGTCAATCATTTGGCGCCCTTTATTATATGTTAATGATATAATAATTATGTATAAATATATATTAAAATAATAAAAGAAGTTAATTGGGTAGCACATTTGTTTTACATTTAAGATAACTCTAAGCTAGTCTGGCAGTTGGTTGAACTCGAAACGTGTTAAAACTTTACTTTTCAAGCTTTTTGTCAGCAAATTCTCTAATAAGACAAGCAAAATTTAGGTTTTCTGCAACTTGAGTTTCCATGGATAGTGAGGCTAAACTGGTCAATCTGGTTTGAGACATTGTAGACCGCAAGTAGGTTTTTATCAATTTTATTTTGGAAAAACTGTGTTCACCACTTGCAACAGCCACTGGTATTGTTAACAGAATACGCAACGATATCCAGGTGTTGGGATATAATTCTTTAAGGTTATGCTTCTTGATAAAGTTTAAGGCTTCAATAGGTGTTGCTTGACTGTCTTCAAAATAATGTTGCAGGCGTAAAATTTCATCGCACAACAAATTGCCATCGATATCTGATTTAAAGTTGACAGTTAACTGTTCCTGTAATTTAGCACAATGTTTTAATAATCGTTCTTTATTTTGATTCTTTTTTATGTTAAACAAGAAACTCCACGTCGTAGAAAAATCTTGCATCTGTTCAAATATTTATTTTATAGATATAAGCACAGTATCCAAAAGAGCATTAAAAAATTCGCGGCGCCCCTGTGCTCCAGCGCCCTGGGCGACCGCCCAGGTCGCCCCACCATAAAGCCGGCGCTGGATATGGCTTTGGTATAAAAAGCAATGGGGAGGAGCAAATGAGGCTAAATCATCTGCTGTGTATGGACGGCCTCCACAAAGAACCACCTCGAGCAACTCCTGAAAACCATGGAAGGGTTTTCAAGCGATATTGACATGCAGTTTGGGCTTGACAAATGTCGCACCTTATGTATAGCCAGAGGGAAGATACACTCAGGTGTATATGAAATGCAGAACGATCAGCAAATTGCCTCAATGGATGTAGAAGAGTGTTGCAAATACCTGGGAATACAGCAAGCGAGGAAAATAAACCGCTCGGTAATGAACGATCTGACTCACAAATGAGTTTACGAAGCGAGTGAAGCAGGTGGTGCGATCACATCTTAACGGAAAGAACCTGACTAAAGCTCTATATATATATATATATATATATATATATATATATATATATATATATATATATATATATATATATATATATATATATATATATATATATATATGAGACATACTTGGTTCTCGGGTTGAACCGCGTCCAGAATTTATGAAAACTCGACGTTTCGGCTCCTGTTTTGGAGTCATTTTCAAGAGGTAAAGGAAAATGTGTAAGCACACTCTAAGGCCTCAATCTGCCTACTCCTTGGAGTGGTGAACAAAGGTGGGTAAAGGAAATATGTAAGGACTCTCTAAGGCCTCAATCTGCCTATTCCTTAGAGTGGTGGACAAAGGTGGGCAAAGGAAATATGTAAGGACACTCTAAGGCCTCAATCTACCTACTCCTTAGAGTGGTGGACAAATGTGGGTAAAGGAAATATGTACGGACACTCTAAGGCCTCAATCTGCCTACTCCTTAGAGTGGTGGACAAAGGTGGGTAAAGGAAATATGTAAGGATACTCTAAGGCCTCAATCTGCCTACTCCTTAGAATGGTGGACAAAGGTGGGTAAAGGAAATATGTAAGGACACTCTAAGGCCTCAATCTGCCTACTCCTTAGAGTGGTGGACAAAGGTGGGTAAAGGAAATATGTAAGGACACTCTAAGGCCCCAATCTGCCTACTCCTCAGAGCGGTGGACAAAGGTGAGTTGGGTTGTTGTAGCTCGATTACGGGGCCTCAATCTGCCTACTCCCCAAATCTCGCCGGAGATCGTCTGTGAAGTCTCAGTGTGTGGTATGAGTGATCCCGATAGTCATGTCGTCAACAAGTGCGGTTCCTAAGAATCTTCGAGAGAACATTAAGAGACTGAGCCTTGGAGAGCACCTTTATAAGATTATGCAGAAAGCGGTAATATCTGCAACTGCCAACACTGTGCAAATATTTCTGGGAAATGAGGCGCTGGATATGACAGCATGCGGGACATTGGTGATAGGGTGCTGATAGGCGGGCCCTGTCATACAAGAAACTACAGTGCAACATCACCAGCAGGAGAGATAAGTGTGACCAGGAGCACCACCCACTGAAGATGCTACGCAGGCAAAATCAACCAGCGCTCACCCAGATTTGATTACCAAGACGTCATATAAGATGGACTATGGATATGAACGAAATATAATTATGCACTTTTATTACAGAGTAATGAAAATAGGCAACAACTTCACACTAAATTTCTCAGAATGTATCCATACATGCATGTGACTTAACAAAGGGTAACTGTTCAGTATCGTGTCATACTTAGAAACAACAGTATTTCACAAACAAGACTGAATACCACCAAATAGGAAGTTGAACGTGAAATTACTAGCATAGTGGTCACAGAAAATAACACGATGCTGTTTGATGGTAGGAATCTGCAACATGTACATACTGAGCAAGAAAAACAGATCGAGGGTACGCAGGAAATGAGGAAATGATCAACGACAAATTGTCCATAGAAATAAATAAAACGAGCAGCCGCAGAATATGAAGATACGAATATTTTTAGTATATATATATATATATATATATATATATATATATATATATATATATATATATATATATATATATATATATATATATATATATATATATATATGTGTGTGTGTGTGTGTGTGTGTGTGTGTGTGTGTGTGTATGTGAGTAAGTTATACTTGGTTCTTGGGTTGAACCGCGTCCAGAATTAATTAAAACTCGACGTTTCGGATCCTGCTTCGCAGCCATTTTCATGAGGAAGAAGGAAGAAAAAAGGGCATGAACACTAATGTCTCGATATGACTACTCCTTAGAGCGGTGGATCACGATAGGTTGGGAAGTTGGGTTTTATAGGTCGATTATGGGGCCTCAATCTGTCTACTCCCCAAATCTCGCTGGAGATCGTCTATAAGGTCTCAGTGTGTTCAACCCTAAACCGGAGAGTTCATCGTAAATCTTGTGTTATTTGTAACGTTTCATCTATCTGCCTCGCCATCGGAGGTATATTTAGTCAGGTGCTTTCTTAACGGTACTTATAGGATTAAGCGAAGTACCGTAAGTACCGTTACGAAAGCTCCACCATATAGCGTCCGCCATATAAAACAGACGACCAGACACCAACGCACTTAGTCCAGTCCAAATTATTTTTACACATAACTGTGTCAAGGATATCGAACAATTCCGGAGTCTTCGCTTTTGTAGTGATATTTTTACAAAAAGAAGGTCTTCTGCGATGTTATTACCATCTATGAACCGTACATAGCATATCAAATGAGCATCCTTATTATTTATCCGTAGCCCCATCAACCATGTCCCATTTCTTTCATTTTCTTTCAATTCATTGAATGTCGAGGTTTTCCGCCATATGTTATATTCTGCGACTAATTGTGTTGTTAGACAAAGGCACTTGCTACAGCAGTTTACTTGCAGACTCACCAATCATGATCCTCACCATCTCTACAGCAGCCAGTAGTATCAGTTCTTCTACGATGGTATGGCGCTTCTTACATTCCAAGATTCTATAACCCACCTTGTAAGATGCTATCAAACCATCGTTTGGTATTGATGCAGTCTTGAAAAACATATTTGTTTGTTGTTCCAGGTCTTTCAACTTTCTGGCAAAGAAATCACGAGGTTTGGCAACCAGGTAGTGGTGATTAATTTTTAAATGGCGTTCCAATTTACTTGGCAGCATACACTCTGGTGCCAAAACTTTTATACACAATACACTTTGTGGCCTCTCTTCACCATCAATTTATATCGACGTAGAACCAACCTCTAAATAACCGTCTTCATATTTACATTATCGGTTTTTAACAGTCGTTTTTTGTTTAAAACCGGTACATCACAAGCAAAAATCACAAAACTATTCATCAGAAACAATAAACCAGAAATAATATAACACTAACTATACTGCATTGACTAAATTATGTCACTTTGTATATGTATAACACGCGCAGACCCTATCTTCATTCCACTTTATTTATCAACTGACTGAATCGTTTTTTTTTATAGAGGAGTGGAGAATTCTGAATGCACATCTCATTCACACACCGTAAGGTGTGGGATATCGAGGTAGTGTGGGACTCTTGCCCACTAAACTCCATTCCCTGAGGTACCGGACCTTAGTCCATACCTCCGTCGGAAAAATTTCACACAATGATGTTGGGATTTGAATTTTTCCATTCTGTTTTGTCGCTTAAGCGTTATCGGGTAAGGATAAGCTTTGGTCGCTTATGCCTAAGTGGAAGTTGCTCATCGTAGTCGGTGGCACTACGGAGAAGAGCATTTGGGTGAGAAGCGGCTTTTGCGGACTGAGCGGTGGATAGTTGAGTTGTAAACTCAAGTATCGAAGGCATTTTGAGATCAGAGTGAATCTGACAAACCATGGCGTTTGAGTAACCATTCTCAGAATTTTGTTCTGGATGATTTAAAGGGTCTTGATGTGCGTGTCGGCCGCGGTGAGCCATGCAGGAGACACATAGGCCAAAGCTGACCGGATTATGATATTGTACATGAGCAGTTTATTGTTCACGAACAATTTGCAATTTCTGTTAAGAACTTCGAGATGAACGTCGAAGCTTTCCGTCGGGCATGTTGGACATGGGGGCACCATGTTAAACGTTTGGAGGAAAACACCGAGGTATTTGGCGAAGTCTTGCCAAGGAATTAGACGGTTGTCCAATAATACCTGTTTGTGAGGTGTGTGTCTCCTCTTGGAAAACAGGACTGCTGAACATTTATCGGTGTTTATGACTGAGCATGATTTCCTGTACCAGCCGTGCAGCTCGCCTACGGCGGTTTGTAGCCGTTGGGTTATTATCCTCGGCTGAATCGAGCTGCTGAGGATCGTGATACCGTCTGCGTTGAGTGTATATGTCACGTCTAGTGTCGGTGTCGGTATGTCTGCGACAAATATACTGTACAGCAGAGGGGAGATAGCAGATCCCCGAGGGAGGCTAGCCGTGGCTGAGTAGACTCTTGACCTGGTTCCCAGATGTTTGACCTGGAACTTCCTCTGTTGCAGGTATGACCTGATGAGTAGTATCAGAGGGAGCGGATGATTAAATTATATATAAGTTTGTTTAGGAGGCCTTCATGCAAAACTCTGTCGAAGGCTTGAGTAATGTCGAGAAATATTGCACCACTTGACTTTTGTTGAATCTTCGGTGACATTTTCTCGAAGGACTTGGTCTGTGGTAGTGATGCTGTCTGAATTCGAATTGCTCGTCAGGAAGGATATGTTTCTCAGCGGTGAATGAGGCTAGCCTTTTCTGAATTAGTTTTTTGTCGATTTTGCCGTTGGTGGGGAGTAGGATAATGGTTCTGTAGTGCTGGGGAAGCACCGGATCTTTGCTGGGTTTTGGGATATTGGTAATGTCGCAAGTTTCCACGTGAATGGAAAATGTTGAAATCGTAGCATGGCATTCATAATCGTAAATATGAATACCACTGCATTTCGGGGAGATTTTTCAGGGTTGGAGATTCCATTGTATCTCGGAGCTTTCCTGTTTTGACTAGCTGAATCTAGTCGACAACGGTTGCTTATATACTGCGTCCGTAAGATCTTTCAGAACAGTCCAAATATTTTGCGAAGGATCTACGCATTCGAATATATCTGATAGGATATATTCGAATTGTTTACAAGAACGTTCTCGGCCAGCCGTTTACTTTTACCAATTCTTGACTTTTTACTTTGTTATATGTTTAATTGGGCATTAGGCTAAATAGCTAAGTCCAATGTCTAATGAATTACGAAGCCTTTGCAAATTTAGCCCCTCCCCCGGAAATACGCCGTGGCGTATTCTTTGGGAATCACTGCTTTATATATATATATATATATATATATATATATATATATATATATATATATATATATATATATATATATATATATATATATATATATATATATAATTTCAACAACATACGACGAGGGCTTACAGCCTAAATACTATCGTACCGTGGGTGTCGACAAGGAGGAAAGAGGCAACTTGTTAATTCTGGACTTGAAGGTTTGGAGGTTCGGGGGAGAAGGAAAAACATGTGCCGGCAAGAAATTCCACAACTTGGAAGTCCTCGGGACAAAAGAGCGGGCATAACAAGATGTTCTATGTCTGGTGACCTGGACAGTAAAAGGGTGCATTCGCTCTGTTCCCCTTGTAGATCTATTGGGGGCAGCAGGTGGAGGAACTATGGAAGAAAGCTCCTCTGGGCAGTGCCCGTGCATATATCTATAAAAGAGAGAGAGAGGTCACCAACGGCACGTCGGTGGGCAAGGGATGGCAGCCTTTGGGTGAGGCTAGGGTCACCAATGAGACGTATAGGTCTCTTCTGAATGGAGTCCAGGATAGCGAGTGTAGAAGCGGCAGCAGCACCCCAGATGTGGGAGCAGTATTCGAGGTTTGGTCTTATTTGTGAAGTGTATAAAGTATAGAGATTAGCTGGTGAAAAGTATTTGCGTAATTTCTTAGCAGCCGCTTCTGCAATTGATGTGACATGTTGGTGCCAATTGAGATTTCGATCCACAAAAATGCCAACAAGTGAAAAGGATTCATTACTTTGAATAACTTGGTTGTTTATTGTGATGGGTCTAGGGCTGGTGTATCTCTTATGAGAAAGAAAGCAAGACTGTGATTTGGTGGGGTTGAATTGTACAAGATTTCTACTTCCCCAGTGTAATATTTTTTGGAGATCCACGGAGATATAACCCTCCATGAGTCTGCGATCCTCACCTAATTGGGCTAAAGAGAGGGTTAGAATTTAGAATATTGTATATTTGAGTGGAGGGTGCTGTCGTCCGCGTAACTGTGAACTGGGTTGGATGTGCTACAGAGGAGGTCATTGATTTGGAGAAGAAACAAAGTAGGGGCTAAAGCTGAACCTTGAGGAACTCCTGCATTAATTGGATACAGTTTAGAGGAATGGCCATCCACGACAACAGAAATGCTCCGGTTGGAGAGGAAATTTTGGTGGTAGGCGATAGGCCGGTAGTTTATTAAGCAGCGCTGCGTGCTAGACCTGGTCGACTGCTTTGGATATGTCTAGAGCGACAATCTGGGATTCGCCGTGTAGTTCCATAGACTTGTTCCAAGAATGGGTGACAAAGGAAAGGAGGTTGGCAGTTGATCTGCGCTGACGGAATCCATGCTGCCTGTCGTGGATTAGACTGTGTTTTTCAAGAAATATAAGTAATTAGGTGTTTATGTACTTTTCCATCACTTTAGAGATGACCGAAAGGAGAGAAATAGGCCTGTAGTTGCTAGGAAGCGCTTTCTATCCTTTCTTGGGGACGGGTTGTACTCGAGCAGTTTTCCAGTTACTAGGGAATATGCCTCTATTGTAAGATGTCTGAAACAGACGAGTCAGGACAGGAGCAAGTTCTGGTGCGCATTTTTTGAGAACAATTGCTGAGATCTCGTCAAGGCCAGAGGCTTTCCTGGTATTAAGAGAAGAGAGCATCTTTCGTACCTTTTTAGTTTTGAAAATGATATTCATCATTTTATGCGCGACATTGGGGACTGTTGGTGGTTGAACATTTGGAGGTGGGTTGAGAGTAGAATTGCCGGCGACCAACGAGGCAAAAAGTTCAGCCTTGCCCAGAGCGGTAGAAACAATTTCATCCCCTGAGACAAGAAGTGGGAACGTGCTCTTGCAGAAATTATTCCCAATAGATTCAGCAAGCGTCCAGAAGGGTTTGCTGCCGCTGGCGCTTAAGAGGACTTTGTTTTTGGTATGGTTATTAAACGAGTTTTTTTGCCTCAGAAAGAATGCGGACATAGCGGTTTCTTGCGCCGTTGAATGCTTGACGGTTTTCTTGACTGGGATTGTGTAGAAGCTTTTTGTGAGTTTTGACCTTTTTAAGTCTGGCCTTGTCACAGGATTTAGAGAACCAGGGCTTTTGAGTGGCTGACGACGTTTTCTGTGTACGTGAAATAAGTAATTCCATGCCAGCTTGGATAATTTCGGTGATGTTTTGTGAGATATCAGAGGGGTCCGGATGAGAGAAGCAGACAGACGCCCATGGAAATGAGGAAAAGTATTATCGCATTTCGTCCCAGTTCGCGGAGTTGTAGTGCCAAACGATACGTGGGTGTGATGACTGTGTGACCTCGGGTTGCATTGCGCAGGAAGCAGTGACCATGCCGTGGTCTGAGCGACCCAGGGGGCGGTGACTGATATCTTATGGCAGTCAGGATTTGTAGTACGAAGGAGATCCAAGGGATTTAAGGGATTTGAGAAAATGAAAAATGAAATGCTGTTCTTACCACTGATCACTAAGGCTGCTAAGTCTTCAACATTTTGATGTTGTAGTGGATGTCTTAGTTTAGATTGTTAGTACGAATTTTGTCTAATTTATTTTATTGATCAAATTCTTTGCAGCATCCTGGTACATTAGGTAGCAAATGGAAACATTTCAGCACTGAAATACGGTGGCAAGTATATATATAATAATTTTATGCTAATGTCCATCTTGTATCTTTCCTGTTTTAAAACAAATGTCATAAATTACTGGTAGTTTGGAATTAATTTTAGTCTTAATTTTATTTTCTCTGCATACATTACCTTCTGTAACCTGTTACTACTCACTTTCAGTTTGGATATTGTGTTTAGTGTACTAGGCTTGACTGGTTTTAACCCGTAAGTAACGTTAATATGTTCTTTAGCTTAAGTTAATTGGGTATTAAGTTAAATTAAATATTTATTAAAAATTTAGTATAATTTTGTTAATGTTAGCTTCTAAAAGGTTAAAACAATTCCTTGGCAGCACCATAATCAATAAAATTAGTGCACTAAGATATTAGTATAATTTTTGACCTCGAGAATATTTTAATATACTTAATTAAAAGTTACACCAAACATAAAAAAGTCTGGACGCAGCATGTGCGTTATGGTAGTGAATTTTCTTTAAACAAATAAATCAAATTTGGTTACCTATATAGTAGAAACAAATATTTGGTAACCTATATAGTAGAATTAATGTACCACATTTTATCAAAATAACTTTATTGTTTGAAAAAGTACAACCATTTTCCGAAAATAAGCTTGTTCCTAAAAACTGGATTTGCCTGTCCAACGAACCTCTTCAACGTGTTTACTCACCTGCCAAGATACAATTATTCAAACAGAGCTTTTCGACGAAAAAAAATGTTTGCATGAAAATTTGCAGAATCCGAAAATCCGAAAAAATGTTTTTTACAATAATCTATTAAAACTTTATTATTAATTACCAAAATTTCAAATTTTTTTACAAAAAATCATTTCTATGGAAACACAAAAACATTTCTACGAAAAGAAACTAAATATTTTTTTTACACAAAAATTTTCTAAAAGACAATGTAAAAATTTTATTTAACCTTTCACAAAAATAATAAATAAACTCTGGACGCAGCAAGTGTGGTATGGTAGTGAATTTTCATTAAAATGTTTTTAATAGCAAATATGTTTTTTTTTAAGAAAGCAAGCATCAAATTTTGTTACCAGTATAATCTATATATTAGAAACAATGTGCCATGTTTCATCAAAATAACTTTATTGTTTCAAAATGTACAAAAATTTCCGAAAGTAAGCTTAAATTGTTCCCGAAAAAACTGGTTTTCTGGTCAACCTTATAGGTTAATAGCAAATTGATTCAAATTTGAAGCATTTAATGAAAATTCGCTACCATAACGCACTTGCTGCGTACGGAATTTCTTTTCTTACAAAGATGTATTATATTTCGATGGAAAATGCAAAAATGCAATAACATAGGGCGTGTTAGAATAAAACAAAAAGAAAATTTGAATCACCAACGACTTATGGGTCATCCTGTAATTGTGGAAATATTTTTTAAGATGTAGCTCAAGATACCCTATAATTAATGTATACAACTTTTTTTCGTAATTTGCATAATAACGGATATATTGAGCTTTAATGATTTTTTACGAAAATTCGACAAAAATGATATACCATTAAACAATAAACTCTATAGCCAACACTACTGCTAAAGCATCAGTGAAAGGGTCTATTTAAAATGAATTTTATGGGAATATTTTAGTAAACTGAAGGACAATGACGATTGAAACTAAGAGTCCAGGCTTTGTAAAACGTTATTCTTGAGACATTTTCCTTCCATAGATCATATTAGTTTCAGGTTCATTGCCTAAATATTACCACTTTTGACGTTTTGAGGAAAATCAAAATTTAATTTTCTTTAAATGCCTGTAACTTTTTTGTCCTTTGACCTACAGAGCTAAAACAAGTTATCAACTACATATATATATATATATATATATATATATATATATATATATATATATATATATATATATATATATTAAGCAATTTTAACATAGATAATCCCATCAAATTAATCATTTCTTACCTTTTCTTGTAACTAAGTTAATTGAAATATTTTAATATATTTTTCGAAAATTCGATAATTTTGCACATAATCTGATCGGTTAATAATAATTGAATGAAAAACTGAAAAATTCAAACTGATCCCCACATGAATGATGATATGCGATTATAAATGTAAATATTTCCAAAACTAGAGTCTCTATGTATAGGGAGGCTGTTCCATTTGAAAAAATACGTTACAGCAGTTCGAATCTTTCAAATTCAGCCAGAATTTTAAGAGCGCCCTGTATACCTGATTTTTTTTGACAAATAGTATAAACGAAAACCTCTCCGACTGCGTAATATTCATGGGTCTCTGCTATGTATCAATAAAAACACCGTATCATAATTTTTGATATGTGTCAAAAATGTGAATAGTTGCAAAATAATTGAAATAATTCGAAAAGGATGAACGCTACTATTTTTTTCTCACAAACATGCATTACAATTCGATGAAAAATGCAATAACATAAGGTGTGTTCGATAAAAAAAAGAAAATTGTATCACCAGCGACTTATGAGCCACCTGGTGAGTGTCAAAATGATTTTATAAGATGAAGCTCAAGACACCCTATAATTAACGTATACAACTTTTTCTCGTATTTTGTTTAATAACGGATATATTGAGCTTTACCATAGAAATGCTTCACCCTGTATTTATATAAACAGATAACAACTGAAACTAACTTCGGATATGGGTTCTAGGCGGCCTAGCTCACGCCGATTTGAAGAATCCTGTTCAAAATTCAAAAGTCTCGATCTCCTAAATAGCAAATTTTTTTACGAAAATTTGCTTAAAATTATAGACCATTAAACCATGAACTCTATAACTAAAGAGACTGCCAAAGCATCAGATAAAGCCTCTATTTGAAATAGATTTTCTGGAAATATTTTAGTAAGTTCAGTTGTAACTGATGCTTGAACTAGTTGCTTTATTTCCCAATGCAGACAGTCCTGACTTACTAAAAAATAACCTTGCACCATGATGGTGCTCTGCCACATTATGCAATTAAGGTTCAAAGCTATTTGAACACGTTCTACCAGGAAGATGAACACGAAGAAGAGCCTCTTCTAAACAGATCCAATAGGATGGCCAGCTAAGTATCCCAATTTAACACCTTTAGACTTCTTTCTTTGGGATTACTTAAAAAGTAAAGTTTATAAAAACGACCCCTCAAGGTAAAACTAAACATGAGATTAGGTTCATATCACCGTAAACTTTGCATAATGTGAGAAATGAATTTTACAGTCGTCTCGTGTATTGTCACTTGGTACAAGCTCATCACTTTGAACATCTAGTGTAGTAAAAATTGTTATTTATCAGACTTTTTTTTTATTATTAACGTTGGTGTTAATAAAATAAAAACATTTTTAAATATTTGAACTTTAAGGCCTTTTTTCTCATTTTTAGTGAATTTTTACTAAAAATATTCACTAATAGAGAGGAATCGATGGTGAGACTTTGCAAAATTTTTTTCAAATGAGCGCGAACTAGGAGCCCTAGAACCCATATTCGGGGTCAGTTTCAATTCTTATATGTTATATATATATATATATATATATATATATATATATATATATATATATATATATATATATATATATGTATATATATATATATATATATATATATATATATATATATATATATATATATATATATATATATAATTTTTTTATTTCGATAACACAACACGAGGGCTTACAGCCTAAATACTATCGTACCGTGGGTGTCAACAAGGACGAAAGAGGCAATTTGTTAATTCTGGACTTGAAGGCTTGGAAGTTCGGAGAAGGAAAAACATGCGCCGGCAAGGAATTCCACAACTTGGAAGTCCTCGGGACAAAAGAGCGGGCATAAAAAGATGTTCTATGTCTGGTGACCTGGACAGTAAAATGGTGCATTCGCTCTGTTCCCCTGGTAGATCTGTTGGGGGCAGCAGGTGGAGGAACTATGGAAGAAAGCTCATCTGAGCAGTGCCCGTGCAGATATCTATAAAAGAGAGAGAGAGGTCACCAACGGCACGTCGGTGGGGAAGGGATGGTAGCCTTTGGGTGAGGGTAGGGTCACCGATGAGACGTATAGCTTTCTTCTGAATGGAGTCCAGGATAGTGAGTGTCGAAGCGGCAGCAGCACCCCAGATGTGGGAGCAGTATTCGAGGTTTCACCATATTTGTGAAGTATATAAGGTATAGAGCTTAGCTGGTGAAAAGTATTTGCGAGCCCGGAAGAGGAAACCTAATTTCTTAGCAGCCGCCTCTGCAACTGAGGTGACATGTTGGTGCCAATTGAGATTTCGATCCACAGAAATGCCAACAAGTGAAAATGACTCATTACTTTGAATAACTTGGTTGTTCCTTGTGATGTGTCTAGGGCTGGTGTATCTCTTAAGAGAAAGAAAGAAAGAATGAGATTTGATGGGGTTGAATTGTACAAGATTTCGACTTCCCCAGTCTAATGTTTTTTGGAGATCCAGGGAGACAGAACCCTGCATTAATTGGATATAGTTTAGAGGAATGGCCATCCACGACAACAGCAATGCTCCGGTTGGAGAAGAAATTTGCTGTCCAGGTACAGAGTTTTGGTGGTAGGCCATAGGCCGGAAGTTTATTAAGCAGCGCTGCGTGCCATATCTGGTCGAATGCTTTGGCTATGTCTAGAGCGACAATCTGGGATTCACCGTGTAGTTCCATAGACTTGTTCCAAGAATGGGTGACAAAGGAAAGGAGGTCGTCAGTTGATCTGCGCTGACGGAATCCATACTGCCTGTCGTGGATTAGACTGTGTTTTTCAAGAAATTTTAGTAATTCGGTGTTTATATACTTTTCCATCACTTTAGAGATGACTGAAATGAGAGAAATAGGCCTGTAGTTGCTAGGAAGCGCTTTGGATCCTTTCTTGAGGACGAGTTGTACTCGAGCAGTTTTCCAGCTACTAGGGAATATGCCTCTATTGTAAGATGTCTGAAACAGACGAGTCAGGACAGGAGCAAGTTCTGGTGCGCATTTTTTGAGAACAATTGCTGGGATCTCGTCAAGGCCAGAGGCTTTCCTGGTATTAAGAGAAGAGAGCATCTTACGTACCTTTTTAGTTTTGAAAATGATATCCGTCATTTTATGCGCGACATTGGGGACTGTTGGTGGTTGAACATTTGGAGGTGGGTTGAGAGTAGAATTGTCGGCGAACAACGAGGCAAAAAGTTCAGCCTTGCCCAGGGCGGTAGAAACAGTTTCATCCCCTGAGATAAGAGGTGGGAACGTGCTCTTGCAGAAATTATTCCCAATAGATTTAGCAAGAGTCCAGAAGGGTTTGCTGTCCTTGGAGCTTAAGAGGACTTTGTTTTTGATGTGGTTATTAAACGAGTTTTTTGCCTCAGAAAGAATGCGGACATAGCGGTTTCTTGCGTCGTTAAATGCTTGACGGTTTTCTTGACTGGGATTGTGTAGAAGCGTTTTGTGAGCTTTCACCTTTTGAGTGGCTGAAGAGGAGTGTACGTGTAATAAATAATTCCATGCCAGCTTGGATAATTTCGGTGACATTTTGTGAGATATCAAAGGGGTCAGGATGAGAGAAGCAGACAGACGCCATGGAAATGAGGAAAAGTAATCTCGCATTTCCTCCCAGTTCGCGGAGTTGTAGTGCCAAACGATACGTGGGTGTGATGACTGTGTGACCTCGGGTTGCATTGCGCAGGAAGCGGTGACCATGCCATGGTCAGACCGACCGAGGGGGCGGTGACTGATATCCTATAGCATTCAGGATTTGTAGTAAGAAGAATATCCAAGGGATTTGAGCTGTGTGTTGGGATGCGAGGAAAGTAAGTAGGTTGCTGAACCATATTGGCTAAAGAATTGCTGACTGCAAAGGACTCCGCTGCTCTCCCTTGTGGATCAGTTTTTGAAGATCCTAGCCACTCCTTATTATGGACATTGAAGTCACCAAGAATAGCGACCTCGGAGTAAGTATATTCAGAAATCAGATGGTCGGTTTTTTTCAGAAAGGTAGTCAAAGAGCTGGACAAAGTTGTTGTCAGGAGGTGACCGGTAAATGCAACAGATGAATTTAGTTGCAGCCTTGAGAGAGAGTTTTATCCACAGTATGTCTTTTCTTCCAGCTTCTAAATTGGGGAGTCTGGTGCAGGGTAGATTGCTACGGACATATGCGCACACGCTTTCATGCAATCTAAAGGAAGTAAGGAGCTCATACCCCGGGAAATTAAGGCGATTAGTGGCTGTTTTGGCACTGATTTGGGTTTCGGTGAGGAAGAGAAGTTGGGGCCTATTAGCCTGCGGGAATGGTGGACGGAGTTCAGGTTAGAATTTAGGCCACATATATTCGAGAAGGATATGTCAAATTTTTATGCTGGCGCCCCCTGTACACCCCTCTCCCGGAGATCCGAATGGAGGGGTATTTTACCTCCGGAATCTTTTGTACAAGGGGGAGCCATCATCATTTTTGCTTATAAGGGAAACCGACTCATACACCAGAACCGGAAACCGTCCGTTGGGACTTCACCGGCCCCTTGGTGGTACCCCCTCGGGCGTGAAAAAAATCCTTTACTATCATGTAAAGAAAAATTCCACTACCACCTGCAAAGAGAAGGAGCGAGACTTTAGTAGACCATCAGCCCTGGGCGTTATTCCCATTGCCGACAGTCACGCCAGAGGTGGCACGTGGAGTCAGCCTCTAGAAGTCCAGTAGCTAAGTCACGCGTCGATCAATCAAGAGAACGACTAGCCCACGATCAGATTTCGATGAAACTCGGCAAGTGCCTTTATTTTATTAATGGCTTGAATGAGTTCGTTAGCCAGGAAAATCGGACAGGGTTTTCCGGGAAAATTTTGAGTTTTCTTTGGAAAAAAAATTTTTCCCGAAAATTACAAAGCTCTTTTAATGAAATTTCATAGAAAATTGAATTATTCAAATTCTAAATTTTCTTTTGAAATTTTTTTTCTCCGAATATCACAAAGTTATTTAAATGAAATTTGGTGGACATATTACCTTATGGAACACCTTACTACGTACCAAAATTAAACTTTCTAAGTTTATATAAAAGTGAGTTATTCAAGTTTGAAGCATTTAATAAAAATTCACTACCATAACGCACTTGCTGCGTCCCAAACTTTTTTTCTAGGAATGTAACATTAAAAATTTTAACCCGTTGAAAAGAGAATAAAAAGTACTATCAAAATCAATAATAAAATAGGTTGTCATTAAAAACAATATCTATGACGGCATACCAGGTCTGTAAATTAAGTAATGAAACTGACAGCACAGCGTTTGATATGGCAACACTGGAAGCACGAGTTTGAACTCGGTTGAGTCATTTGTTTGTCCGTTGTCGTTATTACCGCTTTCGTAGTGCGTTCTAAAAATGAGCGACATTAATTTCGAGCAACGGTGTGCTATCGGGTTTTGCTTCAGACTTGGGCAAAGTGCAACAGAAATGTTTGCAAAACTTCAACTGGCCTACGGAGACAGTGCTTTGTCAAGAGCCCAGGTTTTTCGGTGGTTTAAGTAATTTTCAGAAGGACGAGAGTCGATCGGAGATGAGGCACACAGCGGAAGGCTTTCAACTGCAAGAACCGATGAAAATGAAGACAGAATCCGCGATCTTGTGCGTTCAGATCGTCGGTTAACGACCAGAATGATCGGGGAAGAGTTGAATTTGTGTCACACCACTGTTCAAGTTTTGACAAATGAATTGGGAATGAGAAAGATCTGCTCGAAAATGGTTCCAAAAACAAAGAAAGCAGGAATAAGCAAATCACAGATCAAAAGCATGCCCATTTGTTTCTTTGATTTCCATAGAATCGTCCACAAAGAATTTGTGGCTCAAGGACAGAGAGTGAATGAACATTTTTACATAGAGATTCTCGAAAGACCCCGGAAAGCGGTCATGCATGTGAGACCAAACATCAATAACAATTGGATCGTGCATCATGACAATGCGCCTTGTCACACAGCAAAATCCATAAACGAGTTTTTGGCCAGTAAAAACATTACTGTGGGTCCTCAACATCCTTACTCACCTGATTTGAGTCCTTGTGACTTTTCGCTTTTCCCAAGATTGAAAATTCATCTCAAGGGACATCATTTTGGGACACTCGAAAACATTCAAAAAGCTGTAACCGACCAGCTGAAGGTTATTCCAGTATCCGCGGTCCAGCACTGCTATGAGGAGTGGAGGAACCGTCTACAACGCTGTGTGGCTTCCCAAGGGAATTATTTTGAGACAAAGTTCAATTGTAATTATATTTAAATAATAAAATTTAAAAAAATTAGTCTCATTACTTAATTTACAGACCTCGTAACTTAAAAAACAAATTACGTAACAAGATGAAAATAATGCAGTATAACGTCAAATTAGTAAAATCGTTATACATTAATAACGAAGTTATCGATTTATTGCTTTATTTACAGACTATATATATATATATATATATATATATATATATATATATATATATATATATATATATATATATATATATATATATATATATATATATATATATATATATATATAGGTTATAATATTTTCATTTTTAGTAGTTTGACGATGTTCAAATAAGAAATACCTTATTGAGAATCGATAATACAGCTGCAAACAAAAGGAAAGCTTCTAAGTTTACTATAAAATGTTTGGCAACAATTTTAATTGTTTTGGCAAATAGTTGACGCAGTTGTTTAGGAAACTTACGGTAATTTTATAATCCAGTCATTGAATTAATAACCTTATCTTAAAATGATATATGAAAACTTGACTAGCAAAACTGACGTAGGTAGGTATCAATTTTTTTATGCTAATCTATTATAAGTTTCTTTTCCATTAGTATATAAATCATATAAGATTTTGTAGCCTTGGATTTAATATTGTATTTTAGTTTTTTGTTATTGTTTTTCTTTGTAATTATATCCGTTGTTTTTACCCTTTCATACAGTGTCGTTTATGTATAAGTATATATTATTATTAATAGAAATACAGTTTACATTTGATATAAAACAAAGTAAAATAATAATTTGGTTTAAAGGTTACTTCTGATTAATAATAATAATAATATTTATTTGCCATCAAGAGATTACATGGCGTGTCAGGTAAATAATATGTATACACATGAACACAGATGGTCAAATATTTAAAATACAATAGTTGTAAAGAACACCACATAAACAACAGGAACAAACCACAAGAAATCAATCTATGTACAAATATACAGACAACTAAACAACACAAAATACACTTGAAGTCCTTAATGAGCTGTTTTGATACCTCTCACCAACCAGTCTCAAAATACTCATCCACTTAATACAGTGTCGTCCGCAGCAGAAGTCTCTTAACCTCTCTGGCAAGTCGTGATTCGGGCATTTCCTTCAAATCACTTGGCAGTTTGTTATACAGCTTCAAACCCAGATAATTTGCACCCAATTGCGTTCTAGCCAGTCTATGGTATGGTATGCTAAAGTTAGACTTCTTTCTGGTATCATAGGTATGTAATTGTTCATTGGCCAGAAATATGTCTTTGTTTTGATGCACATATTTTAAGCAGGCAAAAATGAATACCGATACTACGGTAAGTATACGCTCGCGCTCGAACAACCCACGGCAGCTAGTCGTCCAAGACACGTCGCACAACACACGCAGGGCTTCCTTCTGTTTCAGGAGCACTTGCTGCAAGCCTGGACTGCTCCCCCTCAAAAGCACACCATAACCAGCGACAGAGTGAATGTTGGAAAAATATGCCATCTTGCAGGCCTCTCGGCCCACCACAGCTTTCATTCGCCACATTGTAAAAATAGCCGTAGACAACCTTCCAAGCAGGGACGAGACATGAGCAGACCAGGCAAGGCCATCCTCCAGAATTACACCAAGAAGCCTTATCCTCGCTCCGCCGCTGTGTCCCGCACCCAGCACCAGTCGTTGTGTCTTATTTAAGTTCAGTTTTAGAGAGTTTATTCTACACCACTCATCTGCTTGGTCAAGGCAAGTCCTAGTACGGAGACCCAAATCAATCATTGTTGTTGCTCTGTTAACAAAGCTGGTATCACCGATTGCATCCGATGCAATGTTGGCCGGCAGATCATTCATATAGATGATAAAGAGTAGGGGGCCCAAAATTGAACCCTGCGGAACACCACAATCTACTGTCATCTCATCGGATAACTGTTTATCCCAAAACACAACCTGCCTTCGATCCTCTAGGTAAGACCCAAATAGAGAGAGGGCTCTACCTCTGACACCATAATGTTCACCACCATAACGCTTGCTGCGTCCAGACTTTTTATTGAATCAGGAGTGCAGAATGCATTATGCACACCTCATTCACCGGTAGTGTGTGGGATATAGAGGTACTGTGGGACTCTCGTCCACTAAATTCCGCTACCAGAAATACCGAACCTTGATGCATACCTACGTCGGAATGACTTCACACATGAAATTTGGATTTTGAATGTTTCCATTCTGTTTGCCGCGAGAGCGTTACTGGGTCAGGATAAGCTATGGACGCTTATGCCTTAGTAGGAGTTCCTCATCGTAGTAGGTGGCACTACGGAGAAGAGCATTTGGATGAGAAGCGTCTTTGGCGAAGGGAATGGTGGATAGTTGAGTTATACACTCAAGTATTGATCGCATTTTCAGATCAAAGTGAATCTGTCTGTTTCTGACCAACCATGGCGCTCCGGTAACTATTCTCAGAAATTATTATGGACGGTTTGAAGAGTCTTGATGTGTGTGTCGGCCGCAGTGGTCCATGCGGGGGATGCATATGTCAAGGCTGTCCGGATTATGACTTTGTACATGAGCAGTTTATTGTTCATGGACAATTTGGAATTTATGTTAAGAAGTGGAAAGAACTATGAACAGCGAAGCTTGCCGTCGGCCATGTAACACTTGAATTGCCTGCGTAGGGATTGTACGGAACCCGCACGCCACCCTTAGTACCACTCTGGGCTGCATGCTCTCAATTATCATTTTATATTTTTGTATCTCTATTGTTGGATGCCATACCGGAGTTCTGTATAGTAGAATTGAGTGCACTACTCAGCTGACCAGTAGCCGTTTTGCTGATATTGGGCCTCCCACCTTGGGCATTATCCTACTTAGTGCTGCTGGTCTTCTTTCAGCCTTTTCTTTTGTCATTCGTACATGCTGACCTAAATTGAGCGACTCGCCGATTGTTAGTCCTAGATACACCAGGGTCTTTGCTGGTTTTATCATGGTGTCCTTTAAGCGGATCGAAAAATTGCCCCTGATTTTTAGACCCTTTATAATAACCGCCTATGCCAGCTGGAGTTCTTTGAACGTCATCCATCTGTCCACTCTTCTTAACGTTTCGTTCACTCAAACCCTAAGTGTGTCTTTTTCTGATGGCTCTAGTAGGACTGCTAGGTCAATCGCATAACCAACCAGAGTAACTCCTTTAACAATTTTTAGCTTAAGGATTCCATCATAGATTATATTCCAGAGAATAGGTCCAAGGATGGATCTTTGCGGGACACCCGTTATGACAGTCATCATCTCTCTCCTCGCAATTCTGAACTTTCTGTATAAGAAATAATTGCTTGTGGTGTTTATCGGGTACTCAGCGATATTTCTTCTTTTCAGTTCTTCTATGGTTTTGCCGATCGAGAGTGATCAATGCACACCATTTCTCGCTTGTGTTTTTTACGACTTCTGTGACGTATCTTGCAGCATGTATTGTGGATTTTCCCTTTCGGAAACCAAACTGGCGCCCTGAAAATCCCTCTCCTACTTCCATTTACCTTTTTAGCCTGGCTTTGATCAAATGTTCTAGTAATTTTCCTAGAGTATCCAGCAGGCATAAAGGTCTGAAGGATGACGCTAGCTCTAAGGGCTTATCGTTTCTCCGAAGCAACTCAGCCTTTGCTATTTTACACTCTAGGGGAAACGCTTGGAGTAGTTCATTTATTACGTTTAGCAGCACGTGTGCAGCTATTTTGGCAAGCTCTTTTATAGCCTCTGCTGGTATCCCATCTGGGCCGGGAGCCTTGCCGAATCTCATTTTTTAGCTGCTGCTGTCAACTCCTCTTCCATAAACTCCTCTAGCTCCGCTATCCCATTCGTTTCCCAGTAGTCTGATCGTGTGAGGAAGATGTCTTCCAAAATCCGTCTTCTGGCTGACTTCCCGAGCTTATATGGTCGGGTCTGGGGTCTGAACTGTTTCATCACAATCCGGTAGCTTGCCTCGCAGATGTATTCGTTCAGTTTCTCACACAAGGCTGTCCAGTGGCTCTTCTTGGAACCTGTTTTAGCTCTTTTCTTATCTTGTTTGCTGCTGCAGTAGTAGTAGTAGTAGTAGTACGATTTTTTTATTGTGGGGCGTAGTTGGCGCATCTGCTGACCAAGCTAGTGACTCTCCTGATCCGCTCTATTAGACTCTGGTACTATCTTTGTGACATATCTTCAAGAGTGTAGAGCTGTATTTTCTTCTCATTCTTCCATTTTCCCTACTTCCCCCGTCTGCTTTAAGCGCTTGGGGGTTCGGGCAATCTAGTTGGTTGTTTTCTTCGCTTAACCGGTTTTGGTGTCTCTCATTTACGGTCATAGCCTGTCGGGCAAATTCTATGACCTTTTTCCATGAGCTCTTATCTTTCAACATTATTGGTACCAGGTCGTCGATATTATGTATCTCTACAGAGTTGAGGGTGGTACTTCTCATCTCATCGAACTTTAGGCAAACACAAATGCGGTGTTCTACCGTGCCCTTTTCCTTGCAGTAGATACATCTGCTCTCGTTCTCGTCTAAATTTCCCATGTGTTTGGCGTATGATCTGAAGTATCCGTGGCCTGTAAGTATTTGAGTGAGCCAGAAATTTATTTCTTTATGGTCGCATTTGATCCACCCTGTCAGATTTGGGATCAATCTTTTGGATGACGGCCAAAGAACTCCAGCTCGCCCCTACAAAGACAGAGGGCCCAAAAATCAGGGACAATTTTCGTTTCGCTTAAAGGACACCATGATAAAACCAGCGAAGACCCTGGTGGATCTAGGAATAACAATCGGTGAGTCACTCAATTTTTGCCAGCATGGCAAAAGTAAAGGCTGAAAGAAGAATAGTAGCACTAAGTAGGATAATGTCCAACGTGGGAGGCCCAATATCAGCAAACACGACTACTGGTCAGCGGAGTAGTGCACTCAATTCTACTGTACGGAGCGCCGGTATGACATCAAACAATTGAGATACAAAAATATAAAATGATGATGGAGAGCATACAGCGCAGAGTGTTACTAATGGTAGCGTTCCTGTTTCGTACCTTTTCTATGCACGCAATTCAGGGGTTGACGGGCGTCGTGCCGATAGACCTGTTAGTGGAAGAAATATGTTTCCTACATTAGGCGAGGGGAGTGAGACTAGAAGAAGCTAAGCTAGCTTCCAGAAGCCGAACGATGGAGAAATCGCAGCAAAGATGATCCCAAAACACCACGAAGGTACAATGGACAAAAAAGTAGTAGTAGTAGTCGTAGTAGTTATCCTGCTTGACGATGCCGTAAAAGGCGAAACCGGTTGCAGTAAACAAAACAAGCATTTGCAAAAGCAAAGAAGAAGAATCTACAGCTGTATTTAGTTTAGAATTTATGTTATTTTTATAAAATATAATTTAACAACATATTTATGAAAACTAAAAAATTTCACCTTCAATTATATAAATTATTATTAAACTTAAACGCTGCTGATAGTAAACATCCTCTGTATATGAAAAGCATGGTGACTACATAATCGATATGCATTTCCTCTCATAAATGGGTTACCACATATTTAGCATTCAACGTTCGCATATTAATCACTTGCGTTTTTTTATATTCAAATAATGTCGGTATGCCTAATTCAGATTTAAAATGACAAATAGCTATCGCGACTACATGATATACTCCCTCACCATAAAATACAAAAAGCCTGGATGCAGCAAGTGCGTTATGGTAGTGAATTTTCATAGAAATGATCTGGCACAAAATATTTTATTATAACTTTTTTTTCTTGTAACATAGAAATCTAAATTTTAGTGTATAGTACTTTTTATATCGTTAACATACCTATCAAATTTGGTTATCATACCTTTTTCATTTTTTGAGATATTTTTTTTTTCGAATGAAAACTCAAAATTTTCCCGGAAAACCTTGTCCGATTTTCCTGACTAACAAGCTTATCCAAGCCATTTACAAAAGGAAGGTACATGCCAAATTTTATCAAAATCGGCCCATTATTTTTTGAGTTATCGGTGTGATACATATATATATATATATATATATATATATATATATATATATATATATATATATATATATATATATATATATATATATATATATATATATGTATATATATATATATATATATATATATATATATATATATATATATATATATATATATATATATATATATATACATACATTATTTTTTTTCAAGACTAAGTAGACTTGAACCAATGTCTTACTAAATTCTGACACGCTACGACACCCTGGAATTATGCCAGGCCGAGAAATTTTGGCGCTTGCCTCGTATGCGCCGAATTTTTGGTAATTAGGGGATCCACAGTGAGACAGCAAAATCCCAACTATCTGAAACTTTTTTATTTTTCAAAAATCCAAAACCCGTTTTCACAGGTAACAAAGGCAACATATCAGTGTACTGAAAGGGTTTATTCAATTTTTGAAAATAACTTACATTAGGAACGAATTAAGGAAATTTTACTCTTAGTTTCATTGGGTAGATGTCTGTTTTCAAAATAATAATCTCACAAAATGCGCCCACTCCATTACTGAAATTATTGTCTTTATTGTTGAAAACCTATATTCCTCATTCATCACAACATATCAATTTCAGATCAAAACCCTGGTTCAATAAAGCTTGCCAAAAAACAGTAGTGACTAAAAATTCTGCCTACAATCTCAAGCACAAATTAGAGCCACGAAACTCACAACAGACAATTTCTCAAGCCGAAAATGACTTCCACCAATCAAAAAGGGACAAAGTCATCTCTGGTACAAACAATACCCGACGTTTTTGGTCTATGGCAAAAGTTATAGGTAGAAAATTCACCACCAGCTCCTTTCCTCTACTGACTTCAAATGGTGGAGTATTCGTTGTATCGTTAAAAGAAAAGGCCGATCTATTCGCCCATGTATTTGCTTCTAGTTTTACGCTTTATCTACAGGGAAAGGGACAAAGTCGTCCCTGGTTCAAACAATACCCGGCGCTTTTGGTCTAGGCAAAAATTATAGGTAGAAATTTTACCACCAGCTTATTTCCTCCACTGGCTTCAAATGATGGAGTATTGGTTATATCGCCAACAGAAAAGGCCAATCTATTAGCCAATGTATTTGCTTCGAGTGTTACGCTTAATCTACAGGGAAAGGGACAACGTCATTTCTGGTTCAAACAGTACCAGACGTGTTTGGTCTATGGCAAAAATTATAGGTAGAAATTTCACCACTACGTCCACTGACTTCAAATAATGAAGTATTCGTTCTATCGTTAAAAGAAAAGGCCTATATATTCGCTCATGTATTTGCCTCTAGTGCTACGCTTAATATACAGGGAGCGCACCAACCATTTCAGCTGCACAGACAAAATGGAAGAAATATTTTCTAATCATCGTACTGTTGAGCACATATTGCAAAAGGTAGACATCGAAAGGGCATCAGGATCCGATGGAATCCCAGCAACAATTCTTAAAATGTGTGCTTCTGAACTGACTCCAATTTTATGTCGCCTTTTTTCAATATATACGATGGAAGTATTTCCATCTTTCTGGAAACAAGCTACAGAGCTAAAAAGGGAGACGAATCCGATGTGAGGAATTACCGTCCAATTTTTATTCTACCACTTTTGTCTGAACCTATGGAAAAAGTTATCAATTGAGAGCCTGTAAAATACTTCGAAAAAAACTAAGTGATCGCCAATACGGTTTTTGTGAAAACTGTCCTATTGGCGTTATTCTAACATACGTCACTCATCTTTGGACTTCTGTTTTAGAAAAAATTGAAGAAGATCACGTAATTTCATTGAATATTTATAAAGAATTCGATCGGGTCTAGCATGCGGCATTTCTCCATAAATTACAATTTTGCGGATTGCCTTTGAAACTATGCCTATAATAATTTAGTTTTCTCAAGGAGCGCTCATTGCATGTTGTTGTCGATTGTATTTAATCAATGAATCAAAAATTAATGCGGGTGTTCCACAGGGTTCCGTTTTGGGTCCCACACTTTTTATTTTGCATATAAATGACCTTCTGTCAACAAAGATTCCGATCCACAGCTTCGTTCATTATAGTAATCTTCATGGCACGTTCTTATCGACTCGCTCAAGATCTGCTGCTAGTTCTTTATCAACGTGAGTCGAAGTAAGCAACTCCCTGATGATGACCTTTTTAAGATTCTCAGCCAAGACTCTGCAAATCTGATTATGTTTAATGCCTCAGAAATACACAATGGCCTCTTTTCTAGAAAGAGTGACTTTCCAGGGCCAGGCGTTCAGTTGGCTGGCAAAATACTGCCCACAAAATCCACAATATCTACATTGGGTATACCTGTTGCAGGGGATCTTTGCTGACACTTACACGTTTCCAATATTGCTTAAGCAGCAGAACAGAAGCTTGGGTTCCTGTTTAGAGTTGAATGTTTGTTTTCAGCACAGCAGCTTTTGACGCTGTATAAAACATAGATACGTCCACAGTTGGAATATTGTTCTTATGTCTGTGGTGCTCCCGCAAAGACAACCTTGTCCCTCCTAGATTCTATCTAGAAAAGAGCTGTTCGCCTTATAAGAGATTAATCTATTACAGCAAATCTCACTTCCCTCAACCACAGGACAATAGTTGGAGATCTTTGCCTATTCTATCGATATTACTATCGACATTGCTCCTTGCAAATTACTTCGTTAGTATCTCCACTTGCCACCTTTCACCGACCAACTCGTTTCAGTAAAAAATCACACGCTTTTAGTGTCAAATTACCCAACGGCCGAACGGTACATTACGAATCTGCGTTCTTTCCTAGAGCATCTAAGCTTTAGAATTCCCTGCTGGTATACACATGTATTTCCGAAGACATAAAATTTCCCACTATTCAAAAAGCAAGTAAACACTAATCTTGTAGCACAACAATCAAGTCAACGATGTCTTAGAGACACATAGGCTTTGCGTTTCATAAACTATACCATAAAAAATAATAAAAGAATCAACCCATTGTAGTATGTCTCGCTGTGACCCACGGTATTCCAGAATGAGACATGACATGGTTTACACTAAGACATGGGCTACTGTACATGTCATGACCTTAGGTTTGTTACTAAGAAGTCGTGTACCATTGGGTTGGGTGGAAATATACTAGACTGGTTATTGTCTTTTTAAAGAGACAGAAGATTATTTGCATCCTTACGTGGTCACAGCTCTGGTGTATGCAGTTAGGAATACCGCAAGCTTCCGTTCTGGGACCATTAATATTTATTACATTTATAAATTATCTACCATATTTTCTCAAATCTGGTTTCAAAGTGATTTTTGTAAATTTCCTAAGTTCAGCTGTTGCCAATGACTCTCCCCAAGTGTTCCAGGAAAAACTTCAAAATGCCTGTAAGAATTTCAATGGTGTCAATGGTTTTAAGTGCATTTAAACCATCTTTTATGTATTTTAATAGAAGAACTGCTTGGTCACCTTGAAAATACTTTTCATTAAATGCTCCCAATTTAAGGCAGCACAATGCACTAAAGTGTTTATTGATGAAATATGCGTTGGGCAAATCATGCTGATAGTGCTGTATGAATAAAACCTTTTAGGCATTTTTCAGTTGCGGTAAACCTTTAACACAGAAACTCCCCTTCTTGTTTATATCGCTCTGGTAAAGTATGTTTTATCACATAATGTAATTCTTTGGGAGAATTCCATCCTCGTCAATAGAACTCTTATACCATAAAAAATAATTTTAAGCCATATAAAGTTTGCATCCTATGCAGCCGTGCTGTGTTTTTGTCCAGAGCAAGGTTATGGCCATCTATACTATATTTATATATAGGAGTGTTTATGTTGCCAACATCTGCATCTGTTTCAAAACAACTCCTCTAATCATGTATACAATACTCGGGGCTATACATACCTACGTTTGGTGGTTCATGGGAGCAGTAGGTATGAGCGGTCTGTTGCCTGCTCTGGGGTCAAGTATTATAGCAAGTAACCAAATGCACTAAAATAAATCAATAGCTATAAAAGTTACAGAACAAGCTTGAAAAAAGACTTTGTTTTTTGCAAAAATTTCGCAATGCTAATGACCTGTGATGTTGATAGTGTTTTTCGTATAATACATTATATTTTTTCACAGTTAGTTTGAAATATATAGATATTAGATATTAATGTACTATGTCACGTTGTTTGCACATACAGGTTGTCCATTGTAAAAAGTTGCAACATGGTTTTTTGAAAGCTGCTCAGAATTTCGAAAAATCCTAAAACGATTGTACTTGCGATGGGGACACTTTCTTGAACCTTAGGAGAATTTGTAGCATTTAACCACTAGCGGGGGTAAGTTACGCCCACTTAATTTGAATAGAGAAGGTAGGTCTAGTGACACCTTGTTGAAAAGGTCTTTTCATTCTCTATTGAAAGCTGTAATTTTAAAATCTACCGATTGTTTTGTAGATATTTTCTTCCGAAATATAAATAACATTTTTTGTACTAAATTTATTTTAAAGTGTTGTTAATTTGAAGTTCATTTAATACCGAAATGACGTACGCTATTCCAGAGCTCGTTAAAATTATGTAAATTTATTATGGAAATAATCGGTTTAGTTGAGCAACTGCTTGCATTTTTAATGAAATCCATCCAGATAAAAATGCAAGTGATGTTCATGTTTCGAGAATATTCCGAAAATTTGAAGAAACTGCTTCCGTTTGCAATCAGAAACACAAGCGAGGGGGAGTTTAAGGGACAAAGCAACGATAGTGGGTGTAATAGGACAACTTGAGCAAAATAAAGATCAGAGCAATCGTCAATTATCTGCAGCAACGGGCATAGTTCGATCCGGTATCCACAAAATTTTGCAGACCTACAAATACTATCTATACAAAATGAAGTTGCTACATGAGTTGAATCAAGATGATAATGACAGGAGGCGGCAGGAGGGTTCAATTTTGTGAAGACATGAGTAAAAGAATTATAAATAATCCGGGGCTGCTCTATAACAATTGTTTTTCTGACAATCGCACGTATTTGTTAAACGGAGCTATCAACAGACATAACTGACGCTATTTAGTGACACAAATCTTCACTTGTAAAGGGAATCCCATACCTAAAATCCAGAAAAATTGAACGTTTGGGCAGGGATTATAGAAAATCGAATTGTTAGTCCAATTTTCGTTCCTGGTAATTTAATTCAATAGATGTATTTTAATTTACTGAAGAATGAAATATATGTTTTAAAAACCGAAAAAGCCTCGATGGTCCAGGGGCAGGAACGTGTGTCTCTGAACCGAAGGGTACTGGGTTAGATTCTCAAGGTTTCCCTTTCACTACCACCTTTTTCATCACCACCACCACCACCACCTTTTACTTTTTCAGCACAAACTGTATTAAACTACCATCAACCGAGGTTGGATATTAGCAACTTAGATGTCTGCACGTTCCGCTGTTCGGAGAGGGCGTAAATCCGTCAGTCCAGTGTCCATGCAATGTTGGGCACGTTAAAGATCCCTACCTTCCTTACATAAAGGCATGAGTTCGGCATTATTTTGGAGATAGTGAGGTGAAACTGGCGTCGGTGATTGGCCATAGTCGCGGAAATAGGCCGACGTTAAAGTAAAAGAAGAAAAACCGAAATATTGGAAAATGACTTTGATTACCTACATTTTCAGCAAGATGGTGCCCCTTCTCATTATGCAGCTATGGTTAGGAGATTACTGGATAATAGCTCATATAAAGAAGATGCAATGTTGAAAATTTACGAAGCATGTTCCGAGATTAAAGCCAGTTTGTAATTCAGTTTTCTCTAATTGTTTGTTTTAGATCAGTAGATAGGAAGAAGAGGTTCTATTGAATGGTCAGCTAGACCTTCAGACCTAAATTCCCTTGACTTTTTCTTTGAGGATATTTAAAAATCGGGGTCTTTCAAACTCAACCACAAGATCTGCAGGAACTGGGAGAGGGAATTACTACTGAATGTCACAGAATAAACCCGGAGATGTTAGAAAATGCCAGAAGTGGTTTTAATCACAGACTGTATTATTGTATGGAATTACTAAATTAAAAATACAATTGCTGATTTCTTTTTTCCAAAACATCCAAATCCCTTTGCTCATAGTTAGTAGGAACTGGAGTTCAATATTAGTGGAGCCACACATCCTAAAAGAGAGCTGTAATTGCGGTTTAAAACTATCTAATTCTAATGGCAGTCTTAAACACTGAATTGATAATATTATTTTAGGGTCTTATTTTGAAGTTTTGAACGCAATTGTCTAAAAAACTTGGATTTAAAAATTTTAGCTTTGAATAGAGAATCACTCGGCATACCTTTCTTATTCAAATTAATGGGGTGGAAGTCACCCACACTAGTGGTTAAATGCTACAAAATCTGTTAGGGTTCAAAAAACTGTTCCACTCGTAAGCAAAATCGGCTTGTTTAGGTTTTTCCATATTCTGAGCTGTTCTCAGGAAAACCCTGTTGCACCTTTTATAATGGAAAATATGTATACAGGGTGCCCCAGATAAAAGTAACTACATGGGGATTGCGAAAACGGTAAGAGATACAATTTTGGTTAAATGGGAGAAAAGTTGCGCTATTTTGAGCCTAATCAGATGCTGTATCGAAATTACAAATATCTGCAGGGGTTTTCAAAATATCGAGCAAAAACTAAGAATAGTGTTTTTCGAAAAATTAAAATATGTTCGCCATCTTGTACACAAATTTAATAAAGTTTGGTATGTCAGGTTAGATGCATTCTCGCAACAATTAGAACCGTAGACCGGTTTCGCTCTCATTAGAGCTCTTCAATACGGCATACTAATTGTAGCAAAAATGCACCTATAAAGTAATACGGCTATAGAAGCCAGCCTTTCAACACTAAGTGAGTGGTGGACGTGCCGCCACCTAGTTGCGGAACCAAGTAGTATGTTGTCACGCCAGCTCCAAATAACACAATATATTAGGGTAGAAATGGGCCAGGGCTGACAATTTTCTAAATTGTTAGTTAGTTGTATACAGTCTCAATTTTTTAACACTTTGTGTTATTTGAGCTAGCGTGACAACATACTACTTGGTTCCGCAACTAGGTTGCGGCATGTCCACCACTCACTTAGTGTTGAAAGGCTGGCTACTATGACCATATTACTTTATAGGTGCATTTTTGCTACAATTAGTATGCCGTACTGAAGAGCTCTAATGAGAGCGAAACCGGTCTACGGTTCTAATTGTTGCGAGAATGCATCTAGCCCGATATACTTTTTCCCTATATAAGGGTAGAAATGGGCCAGGGCTGACAATTTTCTAAATTGTTAGTTAGTTGTATACAGTCTCTATTTTTTTAACACTTTATGTTATTTGGAGCTGGCGTGACAACATACTACTTGGTTCCGCAACTAGGTGGCGGCACGTCCACCACTCACAGTGTAAAATTTGGTAGTTTTGTATTAGCGCCTACGATAAATCGAATAACGTTATCGAATTTTTTCTAGGCCTTCTAGTTTTTTTGCAATCATAGCCAACTTTGTTACTTCTTACGGCCGTCATAACGGATTTATACGTCATTAAATAGAGCATAAATAGAGCCTCCCAACCATGTATAACAAGCCTATCTTTGGATGACGGAAAATGTAAATTTATTAGAAAAACAGTTTTTCACTTACTTGGCTGTGAAACAAATGTCGTAATTGTGTTTGTTGTCATAGCTATGTAATTATCTGTCAAAACTGTGTCATTTATTAGCTTTTATCTGTAAGAGTTTTCAAGTTTGTCAAAAAATTGTGATATTTTTTAGTTACACTACCAATTAAATTTAACATGGAAGGGTTTTCAAATTGGGAAAAAGCGGATATGTATAATTGTTTCATTTTGTACCATAGGAACGCTGAACGAGCTCAAAATATGTACTTTCAGCGATATCCAGAAAGCCGGCAACCAGGTTTATCGACCTTCAGAATGCTTAGGAATAATTTAATTACCTGTGGCTCCTTTAAAAACACAATCGAAATAGAGTGCCTAATGAAAATATTGTTGTGCAAAGTGTCATCGACAATCCTCGTACCTCCCTTCGTCAAGTCGAAAATAATGTTGAAGTGCCTAAATCAACTGTTTAGAGAATTGTTAAAAATTTAAGTATCGTCTATATAAAACACATAGTGGTCAAGGACTCCGAGGTGGTGACTTAGAAAGGAGAATATTGTTTTGCAATTGGTTCGTAGAGAAATGCCAAGAAAATCCTCAATTTCCGCTTGAGGTACTGTGGTCTGATAAAAGCAGATTTACAAATTGCGGGATATTTAACAGACAACGTGCATTGGGCAGCTCAAAATCCGTTCTTAAATCGTGAGGTGCACCATCCAGTTAGGTGGGGTTTTAATGTATGGCTAGGAGTCACAAACGGACACGTATTATTTAACATTTTTCATACTAATTTGACTGCACCTCGACATCTTGAAATATTACACAATTACGTCGCCCAAACTTTAGAAAATTTGCCTCTTCAAGATGTAGCGATAGGATACATGTGGTTCCAGCAAGATGGAGCACCTCCACATAATGCAAGAATTATAAGTGACTATTTGCATCAGCAACATGGAAATAACTGGATCGGAAATCGAGGTCCGGTTGCTTGGCCTGCACGCTCGCCGGACCTTTCGCCTCTTGATTTTTGCCTTTGGGGATACTTAAAGGATAAAGTTTATTGTACTTCCCATAATACGGTAGAAGAACTTGAGACAGAAGTTGTTCAGGCCATAGAAGAAATGCCTGGACAAATGGTTAAAGATGCATGTATGTCTCTCATTCATCGATGCAGGACGTGCAGTAAGAACAACGGTGGAATTTTCGAACATTTACTTTAATTTACTTTATTACAATGCTTTGTTATCGCTTTTTAGTTTAGTTTTAAGGTTTATTATAAATAATGTTTCAGTTGTTAACTTTAGTATCAGAAATAAAAGATATCTAAGAAATTGCATTATTTTTTGGCCAAAGGTGTCGTTTGGTTTCACTGCAAAGTAAGTAAAAAACTGTTTTTTTTTAAATTTGCATTTTCCGTGATCCAAAGATAGGCTTGGTATGCATGGTTGAAAAGCTCTATTTATGCTCTATTTAATGACGTATTAAATCCAGGTCTAAATGCTCCCATTGACTTCACACTAACTTCCTATTTCCCTTGCAACTGTAAAGACGAAACCAGTTGCATAGAAATTATGGTGAAGCCAGTGAAGAAGCCTCTACGTCTGCATTTAATATGTAACGGGTTCACCAAATTAGGAAATCACCAATAATTAAGTAAGAAGATTACCTAATCTGTCAATTACTCCCTATATGTGAGGATTTAATTGAAAGCAGCATACATAAATACTTACCCATGTATGTAATACCAGGTATGAGGTATCATTTTGTAACCTCGGTCGATATATTTTGATAATGGTGTTCCATTTTTTCAGTCAGCTGCAATGGGTCATACAAATAACTTGTTAGCCAATTCTACGATAAAAATTTAAATGTAAGTGAAAACACACATGACAGGAGCGTAAATCATCACTTGTTTTGTCGGAGATCACGTAAAACATCATAAAGTAAATAAAATTAAAACGTGAATTGTTGACTTTCGTGTTAGTGATTTTAAGGTCATATATTGGAATACCTTACTTGTTAAAAGGTTGTGAGAATTTAACATGGATACTTTATTTAAAAAAATCAAAATAAATGGATGTGCAACATCTTTGGTAAGTAAGAAAAAATAATTTCTCTCGGTTACTGGCTTCCATTGTGGGTATGTGTAATTTTTTCATGAAAGTTATTAATGTTATGGAAGATAGAGATTGGAAAACCAAATGTTTGTATATAAATACAGGGATGTTTATAAAATGGCACACACGATATGAAACCACAGTATGAAACATCTATGGTTGCCTCTAAATCTGGTTTTATTATTTTCCGATTCCTCTTATTTTAGATGTAGGTTGATTAGTTGAACGGTACAGGGAAAACAAGGATGAATATCCCAAAAAGGAGTTTTAGAGAAAAACTGTTTTTAGTGAATTTTCTTTAAAAAAAAATCACTAATGAGGAGATCCCGACTTTTGAATTTTTAAAAAATTTCTTTAAATGAGCGCTAATTAGGCCCCCCAGAACACATATCCGGGGTGAGTTTCAATTATATATATATATATATATATATATATATATATATATATATATATATATATATATATATATATATATATATATATATATATATATATATATATGTATGTATCACACCGATAACTCAAAAAATAATGGGCCGATTTTGAATAAATTTATTTTGCAAATGGCTTGGATAAGTTCGTTAGCCAGGAAAAATCTGCCCAGGTTTTCTCGAAAAATTTTGTGTTTTCTTTCAAAAAGAAATTTATATCTCCGTAATTAACAAAGTAAGGGCAACCAAATTTGGTACTCGGGTTTATATCCTTATAGGTAAGTTACCTACCAAAATTTAGCTAATAGGTCGAAAGACAAAAAAGTTATAGGCATTTAAAGAAAAATAAATTGGGGTTTTCCTCAAAACGTCAAAGTTGCGATTTAAAACGCCAAAATCGGCAACATTAAGGCAAATAACTTGAATCTAATACGGGCTATGGAAATCAAATGTCTCAAGAAGGGTGTTTTACCAACCCTGAAGTCTTAGTTTCAACCGTCATTGTCCTTCATTTTACTAAAATGTTTCCAGAAAATTCATTTCAAATAGACCCTTTCTCTGATGCTTGGCAGTAGTCTTAGCTATAGAGTTTATCGTTTAATGGTATATAATTTTTGTCGAATTTTCGTAAAAAATCAATAAAGCTCAATATATCCGTTATTATACAAGATATCAAAAAAAATTGTATATATTAATTATAGGGTGTCTTGAGCTACATCTTAAAAAAATATTTCTACAATCACAGGCTGGCCCATAAGTCGTTGGTGCTACAATTTTTTTATTTATTTTTAATCAAACACGCCTTATGTTATTGCATTTTCTATCGAAATATAATGCATGTTTGTAAGAAAAGAAATTCTGGATGCAGCAAGGGCGTTATGGTAGCGAATTTGGATCAAATGCTTCATACTTGAATAGTCCAATTTGCTATTAACCTATAAGGTTGACCAAGAAACGAGTTTTTCCGGGAACACTTTAGTTTACTTTTGGAAATTTTTGTACATTTTCACACAATAAAGTTATTTTTATGAAACATGGCACATTGTTTTTATTATATAGGTTATACTGGTAACCAAAATTGATGCCTGCTTTCTTAAAAAAAGAAAACACACATATTTGCAATAAAAATATTTTTATGAAAATTCACTACCATAACGCACTTGCTGCGTCCAGAGTTTTTAAATTTGAAGACTTCTACAATCTTTGTTGCAAAATATATTTACATACTTCCAATATCTTTTATTTACTGTATGCTAGTGTTAACTTTTTTGTTGCTTGCTGACAGTACTGATTTTGCTTAATGATGGCAAAAAATTAATATGTTATTAGAAGTAATACAAATAATGTGGGGGAAAACTAATGTAACATCAATAATGTACTAAAAACTTCATTTATTCGAACTAAGAACATATAACTTTAATTTTACGTATAAAAGTGTGATACAAAAAAAAATTGTAAATCATTATGCGAAAACCCATACAGGGCGTTTCAAAAAGTAGTGATGTAGTAGTAGTAGTAGCAGTAACATTTTCAAGAAGTCCATTTACGCGAATTAAGAATACTGCAAATTGAGGGCCAAAATATAGAACAACTATGGATAAATAAAGAAGTATACACAAAAAGATAGAGGGCGTTTCAAAAAGTGGTCATGTACCTAACAATCAAAATGTACTGAAATAAACATTATTTATTCAAACGAAGAGCACATGACTATGATTTTAGGTTAGACATATATCGCGACAATATTATTAAAAAACATACAGCGCATTTCAGAAGGTTTTACCTATATACATTTTATATCTTTTGGTGTATGAAAAAAAAAGAAACTGAAATGTCTTCATCTACAGCAGTTTGCTTCTAACTTTTAAAATTTTCAAAGTACGCACCTTTTTAGGTTCTGAAGATTTCGGAACTTCTTCAGAGATATAGCAATTTCTTCATGGTATTTCAAAGTAGCCAGTTCAAATTGGTCAGCAGGCAACAAGTCTGGGTTTTCTGCTTTCTTCTAGGCGGTACCATTACAAAAATCATGCAAGGTCCATTATATGATTCAAGATATTCTATCATCGTTGGCATTTCAGTATATATTGTAAGTTCCTTGAGCGGCCTACTTTCAAATGGAGACTCCTTATAGAAGGATTTTATAAGGTGATCCGTCCATGATCGAAAAATAGCTTGCATTTGAAAAGCAATGAAATGAAATGAACCGGGTTTACTCCTGGCACTCAGAATTTGTTCATTTCACTCACATGGAAGTTCGATAGTTGCTTTTTGGTTAATTAAATACATATTCAAATTCCAGATATTCTCTGATAGTTGTGTCATCCAAAAAAATAAAAATAAAGTGAAATGGGGTAGATGCTACCTCATCCAAGCCCTTCTTTGCAGCAGTTTAAGTGTAGGTATAAAAATATGAAGCTGCATTAGACAGTACATGAGGATTATATGAATAAAATGAAAGCTCGAAAAAACCGCGTGCGCAGAATAGCTCAACGCACCGGAAACCCCACCGACAAACGAGACGCAAACAGACTCTTCAAACAAGTACGATCCGCAACAATCGTTGGGAGGAGCGCCTGCAAACCCTGTCTACCCAAGACAATTCCATCTGGCAAATGGCTAAAGCCCTTCGCTCCCAAAAATTTCCGATATCCCCACTTCACGGCCGTAACGGCGTCGTATACACGGATGCGGAGAAAGCTACTGCATTCGCAGATCATCTGGAGTTGCAATTCAGCTCGAATTATAACAACGTTGATCTGTCGCACGTAGCAAGAACGCACCGCTATGTCAGGAGTGCGCTTCGCACCACCCCAGACACAACTATCGAGCCCACAACTTTCGAAGAAGTTTCCCAAATAATCAAATCATTAAAAAATAGGAAAGCTCCGGGATACGATGGAATCTCCAACGTAGCCCTGAAAAACCTCCCCCGCAAACCGTGCTATTCCTAGTTACGATTATGAATGCCATACTGCGATTTCAATATTTTCCTTCCATGTGGAAACTTGCTGATATTATCGACATCCCGAAACCCAGCAAAGATCCGCTCAGAACTACCGGCCCATTAGCCTACTACCAGTCATCGGCAAAATCGCCGAAAAAGCTAGCTCCATTCACCTCAGAAAATAATATCCTCCCGTATGAGCAATTCGGATTCAGACACCAGCACTTCACCACAGACCAAGTCCTACGTGTGGTGGAAAACATCACCGAAGGATTTAATAAAAACAAGTCAACTGGTGCAATATTTCTTGACGTTGCTCAAGCCTTCGATGGGGTTTGGCATTCGGGCCTCCTAAATAAACTTCCATCATTTAATTATCATCTCCCTCTGATTCTGCTAATCAGGTCATACCTGAAACAGAGGAAGTACCATCTCAAGCATCTGGGAGCCAGATCTAGAACATACTCAGCCACGGCTGATCTCCCACATAGTTCTGCTATCTCCCCTCTACTGTACAATATATTTGTCGCAGACATTCCGACAGCCCCCCTAAACGTGACATACGCACTGTACGCAGACGACACTTCCATCCTCAGCAGCTCCACTCAGCCGAGGATAATAGCCGAACGACTTCAGATCGCCGTAGTCGAGCTGCAAGCATGGTATAGGAAATCCATTCTAGCCATAAACCCCGATAAATGTTCAGCTGTCCTATTTTCCAAGAGGAGACACACACCTCACGAACACGTATCATTAGACAACCGTCTAATTCCCTGGCAAGATTCCGCCAAATACCTCGGGGTTTTGCTCGACAAACATTTAACATGGCGCCCCCATGTCGATCACGCCCGAAAAAAAGCCTCGATGTTCATCTCCAAGCTGTCCCCACTTCTAAATAGAAATTCCAAATTGTCCATTAATAATAAGTTGTTCATGTACAAAGTCATCATCTGGCCAGCCTGGACCTATGCATCACCTGCATGGGCCACCGCGGCCGCGACACACATCAAGACCCTTCAAATCATCCAGAACAAAATTCTGCGAATGGTTACCGGAGCGCCATGGTTTGTCAGAAACAGTCAGATTCACTCTGATCTGGAAATACCTTCGATACTTGAGTTTATAACTCAACTATCCACAACTCAGTTCGCAAAAGCCGCTTCTCACCCAAATGCTCTTCTCCGTAGCGCCACCAACTACGATGAGCAACTTCCACATAAGCATAAGCGTCCAAAGATTATTACTGTTAATTTTTGCAATCAATTTTAAAACCACAGAATTTTTCAATAGAGGATAAAAAGATCTTTCAAATGAGGTATCACAAGTGTCTACTTCCTATTTGAAAATTTGTAAGTTACAACTGTCACTCGAAGAGGGTTGAATATAGCGGTGAAATTTTCACGTTGCAGACTGTCATTTTTTTATCTTATATTGGACTGTTTCGTTTCATGAAGAAAATTCACTAATAGAGAGGTAAAGTTGGTGAGTCCTTCGGAAATTTTTTTGAAGTGAGCGCAAATTAGGGTCTCTAGAACCCATATCTAAGGTCCGTTTGAATTTTGATATGTTTATATATTATATATTCATGTATCCGAGCGATAACCTAAGACCGCCGACGAGTCCGTAAATCAGTCATAACGGACATTACTACCCCCCCCCCCCCCCCATATACAACACTACGCTATATTTTTGAATATATTAGAATAACTTGAATGAAACTAACTATACATGTAGCTAGCAATGGTGTGAATAAACATCTGTTGTAAATTTTAGATAATTTGGTTCACAAAATTTGAAGTTTTTTCCAAATTAAAAATATAATCTGAAACCCATGAAATGAAACGACTGAACTGGTTATAGTGCAATGCCTCACAAATACAGAGTAGTTAGCTGCGATGCGTAGCTTGATATGTACTATAGGAGCAAACAATAATACAAATAACACTAGTAAAACATACTGCCCGAACTAGCGACCGAGAAATCTCGGCTACTAAAATCCCAAAAACAGTTTCCAACGCTATGCCCTTACGCGAAAGTACACCAGACCACTCTCGCACGACATTAGAATGACAGATGATATAAAATTAAAAATAATGAGATTGTAAAAGTTATTGTTTTTTAAGTGGGAGATTCAATACTTTTTAAAATACACCTATTCGTATCTTGATGAACGGCCCCAATTAAAGTTTGAGACTGAAAATGTAGCATATAGTGGAACGATTAAGGTTTAAGGAAGACAATAAATATTTTTTTACTATCGTTTTATAAAGAAAATATGACTTTTTTGCCAAATCATAATTTATAAAGCTTCATATTATAGAAAAATATGAGAAGATACGAAAGAATTTACTAGATATTGTAAACAAAATAGGTTCACGTCTCTATAAAAATTATTTTAAACAGTTTATTTCTGTAATTGTCGGTTTATCTTAATTTACTCTTAGAATATAATACCGGGTAAACAAACTTTATTAGCTATCACCCGTAGAGAAGGGGTATAGTGTTTGCTTGACACAAAGGCGACCCGGGTTCTAATCCCGCGCGATGCACACGTAACGTTTTGTTTTGTTTCGCTAACTTTAATATTTGGTAGAGAGCCTCGGTTGTCCAGGGGTAAGAACGTGTGTTCTGAACCGAAGCGTACTGGATTCGATTCCCAAGGTCTCCCCTTTCATTTCTTCAGTACATACTCTAAAATTAACATCAACCGAGGTTGTGGCATTGTATTTGAGAAGTTAATTATCTGCACGTTGCGCCTTTCGTTAAGCCGCCCGCAAATTGAGTTTTTGGCATTTTTCTCAAACGGAGCTAAAACAAAAGATCAAATATTTTTTGATAATAGAAAGATATCGATAGTAATACTTTCAAAAAAATTCTCCGAATCAGCTTGTGTTAGGACCTTTAAAACCGATCACCAAGGTCGGTTTAAATTTAAAGTATTAATTTTTGTAATATGCCGTATTTATAGTGCACAATTCTTATGAAAACTCACTACGATAACGCATTTGCTGCGTCACAAAATTTTATAAATATGCACAATAATTAAGTTACTGGATTTATTTGTGAATTTTCTTGAAAAAATTCACTAATGAGATCCCGACTTTTGAATTTTGAAAAAAATTCTTCAAATGAGCGCTAATTAGGCCCCCCAGAACACATATCCGGGGTTAGTTTCAATTTATATATATATACATATATATATATATATATATATATATATATATATATATATATATATATATATATATATATATATATATATATATATATATATATATATATCTGTGTGTGTGTGTGTGTGTGATTTTGATTAAATTTGGTGAATACCTTCCTTTTACAAATGGCTTGGATAAGTTCGTTAGCCAGGAAAATCGGCCCAAGTTTCCCCGGTACATTTTGTGTTTTCTTTCGAAAAAAAATTTATATCTTCCGAATTTACAACCAAATTTGGTAAGCGGGTTTATATCGTTATAGGTAAGTACCTACCAAAATTTAGCTCTGTAGGTTAAAAGACAAAAAAGTTATAGGTATTTAAATTAAATAAATTGGGGTTTTTCTCAAAACGTCAAAGTTGCGATTTAAAACGTCAAAATTATCAACATTTAGGCAAAGAACTTGAATTTAATAGGGGCTATGGAAAGAAAATGACTCAAGAAGAATGTTTTACAAACTCCGAAGTCTTAGTTTCAACAGTCACTGTCCTTAATTTTACTAAAATATTTCCAGAACATTCATTTCAAATAGACCCTTTCTCTGATGTTTGGCAGTAGCCTTAGCTATAGAGTTTATCGTTTAATGGTATATACTTTTTGTCGAGTTTTCGTAAAAAATAAATAAATCTCAATATATCCGTTATTATACAAGATATGAAAAAAATTGTATACATTAATTATAGGGTGTCTTGAGCTACATCTTAAAAATATTTCTACAATAACAGACTGGCCCATAAGTCGTTGCTGATACAAATTCTCTTTTTTTTTAATCAAACACGCCTTATGTTATTGCATTTTCCATCGAAATAGAATGCATGTTTGTAAGAAAAGAAATTCTGGACGCAACAGGTGCGTTATGGTAGCGAATTTTAATCAAATGCTTCATATTTGAATAGCTCAATTTGGTATTAACCTATAAGGTTGACCAAGAAACGGTTTTTTCGGGAAGACTTTAAGTTTACTTTCGGAAATTTTTGTACATTTTCAAACAATAAAGTTATTTTGATGAAACATGGCACATTGTTTTTACTATATTTATTTATATAACCTTCTCCTAATAAATGTATAACGATATTTTAATATATGTATCGATATGTGAAAACTGGAACCTGTGATGAGCACCAATAAGTACACTTTGAGAAAACCCAAATCACCACAACACTTAACTTATTTCACAGACCTTACGATCGTTTTGTTGACAAAGTCAACATCTTCAGAGGAAGATAAATTCTGAAAGAAGGTCTCTCAAATAAGTGTTGTGGTGATTTGGGTTTTCTCAAAGTGTACTTATATATGTATCGATATTTCAAATTTCCCGGCTTTCTGACTCCTACAATTCAAAGGGTATTAGTGAATTCTCTCTTTTTTAGTGAAAAAAAAAATCACTAATGAGGAGATCGCGACTTTTGAAAAAAATCCTTCAAATGAGCACTAATTAAGCCCCCGAGAACACATATCCGGGGTCAGTTTCAATTTATATATATATATATATATATATATATATATATATATATATATATATATATATATATATATATATATATATATATATATATATATATATATATATCACACCGATAACTCAAAAAATAATCGGCTGATTTTGATCAAGTTTGGTGAGTACCTTTTTTTTGCCAGTAGCTTGGATAAGTTCGTTAGCCAGGAAAATCTCCTCAGTTGAAATACATTAAACAAAGATTTGTTTTAATTAGACAGACGGATTCCCCTGGTCAGTATCAGTTCTGAGCTGACCTTAAATGTATGGAATTTCGACCATAAAATTATAATGCATGTTTTGTAAGAAAATAAATTCGCGACTCAGCAAGTGCGTTATGGTAGCGAATTTTTATTGAACGCCTCAAATTTGAATAACTCAATTTGCTATTAACCTATAAGGTTCGTTGGACAGGAAACTAGTTTTTTTCGGAAATATTTTAAGTTTATTTTCGACAAATTTGTGTACATTTTCAAACAGTAAAGTTATTTTCATGAAATATGGTACATTGTTTCTACTATATATGTTATACTGGTAACCGAATTTGATGTCTGCTTTCTTAAAAAAAAACACATATTTGCTATTTAAAACATTTTAATGAAAATTCACTATCATAACGCACTTGCTGCGTCCAGACTTTTCTATTTGACTGTGCCACACACAGTCGAAAAGGTTTCCGCGGTCGTAAATGTGGGGAATACTTCGTTCTCTGATTGACCCGCAGGGGAGAAACTCAAGTGTATATAAAATTGATAGTGTAACAAGTAATTTTGCCCACTAAAACTATAAAACAATCTATTAAAATATTTTTAAATGTTGGACATAAAAGCACTGTTAGAAACATCATTAAACTGTAGAATAGATTACATCGGATATTGCGAAATTGAATTAACAAAGCCAACATAGCTATTAGAATTTGGTGAAGGACTGTTAAACTTTTTTTGATGTAACCTTTTAGATTGTGCTATAACACAGCAGAAGTCCAACACTTATTTTGTAGATACATTTTGGCCAATAAACAACAACAATAGTGGTTATTATTATTTTTATTACCAATAATTTCCTTATTTTTGTTGTTATCTATAACCATAAACTACGTTTTAATGGAACGGTACTAACTATACCTGGAAATTATGTTTCATTTGAAAAATAAATAATTTTATTGCTTTAAAATTGACCAATTGTTATTTCCATAGACGCGCGTTATTTAGTAAATGTGCACAATTTTAAGATTCACAAGAAGATAAATAATATAAATGTATTTTTGCACTGATTGCATAGGTTTTTCTTCTATAGGTACCTTTTCAAATTCAAATTGGCGCTAATTAGAATCTAAATTTTCACAACTTGTAAAAAATTCTACAACTTTCATTTGGAAAGTTTTTTCTATATCTAAAACCAGAAGTAGCAGAAGCTGCACTAATGATAAGAAACGGATCCTGTACCTACAGCGCAGTAAGCGCATGTTGACTCTAAATGTGTTTTATATGTACATTTAATTGAACTTAACATTTGTTGCATGGCACATAAGGTCATTTTTAAAAGCGTGTAATAAGTAACTTGAAATATGTTGTTTTTTACTTTAATTAACTCAAAAGTAATTAGTTTCTTTGTGGTATAAGCGAAATAAAAACGATTTGTAGGTAATTAAAGGTGTATATATTTCACAGTGTAATCAAGTTGCAGTTTAGAGATTACTACCACCATATTAGCAACAAAATAATGCAAAAGTGGCTTTAATCTTATTGTGGAAATGGTGACTATCAAATATAATACGTGTTTATATAATAATATTCGCAATTGAATGTGGTCACAGCCTACTGCTGCTTATAGATTGAATTTATGTACAGTTTGTCCAATATAGGAAGCGACTTCAAAGTAAGCGGTGATTGGATGCGTACAAAACTATCTTCACTCTCTTCTTATTACTGTTTCGTTTAATATACAGTAAGTAGACTTTATATTTATCATATATCAATATAGTCCATGCATTATCAAATATTAACGAATAATTATGTAATTTGAATCACTACTCAAATGGAAAGTTTTGTCTAGTGGAACAACCAAATGGAATTAATTCTCTATCTTAATTATTGTGCATTTAAAAAAAATCCCGAAACACGCCAATTTTATATTAAAAATTTCTGGACGCAGCAAGTGCGTTATCGTAGCGAATTTTCATGAGAATTGTACACTATCAGTACGGCATATTACTAAAAATAATTGTTTAAATTTAAACAGACTTTGCAGGTTGGTTTTAAAGGATTTAAGACACCCTCATTTGAATAATTTTTTCGGCAGTATCGATATCTCTCCATTAACAATTTTTTTAAATCTTGTGTTCTAGCTCCTTTTGATACAAACGCCCAAAACCCAATTTTCTATGAACCTAGAATATTTTAATTTGCTACATCTAGGTCTATGTCTCTTTGAAATAAACTTGTGTTACAAATTTCATTAAAGTTGCGAAACCTTTCCAAAAGAAAACTTCATTTATATTTAGAGAAAGAAAGTTTCTGCCAAATTATAAACTTAACTGGTATTTTTCATTATTACTCGCCTCAATGATTCGGTTTAAGTCAACCTAATCGAACCAGCTTTTTCAACAACAAAAAATGTGTTTAAAAAAGTCCCTTCTTTTTATCAACAATTAAAAGATGCTGGAAATTATAATTTTAGACACAAAAGTGACAAAATTATCTAGGCGTTTTAAGGAAAAATGAGATCTTGGTCCAAACGAAATCTAGACACTATTGTTTCTACCAAATATTAAAGTTAGTGAAACAAAACAAAACGTTACATGTCCATAGCGCGGCAATAGAACCCCGACCGCCCGCGTGTCAGGCGAACATTCTACCCCTCCACTACGGGCGCTAGCTAATAGAGTTTGTTTACGCGGTATTATATCCTAAGAGGACAGTGAACAGTTAATTACAGAATTAACAAACTTTTTAAAACGATTTTTATAGAGACGTGAACCTATTTTGTTTACAATGTTTAGTTAATTCTTTCGTATTTTTTCATATTATTTTAAAATATGAAGGTTTTTATCATGGTTTGGCAAAAACGTCATATTTTCTTTATAAAAATAAGAACCTCGGTGGTTCAGGGGTAAGAAAGTGTGCCTCTGAACCGAAGGGTACTGGGTTCGATCCCAGGGTACTCCTTTCACTTTTTCAGTACAAACTGTAACACTAACATCAACCGAGGTTCTGGCATTGTATTTGAGCAAGTTGAATGTCTGCACGTTCCGCCCTTCGGAGGGGGCATAAGGCCGTCGATCCCGTGTCCATGCGATGTTGCGCACGTTAAAGATCCCTACCCTCCTTACAGAAAGACAGGGGTTCGGCAAAATTTTCGAGATAGTGAGGTGAAACTGCTCCCTGGCGTCGGTGATTGGCCATAGTCGCGGAAATAGGCCGACGTTAAAGAAACGAAAACACACACACTCTTTATAAAAATGATAGTTCCGTAAAAATTACTTTATTGCGTTCCTTAAACTCTGATCGTTTCACTAGATGTCACATTTTCAGTCTGAAACTCTAATTGTGGCCATTCATCAAGCTACAAATATAGTGTATTTTAAAAATGTATTGAATCCCCCACTAAAAAACAACAACTGTTACAACCACATAATTTTTCATTTCATGTCATCTGTCATCCTAACGTCGTGCTGCGAGAGTGGGCTGGAAGTACTATTGCGTAATGGCATGGTGTTGACAATAGTTTTCGGGAATTTAGTGACCGACATCGATTGATCGCCACTTCGAGTAATATCATTTACCCGTCTCACTGTTTGGTCCTGTAGTATGTATCAAGCTACGTATGGCAGCTAACTACTCTGTCTTTGTCAGGCATTGGTTCACAGCATAAGTTTATTTACACAACTTCTAGCTACATGTAAAGTGTTATTCCAGTTACTCTAATGCTTTCAAAAATATAGCTGACTTAAAAATATTTTTGGAGGAAAAAATGTCCGTTATAGCTGATTTACAAACTCGTCCGCGATCTTAGCAAAGTAAAGATATGTGCCCAGTTTCGTTCAAATCAGTTGATAATTTTTTGACTTATCGCTCCGATCCATACACACACACACACACACACACACACATATATATATATATATATATATATATATATATATATATATATATATATATATATATATATATATATGTATATATATATATATATATATATATATATATATATATATATATATATATATATATATACATATATATATATATATATATATATATATATATATATATATATATATATATAAATTCGAACGGACCTTCGATATGGATTCTACAGGCCCTAGTTCACGCTTGTTTGAATTTTTTTTCCAAAAGTCTCACCATCGTTACCTCTCTATTAGTGAATTTTTTAAATGAAAATTCACTAAAAATGACATGCTGCAACGTGAAAACTTCATCCCTACATTCCACCCTTTCGAGTGATAATTGAAACCCCCAAATTTTTGAATAGGGAGTAGGGGCTTGTGATAACTCATTTGAAAAATGTCTTCATTCTATATTCAAAAATGCAATAGTTTTAAAAGTTACTGCAACGGTTAACAGTAAAAAAAATCTGATTCACTAGCTTCGCTACAACACACCGAAAAATGAATAACTTAGCGCGTTTCATTCTTGATAACGAGAAAAAATAAGAACACATATTTCTTAATGCAGGAGATGTTCAAAATGCATATGCCTTAAACGTCTTCGCAGCATCCTAACAGTAGATAAAAATGTTTTTCAATGTTAATCAACATCTGAGACATGACCGACCTAATCGCAATCGTTAATCTTCTTCTTAAGTCAATTAAATTGCGTGGTTTAGTTTTGTATACCAACTTTTTCACATATGCCAATAAGAAGAAGTCTAATAGCGTAAGATCGGGTGATCGTGCTGGTCATTCTAACGATCCTCGCCTTCTTATCCACCGATTTCTAAATATTAAGTCGAGGTACTCCCGGTAATTCATTTGTTAATTTATTTGGTAATGTGAAATATTGCATCCAATTTGGTATCATTACTCAGTGCATTAGATGGTATTTTTTGTATCTACCTTACCTAGATGTCTAAGCTCGCGAAATTGATTATCGATTTTACTAGTTTTCCTTTGGGACATAGGCGGCAAATCAGGACAATTTTCTTGAAATAAGCAAGCAACTGCAATCTGTGAACATATTTTATCTCCCTAACCAATCATCTACAGAACTCTAAGTGAGATATATGACACGAAGCACATGCCGCCACCTCGTTGCGGAACCAAGTAGTATGTTGTCACGGCAGCTCCAAATAACACAAAGTGTTAAATATTAGAGACTGTATACAACCAACTAACAATTTAGTACATTGTCAGACCTGGCACATTTCTACCCTAATATAGGGACAAAGTATCTAAGGCTAGATGCATTCTCGCCACAATTAGAACCGTATACCTGTTTCGCTCTAATTAGAGCTCGTCAGTACAGCATACTAAGTGTAGCGAAAATACACCTATAAAGAAATACGGCTATGGTAGCCAGCCTTCCAACACTAAGTGAGATGTAAGACACAAAGCACGTGCCGCCACCTCGTTGCAGAACCAAATAGTATGTTGTCATGGCAGCTCCAAATAACACAAAGTGTTAAATATTAGAGATTGTATACAACCAACTAACAATTTAGTAAATTGTCAGGCCTGGCCTATTTCTATCCTAACATAGGGACAACGTATGTAAGGCTAGATGCATTCTCGCCACAATTAGAACCGTAGACCGGTTTCGCTCTAATTAGAGCTCGCCAGTACGGCACACTAATTGCAGCGAAATTTACTAAATTGCTATTTGGTTGTATACAGGCTCTAATATTTAACACTTTGTGTTGTTTGGAGCTGCCGTGACGACATATTACTTGGTTGCGCAACGAGGTGGTGGCACGTGCTTCGTGTCTTATGTCTCACTTAGTGTTGGAAGGCTGGCTACCATAGCCATATTACTTTATAGGTGTATTTTCGCTGCAATTAGTATACCGTACTGACGAGCTCTAATTAGAGCGAAACCGGTCTACGCTTCCAATTGTGGCGAGAATGCATCTAGCCTTACATCTACAGAACTGTTATTTTATGCATTTCTGTCAAGAAATGCTACGTAATTAAAAACGAAAATTAATTATCTTGACAACTATTTATCTTAACATGTTTTACCTTTCGATGAGTCACTGTATAAACAAATGTTTCAATTGTCACCTGATATTTATAACTAAAGTTCAAATCATAAGCTTTTAGTGAATTTTCTTAAAAAAAATTCACTAATGAGGAGATCCCGACTTTTGAATTTTGAAAAAATTTCTTCAAATGAGCGCTAATTAGGCCCCCCAAAAAACATATCCGGGGTCAGTTTCAATTTTTATATGTTTATATATATATATATATATATATATATATATATATATATATATATATATATATATATATATATATATATATATATATATATATATATATATATATATATATATATATATATATATATATATATATATATATATATATATATGTATCACACCGATAACTCAAAAAATAATGGGCCGATTTTGATTAAATTTTGTGAAAAAATTCCTTTTGCAAATGGCTTGGATAAGTTCGTTAGCCAGGAAAATCTGCGCAGGTTTTCCCGGAAAATTTTGTGTTTTCTTTCGAAAAAAAATCATATCTCCGGAATTAACAAGGTAAGGGCAACCAAATTTGGTACACAGGTTTACATCTTTATAAGTAAGTTACCTACAAATTTAGCTATGTAGCTCAAAACACAAAAAAGTTATAGGCATTTAAAGAAAAATAAATTGGGGTTTTCCTCAAAACGTCAAAGTGACGATTTAAAATGTCAAAATTGGCAACATTTAGGCAAGTAACTTGAATCTAATACGGGCTATAGAAATAAAATGTCTCAAGAACGATGTTTTACAAACCCTAATGTCTTAGTTTCAACCGTCATTGTCCTTCATTTTACTAAAATATTTGCAGAAAATTCATTTCAAATACACCCTTTCTCTGATGCTTGGCAGTAGCCTTAGCTATAGAGTTTATCGTTTAATGGTATATAATTTTTGTCGAATTTTCGTAAAAAATCAATAAAGCTCAATATATCCGTTATTATATAAGATATGAAAAAAAAATGTATATATTAATTATAGGGTGTCTTGACCTACATCTTAAAATAATATTTCTACAATCACAGGTGGCCCATAAGTCGTTGGTGATACAAATTTCCTTTTTTTTTAAATCAAACACGCCTTATGTTATTGCATTTTCCATCGAAATATAATGCATGTTTGTAGGAAAAGAAATTCTGGACGCAGCAAGTGCGTTATGGTAGCGAATGTTGATCAAATGTTTCATATTTGAACAGCTCAATTTGCTATTAACCTTTAAGTTTACTTTTGGAAATTTTTGTACATTTTCACACAATAAAGTTATTTTGATGAAACATGCCACATTGTTTTTACTATATTGGTTATACTGGTAACCAAATTTGATGCCTGCTTTCTTAAAAAAACACACATATTTGTTATTAAAAACATTTTTATGAAAATTCACTACCATAACGCACTTGCTGCGTCTAGAATTTTTATCATTTCATTGTAAAATTCGGTTTAAGAAGCAGGTAAATAAATAAATAATTGGCGATGGTATGAAGTCATTTATAATTAAGTATAATAATTATTAGCAATTTTTTATAAAAAAATTTCTCTAATAGAGAGGCATCGATGGTAAGACTCTTCAGAACTGTGAGCATGAATTAGCGCCCCTAGACCCAAAATCGAGTTCCGTCTGAACGTTTACATGTATATATATATATATATATATATATATATATATATATATATATATATATATATATATATTAACAGCTTGGATTAGTTCGTTAGCCAGCCAGATCGGACCAGTTCTTCTATAAAAAAAATTGTTTTGATGAAATTTGGTAGATATGTTCCCCTGGTAAAAACTGTATTACTATACCCAAATTTAAAGTTTAAAATTCATAGCAAATTGAGATATTCCAACGTGAAGCGTTTAATTGAAATTCGCTGCCATAACGCACTTGCTGCGTCTAGAATTTTCATATGTTCAAAGAAATTGTTTAAGCTGCTTTTTTCTTTTTTCCATACAGAACCTATTTCTTATCCACTTGTCGGTGATTTACAAGTACAATTTAAAAAATCTAATTTACCACAACAGATTTATATACTTAACGATCACTTTGGCAACTAATAAAAAAGTCTGGACGCAGTAAGTGTGTTATGGAAGTGAATTTTTATAAAAATGCTTTGAATATCAAATATGTCTTTTTAATGCAAGCAGTCATCAATTTGGTTACCGGTATAACCTATATAGTAGAAACAATGTGCCATATTTTATCAAAATAACTTATTGTTTGAAAATGTACAAACATTTTCCGACAATAAACTTTAAATGTTGATTTTCTAGCCAACAAACCTTAGGTTAATAGCAAATTGAGTTATTGAAATTTGAAACATTTAATGAAAATTTGCTACCAACACGCACTTACTGCGTCTCGACTTTTTTTCTTACAAACATATTTCGATAAAAAATGCAATAAAATAAGGGTGTTCGAAAAAAAATTGTAGGGATCACCAACGACTTATGGGCCAGCCTGTGATTGTCAAAATAATTTTATAAGATGCAGCTCAAGACACCTTATAATTAACTTATACAAGTTTTTCTCGTCTCTTGTATAATAATAATTATATTAAGCTTTACCGTAGAAATGCGTCACCCTGTGTATATGTAAACAGATAAAAACTGAACGTAAACCCGGATATGGATTCTAGGGGGACTAGTTTGCGCTCATTTGAAGAAATCTTTTTAAAATTCTAAAGTCGCGGTCTCCTCATTGACGAATTTTTTGGACGAAAATTAGCTAAAAATTATGGACCGTTAAACCATAAACTTAACTTAAACTCCCGCCAAAACATCAGAGAGAAAATAACTAAGCTGTTGCATATCAGCCTTTTTTGTAAAATTTCGATCCCTTATATCTGTTGACAAAACATAACAAACACTGTTTAGTCCACCCACTAACATTAATAAAATCGTAAAGGAATAATTTGCACTTGTATATCAAAATTCCCAAATAACACAAATAATTTGTCAACTGAAATTGAAAACAGATAAACAATCTAATAATATATGATAAACGTCAGTTACAGCGTGTAACTGACCTGCGCAATGATATCAAATGTTCCGTTGCTAGGTAACGACTCAGACATACTAGATATCATATACCTATAAACCAGTTTTTACCATTGTCACTGAAAAGCGGTGATATTAAAAATAAATGTTTCAAATTTAAATAGCTCAGTTTTTTGTAAACGTAGAAAGCCGAATTTCGGTGCATAGTTAGGTTTTCCCAAAGCAACATGTCCACCAAATATCATCGAAATAGCTTTGTAATTTTCGGAGAAAAAATTTTTTTTCGAAAGAAAAAATTCACTAAAAATTTCGGGAGGCAGCTAGTGCGTTATAGTGGTAAACTTTCATAAGAATTTTACACTATTATTACGGCATATTACTAAAATTAATACTTTAAATTTAAACAGACTTTGATGATCGGTTTTAGAGAGTTTATAAGAATTTTTTTGAAAATGTTACCATCGATATCTTTCTATTATCAAAAAATATTTTAATCTTGTGTTCAACAATGAACAAACTCAATTTTTTATAAAACTAAAAAAGTAAAATTTGGTATATCTAGGTACTCTGAAAATAAAAGTATCTGCCAAATTATAAACGTGGCAGGTATTTTTCCTTTTTAAACTCCTGGGTGTTTTCGTTTTAGTCAACATAATCGAACCGATTCTTCCAACAGAAAATGTTTTTTTTAAACAAATTATCTATTGGTGAATTTTCTTAATAAAAAATCACTAATATCAACAATAAAAAAATATCTGATGAAAATATAATTTTAGATTCAATGGTGACAAAGTTATCCAGGAGTTTTAACGAAAAATATGAATTAGGTCGAAACGTATGAAATCTGGAAAATATTGCTTCTATAAAATATTAAAGTGAAATAAAATGATGTTACATGGATCGCGCGAGAATAGAACCGGAAGGAGAACCCCGGCTGCCCGCGTGTCAGCAGCAGCTGTCGAACAACTTCAACTTCTTCTTTTTTCAAGCATCTGTCGAACACGTTACCGCTCGGCCAACGAGGCTACGTAACGAGTGTTTGTTTGTGCGATGTTATATCCGTAGCGTATAGGTAAATAATTGATCTTTTCAGTACATCCTACATTTTGAGTTTGAAGATTGAATCGAGGCCGTTGATCAAGCTACAACGATCGTGTATTTTAAAAATGTGTTTAATCTCCCACTTAAAAAACAATAACTTTTACAATCACATCATTTTTAGTTTCATGCCTCTGTCATTCTGAAGTCGTGCGAGAGCGGACCGTATGTACCTTACTTACACTTTCGCGCATTGACATGGCGTTGACAAGGGTTTCGGGATTTTAGCGGCCGAGACTTCGCGAACTCCAATTCGGATAGTATGTTTAACTTGTTATTTCAATTGTTTGCTTTTATGGTATGTATCAATCTACACCTGGCAGCTAACTACACCGACTTTGTCAGGTATTGGACTTTACCAACTTAAGACGTTTCAATTCATGTCAGATTTTATTTTGAATTTGGTAAAAACTCAAAATGTTTGCGAACCAAATGACCTGAAATTCACAGGAGAGGATTATTTGCATTATTTCTAACTACATGTAAAGTTTCATTCCGGTTACTCTAATACTTTCAAAAATAAATCGTATTCAAAAATATTTTTGTATATTTTTGGGTGAAAAAAATCTCCGTTATAGCTGATTTACGAACTCGTCCGCGGTCTTAAAGAAATGAAGACATGTGCCAAGTTTCGTTTAAATAAGTTGAGTATTCTTTCAGTTATCGTATATGTATATATATATATATATATATATATATATATATATATATATATATATATATATATATATATATATATATATATATATATATATATATAAAACACTAAGTGAGACAATTTGGAGCGGGCGTGACAACATAGTACTTGGTTCCGAACTAGGTGGCGACACGTTCGCCACTTACTTAGTGTTTTAAGACTGGCTATACGATAGCCGTGTTATTTTTGGTGCATTTTTGCTGCAATTAGTATGCCGTACTGAAGAGCTCTAATGAGAGCGAAACCGGTCTACGGTTCTAATTGTTGCGAGAATGCATCTAGTCTTACATACTTTGTCCCTATATTGGGGTAGAAATGGGCCAGGGCTAACAATTTTTTAAATTGTTAGTTAGTTGTATACCGTCTCTATTTTTAATACTCTGTGTTATTTGGAGCGGGCGTGACAACATAGTACTTGGTTCCGAACTAGGTGGCGACACGTTCGCCACTCACTTAGTGTTTTAAGACTGGCTATACGATAGCCGTGTTATTTTTGGTGTATTTCTGCTGCAATTAGTATGCCGTACTGAAGAGCTCTAATGAGAGCGAAACCGGTCTACGGTTCTAATTGTTGCGAGAATGCATCTAGTCTTATATATATATATATATATATATATATATATATATATATATATATATATATATATATATATATATATATATATCCAACGGACCATGAATCTGGGGTCTAGGTGTCCTAATTCATGCTAATTTGAAAAAAAAATTCCGAAAGCCTCACCATCGTTACCACTCTATTAGTGAATTTTCTTAATGAAAATTCACTAAAATATATATAAATAAATTTAGCTTTATTCACCCTCTAATAACATTGTTGGCGAAACGATCGTTGTGCTAAAAGTGTGTTGGAGTAAATTAGGTCTTTCAAAACGTACTCATTGCTCAATACAGGTTCCAACCAGAGCCTTTCAAGTCTTATGGAGGAGTTTCCACCAACATTTTTCTTTTTCTTCACCATTGTTATATGCCCCACCCTAAACTATAAATGCCCTAACTTAGAAATAGCCAGTGGGTATATTCCGTATTTAACGTATTTCATAAAAAATGCATATCACAGAACACACTCTTAAGTCTCCTTTTTAAATCTAGTACTTTTTAAATACATTTTGTATGCTCGTACGCTTAGATTAAACTCTAGTACTCGATTGTCGACTTTAGGATGTCCTACTTAAAAATTAGTGCTGGCTACGCCCCTGTTCTCGATTTGATTCCCCGGCATGATTGCTTAAATCTTATTACCTGGTCTGCTCCCCGAGTATTTAAGTGGTTAAACTTAAGGGTAAATAATGAAATAAATAAATAATCATATAAACATCAATTATTATAGCTTCATTAAATGTAACCTATCTGATAATACGTTCTTTTCAACTGGTTCTAATTAAGCTGTTATCCTTGGTACACACTTTCTTGGTTTCAAACAATGTGTGACATAATATTAAAATGTCAGATTACCTCTAAATATAAATTTCTGTTTTAGACTGACCACAACCACAAACTTTCATTACCCTATTCTGTGGATAAAATGGCTCCAAACCACAAATTCAACATCAACGATCTAATAAAACAGCACAAAGTCACACAGAAAGGCATTGATGAGATAAAAACATGGCAGCTGTCCCAGAGCTATCCAGAATTGACAGACCAACAAATTTGTTTGTTTTTGATTTCAAACAAAAATGACACCCAGACAGTAAAGAAGCACATAGAGGTTTATTTTAAAATAAAAAGAGGATCCATATTTGAAAACATGGATATTGATTTCAAAGATAACAAAAGTGCCACGGAAGCTTGGTAAGTTTTTCCAGTAATTGTAGTTTGTTAGGCGAGTTTGGTTAAAATAGTCATTAGAAAATAACTGTACAGAGTGGTCCAAATTGGACACTTTTGGTAGGATATATCAATCTCTGGAGGAGCTAGAAAAAAACAAACCTACACGTTACGAGCTCGATTTTTGTGCCGAAATCGCATGTCGATACCTTGAACTGTTTAGAAGATATAGTGTGGTTTTCAAATTTATGCCTTTTTCCCCTGTGACTTATTTGTAAATATTTTTTAGTTATGTGAAATCATTCTTAAAGCACTTTTTTGAAAGTATCCAATGGCGTCCCAAGAATGGTTTTGACATAGGCTTGTATTTTTCTTATGGACCATCCTGTATATTTAACCATATTCTTTTTCTAAGTGAAATTCTCTTTCCAAATATATAATACTTGCTACTTTTATTTTTAAACATTTATTTTATTGCTGATTTTAAAATACTATAGAAGAATTTTGTAAATCTATAATCTAGGATGCCATGTTTAAAAAATAAAACGAAATAAATTTAAACCTGTTATAAAACATTTATTTCAATTTTTTTAGTAATTTATTGATTCAATCAAACAACACAAAATAACAAGAGCAAACAGTTTAACATTAAAACTACATTATTATTAGCTATTTTCCTAACTAGTTTTAAAATTTTTCATTACAAAAATTCATTAATAGAGAGGTATCGATAGTAAGCCTTTCGGAACATTTCTTGAACCGAGCGAATTAGGGCCGCTGGAACCCATATCCAGAGTCAGTTAAAAAGTATCGGATCGACGGTTACTATCGGAGGATCTCGGGCGCCAGATTTTAAAGGGTTTACTTCCTGTTGAGGATGTGTGCGACCTCTTCACCAAACTCTGACCGATATAACGATCAAAGTGCCTGGGTAACTCTGTGGAGAAGGGTTCGGTAGCCTTTAGGTAATACAGGATAAATTTAGTCACCCCCGAGTGAGCGGGCTTTAATCGCTGACTCGGCGTGATCCGACCACTTCTGTTTTAACGAAAGGTGTAGCAGATTTTGTATGTTAAGGGGTAAGATAAGAATTAATCAAGCTCTTTAATTTACCCAACCCTATATTTCAGATTTAAAACTATATACAAATATATATATATATATATATATATATATATATATATATATATATATATATATATATATATATATATATATATATATATATATATATACAGCACAATATTTACAAAATTTGTACAAATAAAATATGCGGGTACTAGCAGCAATGGGAACGTGGCCCTCGCTAAAGCGGTAAAGGTCAATGCGTGACGGAGCGTACGGATTCGGTCGGTATATATAATACGAGCGGTATTTCACTCAATCGAGAATACGGCAGGCGGGCAACACACAGCGATAGACAACATCAGAATACTAGCTATAACTTCTCAGTCAAAGCAGAGGACAGCGGACACGAAAACGTGCAGACTGGAGAGACGGGATGACAGTTCCCGGAGGCCTATGCGGACTGTGAATCCTCAGCATCTCCGCTAGGGCCAAACCAGGACGTAAACATCTTGATTACTTTAGCGAGCTGTGAATCCTCAGCGTCCTCACTAAAATAACACAAGAGCTTATACTATATGGGGCGGAAAGCCGGGAGCCCGTCGAAGTGTACAGGGCCAATTGGGAAGGAACGTCTCACTTGGAGTGACCTAGATAGGCCGTGAATCGTCAGCGTCCCTATCGGGATGAATATATCTCGATTATTTAAGTGAGCTGTGAATCCTCAGCATCCCCACAAAAATAATGCAAGACAATCTAACGTACGGGAATCGTCTAGGAAGGACCGAAATAACTCGCTTGCGTAGATTTGGACTGAAAAGCGTGATAATTTAAAAATATCAAAATTCGCTACAAAATATGGATCAACTAAAACGGACAATTTCTCACCTATAACAATATTTGCGGATGCGGAAATCGGTCGAAACAGAAGCGGTCGGATAGCAAACTTAAGCGGACTTGGTGCGGACTGGTGACGACTCACTATGCTCGGCTTAATAGCTGAATTAACAATACTGTCTCTGCCCCATGTTGCTTCTCCTTTTATATGAATTTCACAGCCGGCTAAAAACTCTGCGATGCTTGGAATTTTATCACCTTATCACAACCCGATAAGATAATAAGTATGAAATACCTGTTTAATTAAATATAAATCGCCTTAAAATATTTCGTGGTGAAAATATTTTAGCAAATATTTATATAGTTTGTATTTAATTATTTTTTATTTAACTAATTACTTACTTAGTAGTTATGCATTTTGTACCACAGACCGATAGAAAATAATACTTTATCACAACATAGTCTGTATTTTATAACATTTTGTGTTATTTGGAGCTGTCGTGACAACGTACTACCTGGCTCTGCACTGAGATGGCGACCCTGTCGTACATCTCACAACGTTTTAACCTAACATACCTATATCCCAAGTCGCATAATAAAAGAGATACAAAATGTCAAAGTGCAAATAAAAAATGTCTTTTTTCTTAATAATTTCTAATTTTCTGGTCGGACATGTTTTAAATTTCATAGCAAGACATTTTTTTCAGGTTTGGAAAAATAATATAATAATCATTTATGCCCGTCGCGTTCGGATCGCTCTCTACAGGCAATGTTATGCATTAAATATGCATTTACTTTTTTCGCAGCCCTCTGAAACATCTTTTATTAGCAAAAGATGCAATGTTGAACTTGTTTTAACCAAAAAGGCATAAACTTAACCGTTGGGGAGATATTTTTGATTTTATAAATTGGTATTTCTTATGATTCCTCCAGGAATATTAGCGTCAAAAAAGGAATTTTTAAAAAAAAATTCAGAGCTCATTACTTCATAGCGTATGAACAAAATTTTTCTTAAAACCTTTAATTTCCTGAAAAAAAAACCTTGGAGTTTCTTTGCACAAAAAAAAACTATTAAAATCATGCTGCTTTGGCGACTTAATAGCAAACGGATCTAATGGATAAAGGTTATTTGATAATAAATAGTAATTATTAAAATTCAGCCTAAGAAATTATCAAGTGTCAATTAATTTAATTCGCTTTTTACTTCGATATTAAAGAGGTTTGGAATTGAATAATGCAAATTTTTTTATTTTTTTTATTTCAACAACACACCACGAGAGCTTACACCCTAAATACTATCGTACCGTGGGTGTCTATAAGGAGGAAAGAGGCAACTTGTTAATTCTGGACTTGAAGGTTTGGAGGTTCGGGGGAGAAGCAAAAACATGTGCCGGCAAGGAATTCCACAACTTGGAAGTCCTCGAGACAAAAGAGTGGGCATAACAAGATGTTCTATATCTGGTAACCTGGACAGTAAAAGGGTGCATTCGCTCTGTTCCCCTGGTAGATCTGTTGGGGTCAGCAGGTGGAGGAACTATGGAAGATAGCTCCTCTGGGCAGTGCCCGTGCAGATATCTATAAAAGAGAGAGTGGTCACCAACGGCACGTCGGTGGGCAAGGGATGGCAGTCTTTGGGTAAGGGAAGGGGAACCGATGAGACGTATAGCTCTCTTCTGAATGGAGTCCAGGATAGCGAGTGTAGAAGCGGCAGCAGCACCCCAGATGTGGGAGAAGTATTCGAGGTTTGGTCTTATTTGTGAAGTATATAAAGTATAGAGATTAGCTGGTGAAAAGTATTTGCGAGCCCGGAAGGGGAAACCTAATTTCTTAGCAGCCGCTTCTGCAATTGATGTGATATGTTGGTGCCAATTGAGATTTCGATCCACAGAGATGCCAACAAGTGAAAAGGACTCATTACTTTGAATAACTTGGTTGTTTATTGTGATGGGCCTAGGGCTGGTGTATCTCTTATGAGAAAGAAAGCAAGACTGTGATTTGGTGGGGTTGAATTGTACAAGATTTTTACTTCCCCAGTCTAAAATTTGTTGGAGATCCACGGAGACAGAATCCTCCATGAGTCTGCGATCTTCATCTAATTGGGCTAAAGAGACAGGTTTAGAATATTGTATATTTGAGTGGAAGGTGCTGTCGTCCGCGTAACTGTGAACTGGGTTGTATGTGCTAGAGAGGAGGTCAGTGATGTGGAGAAGAAACAAAGTAGGGGCTAAAGCTGAACCTTGAGAAACTCCTGCATTATTTGGATACAGTTTAGAGGAATGGCCATCCACGACAACAGAAATGCTCCGGTTAGAGAGAAAATTTGCTGTCCACGCACAGAGTTTTGGTGGTAGGCCATAGGCCGGTAGTTTATTCAGCAGCGCTGCGTGCCAGACCTGGTCGAATGCTTTGGATATGTCTAGAGCGACAATCTGGGATTCACCGTGTAGTTCTTTTATACTAATGTCAAGTATTTTGATATGTTGCAAGCATTTTTTGACTATTAGAAGAATTGTGCTGCTGCCTTAAAACTTTATCGTGCCAGATATCCTAATGGCCACATTCCTAGTAGAAAAGTCTTTGCGGCGATAGAAAGAAGACTTATAGAAAACGACTAAATATAACCTCGACGTGAAGGCACTGAAATAAGAGCTCTGTTTCGCAATGTAAATATTGAAGAAATTGCCCTTGACAATTTAGATCACAATTCTCAGACAAGTACAAGGAAATTGTCGGTACAGTACAATATGTTTCTCATACCACAATTTGGAATGTTGCTGATGACCTACCACCACCCATACCACCAACAAGCTGTGCAAGAATTGACTGCTGCGGATTTACCTAACAGGATAGATTTTTGTCAATGGTACATGGATATTTCAAGAGAAAATGTAAATATTTTAGCCAATATTTTGTTTATTGATGAAACATGATTTTAAAGGCATGATCAAAAACCCCACTAAGTTTGTAAATTGAGATTTCAGCATAATTTTTGTTTAAATGTATGAGCAGGAATTATGGGAGATTATCTTATTAGTTCCTCAGCGTCTCGGTGCAGCGGAATATCTGAAATGTTTATTTGAGCAATTTCAAATATTGCTTGAAGAGGTATCCGTGAAAACATGTGATATGCACACGATGGAGCTCATGTCTAGAGTACATTAGCTGTAAGGCAATGGTAAAATTCAAAATTTCCTGGGAGATGGATATGTCGATGGAATGATGCATTCGGGAAATGGCCTGCACGATCACCGGAACTCACACCCATGACCTACTTTTTATGAGGTCACAAAAAATATTGTCTATTCCAACCCTATTGATAGTGTGTAAATGCTTCGTCAACAAATAGCTGCTGAGAAAGTAAAGAACGATAGAAATATTTCTGCAATGGTACGTCGTAAATTTAATTGTAAATTATACCAGGTTTACAAAAATGGAAACTACTTCGAAAACATCCTTTAAGACATCTTTAATTTTTTAACTGTTAGTTAATTGTTCTCTTAGATGATGTATTTTCAACGACAAACTCCAACCACAAATAAGTATAAAAACACCAGAAGAATTGGAAGAAGCAACAAATCATCTAATATCAACGATACAACATGCTGCATGGTATGCGACACCTATAGTAGAGGATGAAGTCAAGGACTTAGGTAGCATTCCAATGCAGGTAACCGAACTGATTACAGAAAAACGAAGAGCTAGAGCTATATGGCATCAAACTCATCACCCGGTAGACAAAACACGCTACAACAATATTGCTAACAGACTGAAGCGTAAATTACAAAATAATAGAAATGAAACATTCCGTTATTACATACAAAACTTAAATGGCCAAGATCACTCCATATGGAAAGCCACGAGAAGCTATAAGAGTCCTCAAAATCATATACCACCCATTCGGCAAACTGGAGGCACCTGATCAAGGTCAGACAATGAGAAAGCCGAATTGTTTAGTCAACATTTATCAGAAGTCTTCCAACCTTACTCAGATGAACCTGATTCAGAAATAGAGGAATATCTTGACGTACCGCTACAGCTGTCTCCTCCAATCCGTAAATTTGAAGTTAGAGAGGTCAAGGAACAAATAAAGAGGCTAAACAAATGTAAAGTACATGAACTATATCTTATTACTGGCACGGTACTGAACGAACTACCAGAGCAAGGGCTCAAATCTATAACTATAATCTTCAATGCGATATTACGGTTAGCCTATTGGCCCAAGCAGCTCAAATTTTCTCAAATATTAATGTTTTTGAAACCAGGAAAGCCTCCCACAGAAGTAAAGTCATATCGACCTATAAATATGTTGCCAATGTTATCAAAAGTACTTGAGAGGCTCATCTTTAATCGCTTACTAAGAGAACTGGATGAAGAGAACTGGATTCCTGAACACCAGTTTGGATTTATAAAACAGCACTCAACAGTTTAACAATGCTATAGACTCGTGAATATAATACAAAAAACCCTAGAATCAAAAAAAATACTGTTCTTCAGTTTTCCTAGATGTAAGTCCTGCTTTTGATAGAGTATGGCATAAAGGACTCCTGTACAAAATCAAGAAATCCTCCCCTTATCACTATTACCTCATCTTTAAATCGCATCTATCAGATCGATACTTTCAAATTAAACAAGGCGAAGAAGTTTCATCTATCAGACCAATCCAATCAGGGGTACCTCAAGGTAGCGTGCTCGGTCCGATTCTATATCTACTATACACCTCAGATATACCGACTACCCTAGAAACTGACATGTCCACATTCGCAGATGACACAGCCATACAGTCTGTACATGAAGACCCTAAAGTAGCCAGCTATCATATACAAAATCACCTTTCATTGCTACAAAGATGGTTAGACAAATGGAAGATAAAGATCAATGAAGCAAAGTCATCGCCTGTCACCTTCACTCTGAACCGCCAGACTTGTCCACCTGTGCACATCAACAACACAGAAATTCCTCAAGCTGATCATGCTAGATATCTGGGACTGCATCTAGACAAACGACTCACATGGAGTACCCACATAAAAAAGAAGCGTAAAGATATGGATCTGAAAATAAAGAAACTGTACTGGCTGATAGGTAGAAAATCTCCAATTGCCATAGAAAACAAAGTCCTGGTTTACAAGGCTATAATCAAGCCAATCTGGACCTATGGCTTAAAATTATGGGGATCCTCCTAAGTATCCAACACTAACCTAGTTCAACGCTTTCAGTCCAAAGCCCTCCGCATCATAACAGATGCTGCTTGGTATGTAAGCAACCACGCCCTTCACAGAGATCTAAATATACCCTTCGTATCAGAAGAAATCACTAGAAGAGCAAACAAACACCTTCAAAAACTAGAAGCACATCCAAATGATGCTGTTAGACCATTGCTTGAAAACCAAACAAGACGACTGAATAGAAAGTGGCCATCACATCTATGGAGGCAGGTATAAAATAAAATCACAATTACCGGATAGCACCAATGGGTGTAATTCCTTCATGTCAATTTCTCGTCAGCAGATTTACTTATAGAACTCAATGTATATTAGTTAATGTATATAATATATTGGGTGGTTCTGATTGTAAATATTAGTGTACAATAAAAAAACTCAAAGACGCAGCAAGTGCGTTATGGTAGTGAATTTTCATAGAAATGATTTGGCACAAAATATTTTATTATAACTTTTTTTTCTTGCAACATAGAAATCTAAATTTTTGTGTTTAATTTACTTTTTATATCGTAAACTCACCTACCAAATTTCGTTATCATAGCTTTTTTATTTTTTGAGATAAAATTTTTTTTCGAATGAAAACTCAAAATTTTCCCGGAAAATCTCGTCCGATTTTCCTGACTAACGAACTTATCCAAGCCACTTACAAAAGGAAGGTACATGCCAAATTTTATCAAAATCGGCCCATTATTTTTTGAGTTATCGGTGTGATACATATATATATATATATATATATATATATATATATATATATATATATATATATATATATATATATATATATATATATATATATATATATATAAAAATTGAAACTGACACCGAATATGGGTTCTAGGGGTCCTAGTTCGCGCTCATTTGCAAATTTTTTTTCAAAACTCAAAAGTCGGGGTCTCCCCATTAGTGAATTTTTTCTACGAAAATTCACTAAAAAGATGATGTATTTATTGTTTTATGTGACTCTTGGTTTTGCTAGTTTCGTTTTAGTGAATTTTCTTAAAAAAAGTTCACTAATGAGGAGATCCCGACTTTTGAATTTTGAAAAAATGTCTTCAAATGAGCGCTAATTAGGCCCCCCAGAACACATATCCGGGGTCAGTTTCAATTTTTATATGTTTATATATATATATATATATATATATATATATATATATATATATATATATATATATATATATATATATATATATATATATGTGTGTGTATATGTATATGTATCACACCGATAACTCAAAAAATAATGGGCCGATTTTGATTAAATTTGGTGAAAAGATTCCTTTTGCAAATGGCTTGGATAAGTTCGTTAGCCAGGAAAATCTACCCGGGTTTTCCCGAAAAATTTTGTGTTTTCTTTCGAAAAAAAAATATATCTGCGGAATTAACAAACCAAATTTGGTACGCAGGTTTATATTCTTATATGTAAGTTACCTACCAAAATTTAGCTATGTAGGTCAAAAGACAAAAAAGTTATAGGCATTTAAAGAAAAATAAATTGGGGTTTTCCTCAAAACGTCAAAGTGGCGATTTAAAATGTCAAAATTGGCAACATTTAGACAAATAACTTGAATCTAATACGGGCTATAGAAATAAAATGTCTCAAGAATGATGTTTTACAAACCCTAAAGTCTTAGTTTCAACTGTCATTGTCCTTCATTTTACTAAAATATTTGCAGAAAATTCATTTCAAATAGACCCTTTCTCTGATGCTTGGCAGTAGCCTTAGCTATAGAGTTTATCGTTTAATGGTATATAATTTTTGTCAAATTTTCGTAAAAAATCAATAAAGCTCAATATATCCGTTATTATATAAGATATGAAAAAAATTTGTATATATTAATTATAGGGTGTCTTGAGCTACATCTTAAAATAATATTTCTACAATCACAGGCTGGCCCATAAGGCGTTGGTGATACACATTTCCTTTTTTTAATCAAACACGGTTTATGTTATTGCATTTTTGCATTTTCCATCTAAATATAATGCATGTTTGTAAGAAAAGAAATTCTGGACGCAGCAAGTGCGTTATGGTAGCGAATTTTGATCAAATGTTTCATATTTGAACAGCTCAATTTGCTATTAACCTATAAGGTTGACCAAGAAACGTGTTTTTTTCGGGAACACTTTAAGTTTAGTTTTGGAAATTTTTGTACATTTTCACACAATAAAGTTATTTTGATGAAACATGGCACATTGTTTTTACTATATAGGTTATACTGGTAACAAAATTTGATGCCTGCTTTCTTAAAAAACACATATTTGTTATTAAAAACTTTTTTATGAAAATTCACTACCATAACGCACTTGCTGCGTCCAGAATTTTTTTTCTTCAAATAGTTGCTGTTAAACTGACATTAATTATGTATTTTGCAACAATTACTTGTTTCCTGTTATTATCGCAAAACATATTTCTTTGGTATAAAGTTCAAATATCTTCATACGTAAGAAATTACATTTTTATGGAAAGTAAAGACCCAAAGAAACAGTAGCTACGGAAATTATCCAATTTTAAAATGTTTATACTAGGATGCTTGCAACATATCAATATACTCGTCATTAGTGTAATTTGCCATACTATTAAATTCCAGACTCCTTTAATAACGAAGTAAGAAGCGAATAAAATCAATTAACACTTGATAATTTCTTAAATTGACTTAATAATTACTATTTACTATCAAATAACATTTATCTACTAGATCGGTTTGCTATTAAGTGACCATAGGAGGATGATTTTAATAGGTTGTTAGTGAAAAAAAAAACTAAATAGTTTTTTCCGGAAATTAAGAGCATAATGAAAGTTGTTGGTCCCATTTAGATACATGATTTTAAAATACTGTTACAAAGCACTTCAATAGACGTAGGTGCGGTGTTGCCACATCTCCAGAATTTCCCCAACATCTGGGAATTTTTGCACAATCTGGCAACGCCGCCTCCCCACCCCCCTGGGGGTGCCTGGGGTGACCCCCCTCAGGCGAAGTCTCAACCCTCTAGGACCAGAAATAACGAAGTTACCAACTTGTACCCCGTCGGAACGGATAACTGAGGTCTGCACATTCCGAACACCCTGTATATACACCCTGTATACGCAGAGAACCCTTACACCCTGTATACGCAGAGAGATCTTATAGTTCGAGAAACACCTCTTGTGTAACATAGGAGTGGTGACCACATTTGGATCATCCTGTATATGCATCTCCCTGTATACACACGGGGCCGATCTGTATTCACAGAACCTTCTAGTAAAAGAAGGTCCTGGAACGTTCTGGAATGGAAGGCTCTAGAAAGGAGGGGAAGGTACGGCGAGTATATAAAAGCGAAAGCAAGCCAGCCCAAGTTCAGTTGAGTTCAGTTGAGTTCAGTAAGAGAATGTGGTAGTGACTTGAAGAAGCAGTGTAAAGTGTTAAGAGAGTAGCTACTGTAGTACCAGTGTAGAGACTTGTGTGCAGATTAGTAATTGTAGACAGTAAATTAAGTGTTTTGTGAGAGAGACATTCTAGAAATTTTATTGTATCCATATTTAGAGTGTAAATAAAGTTGTTTTGTTAAAATTTAAAGTCTCACTTATCCAGAACCCAGAGAAAACGCAACAATACGGATACGATATGGAGCAATGACTTCTAAATTTCTAATTTTCTTCTTAACAAAAAAGTCCGTTTTGGGCGTTAATATTCCTCCAGGCATAAAACAGAAATACAAATTTATAAAATCAAAAATATCTCCCCGACAGTTGACTTAAAGTATTTTCACTAGGCGTGGTTTTCTTGTTCAAAAAGTTCAATATTTCATATTTTGTCAATCAAAGATGTATACGACGGCTGTACAAAAAGTTAATGCATATTTAATGCATAACATTGCCGGTAGATGGGGCCCTGTACGCGACAGCCATAAATCACTGTTACGTTATTTTTCAAAACCAGAAAAACTCTCTCACTATAAACTTTCAAATGTGTCTGACTAAAACTTTAGAAATTATTAAGGAAAAACCATTTTTTACTTGTCACTTTTACAACCTGTATCTCTTTCATTAGGCGGCTTGGGATATAAGTATGTTAGGTTAAATCAACTTATTTTCACCAAAGGAAACTCTGGTATAATTTGTGCCCCTTCATTTAAATACACCCTGTTTATATCGTTAACTTTGTTTCTAATAGTAGCGAGTACGACATTAACACCGTAATAACAATGTTCGATAATTCTAGGATTGTCTTGAAAGCTACGAGACCCAATTTTCCAAACGGTATGTCATTTTAAAGATAGGTCGGCGCCCTTTTAAAAAAGGCTGAACGCAGCAAGTGCGTTGTGGCAGTGATTTTTCATAGAAATGATCTGACACCAAATATGTTTTTATAACTTTGTTTTCTTGTGACATAGAAATCTAAATTTTGGTGTGTAGTTTACTTTTTATATCATAAACCTACCTACCAAATTTGGTTACCACAGCTTTTTTATTTTGTGAGATACATTTTTTTTTTGAAATAAAACTCAAAATTTTCCCGGAAAACCTGGTCCGATGTGCTGGCTAACGAACTTGTCCAAGCCACTTACAAAATTGATCCATTATTTTTTGAGTTGTCAGTGTGATACACACATATGTATGTATGTATATATATATATATATATATATATATATATATATATATATATATATATATATATATATATATATATATATATACATACATATATATATATATATATATATATATATATATATATATATATATAATAAAAAGTCTTTATTTGTACTACAACCAAAAGAAAATAATACATAGTTCACAAAAAATATAACCTTTAATGTAGTACTGGGGCGAAGTTCAGTGCAACACATAAATGTGTGCTCTGCTCTCCCACTTAACCCCAGCATACACATTCTCCACTATATGCTATATATACTGGCACACCGCAGCGCGAGACAGTCAAGAACTCCAACCAATGGTCACACATCAGCACCTCATCCAATAAGTAAACAGTAAGCACGGCAATATGGTATATATATATATATATATATATATATATATATATATATATATATATATATATATATATATATATGTATATATATATATATATATATATATATATATATATATATATATATATATATATATATATATATATATATATACAGGGTGATTCATAAGTGGTGACCAAAAATGAAACCCCATGTTCTTTGAACAATTTTAGAGAGGGTATGTCCCATAATTTTTTTTCTATAATGCTTCATTAAAAATATACAGGGTGTTGAAGTTGAATTTCAAAAAATAAAATTTCCCAATTTTTTAAAAAGTAGCACATATATTTTGCTGAAACTTCGCATGTGTAGGCTGTTATGGAAGGCGCGTATTCTACCATAACAATTAAATCGGCTAATCCAGCAGTGGCGCGCGTACCCACATGTCATTGGTTATCCCTCAACAAAAAAACGGATATGCCAATGATATTTTGTTTTATTTTTTATTTTTTGAATCTTACTTTCATTCGTGAACAAAATGACTCTCTTGATAGTTTTCTGTACGACGCTTATTTGTCGAGTAAGCAATGAATCAGGTATGTGTTTTAGAGCACAGTTCATGATTTTTAACCAGTCGTTGTTTGGTAGAAAATCGCAATGATACACTGTTATGCCTCCATTGGCCTGAATACACGCACGACATCTTTTTGATATGGAAAATTTAATGTCTTGATAATTTTTTGTACGACGATTATTTTTGTTGTATTTTTGTAAGTAGTAGTCTGGTTTGCCAAAGTTGTCATTAAGTGTCACTTGACGTTTAGGTTAACAAGTTATTATTTTGTATAGGTGTAAGTGGTAAACTTTATAAAATTGCAAAATTTACTACTCTTTTACTTCTTATAATGGAGTACACCTCAGAAGAGTATGCAGATATAATTTTTATCTACGGATATGCTGATGGAAATGCTCTAGCTGCTTGTCGGGAATATCAATGTAGGTTTCACACTCGCCATCAACCTACACCAAGGGTTTTTTCTCGATCGTTTTCAAGACTTCGGCAGTGCGGTATTGGACAACGTCCTGACGCTAGAGCTAATGGTAGAAGACAACATCAACTTGAAGACGAAGAGAGAGTGGTGGATGCACTGATGGATCAACCTTCTACAAGTACTCGGAGGATTGCCACGCAGTTACAATATTCTCAAAGCTTTGTTTGGAGAACTTTACATCGAGAAGCCTTACATCCATATCATCGACAGAATGTTCATTGCCTTCTACTTAGAGATAATGTGTATCGACGCGTCTTTTGTGAAATGAACAATCAAAATATCTTATTTCCTAATCTAATCTTCTGGTCTGACGAATCAACATTTACAAGAAATGGCATTTATAATTCTCATAACGAGCATGTCTAGTCATTGGAAAATCCACATGCAACAAGGACTCGAACATTTCAACATAGATTTTCCATTAATTTATGGCGTGGTATTTTTAAGGGCTCACTGTTCATAGAAGTCCTACCACAACGTTTAAATGGATCTTCGTACTTAGCGCTCCTAGAAAACCGTGTAGAAAACATTCTAGATGACATTCCACTAGCAACAAGAGGTATAATGTGGTACCAGCATGACGGTGCACCAGCGCACCATAGTCGAAACGTTGGCAGAACTGGACCAATACATTGGCCTGCAAGATCACCGGACTTAAACCCACTTGATTTCTATCTTTGGGATGATTTTAAGCGACTGGTCTACAGTGAACAAATAAATACACCAGAGCAGCTACAACAACTGATAAATAATGCTTTTCGTCATATTCAAGCAACAATGAATCCTCAAGACATTAAATTTTCCATATTAAAAAGATGTCGTGCGTGTATTCAGGCCAATGGAGGCATTTTTGAACATTTATTGTAATAAATAAATTACTATAAGCCTGATAAAAGTGTATCATTGCGATTTTCTACCAAACAACGACTGGTTAAAAATCATGAACTGTGCTCTAAAACACTTATCTGATTCATTGCTTACTCGTAAAATAAGCGTCGTACAGAAAATTATCGAGAGAGTCATTTTGTTCACGAATGAAAGTAAGATTCAAAAAATAAAAAATAAAAAAAATATCATTGGCGTACCCGTTTTTTTCTTGGGGGATAACAAATGACATGTGGGTACGCGCGCCACTGCTGGATTTGCCGATTCAATTGTTATGGTAGAATACGCGTCTTACATAGCAGCCTACACCTGCGAAGTTTCAGCAAAATATATGTACTACTTTTTAAAAAATTGGGAAATTTTATTTTTTGAAATTCAACTTCAACACCCTGTATATTTTTAGTGAAGCATTATAGGAAATTTTTTTTATAGGACATACCTCCTCTAAAATTGCTCAAAGAACATGGGGTTTTATTTTTGGTCACCATTTATGAATCACCCTGTATATATATATATATATATATATATATATATATATATATATATATATATATATATATATATATATATATATATATATATATATATATATATATATATATATATATATATATATATATATATATATATATATATATACATATAAAAATTGAACTGACCCCGGATATGGGTTCTAGGGGTCCTAGTTCGCGCTCATTTGCAAATTTTTTTTCAAAATTCAAAAGTCGGGATCTCCCCATTATATAAAAGGTATCACTCGACCCGATGATGAATTTGGAACTTTCTTATTCTATTCCGTTTGTTCTTTTCCAACGTGTTTTTGTAAAGAGTACAAAACGCTTTTTAAATCACAGCAGGATTTATAATGTATTTTCCACTTCTATTGAATTTCCAACGACCAACTAGTTAATTAACCAAATGCTTATTTTTTAGTGACTTTGTGAAAATACCAAAACGGACTAGAGATGGTGCAGCAATCATCGCACATAGATTAAGGGATTTTTCATATTCAAAATACCACATAGAATCAGCAGTGAGGGTTTTGTTTATGACTACCGAGTTACCTTTAATAGAAAATCCACCGAATGGTTATATTTTGCTCTTTGATATGTCAGGGGTAAGTAAACATGAGTGGTAACAAAATAAAATCAAATTTAAGTTTAATAAACAGTATATAGAGAGCGTTCGGATTTAGTATTTCCTGTATTCTTTGTTAAAGCATTCTTGCAATTTGCTTGTACCAGATTATGGCCACTGTCTATATATGCTTCAGGAAATATGTAACTGGAGCTAAATAATTTTCTGTGACATTTCTTGATAATGATAAACCAATTTAACAGCTTCCTGTGCCCCCTGGTGCTTTACATGTATATAGCATTCTCTTCAGTACTTCAAAAATTGTGTTCGTTTTAATTAGACCATTTTCCTTACATCAACAGTTCATCAGCCTCTTTCTTTTTCATTAATTTCTCCTAATCCAAATTATCCAACGATATAATTTTCCATTTATTCCGCTACTACCGCACGAGCCTATTTCAAGCAGACAATCTCTAACCAGGAGACTGGGTTGGCCACTTGAAGATCCTGAAAATTATTCTCTTGGAGTCACTCACCAAACCAACAGATCAAATTCCAGGTAAACTGGACTTTATAGTTACTTTTGACATGGTAATAAATGACCGCCAGCATGAAACAGAACCAGTGTCAATCTGACAAACAACTTAACTGTATGGTATAAAGACGGGTCTAAACAAATGATGGGAGCAGGACTGGGAATAAGGGGACATAACTTTCGACTCGCTAAGTCCGCAGGAAAAACTTCCACCATCTTCCAAGCACGAATGCTTGCCATAAATCTGTGTGCACAGGAGTGCAAGAGTACTCAGAAATAGATAGTTCTACAGCCTCTTAGACAATCAGGCAGTACTAAAGACTCTAAGATCTTTCAAAACCGAGTCTAAACTGATCTTTGACTGCAGAAAATCCTTGAATCAACTGTCTGCGAACAACAAAGGAACTTTGATGTGGGTACCAGTGCATCAAGTCACTAAAGGAAATTAGGAAGCGGATAGTCTTGCAAAAAGGAAAGCAGCAACATCTTTATATGGTTCAGAGCCCTACTGTGCACTAACAAAAAGCGATGTAAGAACCGAACTTGATATTTGCGAGCGGAACCAAATGCTGTCATACTGGAGGAAAACGCCAGGTCTAAGACAGGCAAACCGGTTCATCTCTATATCAACAGTGAAGTCTGAACTGTTTCTTGACTTGAACAGGAACGACTTGAGAATCGGGGCTTTTCACAGGACACTCCCCAGTAAGTTGTCACCTTATGGAGATGCGTAAGGCGCACAGTGAAAACTGCAGATACTGAACTAAAGTAGCAGAAACAATAGAACACTGCATCGCTCAGTTATACAAAAGGCTCAAATACCTTGGATGGGTGTAATGAAATAGCCCCCAAAAAGATAGCAGATTATATGAAAAGTCTGAACATTTTGGGCAACTATTAGAAAAATAGTCATGTACAAAAGATCCATTGGGGCCGCAGCGCTGAGAGTCCAAAGGCTTATACGACTCATTAAATAATCTACAATATACAATCTACTACCGCATTAAAATTATCTGATTATGTTTCCTCGCCTTCTTCCACGCTATTTATTTATACTGATAATTTGTATGTTGATATGTAAAGAAAGGTAGAGGGGTTTAGGACGCCCGTGATGTTTGGAAAACCTTTAGCTTTAGGGCGGGAGGTCAAATATCTGGGGGTGATCCTGGACTCCAAATTAACATGGGGGTCGCAAATAGAACGGGTTGTAAGGAAGGGAGTAGCGACCCTCTGGTAGCTGCGTCGAGTGATAGGGAGGACCTGGGGAGTTAATCCGCGGATCCTTCACTGGATCTACACTGTGATCGTCAGGCCGAGAATCCTCTATAGGGCCGTTGGTCTGGTGGTGCGGTGTGAACCAAACTATCAGCAGGAAGCTGGCCAAACTCCAAAGGCTGGCAATCCTGGGTAACACAGGCGCTATGAGGATGACACCCTCAGCGGCGCTAGAGGTCCAGTTGATGCTGCAACCGCTTCCCATCTGTGTCAGGAGGGAGGCGATGACGTCGCATCTCAGAATGCGAGGCGCAGGAAACTGGTGCGGAGAGGGAGCAGTAATAGGGCATGCAAGAGTCGCCAAGGAGGTGGATCTCCGCCATAAAGGTACGGGATGCCGACCCTCAGAATCCCCACTAAGGATCAGTGGAGGGAAAATGAGGTTGAATTCCAGCCTGCAAGCCTGGTCTGTTTCACCGACGGATCGCGGCTAGAGGACCAACAATCCCCGGGGGCAGGAATATACATCGAGGGCCTGGGGGTGCGCGAGAGCTATGCTCTTGGCGCATATACCACGACATTCGAAACAGAGGTGTGCGCTATCCTGTCTGTGGCCAACAGACAGGATGTGAAGAGGAGTCCCGAGAAATGTGTGTTCATCTGCTCGGATAGTCAGGCAGTCCTCCGGGCAGTCTGCGCGGCCAGAATCAGGTCTACACTGGTTCAGAAGTGCGCTGACGCCCTCAGACGACTAGCCAGGACAAAGGAGGCACAACTAGTGTGGGTTCCGGGACACAGTGGCGTGGCGGGGAATGAGGTGGCGAATAATCTCGCAAGGCTCGGTTCCCGGCGGCCGTTCTGTGGCCCGGAGCCGGCGATAGGTATAAGTAGGAAGACAGCCTCTGTCGCCTTAGACAGGTGGACCCAGGAAGCAATGAAGCACTGGGGGTCGGTTGGTGGCTGCAGACAGGCGAGGGACTTCGTGGAGGAGCTGGGCAGAGATAAAGCTGTCTGGCTACTCGGAAGGAGTCGACCTACGCTTCGCCGCATCCTTGGGGTTCTCACAGACCACTGCGCCCTTAGAAGACACCTCACATTGATAGGCGTAGAGAGGGATCCCATTTGCCACCACTACCTGTGCGAATGCGAGGCTTTTGGGGGTATGCGAGCAGAATTGTTCGGATCGAGGACCCTGCAGAGAAATCAGGTAAGTACCGTCTAATTGAAGACCGTCACGGCCCTCATCTCGAGGTCGACGTGGTTTGGCGACGGAACCGAGGAGGAGTAGAGCATGGTTGCTGGGTTGCTGGGGTTGGCAAAAAGAGCCCTTGGTGGCCTACTTGTTTGGCGTTGGCCTCCCCACCACTGCTACTACTACTGTATGTTGATATAAACTAGAGGTGTGCGAAGCTTCGAAATTTCGAACCGAACGCGAACTCGAACCTAACCTTCGATTCGAAAATATGTTCGCACTAGCGATGTTGAAGTAGTTCGAAGTTCGAAATATGCAATTCTCCAAAATAGTTCGAAGTTCGTTGCACAAAAATACTTCGAAATTTAACTTTACATGCATTGAATGCTGCCGAAGGTAGCGAAGTTGCGGCCCAGTTAACTCGGCAGCGGCGCTTTAAACTTGTTATCGGTCTCATTGAGTCGACAGCGTAATTTCAGGAGATCTAAAAAAGTTTAAAATATTTTTTATTTTTGTATGTTTGATTTAACGTTGACCCATCTCCACAACGGAAAGCATTTTCACCCAATCAACGTCCAAATTTTGTCGAACCCTTCCTTTTTGTAAAAAAGGGTGGGAATCTTTTACATATAAAATATTATATGTTACAATATTCCTAAATTTTGTATTTAAGGAAATGATATATGAACGCTGGAGAATTTTTGGTAGTTCGATGTTCGATTCTGAATTTGCAAGAAATTCTAAGTTCGACTGTGTACCTTAGACATACTATTTCTGAGGTTCGAAGTTCGAGGCAGCACATTTGCTTGGGTTCGTTCATAGTTCGGTTCGAACAAAACATGGGTTCGCACACCTATAAATATAAATTGTTTTTTTTCCAGATGGGGTTAATGCATCTTACAAGAGCAAGGCTTGGGGCAGTCCAAACATTTTTCCAATACATACAAGAAGCATTTCCCTGTTACCTGAGAGCTATCCACGTCTTAAACTCGACTTCATTAATGAATAAACTATTAGCAATAATTAGACCATTTATGTCAAAGGAATTAAATGACAAAGTAAGTATGTATATTTATTTAGACAGGGTTCCCGAAAATGATGAGCAAAAAATTCAGGGGGATTACGCTACCCGAAAAATTAGTACTACAAATACAAGGTGTCAATTATTTTTTTTCAAATTTTTGTTGATAACTTTGTTTGTCGTGAATCGATTCTCTTAAAATTTGGTGGACTCGTATATAATACAATCTTGTATTTATGTTGCAAATATGATTCGGATCTCTTGGAACTTGAAGCCCGAAACTGCCCTTCAACCACAGATAATGACTCATAACTTTTTTGGGGGCTGTTTGCAAGAAATTTTTCTTGTGATTTGTGAATCCAGAAAGAGATCTAAGCATGTTGCTTTTTTCTTCTTCTAAAAAGCCCCCGTATGCATATTATATATATATATATATATATATATATATATATATATATATATATATATATATATATATATATATATATATATATATATATATACAAATTGAAACTGACCCCGGATATCGGTTCTAGGGGTCCTAGTTCCTGTTCATTTGAAGAAATTTTGTCACCATCGATACCTCTCTATTATTTTAAATCTTTATTTTTTAATAAAAGTTCACTGAAACTAAAAGTAAACAATAAGTGCCTTATTCTACAGTATTAGCGGAGTTGATTTCGAAGTTATCTTTTTCTTCTTTGTTTATGACCTTTGTAAACAAAGAAGAAGAAAACCTCGAATTCGACTCTGCCCCTACAACAGAGCGCACAAGATTATCTCATGACTGTTGTCTGCTGTCAGTTGGCAAAATAACAAATGACTCTGATATATCTGTCTGACCTTGTCTAACATTATAGGCACCCATTCAGGGTAATTTCAGGTCATATCGTAAATTATTTATTTTTTATTTAGTTATATCTCAATATTTACTAAACCAATTGGGTTCAAATGTTGTAGGTAGGACCACTTATATGATACCTACGTTCGTGAAAAGTATAATAATAATAATAATAATTTTTGAGACCCTGTAACTCCATGCCGTTATTTTTGAGATTTCCAAAAATGTTGTAGGAACTTGTGGCAATAATTTTTCGAGTAGCATATCTCCCTGAATTTTTTACTTATCATTTCCGGACATCTGTATATGAGGTTTTCCAATAAGAACGATACGATTTTATAATCACATAAAATAAAAACTACTGCCGATACAACCAAGTTTTTTATACTACCTACTTTAAAAAACGTAGTTTATTACATTCTGTTTTGAATGACACAACATTAAAGTGGTTATGTTATGTTATGTCACGCCTTCGTGCACATGAACGAAATTGATGAACCCAATTTTCGATGATTATGTGCGATAAGTCGGGCCTATTATCACAAATGCAGGGTTATATGTTCAATCTGAATGCATCAAGGGTTTGTGGTTTGTTTGCATAGACTGTAGATATCAAAAATATCCCCACAAGTAACCTAAATGAGTTAAGTCGCAACTAACAGTTGCATTTCTTGAAATTATTCTTTTACCAACATGTCCCTGCAATACGTCGATAGTGACATTATTAGTGTGGCATGTGGCACCATTTTGTTGGAACTACATGTCCTCCAAATCAGTGATGCCACCATGACATTAACTACACCAAAGAGTGACCTTCTGCTGACGCAAGAGCGGAAGATTTGCAGATGAACGCACGGACAGCTTTCTGACAAATTTTTCCAGAAACATTCCTATAACCACTCCTGTAATCATAAACCACAAGTAAAATGTTTTGAAAACAACCCCAAGGTAAGCGGGCGAGGAGTGAATACGGATGCTTGGCTGGAAAGAAGATTAAAAAGATATATAAACGAAAAATTCTATTAAAAAACAGGTTAGTCGGACCTCTGCCTTCCTCGCTTTTTGCAGCTTTACCCCCCTTTAAATCCTGTTAACCCCGCACAGCATCTCTATTCGCCTCGGGTCGTGTAACCTTCTTGCGGGTTGATATCACATTTGTCTTGTGGTTTAGGCACTCACGGGGGTTCCAAGTATGTTTCTGGAAAAAAATGTTAGTAACTTTAAACCTATAGGGCTCTTTTTGGTACAATGCTCTTAAGTTATGATTGTATAATACGGATATATCTGCTTGTCTATGAAAATATGTTTCCAGCTTTGATATTTCTTAGTCCGTTACTAGCCTAAACGTTTTGCTAGAAAGATGCTAGTAAAAAATAATGATTATTTTCACTAAACATTAAACTGATTTTATTACAAAACAGTAAAGTAAAGCCAAAGTGACATCTGCAGGTTAAAAAACAGAGCTGGCTGTTTGAGATTGGGTCATGTTGGTACTATTTGCATGGGTATGTTATTGCAATGAATCTAAAAAGAGTTCGGGACGCAGCAAGTGCGTTATGGCAGTGAATTTTCATTAAATGCTTCAAATTTGTATAACTCAATTTTCTATAAATTTAGAAAGTTGAATTCTGGTACATATGGTAAAGTCTTTCACAAGGCAACATATCCACAAAATTTCACTAAGAAAGCTTTCTAATTTTTGAAGAAAAAAAATTGTTTCGAAAGAAAACTCAATATTTTCCCCTTGTCCGATTTTCCTGGCTAACGAACTCATCCAAGCCATTACTAAAAGTAAGCTACTTGCAGAGTTTCATCCAAATCGGGTATTTTTTTAGTTATCGGTTAGATATACATATATATATATATATATATATATATATATATATATATATATATATATATATATATATATATATATATATATATATATATATATATATATATACACGTTCTAGGGGTCCTAATTTGCGCTCATTTGAAAAAAAATTTGCAAAGTCTCAACATCGATACCTCTCTATTAGTGAATTTTTTAAAATAAAAATCCACTAAAAACGAAACCGGTCAGTGCCTTCTATGACAACTAAGCCATGTCCGGAATAATTAATATTAATTAATAAATTGCAGACAGTAGATATAGATGAGCGGTGCTGCGTCACCCCCTCCTCCACCAGTACGCGCATGCGCGAATTATATAAATAATACACCGACATGTGACGTCACAACGATGAAATAAAGATGGCTGTGTATATTAGAATAGTAGGGCTCTGACCTGAGATGACGTATTTTAATATGGTGGCCAAGATGGCGGACATAAATTATAAAATAAAAAAAAGTTTAATTGTAAAATGGTATCTGACCTGACTTTTCAAAATGAGAAGGTCTGCCATTTTGATTTCGTAGAAAATGACGTAATCAAAATATACGCAATCGTCACTACTTTAATGTTTAAACTAAAGACAAGTCACTAGAATTCTAACCTGAGATGAGTAATCCAATATTTCGGCTAAGATTGCAGATCTTAATTTGGGGATTAAAAAGTTTCAAATTTGAAATAAGATTTAGTCTGACCTGTCAAAATGAGAGAATACATTTTGACTTTAAACACGTCCAACTTAACGCAACCATTACAAAATGAAATAAAAATCGAATGGGAAGAAACATGGAAGGAGAAAAACCAAATCAGGTGGTATGCATCCATCCCAAATTGTCTGCCTTTGGAACCTTGGTTTAATAAATATCCAGAAGACACATAACAAACATTATCCACATGAGAACAGGACATTGCGCAACCCCAAAACGTTTATATAGGATAGGAGTTAAAGAAACACCAAACTGTGATTGTGGAGAAGAAGGAGACATAACACATATGCTCTTTAACTGTAAAAACCGCCCACAACAAAATAAGGACCTATATAAAAAACTTATTGAAAATCACATAACAACACCAATTCACACCCAACAAATTTTAACTGAACTAAACACTAAAACAATTAAGATAATAAATGATTTTTTTAAAGAAAACAACATTAAGATTTAATAAAAACTCTACAACTATTACAATCAGCCGCACCTACGCTAAATACGTATCAGACTATCAAACATAATAGAGAAAATATGGCGATGCTAATATAAAGTCCGACAATCGACAACCGTCACTAGATTAGACTACGTTTAATGGCTCAATGGACCTACGTCTTAGGCCAAACAAAATAGACATAGAATAGAATAGAATAGACTTTGCAGAAAATAACGTATGTAGATATGCCTGCCAAATGGAGCATACGCAAATCTAGCTTTTTAATTTTTTAAGCTAGAGGTGGGAGTGGGGTATCGTTGTTCTCAGCATCACCTAAAATGACTTAATCGAAGATGGCGTCCAATATGGTGGATGTTGATTTAAAAAAAGGAATTTAAAATTTAAATTGACATTCGGACCAAGCTATTGAAATGGGCAAGTCTGACATGTTGATTTTGCAGAAAATGTTGGTTATAAATATGACGGTTGGCACATGCCCAAATCAGAACACAAATGCATGCTCATCTCGACTCATTAAATCGAAATATTCCATTTGCAAATATTCAACATGCAGGTGCGCCAACACATCAATTCACGCGTGAGCATCATCATCGTGGCGTCACAGGTCAGGTCAGCTCAGGCGCAAAACCTCTCATCTGTACCTACTGTAGATTGCAATTAATATTCTTACTGTTATTATTATTGTTATTATTAGTAATTAAGTACAGCATCCTAATCAATACTGGATTTTAATAATGATTAAAACTATTTACTTTTCTTTCAAGTTATATTGGCACACCACTGACACTAATATGGAAGAGTTCTACAAGAAGCACATATCAGCAGAATGTTTACCTTCAGATTATGGCGGTCAATTGGATTCAGTACAGATACTGCATGACTCCACCTTACAAGAGTTAAGAGATAACAGAACATATTTTGAAGACGAAGAAGCACAACGAAGACTGTATAAAAAGTGACTGTCTTTTTCTTATGATCTAATGAAGTTTTGGCTATATATTTTAGTCTGTTTAAAAGAGTAACTAAATACAATTTATTATAATCATTGCACTTAAGATGTAGTTGAACAGCAGCTGTTGCATCTAGTACAGTTACATAAATTAATTATAATCAGATAGTTAACTGATTATAGTTAAAAGTGAATGTATTTCTGTAGGTATTTTAAAATTTATACAAGTGAGACATTCCAGTATTTTATGTAGTATTTTACTATAAGGTTTTTTACTCATAGGCATATGGGACATTGGTAGAGTTTCTATGAGTTTCTCCTAATTTTAATTTAGTATAAGTGAAACAATCCAGTATTTTATGTAGTCTTTTACATTACGTATAAGGTGATTTTACTCATACATATGGGACATTGATAGATTTTCTATAATTTTTTCTTGGTTGTCTTATTCAGGGTCACTCACGGTCGATGGTGGATTAGACGTTTACGGAGAATGGAATATAGGATTATTTTAAAAATAATTAGTTCTGGAGTCATTAGTTCTGTTCTATCGATCTAAAGTATTTTCAGCGCTCCGGCGTTACCGCTTATATTAAAAAGTAACAGCAACTTTGCTATTTCGAATGAGACAGCCTGTATATTATTGCATTTTTCGCTTCGCTATTGCTTTCCGATTATTTTTGTATAATACCATTCTTTACCTATCTCTAGCGGTTTTCTAGAAATTAATTGACTTCCTTATTTTTTTGTGCAAAACAGAAAGCTGAAATTGTTGGTATAGTTGACCAATGCCCTATGTATTAGTTATGTCTACGGAAATTCGTTTTACATTATACAGGATCGTTCAAAATTAGTGATTTTACCGATAAATACAAAAATGGTGAAAGGTGCATTTTTAAATGGAGCACCTGTATATCATTAAATATCCTGATGAAATTGTTTATTCTTCAGGGTAAATATAATCAAATTATAACAGGAACATGCGGAAGGTTCAATGACATGCAAGGACAGAAAAGAATGATTCAATGCAGAAAGTGTTACTAAATGGTTTTTTAGCATTGGGAAGTAAATGCGCGGAATGGGGTTGACGATGAACAGATTTGTTAAGGAAGCAAAATTTGGTATGTCAAAATTTTAGTAGTCAATGTCATCTTTACAAGTTTTGATGACTCTATTTGGTTAAACCTATCAAAATTGTAACTTAGACAAGCACAAGTTGTCAACTTATTTGTCAAATGTTACCATGTATAATCTATTCCAATAAATATTACTATTACACACACAAATATATATATATATATATATATATATATATATATATATATATATATATATATATATATATATATATATATATATTGTTGTGTCCTAATATTGTTCATCCTCAGCCTCAATCTCCCTGAGTCCACCCTGTCCATCCTAAGTCGCCCACGCCCTATGCCCTCCACAGCAACTAGAGGTGCAGAGACGGCATTGGTATCCAAGTGAGAGTTGTCATGGAGCATCAGAATTGTTGTGTTATCAAAAACTGTTATGTGTAAATAGAACTGTCATATCAAATATATGAAACAGAAAAAAATCAAGCGAAGCAGCTACGAAAGAGCCCAGTCTCTATCGCTTCCTCATCATCCAGCGTCCAATAAGGTCGTGGCAAGACCGGCTTAACCGTGTGTGGTAGCCAGACACTGCATAATAGTTTATATGCTGTGGTCTCACCAAAGTTAACTCCGTAGTCGTTCAGCGGTCAGGGAACATCACAGGAAGATCGCCTGACCCGCGACACGCCAAGTCAAGTAATCAATATCCACGGTTGCCACCATTGGCACGTGGACAAGTCAGTGAGCCTCGTTGTGGGAAGAACCACTCTTTCTACGAGCGACTGACAGATATCCCTTCAACCGCAACATCGCAGTCCACCACGTGCCGATCACCGCAAGCTTCAGAGTCGTCACCTGGAGACGTAAATCACCTTGGCCCTTTGGACAACGCCGTCAGGTACTATTAACATCATCCATGTGTTGGTTACGGCAAACTACCTCTCCAATCGTAAGTCATCGTTTTGTTGTATCATTATTAACTCACAACACCAGCATTCACCCCTGTATTTAAATTGGTAACGTTGTAATATTAAATTGTTATTGTTTTATCATGTGTATTATTACAAATCTGTACTTACAAAGAACAGTTCCTCTGGTCCTTCTATTGCTAGCCTATTCTGAATCGTATATATATATATATATATATATATATATATATATATATATATATATATATATATATATATATATATATATATATATATATATATATATATATATATAAATTTAGAAAACGTTCACAATAATTTTTCAAAATGACCACCGTTGGTTTCCAAACATTTTCAAATCGGGTTGCTCGTGGAAAGATTTATGGCCCTCTTTATCTCACTGGCATCTATCGCCTTGATGCAATTGATTACTCGTTGACGCAAGTCTTGTTGGTTACCGATGTCATGTAAACTTTTCTTTTTAAATGACCCTACAAATAAAAATCAAGTGGCGTTAGGTCATGTGATCTCGCAGGCCAATTCCGCGGTCCTAAAAGTCTGAACCAGCGATCTGAGAATATTTGGTACAACTCTGTTTTTGCTTCCCCAGTACAATAAGCCGGTGCCCCATCCAGTTGAAACCAGCAGAAAACTGTTTACCACTGACCTTAGAATTTCGAGATATTTATTAGATTTTAACGGTTCGTTGTAAATGAGAAATCTTATTTGGCTATCTCCCAGAAGGTAAAATATATTAACACCAATCCTTTCCTGGTATCCCATTTCCTTGACAATATGTGGATTCTTGTCAGCCCAAAAATGTTGATTTCTTCTATTAGAAATGCCTTCCTTGGCAAATTTAGCTTCGCCTGTCCAAATAATTTTCTTTAAAAAGTCAGGATCTTCTTGGGTGTGGAATGGTTTCACGAAAGTGTATTATATTTTGATGATCTGGTTTCAGGGCTTGAACTTTTGTAAACTTGTATGGGTCCATGTCATGATAATGAAGGATCTTAGAACAGAAGCATGAGTTAAGCCAAAATCTTCTTCTACACTATTGATGGAAGCTTGGAGATATGCGTGAAAATAGGCTAACACATTTTTGGTGGTGGTGTCAAGCCGGGGTGCTTGCGCCGGATGGCATCTTCAGTGGGCAGCAAATTAAAGTGTGATAGAGTTCATGAAAAGATTGATTACAAGTGGTAGACGGAATATTGGACGAACAGATAAAAATGGAGCAACCAGACAAGAGGGTCACCAAAACATTTGGCTGTGAAGGCCTTTCTAAATAATTTAGTAAAAGTAGTCAAATCCAAAGAAGGAAATCAAAGCCGGAGGCAGGTCTGTAAAGAATTGCGAATGTATCATCAACTTAACAATTTGAGCTACCATTCCTCAAGAAATCAATCAAGTAAATATTTAAATTGAAAAGAAAGATATATGTTAAGGTTAAAGTGTTTACTGGTTAGTTTATAGACCAGAACATGCTACATCATTTGAATAGTATACTGCACAGTATCCAAACTATCCAAATGTCTGGTTATTTTGATGGAAAATCATCTTCTAACTAAAATAGCTACGAATATTGGTTGGCTTGTATACTATCCAGCTAGCTTACAAACTATACAAGATTTTTCGCCAAAGTACAAACCACAAGAAAGGTACACAAACCAACCGGTGTTTTTGCCTAGTTTACAAACTATCCACAGTATTTGGATAAACTGTGAACTTAATATTCCTAATAATACATAATAACCAAATCGTTGATTAGTATATAAATTAACCAATCCTCTTTGGTTAATTTAGTTTAGGATAGTAAAATAATTCTTGGTGAAGAATGAAGCTTATTTATAGGTACAACATAACATTGCTATTACCACTTAAAAATAAGTAAAAAAAAAAACAACAAAAATGACATAAAAATACTATTTGTGTGACAAAATATTAATAACAGACCGCGGAACCTTAAAACCACAGAACAAAGAAAATTATCATTTATTGGAGCAAGTTGACGGTGCACATAACCTTGGGTTGAACCGGTTACTGAAAATTTTCCTGCAGAGCTTTGTAACGTTATTTCGGTGTATGTCTTGACATTTTTCTAACTTTGTAAATTGTTGCTTGTATATTTCAAATTCGTTGCGGAAATACAGCTGTTTAAGGACACCGTGAACAGTTCCGATTGGGTAAAATTCATCTTCTACGCTTATTATTACGCCCAATATGTTTCTATGCTCTGATTGACTTCGGTCTACATCTGGAACGGGCACTCTCACGGTCATGCAGACAGTTCCTGGTTGTAATTTCCTCCCAAAGGTTTGTAGCATTTTTCTTCTAGCCTTTTGAGAATTATGTGACATCCATCTCTTCAATATTGTTTTTATCCCGACAATTATCACATACGTTTTTTTTCAGAATATAATATGCATTTCTGCGATCATGATGATGCATTGAGAGCATTTTCGGTAGTTTCAGTGCCTGTGATCATTGCCATTTCTTGTTCTTTAAGTAAAACTGAGGTTTCATTGTTATCTTTGATTAAAACTGGGGTTTCAGTATTATCAGCCAGTATAGTCAGCTTAGCATTTCCAGTTAAACCCGAAAAATGTTAGATTGTACTGTGAAATAGGCGAAGATACTTATACGTACCAGACATTTCTTCCATGGCTTCAGTGCTAGTCGATTTTTCATCGGGTACATCATTATTTGAAGGATCTGAATCTTCTAGCCAAATAAACACATTAACCGTAACATATATAAATTTGGCGTGTTCCGTCGTTTTAATGGAAGGTCTGACCAAAACTTTGCCGAAATTGAGACAAAATGCTAAGGAATGTTTAATAAAAAAGGTCAAACAATAGCCCAAAAAATGGGTAGTAGTAGTAGTAGTAGTAGTAGCAGTGGTGGGGAGGCCAACGCCAAGCAAGTAGGCCACCATGGTCCCTTTTTGCCAACCCCAGCAACCCAGCAACCATGCTCTACTCCCGTCGCCTAACCGCTTCGAGCTCGAGATGAAGGCCGTAACGATCTTCAATTGGACGGTACTTACCTGATTCCTCTGCAGAGTCCTCGACCCGAACAATTCTGATCGAAGACTCCCAAAAGCCTCGCATTCGCACAGGTAGTGGTAGGACGTTTCCTCGTCCTCGCCGCATTTCTGGCAAATGGGATCCCTCTCTACGCCTATCAAAGTGAGATGTCTTATAAGGGCGCAGTGGCCTGTGAGCACCCCAAGGATGCGGCGAAGCGTAGGTTGACTCCTTCCAAGTAGCCAGACAGCTTTATCTCTGTCCGGCCCCTCCACGAAGTCCCTCGCCTGCCTGCAGCCACCAACCGACCCCCAGTGCATCTTCATTGCTTCCTCGGTTCACCTGTCTAAGGCGACGCAGACCGACTTCCTACTTATACCTATGGCCGGCTCTGGGCCACAAAACGGCTGCCGGGAACCAAGCCTTGCGTGATGCGACCTCATTCCCCGCCACGCCACAGTGTCCCGGAAGCCACACTAGTTGTACCTCCTTTGTCCTGGCTAGCCCTCTGAGGGCGTCAGCGCACTCCTGAACCAGTGTAGACCTGATTCTGGCCGCCCAGACTGCCTGGAGGACTGCCTGGCTGTCCGAGCAGATGTACACATATTTCTCGGGACTTTTCTTCACATCCTGTCTGTTGGCCACAGACAGGATAGCGTACACCTCTGTTTCGAATGCCGTGGTATATGCGCCAAGGGCATAGCTCTCGCGCACCCCCAGGCCCCCGATGTATATTCCCGCCCCGGAGGATTGTTGGTCCTCCAGCCGCGATCTGTCGGTGAAACAGACCGGGCTTGCGGGCTGGAATTCAACCTCATTTTCCCTCCATTGATCCCTACTGGGGGTCCTGAGGGTGTATGGCCAAGTCAACCTAATATCATCCTCGGCATCCCGCACCTTTATGGCGGAAATGAGAATTTCCTTTTCCACCTCCTTGGCGACTCTTGCATGCCCTATTACTGCTCCCTCTCCGCACCAGTTTTCTGCGTCTCACATTCTGAGATGCGACGCCATCGCCTCCCTCCTGACACAGATGGGAAGCGGTGGCAGCATCAACAGGGCCACTAGCGCGGCTGAGGGTGTCGTACTCATGGCGCCTGTGATACCCAGGATCGCCAGCCTTTGGAGTTTGGCCAGCTTCCTGCTGGTAGTTTGGTTCACACCGCACCACCAGACCAACGCGCCATAGAGGATTCTCGGCCTGACGATCGCAGTGTAGATCCAGTGAAGGATCCAAAGTTTAAGTCCCCAGGTCCTCCCTATCACTCGACGCAGCTGCCAGAGGGTCGCTACTCCCTTCCTTACAACCCGTTCTGTTTGCGACCCCCGTGTTAGTTTGGAGTCCAGGATCACCCCCAGATATTTGACCTTTCGCCCTAAAGCTAAAGGTTTTCCAAACATCATGGGCGCCCTAAACCCATCTATCTTCCTCTTCTTGGTAAATAGGATCATCTCCGTCTGTGCCGGGTTTACGGAGAGTCCCAGCTCACCACACCACCTTTTGATTATGCTACAGGAAGCTTGCATGCACTCACAGACGACGCCGAGGAATTTGCCGGTGACTAAAACCAGCCCATCATCAGCGTACGCCTGGGCGTCGAAGCCGTTCTCGGAGAGCCGCTCCAAGAGGCTGTCCATGACCAGACACCATAGATGGGGCGAAAGGCAGCTGCCCCGAGGGCAGCCGCCCGTTACCCCAACGTCCAGCCCCCGGCCCCCCTAGGTCAGCGAAACTCTCTTGTCCTCCAGCATGCTCGCCACCCTGCTTATTAGGGACCTCGGCGTTCCCCTTTCCTGTAGGGCGGTACAAACCGTATCCGTCCTTGCCTTATCAAAGGCCCCCTCCACATCGAAGAACACAGCTAATGTGCTCTCCCCGTAGTGTAGGGCCCTTTCCACCCCCCGCGTCACAGCATCGAGCGCCGTTTCCGTCGACTTCCTCCGCTGGTACGCGTGCTGACCTTTATGGAAGGGGTGATCCTTTAGGATCTCTCCCAACATAAACCTATCTACTGAATGGGTTAATCCTATTCTGGCAAATAAACGAATTGCGAAGCGGAAAAAACATTTTTGTAAACTGTGCGAGGACGAACCACAAACATTTCAACCTGTTCATCTATTTTCTAAAGCAATAAAGATTGTATTTGATCAACCATATCAGAAATTAAGACCCAGGTTAAAAGCGTTACCACACTAAATTTATATTTTGCATTTTTCAATCGTTTTGAAATATTGAATATGTCGACTGAAGGACTGCAAAAGAATCTAGTAGATCTAGCACATAAATATGAGCAAAACTAAAAAACATTTGTTTCTGCTGGACCGTTTTTAAAGAACGAGCTTTTTTCGGTAACATAAAGACGGCTAGCGCTTTCTATCTCCTGCAGCAGATCTACACCCATTATTTGCAAGATGCTCTTCCAAGATTTGTCTTATGTTGCGGATTTAGTTTACGCTTTCGACCACCTCTGAAAGCTGAAAGAAGTTTTACCACACTTAAACCTATTAAAAATTATCTGCGATCATCATTGAGCCAAGAACGTTAATTAGGTCACGCGATTCTGGCGATCGAAAATTAAATCGCACATCAAATTAATTATGACGAAGCCATAGACTTAGATGGAGAACAAAAAGACTAGCTCAGTAAATTTTTTCTTACCGACCTCGTAACATTTTAAGAGCGTTAGTCATTGAGTTTTTAGGGATGTACCTTTTGTTTTGGCATGTATCTTTCCATTTTAACAAATAAAGAGTTTTTTTAGAACAAAATTTATTTTACGATTTATCACAAATCTTAGCCTCTTAAATATGCTCAGGTTTATTTTAAAAAATTAGAACTTGATAGAAAAACTTAAAGGAGAATGAGCGATGGACGAATGCGGCAGTTTTATGTTTTTGCCCCTCCTCGAAAAAATCCAAGATCCGGGGGTGTCCTTTGCTACAGGTTTTGCGTTTTACGTCATCGGCAGGCAGAAGAAAATAGGAAGATGACAAGTATTCGTAAATCCAGAGAAAAAGTCTTCTACATCTACGTCTAATGTCAAAAATAAATTTATGAACATCATATTATATTAAACAGATGTGTTTGACCTAACATGATGCCAAAACAACTTGACAGATTTCAGGATTTTCTTTGAATACTATCTTCAAGCACTGAGACTAGATGAAAATCAGTAAGCGCTAAATGTCATATGGTGGATATGACAAAGTTAGAAACGGACGCGTTGGCCTTAAACAAACAAGGGCTTTATAAACTGAAATATTACCTTGATAAAAAAGAATGCAACGTTGGAACCTTTTCTTCTCTCTTTCTTTTTTAATGTGATCGTGAAGTCAGCTATTCAAATTATAATACTGTTCAGTAGTTTTTAGTTCTTTTTTAACTACTATGGTTATCAGAGGAGGGATTTGTAGACTAGAAATTTCACAAAACCTGGAAGGAGACCAAAATTGGTCACCCATTTACGAGCTGACGTGACTTAACTTCGATTAGGTAACGTCGGAACGTATCCAAACTATACCGCCGAGACGGTCTGATCAGCAAGTACTTATTTCATTATTTCTCTAACACTGCAGAATACAGAAGTCATTATCTTGTTTGCTCAGAACTAATTACTAAATCTGCGAGGTGGAAAATATCCTTGAAGTCACCATTTTATGCATTCAAGTTTGGATTTGCTGGGTGAATCAGCGATCCAGAAAGTGTTAAATTTTTGACTTTTAAAGAAGTGACCCTGACACCTTAATAGCGGTGGTTGCTAGGCGTCAAACTACAAAGCAAGAGGTGCCGAGTTTGTATACCGTGTGAGTCTAGGAGAAGTTGACCTGGCCTGGAAACTATAAAAATTAATAAAAGTTCGGTAAGGGTTTTACTAATTGCGTGATATGCTATAGTTATTAAAAAGGAAGTGACCTTTATTTTAAACGTTAGGGCCACTAACTTCTTGATTATATCTTATGAAGTCACACATAGTCATCGATGGTGGTTTATACTAGTCTACTTAACACCAAATAAATAACGGATGGTTTTTATTGCTTTGTTAATTCTTATTGTATTTAGAAGAATCTACCATTGCCTTAGTGTTGAAGTAAAAAAACAGCCGGAATAATAAAGTAAAATAAAATGATTTTGTAAAAAAATGTACATGTACTAAAATACTCAATAAAAAATAATTTATATAAAGGAATGTGTATTATTTTCAAAATATATCATTCAAATGTTATTAATAATAAAAAAAATCGGCACGCAGCAAGTTCGTTATAGTAGCGAATTTCCATAAGAATTGTACACTATTATTATACGGCATATTAGTAAAGTTAATACTTCAAACTTACACAGACCTTGAAAATCGATTTTAGGAGTCCTAGTACGCGCACATTTGAAGAATTTTTTCGAAAAACCTTGCGTTCTAACTCCTTTTGAGAAAAATGCCCAAAACTCAATTTTCTATTAATCTAAAGAACTAAATTTTGCTATATCAGTAGATAAGTGTAAGTCTCTTTAAAATAAGCTTGTATTACAAATTTCATTAAAGTTATAGAGAAGATTTCCAGAAGGAAACTTAATTCATATTTAGAAAGGTAAAGTATCTGCCAAATTATAAACCTAGCAGTTATTTTTCCTTGTTAATCGCCAGTATGATTTCGTTTTAGTCACCCTAATCAAACCAGTTTTTTCAATATCAACAATAACAAAACAAACTTATTTAGGCGTCTAAGACAAAAAATGAGATCTTGTTCAAAACGTATGAAATCTGTGCACTATTGTTTCTCCAAATGTCAAAATAAAACATAAAAAACATGCATTCATCGAGCTGGATTCGATCGCGTAACCTTCTGCTTAGGAGGCAAACGCGATGACCACTGTACCATCTAGGCACACGTCAACTAACGTTTTATTTGCGTTGCGTGATACTTTAGGTCGGCTTCATGCCCGGGATATTATATTCAAAGTATACGTAACAATTAATTACAGAATTAGTAGAATTACCATTGAAACACATCCCACGACTGTTTTGGTCTTATATGACGTCTTATGTTTAAGTTTAGAGATAAAAGAAACTATTTTAGAATCTTTTATAGACACTTCACTTGATTTTGTTTACATTTCTGTTATATTATGCGACAGCATAATATATCTATGCTGCGTTAAAACTGTATTTGGGGCCGTTAATAAAGTTACAAATAAAGTGTATTTTAATAACTGATTGAATCCCCCAGTTAAATAATAATCACTTGGGAAATTTTTAATTTCATGTCGTCTCTCATTTTCCATAATTGCGGCCGAGATTTTACGATTGTTGATTCGGGTAGTATGTTTTATGCCCGGTATATGTTTACTTTGGTTACCGTTGATGTGTGGTTTATACTTGTTGTGTGAATCAATCTACGCGTGGCAGTTAACTACTCTGCCTGTCAGGCATTGAACTTTAACCACTAAGTTCTTTCAATGCAGGTCTTTGGGATTTTATTTTTAATTTGGAAAAAACTGTAAAGATTGTGTACCAAATCACTTAAAATTCATAACATAGGTTTATTTGCACTATTTCTAGCCACATGTAAAGTCTCATTCCAGTTACTCTGATACTTACAAAATTAGCGTTTCCAAAAAGTTTTCCCGATTTTCCGCCGGAAAAACTTATATATATATATATATATATATATATATATATATATATATATATATATATATATATATATATATATATATATATATATATATATATATAATTTTTAACGGACTAACGGACCTTGGTTTTGGGTTCTAGGGACCCAAATTCGCCCTCATCTGAAGAAACTTTTTCAAAAACTTTTCATCGTGACCTCTCTATTATCGAATTTTTCCTAATGAAAATTCGGTAATATTATTGGTAATACTGATAGTATGTTTATCATTATATTTCAATGGCAATTAAAAGTTTTGACACAGCAAGTGTGTTCTGTTAGCGAATTTTCATAAAACTTTCTAGTTGAGATATTCAGTTAATAAAAAAATGTATCACAGAAAACTTTTTTGCCCCTATGTAAACACCTTGAGGAGCATAACTTTTTTGTTAAAATGGAGATGTTATCTTTGTTCATGGTATATACTCTGTAAGTCAATGTGCTCACCAAATATCATTAAAATACTTAAACGATGTTCCGAAATAAATCTTGAATCTTCCCCGGAAAAGTGGTATAAAAATTCGCTAAAATTCTGACACTAATAACTAATTTTGAATGGTTACAAACAAGTGACCGACAATACGGCTTTCGCCGAAACCGATCTACTGGTGATAATCTGAGATCCGTCACTCATCTTTGGAATTCTGCGTTGGAAAAATTTGTGGGTCATGCAATTTCATTAGATAAGCATTCGATCAGGTCTGACATGCGGTACTCCTCAATAAACTGCAGTCATACGGATTGCCTTCGAAATTATATCTATGGATATCTAGTTTTTTGAAGAAACGCTCCTTGCATGTTGTTGTCGATGATGTTTCATCAGATGAATTAAAAATAAATGCGGGTGTTCCACAGGGTTCCGTTTTGGCTCCCACATTTTTTCTTTTGCACATAAATGACCTTCTGTTAACAATCAACAAACCAATGCACAGCTTTGCTGATGATAGTACTCTTCAAAGTACATTCTCATCGACACGCCCAATATCTGCCTCTAGCTCCTTATCAATGCGAGACGAAGTAACCAACTTCCTAGATGACGACCTATCTAAGATTGAAAAAAAAACAGAACCACCCCAAAAACCACAAAATTAATAACAGAAAGTTATGCGCTAGAAAAGTATTTCGACAACAAGATTGTCTTCATCAGTAGCTGTCGCTAAACTTGTTGTCGAAATGCGTATCTAGCGCTTAACTCTGTGTTATTATTTTTGTAGTTTTTGGGGTGATTCTGCTTTTTGTTTTATTTTCCAGAGACGGGTGTCCAACCTCAGTCTTTTATCTGTCTACGATTTTCAGCTGAGACTCTGCAAATCTGGTTTTGGTATTTAATCTGGCATTTACATGATTCCAACATTGCAACAGCAGCAGCAAAGAAACTTGGGTTTCGGATTAAAAATTCGTTTTGATGACAGCAGTTTTTTACGCTACATAAAGCGCAAATACAATTTCAGATCTGTTTACCATAGACAGGTAACAGAATCAAACATGCAAAATAGTTACAATTATAATTCTCACCACTATACCGTAATCATCATCTATATTTTTCATTAAATTTTAAAGTTATATAATATTATAATGACATCTCAAGCACATTTGCATATTGCCGACAATAGGCATGGATGCAAAATGATAATGTTTTGTATCCTCCTACTATGTCGAAATGCATAACTATTGGACAATTGATAGTCCCTTTATTAATCTTATTTTTAAAGGGGTAGACATTGATCCAATCCAATCCATAGCAGGTGGTAGTGGAATTTTCCTTTACGTAATAGTAAATGATTTTTTCACGCCCGAGGAGGTACCACCCCATACATCAAGGGGCCGGTGAAGTCCCAACGGACGTTTCCGGTTCTGGTGTATGAGTCGGTTTCCCTTATAAGCAAAAATGATGATGGCTCCTCCTTGTATAAAATATTCCGGAGGCAAAATACCCTTCCATTCGGATCTCCGGGAGAGGGGTGTACAGGGGGCGCCAACATCAAGATTTAACATATCCTTTTCGAATATATGTGGCCTAAATTCTAACCTGAACTCCGTCCACCATTTCCTCCAGGCTAACAGGCCCCAACTCCTCTTCCTCACCGAAACCCAAATCAGTGCCAAAACAGCCACTAATCACCTCAATTTCCCGGGTTATGAGCTCCTTACTTCCTTTAGATTGCATGGAGGCGTGTGCGCATACGTCCGTAGCAATCTACCCAGCACCAGACTCCCCAATTTAGAAGCTAGAAGAAAAGACATACTATGGATAAAACTCTCTCTCACGGCTGCAACTAAATTCATCTGTTGCATTTACCGGTCACCTTCTGACAACAACTTTGTCCAGCTCTTTGACTACCTTTCTGAAAAAACCGACTATCTGATTTCTGAATATCCTTCCTCCGAGGTCACTATTCTTGGTGACTTCAATGTCCATAATAAGGAATGGCTAGGATCTTCAAAAACCGATCCACAAGGGAGAGCAGCGGAGGCCTTTGCAGTCAGCAATTCTTTAGCCAATATGGTTCAGCAACCTACTTACTTTCCTCGTATCCCAACACACAGCTCAAATCCCTTGCATCTCCTTCTTACTACACAACCTGAATGCTATAAGATATCAATCACCGCCCCCCTTGGTCGCTCAGACCACGGCATGGGCACTGCTTCCTGCGCAATGCAACCCGAAGACTGTGTCATCACACCCACGTATCGTTTGACACTACAACTCCGCAAACTGGGACGAAATGCGGGATTACTTTTCCTCATTTCCATGGGCGTCTGTCTGTTTCTCTCATTCTAGCCCCTCTGATACCTCACAAAACGTCACCGAAATTATCCAAGCTGGCATGGAATTATTTATCCCACGTACACAGAAAACCTCTTCAGCCACTCAAAGGCCCTGGTTCTCTAAATCCTGTGACAAGGCCAGACTTAAAAAGGTCAAAGCTCACAAAACGCTTGTACACAATCCCAGTCAAGAAAATCGTCAAGCATTTAACGACGCAAGAAACCGCTATATCCGCATTCTTTCTGAGGCAAAAAACTCGTTTAATAACCACATCAAAAAAAAAGTCCTCTTAAGCTCCAACGGCGGCAAACCCTTCTAGGCTCTTGCTAAATCTATTGGGAATAATTTCTGCAAAAGCACGTTCCCACCTCTTGTCTCAGGGGATGAAATTGTTTCTACCGCCCTGGGCAAGGCTGAACTTTTTGCTTGTTGTTCGCCGGCAATTCTACTGTCAACCCACCTCCAAATCTTCAACCACCAACAGTCCCCAATGTCACGCATAAAATGACGGATATCATTTTCAAAACTAAAAAGGTACGAAAGATGCTCTCTTCTCTTAATACCAGGAGAGCCTCTGGCCTTGACGAGATCCCAGCAATTGTCTTCAAAAAATGCGCACCAGAGCTTGCTCCTGTCCTGACTCGTCTGTTTCAGATATCTTATAATAAATGCATATTCCCTAGTAACTGGAAAACTGCTCGAGTACGACCCGTCCTCAAGAAAGGATCCAAAGCGCTTCCTAGCAACTACAGGCCTATTTCTCTCCTTTCAGTCGTCTTTAAAGTGATGGAAAAGTATATAAACACCGAATTACTAAAATTTCTTGACAAACACAGTCTAATCCACGACAGGCAGTATGGATTCCGTCAGCGCAGATCGACTGCCGACCTCCTTTCCTTTGTCACTCATTCTTGGAACAAGTCCATGAAACAACACGGTGAATCCCAGATTGTTGCTCTAGACATATCCAAAGCATTCGACCAGGTCTGGCATGCAGCGCTGCTTAATAAACTTCCGACCTATGGTCTACCACCAAAACTCTGTATGTGGACAGCAAATTTTCTCTCCAACAGGAGCATATCTGTTGTTGTGGATGGCCATTCCTCTAAACTGTATCCAATTAATGCAGGAGTTCCTCAAGGTTCAGCTTTAGCCCCTACTTTGTTTCTTCTCCACATCAATGACCTCCTCTCTAGCACATCCAACCCAGTTCACAGCTACCCGGAAGACAGCACCCTCCATTCAAATATACAATATTCTAAGCCTGTCTCTTTAGCCCAATTAGATGAGGATCGCAGACTCATGGAGGGTTCTGTCTCCGTGGATCTCCAAAAAATATTAGACTGGGGAAGTAGAAATCTTGTAAAATTCAACCCCACCAAAACTAAGTCTTGCTTTCTTTCTCACCAGAGATACACCAGCCCTAGACCCATCACAATGAACAACCAAGTTATTCAAAGTAATGAGTCCTTTTCTCTTGTTGGCATTTCTGTGGATCGAAATCTTAATTGGCACCAACATGTCACATCAATTGCAGAAGCGGCTGCTAAGAAATTAGGTTTCCTCTTCCGGGCTCGCAAATACTTTTCACCAGCTAATCTCCATACCTTATATACTTCACAAATAAGGCCAAACCTCGAATACTGCTCCCACATCTGGGGTGCCGCTGCCGCTTCTACACTCGCTATCCTGGACTCCATTCAAAAGAGATCTATACGTCTCATCGGTGACCCTATCCTCACCCAAAGGCTGCCATCCCTTGCCTACCGACGTGCCGTTGGTGACCTCTCTCTCTCTCTCTTTTATAGATATCTGCACGGGCACTGCTCAGAGGAGCTTTCCTCTATAGTTCCCCCACCTGCTGCCCCCAACAGATCTACCAGGCGAATGCACCCTTTTACTGTCCAGGTTACCAGACTTAGAACATCTTGTTATGCCCGCTCTTTTGTCCCGAGGACTTCCAAGTTGTGGAATTCCTTGCCGGCACATGTTTTTCCTTCTCCTCCGAACCTCCAAACCTTCAAGTCCAGAATTAACAAGCTGCCTCTTTCCTCCTTGTCAACACCCACGGTACGATAGTATTTAGGCTGTAAGCCCTCGTGGTGTGCTATTGAAATTCAAAAAATAATTATTTGCTGAGGAAAAGTTGATTGGAGATCGTCACCCATGCCAACCGACTGATAAATTTGATCGGTGAACAGTAAAACGCAGCATAACCCTGATCATACGTAAATTTGTTGAATTGAATAATTCAAACAATAGGTACATTTACTTATGTAAATAGCAGGTGAATACCGAAACACAATTTTTTATATTATGTACGTATGTACCCACTCGTCCATTTTCAAAACAAAAAATTTAATCAATCTTGTCACAGTAATATATTACCACATGTTGCCTCAAACATTTTTCGAAACATTACAACCAGTAAAATCAATTAACAATGCCAATTTAGCTTGTACTTCTGCTTTACCGCATAAAGCACTGATTATAAAGGTAATTAATTCACAATGATATTAATTAACATCGAAACGGAATGTTTTTGACGACATTGATTCTATATTGTTGTATCACTTACGAGTGCAATAGATGTAACTTCACCTACCTAGTCAGTGCACCTTGGAAATCACGGGAAGGAAAAAGAGTGAATTATTATAATTGTGAGTATTATGCATGCTAATTTATCATTATCACTCTAATTTCATTACATTAAACATTATAATGTTCCCATTCTGTGCATCGATTTTATCAGCAGTTTCCACAAAAAGGTACAGTCCCAAAAACCAAACCCCAAAAAGACGTCAGGATTCGATGGAATTACGGCAATAGTTCTTGAGATGTGTGCTCCCGTACTGACTCTAATTTTATGTCCCTTTATTGATGTCTGATAAAATAATAATAATAAAAATACCTTTATTATACATTTTTACAGCATACAAGCTACATTGGATTTGTCAGCCTTTTACAAGAATTAATTTTTCACTACATTAAAATATTCATTTAACGTATAAAAACACTGGTCTGATAGAAAAGAAGAAAGTTGACTTTTAAACACCTTAATATTTTGGATATTTTTTAAATTATTAGGAAGATGATTAAATATTTTTAATCCAATACAGTTTGGATAGTCTTTTATCATCTTAGTTCTAGCATGCGGAACATAAAAGTTACAAGCCTGCCTGGTACTAAAGGTATGAACATCACTGTTTAGTCTAAATTTATCACTATTTTTAAAAACATATATACACAACTCTAAAATATATAAACATACCACAGTTAAAATTTTATGATTAGAAAAGTCGACCCGGCATGACGTCATCTTTCCCATGTTGAAAACAGATCGTATTATTCTTTTTTGAGCGATAAAGACATCATGCAGAAAGGTAGAATTACCCCACAGACATATACCGTACCTCAGTCTAGAATCAATATAACTATAGTATAAAGATATTAGTTGCTTTTCAGTCAAAACATTTCTTATATTTATAAATAAAAAATTAAGAGATGCAAGCCTTGAAAACAATGTCGTACAGTGCAACTTCCAGTTGAGATGTTCATCAACGTGTACTCCAAGGAACTTGTAGTTATTGACACACGTCAGATAAGTATTGTCAACACCCACACTAAGTATATCAACTTCCTTCTGACGCGGATGAAATCTCACCATCTCTGTCTTCGAAGAATTAAAATATAATAGACACCGAGAGAACCAACTCCTTAAGTTATTAAAAACGTGATGACATTTATTATTCAAAGCATCATCTGTCTTTCCAGAAACGATTAGAGACGTATCATCCGCATACAGAGTAAAATTCGCATCAGGAGATACTTTATCAAGCTCATTGTCGTAAAGGGTAGAAAGAATAGGGCCCAGTACTGAGCCCTGAGGCACACCAGTAGGAACAACAACACGCTCAGAACATACCCTACTCACTCGTTCTGATGTCTTGAACTTTATCTCAGTATACTGTTCTCTGTTCGTCAGGTAAGAGTCAATCCAGCCAAGCGCATTACCTCTCAAACCATAACAATAAAGCCTGTCACACAGTATCCTATGGTCAACACAATCGAAGGCCCTGCTGAGATGACAAAAAATCCCAACAGGGCACTCACCAGCCTCCAAACAAATGACTAAGCCCTGATAGAAGTCAATGAGAGCCGTTGTAGTGGAGTGGCCCTCTCTAAAGCCATGCTGACAGACAGATAATATACCACACGACTGCAAAAATTGTTCCAAGCGATTTAGATAGCTATATTCAAATACCCTTGAAAAAGTCATAGATAATGTAATCAGCCGATAGTTGTTCAAATTAGTTGGATCATTCTTTTTTATTAAAGGAAAGCCCTTACCAACCTTTAGGTCACTAGGAAAGATACCCGACTCAAATGAAATATTTACCAAGCAGGTAAGAGGCTTTAGAATATGTCTTAAAACTTTCTTAACTAAAATAGGTGGAATTTCGTCTCGACCGCACGAAGACTTGTTTTTTATTTTTTTTATTAACAAAATACACAACTCGTCTTCACTAAAAGGCAGTAAATACATTGTTTTTTATTGGATTTTATCGAAACGTTTAAAGGAGGTAAGTCCTTAAGAATGTTTTTAATAATATTTTTGGGTGCTTCTACAGAGAACGAATTGAATAAGTTAGCGATTTCCCGTGGATCGGTAACTAGCCTCTCTTCGTGTCCTATTACAATATTGTTATCTTCATTGACCTGCTTGCCCTTTAGTTCCGAAATCAGATGCCATGCGGCTTTAGTCGGATTATCAGAAGCCATAATCCTATGTTGACAGAAATTCCTTTTAGTACATCTTACAAGTTTTTTATGAGCAGCCCTTGCAGCCCTGTAAGAATTATACCTCTGCGGAAAAACACTTCTCAATAAAAATGAGTCTTTAAGTCTTGAACTAGAGGCTCTGACCTCAGAAGTAAACCACTCACGGCCCTTTGATTGTTTCCTATATGTCTTACGGAGTGGAAAATATAAATGAAAGTAATAAAGAAACAACTCATGCAAATTCTTATACCCCTCATCAATGTTGCTGACAGCAAAAACATTTTCCCAATTTTCACCAATAAGGGCACTCTCAAAGTCAAAAATAGATGCCTCATTAAAAACTCGCGTCAAAGAAACAGCGCTATGATTCGATTCAACTGAAGCTGTGTCAAGCTCCAACAACACTGTCATGTGGTCAGAAATATTATTGCCAGTCGCAAGGCAGGCACCCTTGCTAGAAAAATTAAGAAAAGCATTGTCGATGGTACTAAGAGTATTATCCGTTACTCTGGTAGGCCACCCAACTACATGAGTCATATTAAAACATTTTAGCATGTTAGACAATATATCAAACCCTTTACTTACAATTCCATAGCAATCTAAGTTGAAATCACCAGTAAGAACAAAACGTGCACCGGGCCTGACTAAATAGTTCAGCATATCAAAAAGCTGGTTAATAAAAACACTAACATTACTTGAAGGTGAGCGATAACAATTTAAAATACAAGTTTTAACGTCGTTATAATAACAACATATACCACAGACTTCAAATTCTTTCTCAATGCCAAATTGTTCTACATTAATTTTTTTAATGGACAGGTGTATTTATATATATATATATATATATATATATATATATATATATATATATATATATATATATATATATATATATATATATATATTCCTGCAAGCGTGTCTGTATTCAAGCCAGCCCCAAAAAGAGAAATGAGAAACCATGTATAGTCTAATCCCCATTCTTCAAATTTTGTCCAAAGTTATCGATATAGATCTTATTTAATACCTTGAGGAAACAACCATCCCAAGTGGCCGCTAAGACGGCTTTCGACAAAACCGATCAACTGTTGATATTCTTACATGCGTCTTGGGCGCCGCTCTAAAAAAATTTTTGAAATTTTCATAAGTATATTTTAATTGGATATTTCTAAAGCGTTCGCTTGCCTCTGACAAGAGGCACTCTTTAATAAAGTTCCACTGTATGGATTGCCTTTCAAACTCTGCTAATGTATACCTATCTAGTTTTATAAGGGTCGCTCTCGCATGCCTTCCACGGGCTTTAGTTTTGGACCCCATTCTGTGTCTCCTGTATTTCAATGAGTCTCTATCAACAACCCACGATTCAATCCACACCTTCGACGATGATATTCTGCAAAGGACGTTCTCATCCACTCGCCCAATGTTTGCCACTAGCTTCTTCTCAGTGAGATGAAAACAATTAAATTGATAATCTTTGTGAGCTGCCGCTGGTGCCTTGGGTGTAGGGTTACTCCATAATCGGTATGATGTTTATACATTAGGCCAAGCGTAACGTAACTGGAAAATAACTTCGTTATTTATAGAGTAACGAAAAAAATGTCGCGCAAATGTTGTAGAAAATCATGTGCTCTATGACTTAGTAATACTATAATATATATATATATATATATATATATATATATATATATATATATATATATATATATATATATATATATATATATATATATATATATATATATCAGGAAAAGATTTTGTCGAAAAAAATCTGAAACCCATCAAGTTTGCTTGTAAGGGGGACAACTTTTGACGCAAAAAGTATAGCCCAAACTTTGCAGTCCTGAGCGGGGTGCCATCACTCAATTTTTTTCCACATAGGAATAGGGGTCATATGATACCTCGTGGAAAATAGCTTTTGAGTCCCTACACATCGTTTTTAGTGAATTTTCTTAAAAAAAATTCACTAATGAGGAGATCTCGACTTTCGAATTTTGAAAAAATTTCTTCAAATGAGCGCTATTTAGGACCCCCGGAACCCAAATCCGAGGTCAGTTTCAGACTTTATATGTTTATATATATATATATATATATATATATATATATATATATATATATATATATATATATATATATATATATATATATATATATATATATATATATATATATATATATATATATATATATATATATATATATATATATATATATATATATATATATATATATATATATATATATATATATATATATATATTTATATATTTATGTGTCACACCTATAACTTAAAAAATAATAGACCGATTTTGATAAAATTTGGTACATACCTTCCTTTCGCAAGTCGCTTGGATAAGTTCGTTAGCCAGGAAAATCCGCCTAGGTTTTCCCGGAAAATTTTGTGTTTTCTTTCGAAAAAAATCGAAAAAAATTTATATCTCCGAAATTAACAAAGTAAGGGCAACCAAATTTAATACGCGGGTTTATATCATTAGAGGCAAGTTACCTACCAAAATTTAGCTCAGTAGGTTAAATGACAAAAAAGTTACAGGCATTCAAAGAAAAATAAATTTGGGTTCTCCTCAAAACGTCAAAATCGCGATTTTAAACGTCAAAATTGGTGAGTACCTTCCTTTTGCAAGTGGCTTGGATATGTTTGTTATCCAGGAAAATCCGACGAAGTTTTCCCGGAAAATTTTGTGTTTTCTTTCAAAATTAACAAAGTAAGGGCAACCAAATTTTATACGCGGGGTTTATATCATTATAGGCAAGTTACCTACCAAAATTTAGCTCTGTAGGTCAAAAGACAAAAAAGTTATAGGTATTTAAACAAAAATAAATTGGGGTTTTTCACAAAACGTCAAAGTTGCGATTTAAACGTCAAAATTGGCAACATTTAGGAAAAGAACTTGAATCTAATACGGGCTATGGAAATAAAATGTCTCAAGAAGAATGTTTTACAAACCCTGAAGTCTTAGTTTCAACAGTCATTGTCCTTCATTTTAATAAAATGTTTCCAGAAAATTCATTTCAAATAGACCCTTTCTCTGACGCTTGGCAGTATCTTAGCTATAGAGTTTATCGTTAATAGTATATAATTTTTGTAGAATTTTCGTAAAAAAAATCAATAAAGCTCAATATATCTGTTATTATACCAGATATGAAAAAAAATTGTATATATTAATTATAGGGTGTCTTAAACTACATCTTAAAAAATTATTTCTGCAATCACAGGATGGCCCATAAGTCGTTGGTGATACAAATTTTCTTTTTTTTTAAATCAAACACGCCTTATGTTATTGCATTATTGCATTTTCCATCGAAATATAATGCATGTTTGTAAGAACAAAAATTCTGGACGCAGTAAGTGCGTTATGGTAGCGAATTTTGATCAAATGCTTAATATTTGAATAGCTCAATTTGCTATTAACCTATAAGGTTGACCAAAAAACGAGTTTTTTCGGGAACACTTTAAGTTTACTTTCGGAAATTTTTGTACATTTTCAAACAATAAAGTTATTTTGATGAAACATGGCACATTGTTTTTACTATATAGATTATACTGGTAACCAAATTTGATGCCTGCTTTCTTAAAAAAACACACATTATTGCTATTAAAAAATAGTTTTATGAAAATTCACTACCATAACGCACTTGCTGCGTCCCGAGATTTTTATGTTAATAATTCGGTCTATTCGTTTAGAAGATATGAAGTTTTGAAATATAACCAATGAATTTCCCGAGAAATTAAAAAATAAATCGTTTCACTTTAAAAATTTGCATAGTGATGAAGTAAATGTTGAAAATAATTGGGACCTATCATACTACTGAACCAACATACCAACGAATTAAACTTTAATCCAATAAATGTTCAAATTGAGCACCACCAACTTTCATACAATTGTATAAATTTTGTTCAAATTTCTGCCTAACATTTTCTTGAGCACCATCATCTAATGACTTTTAGTTACTGAATTTTCTTTAAAAGTTTCACCAATGAGGAGATCTTGACTTTTGAATTTTTAAAAATATCTTCAAATGAGCGTGAACTAGACCCCCGAGAACCCGTATCCAGGGTCAGTTTGAATTTATATATATATATATATATATATATATATATATATATATATATATATATATATATATATATATATATATATATATATATATATATATATATATAAAATCTGGTGGGTACCTTCCTTTTGCAAAGGGCTTCGATAAGTTCGTTAGCCAGGAAAATCCACCCCAGTTTTTCCGGAAAATTATGTGTTTACTTTCGGAAAATTTTTATAATTCCGGAAATAACAAAGTTAGAGCTACCAAATTTGGTGCACGGATCTATGTCACAAAAATTAAACTATATACCAAAATTTATATCTACAGGTGAAAGACAAAAAGTTACATTTATAGAAAAAAAAATTGGGTGCCACTAATGATCATATAAACGCATAAACGCAAAACTTTTTGTGTGGATAACAAAATATATCGTATGTTACAAACAAAGACTAAGTTTTTTGACGCAAAAAGGGCAAGAAGTGCCAGAAAAATTACTTTGAGTATTTGACAACTTTTCCTCTTAAAACGTCAAAGTTGCGATTTGAAACGTCAAAATTGGCAACTTTTAGGTAAATAACCTAAAGCGAATACGGGCTATGTAGAGAAAATGTCGCAAAGTGTGTTTTACAAGTCGTTAAGTTTCAGCTTCCACCATTAGAATTTCTGATGTATGCAGATGATGTGAAGTTGTTTCACAAAATAGAGTCCACCCAAGACTGCTCATTCCTCCAAGATCGGCTGACATCATTGAATTCCTGGTGTAATAACAATAAGCTTACTCTTAACGTTTAAGCATGTTAAGTTGTTAGCTATTCCTTGAAGCAATCTCCAATACTATTTGCTTATACTGTTAAACAGCTTGAATTGAAAAGATCTGCATCTATAAAAGACCTAGGTGTCAATTTTGACCAAAGATTATCATTTATTGAACATATTGATCATGCCACTTCATCAGCTATGATACTGTTAGGCTTTATAGTGCGTAATTGTTGCTTTGTTGATTAGCCTGCAAAGTGTAAACATCAGAAAGATCTGCTTGTACTTTTATGGTTCTTATCACAAGTTTTTTACATCCAAATTTGTTAAGGTTTATGACAAGCTGCAGCATTTGTTTGTGTGCACTGGTGGTAGTGTTGGTTATGGAATTTGAGCATTGTAGTGGAAGTTACATTTGAATTTTCTTTGTTGGAGTGTATTCTGCAATTGAACAGTTATTTTTTTGCACCATGGTTATCTTATCTCCTGGTATTGTGTTGATGGAAAAAGCTTTTAACTTTATCAGTTTATTTATATTTTATTTTATACTGTTTATCTACAGCTGTCCATAAATCATGAGTGACTGCTCAAAATGTGGTGTTACTGGTAAGACCTTTAGTTGTGACACCTGTAAGCTCTTGTTCTGTGAGCAGTGTTCAGACCTTAGTGCCTCTGAGATTAGATGCATGGAGTTGAAGAAGAGGAAGCTGTTGTTTCTGTGTTCTGATTGTGAGGATGGTCTCAAACAGTTGCCAAACCTGATTGCTAGAATTAGTGATGTCGAGAAGCAGCTTGAGAAATTGAAGGTAACAGCAGAGTTGCCCAATACTGTACAGGTTCCAACTGGTAGTGACTCCTATATAGAGGATATAATACAGGAGATTCGTGAGCGAGACAAGAGGAAGTCAAATATTATTATTTTTGGACTCCCCGAATCTGAGTCTGGGTCTACTGCTAGCCGTGGTGAGAGTGATGTTGACAGACTGGAAGTGAAGAATATCCTCCACAGGTTGTGTCCTGAGGGTGATTACTCCCAGATTAGGCTATTTCGCCTGGGTAGGCATTCCAGCAGTGCATCCGTTCCTAGACCTCTGAAGGTTACTTTCTCTGATGAACATCAGGTACTTGTGTTGTTCTACTCTCTGGTTAGGTCCCGATTAGAATATGGTTCAGTGGTGTGGAATCCCCTCTATACAGTTCATATTGGTCGAATGGAAAAGGTACAAAGAAGGTTTCTAAAAAAAAAATTTTTCAAGCTCGATGATGTATATCCTTCTCAAGGTCTTAACTATTCGCTTTATCTGGAAATATTTGGGTTTATGGCTCTTCATCTGAGAAGACTGCTTGATGGTGTTGGTTTTTTATACAAGATCTTGCATAATGAGGTTGACTGTTCTTATTTATTGTATCTAGTCTGTTTTACTTCGGATTAGACGAACTGTCAGATCCACCTAAGCATAAGCGTCCAAAGCTTATACTTACCCGCTAACGCCCCCGCGGCAAAAACAGAATGGAAGCATTCATACCCAAAAAGTCTTTGTGTGAAATCTTTCCGACGGAGGTATGGACTCCTAGGGAGGGGGTTTTAAAGAAAGAAAAAAAGAACTGTCAGATCTCTCTGAGTCCAGGGGTTGAACACACCGAGACTTTAGAGACGATCTCCAGCGAGATTTGGGGAGTAGGCAGATTGAGGCCCCGTAATCGAGCTACAACAACCCAACTCACCTTTGTCTACTGCTCTAAGAAGTAGGCAGATTGAGGCCTTAGAGTGTCCTTACATATTTCCTTTACCTCTTGAAAATGGTTCCAAAACAGGAGCCGAAACGTCGAGTTTTAATGAATTCTGGACGCGGCTCAACCCGAGAATTAAGTATATCTCATATATATATATATATATATATATATATATATATATATATATATATATATATATATATATATATATATATATATATATATATATATATATATATATATCTATATATATATATATATCACACCGTTAACTCAAAAAATAATAGGCCGATTTTTATCAGTAAGTACCTTCCTTTTGCAAGTGGCTTGGATAAGTTCGATAGCCAGGAAAATCGGCTTGGGGTTTTCCCGACAAATTTTTTGTTTTCTTTCGGATAATTTTTATATTTCCGGAAATAACAAAGTAACGGCAACCAAATTTGGTACGTGCGTTTGTAGTATAAAGAGTGAATTGTGCACAAATTTAAGTCTGTAGGATAAAAAACAAACAAGTTATAGGCATCTTAAAAGAAATGGGGTTTTCCTCAAAACGTGAAAGCCGAGATTTGAAACGTCAAAATTGGTAACATTTAGGCAAAGAACCTAAAAGTAATACGGGTTATCTAAAGAAAATGCCGCAAGACTGTTCTACAAAGCCTTAAGTTGTAGCTTCAACCGTCATTGTCCTTCATTTAACTAAAATGTTTCCAGAAAATTCATTTCAAATAGACTCTTTCTCTGATGCTTTGGCAGCAGTTTTAGTTAAGTTTATGGTTTACGGTCTACGATTTTAACTATATTAAACATTTTAAATTTATTTTCGGAAAATGTTTGTACATTTTCAAACAATAAAGTTATTTTGATGAAATATGGTACATTGTTTCTACTATATTGGTTATACTGGGAACCAAATTTGATGCCTGCTTTCTTTAAAAAAATATATACATATTTGCTATTCAAAACATTTTTATGAAAATTCACTACCATAACGCACTTGCTACGTCCAGACTTTTTTTCATTATTAAGAATGAAACGCGATTAGTTTATTTTACTGCTACATCGTGACAACGTGTGGAAGTATCGCATCGGCGACAAACATCAAAATTTTTTCGCTTCTCTAAACATACAGAAAACATGATTTGTGAATTTTTTTGTCTGTCGGTCTGTATGTCTGTTTGTAGCCACGATAACTTGAGATATCGTCTTCAAATTTGGTATACAGTTAGCACTCGACAAACGAATGGTTCGGATTGTTTTTGGGTAAAATCGCTTTAGGAGGTAGGGGATGAATGGGGGTGATTTGGTGAAACGTAACATTTTTTCGTTAAAACTCGAGTAATATAACGCTTTAGGGTTAATTTATTAGAAAACTTATCATTTCATCAAACATCTGGTATTCTGTGCTGAAATTTAATTAGGGGTTGAATGTGTGGGGGTGGAATATTGTAAAAAGCCTCAAAACATATAGGAAACTTGATTCTGGAACGAAAATTATTTTGTCTGTCGGTCGGTCGTTCTGTCCGCATACGTCTGTCTGTTAAAATACGCAATAACTTTCGAAAAAATTGAGATATCATCTTCAAATTTGGTATCCAGTTAGCACGTGACAAAAGAAAGCTTAGAGGTGTTTTCGATTAAGACCGCTTCAGGGGGTAGGGAATAAATAAGGGATGATTTGGTGAAAATTGACACTTTTTCAATAAAACTCGAGTAAACGTTTCAAAAGTTTATGAGTACAGGAATACAAATTTTCTCTTTGTGGCCAAGTCATGGGCCCTAAATTCACTACATGAGAATACCTTTCTGAAGAGAATATATTATTACAGCTATGTGGAAGTTACGATTCAATTTCCAGCACTAGTTTGGTGTCTTGTAGCGACGTTCGACGATCAGATGAAATTATTTTTTTATTGTTAATTTTTGCAATAAATTTTAAAACCATAGCATTTTTAAATAGAGAATGAATAAGTGATATTTAAATAAGGTATCACAAACCCCTCTTTCCAATTAAACATTTTGGGGGTTGCAACTGTAACTCGAATGGGGTTAAATGAAGAGGTGAAGTTTTCACGTTGCAGGATGTCATTTTTTAATCGAAAATTGTTGTTAAAACTGTTTCAGGATTTTTCATAAATGTGCACAATAATTGAGATACTGAATTTATTCCATTTGGCTGTTCAACCTTGTATATTACATGCAGGTGCTATACAAACACTCTGTATATACATAAAATAATAAAATCCCAAAAATACACCTACTTATTGTATACTACTCACCATCAGTATTCATTTTCACAGCAATTTACTTCCATTTTTGTTGTATTTTATTCCGATTGTTCTAAGAATTATCATTCTCTTTTGTCTATATTGTACAGCAAGCAAGAATTAAACATTCATTTCGGAAAAGCATCGGCACCGGTTTCCATCTTCAGCAAGTACAGACCTGTTCGTCTGTCTCCGTGTCTATGTACATTGCTTCATATGTCATCAGCAAGAATTCAAAAAACACACAGCCACAGCATAGAGATTTGCTAGGTCCAATCAGGATTCAGGAAACATAGTTGTAATGGTATCTGGCATCTCTTTCAGCATTGGCGCGCTGCTTGAATTCAAAATGCAACTCAGAATTTTTAAAACAGTTTTCTGCAATGAAAAAAATAATATATATAAATACAAGCATGACATTGATATTTGTGTGCAAACTTTTAATTTGAAAAAATGTGCGAATGGTCTGACGACCGCAGCCATGAAAGAAGACAACACACACACAACTTTTAATTTGGGAATCAATACAGAAAACGTCAAAGTTAACATCTAAAGTAAAACAGTAAAATAAGCTAAAAGCTGCAGCAAAACCTAAAACATACTGATAAAAGCGGAACAAAAGCACCCAAGTAAAACTATTACACAACAAATAATAACAAAGTATAAAAATCTTTTTCAAATGAAAAGCTTGAGTTAACTAAATGAGAGCAAGCTCAACAGGAGGCCACACAGTTAGCCAGAACTTCATGAGAACCCTAGGAGGTGCTAATTTGCAAGAAAAACCAAAAAGAAAATGGCTCTCATACTTACTTCTCAACTTGAACTTTTGATATATTTTTAATAGCTTGGTTGGAATGGGTGGTAAATGCAGAATCATATCACATGCCGCTGACACAGTATTAGTTATAGGCGACACAAAATGGAAAGGAGTTTTAGAAAATCGGAGAAAGTGATGTGCGAATTTCAAAAGCATTTGGCAAATAATTATTTAAGTCTAAATTACAAAAAGTCTGTACCCAACAAGTGCGTTATGGTAGTGAATTTTCATTTAAATGTTTTAAATAACAAATATGTCTTTTTTTAAGAAAACAGGCATGAAATTTGGTACCAGTGGCCTATATAGTAGAAAAATGTACCATATTTCATCAAAATGACTTTATGGTTTAACAATGTACACAAATTTTCCAAAAATAAACTTAAAATGTTCCCGAAAAACTGGTCCCTGGTCAACAAACGTTAGGTTAATAGCAAATTGAGCTATTGAAATTGGAAACTTTAATGAAAATTCGCTACCATAACGTACTTGCTGCGTCCAGTAAAAATTCAAATCGGTTGTAGAAAAGAACAGGCACTTGTGAACACGGAAAAGTCTACGGCTGTATTAAGTATGGAACGGTTTCACTAAGTTAGGGCAATAACAAACAACCAGATGTGCTATTCAAATTGAATTAAGTCTTAAAAGTTTCCATCTCGTCCCACCTTTGTCATACAAAAACTCGCTAAAAAATTCATCGGAATTACACAATCTGATCAGATAACGGTAAAATGAAATAAGACTAAAAATAATAATAAGCGAAGTCACTAATTAAGATTAGAACGCGTGTTATTGGAGTCCATTATTAAATCACCCTGATTGCTCTACCTCTTGACCATTCTTGCCATGACATATCTCTCAACTAACAGTAATATACTCTTGTTAAATTATTTACACCATACAATTTTTGTTTGAAATTGATTTTTTTCTCATATTTTAACGAAATGAAGAAAAATGACGACTGAGACACAGATCTAGGAGCTTGTTAGTTATTTCGAGCCGTATTTTTAACTCATAAAGCGCTAATGCGTACTAATGTACGACTACCAGAATGATCAATTTTGACGTTTCAACTTTTAGTAAATTTTTATTTTAAAACATTCACTAATAGTGAGGTATCGATGGTGAGACTTTGCAAAAATGTTTTCAAATGAGTGCGATTTAGGACTAGAACCCATATCCGAGGTCGGTTTCAATTTATATATATATATATATATATATATATATATATATATATATATATATATATATATATATATATATATATATATATATATATATATATATATATATATATATATATATATATATATATATATATATATATATATATATATATCTGTGTGTGTGTGTGTGTGTGTGTATCAAACTGATTTCGATGAAACTCGTCAAGTGCCTTTCTTTTATTAATGGCTTGGATGTGTTCGTTAGCCCTGAAAATCTGACCATGTTTTCCGGGAAAATTTTGAGTTTTCTTTCGAAAAGAAATTTTTTTCTCCGAAAATTACAAAGCTATTTTAATGAAATTTTGTGGGTATATTGCCTTGAGACCTTACTACAAACCAAAATTAAACTTTCTAAGTTTATATAAAATTGAGTTTTTTTAATTTTCAGTTTTCTTTCGAAAAAAAAAAATTCTCCGAAAATTACAAAGTTATTTTAATGACACTTGGTGGATACGTTGCCTTAATAAAGACCTTGCTACATACCAAAATCCAACTTTGTAAGTTTATAGAAAATTGAGTTATCCAAGTTTGAAGTATTTAATAAAAATTCACTACCATAACGCACTTGCTGCGTCCCGAACTTTTTTTTAATCAGAGACTTGTAATTTCTTTGTCTTTTAACCTAGAGATCCTCTTTGTGGCAGAAACCCGCGTACCAAATTTGGTTACCGTAGCTTTTTCATTTTCGGAGTTTTTTTTTTAAAGGAAACTCAAAATTTTCTCGGAAAACGTTGTAACATTTTTCTGGCTAACAAATTAATCTAAGCCATTTACAGGGGGAAGATACTCACCAAATTTGATCAAAATCGGCCAATTATTTTTTGAGTTATCGGTGTGATATATATATATATATATATATATATATATATATATATATATATATATATATATATATATATATATATATATATATATATATATATATATATATATATATATATATATATATATATGTATATATATATATATATAACATATAAAAATTGAAACTGACCCTGGATATGGGTTTTAGTGATCCTAGTTTGCGCTCATTTGAAGAAAATTAAAATTCTTCAAAATTCAAAAGTCGAGTTCTCCTCATTAGTGAATTTTTTTAAAAGAAAATTCACTAAAATCTTAAAAATACACCTAATGATTTTATACTACTCACCATCAGTATTCATTTCCACAGCAATTTCCTTCCATTTTTGTTGTATTTTATTCCGCTTGCTATAAGAATTATCATTCTCTTTTTTCCATATTGTACAGCTTAAGCAAGTACCGACCTGTTTTTCTGTGTCTATGTACATTGCTTCATATGTCACCAGCGAGAATTCAAATAGCACACAGCCACACCATAGGGATTTGCTAGGTCCAATCAGGATTCAGGAAATAAAGTGATAATGGTATATGTCATCTCTTTCAACATTGGCGCGCTGCTTGAATTCATAAATGCAACTCAGAAGTTTTAAAACAGTTTTCTGCAATGAAAAAAATATTGATATAAATGCAAGCATGACATTAATATTTGTGCGCAAACTTTCAATTTGGAAATAAGAATACGTAGTAGGTAGACATTCAAAATAAAACGCGAGTTAACTTTTTAGTTAATACGAATAACTTTTTTAACAATTTATTTCACTTAAAATATTATTATTATTAGAATACAAATAACTAATAAGAATATTAACATACATGTGACATACAAATATAATACGTAATGGCTGTGAGCAACATAATTGACCTTCTAAATGTCAGACAATCTAGGATAGACATAGTTAAACACTCAATGAAAAGGCTTCTCTTCGTACAATAAAATTTATTTGGTCCCTACGCGTTTCGGCTATCAACGTGGCCATCTTCAGGGGTACATCTAGAATCACAATAAAAAGGTCTGTCGCAGAAAACGTTGTTTTCTGGTAGGCAATTGTGCCGGTTGAAGCACAATGATCTCAAAACAATCAATACAGAAAACGTCAAAGTTAACATCTAAAGTAAAACAGTAAAATAAGCTAAAAGCTGCAGCAAAACCTAAAACATACTGATAAAAGCGGAACAAAAGCACCCAAGTAAAACTATTACACAACAAATAATAACAAAGTATAAAAATCTTTTTCAAATGAAAAGCTTGAGTTAACTAAATGAGAGCAAGCTCAACAGGAGGCCACACAGTTAGCCAGAACTTCATGAGAACCCTAGGAGGTGCTAATTTGCAAGAAAAACCAAAAACAAAATGGCTCTCATACTTACTTCTCAACTTGAACTTTTGATATATTTTTAATAGCTTGGTTGGAATGGGTGGTAAATGCAGAATCATATCACATGCCGCTGACACAGTATTAGTTATAGGCGACACAAAATGGAAAGGAGTTTTAGAAAATCGGAGAAAGTGATGTGCGAATTTCAAAAGCATTTGGCAAATAATTATTTAAGTCTAAATTACAAAAAGTCTGTACCCAACAAGTGCGTTATGGTAGTGAATTTTCATTTAAATGTTTTAAATAACAAATATGTCTTTTTTTAAGAAAACAGGCATGAAATTTGGTTACCAGTATCCTATATAGTAGAAAAATGTACCATATTTCATCAAAATGACTTTATTGTTTGAAAATGTACACAAATTTTCCGAAAATAAACTTAAAATGTTCCCGAAAAACTGGTTCCTGGCCAACAAACGTTGGGTTAATAGCAAATTGAGCTATAGAAATTGGAAACTTAAATGAAAATTCGCTACCATAACGTACTTGCTGCGTCCAGTAAAAATTCAAATCGGTTGCAGAAAGGAACAGGCACTTGTGAAGCCACGGGAAAAGTCTACGGCTGTATTAAGTATGGAACGGTTTCACTAAGTTAGGGTAATAACAAACAACCAGATGTGCAATTCAAATTGAATGAAGACTTAAAAGTTTCCATCTCGTCCTAATTGAATTTGTCATACAAAAACTCGCTAAAAAATTCATCGAAATTACACAATCTGATCAGATAACGGCAAAATTAAATAAGACTAAAAAAATTAAAAAAAGTGAAATCACTAATTAAGTTTAGAACGCGTGTTATAGGAGTCGATGAGTAAATCCACACTGCTTCCTCCTCTCCTGGCCATTGTCGACATGACAGATGTATCTACTAACAGGTATATACTCTGGTATATTAATTTTCCAACATCTTGATTATTTACACCATACAATTTTTGTTTAAAATTGATTTCTCATATTTTAACGAAATGAAGGTAAATGACGGCTAAGATACAGATATAGGAGCTTGTTACTCATTTCGAGCCGTATTTTAAACTCGCAAAGCGCTAATGCGTACTAATATACGACTACCAGAATTATCAATTTTGACGTTTCAACTTTTTTTTAATCAAAGGCTTGTCATTTCTTTGTCTTTTAATTTAGAGATCTGAATTTTAGTACAAAGGATACCCTTTATGACAGAAACCAGCGTACCAAATTTGGTTACCATAGCTTTTTAATTTTTGGATATGAATTTTTTTCGAGCGAAAACCCAAAATTTTCCCGGAAAACTTTGTCAAATTTTCCTGGCTAACGAAATTATCTAAGCCATTTACAAAAGGAAGGTACTCACCAAATGTGATCAAAATCGGCCCATTATTTTTTGAGTCATCGGTGTGATACATATATATATATATATATATATATATATATATATATATATATATATATATATATATATATATATATATATATATATATATATATATATATATATTTATTTATTTATTTATTTATTTATTCAATATGCAAATACACAGTTTATAAACCATTTACGTATTGCATAACAAGATAAACTATAACTATGGTGTACACCTATAATTCTACAATCTCACTTATTACCCACATCAAATCAATAACAATACAAGACAACATTTCGGCAAGCTTAGATTCCATTTCAGGCTTCACAGACAGTCCATCAATTGTACGAAACTAATATCAAATTCAAAATTATTCTGTCTATTCCAAATTCATATCTCATTCAGTACAAGTAATTTGGAGACCCAACAAAGTCAACAGGACAACGTGGTCAGGCATGTATATGTTTAGTCAATGTGTTCTTAAATGCTCTTAAATTCATGTTGAAGATGTCAACATGCTTACACAGCCTGTTATAACTTGTGCACATTCTATAAATCGGAGAACTGAACAGACTATTCGTTCTGCACCCCGGTATATGAAACAGTTGCTCCAGTCTCCTATCCCTCTGAGGATCCCTAAACTGAATGCTGCCCAAAAATTCAGAAAAATGTACCAAGTTCCTCACAATTTAAAAAAAAACACTAGGTCGCAACTATGCGCCTGCTCTGAAGACTGGTTATGTCAAATACAGAAAGCAAACTCACATAGGATGTAAAATTGGGATAAGATCCAAAAAACTTAAAATGCAGAAAACGAACAAACCTCCGCTGAACTTTCTCCACCACATCAGAATGAACCTTGTAAAAAGGATTCCACACCACCGACATATACTCCATTTTTGGACGTATATATGCATTAAAAAGAATTTTAAGTGTTTCAACTCTACTGAATCCTCTCGAGTTTCGCACAATAAAGCCCAACGTTTTCAACCCCGAGGCAGCAATTTTTTCCACGTGCTTCGCAAATGATAATTTAGTGTCAAACTCAATTCCTAAGTCACCAAACTGGGTCCTACGCAAAAGTTGGTCACCTCCAACAGTATATTGGTACTCAACAGGGGCAAGACGTCTCGTGAAATATTCAGGAACATTTTATTCTCAAAACACCATTCTGACAGTGCATCAATGCTCCTCTGTAGTTCCTCACAATCACTAATGCTAGAAATAACACGAAATATCTTTAAATCATCAGCAAACAACAAACAACGGGAGTCAGCTATACTTTTAGGCAGATCATTGACAAACAATAAAAACAATAAAGGTCCCAAATTTGACCCCTGGGGCACCCCAGAGGGTGACGAAAACAATAAGGACTCGCGTCCACCATAAACAACATATTGTACCCCTCCAGTCAAATAAGATAAAATAAATAAATAAATAACTCTATCAAGTCTAGAGAAAACCCACACATATAAAGCTTCTTCAAAAGAACCTTGTGGTCCACCTTATCGAATGCCTTCTGAACATCTGCATATATGGTGTCCAACTGACCACCAGCATTGATTGTCTCGCTTCCCACCTGAGTAAAGAGAGCAAAGTTGGTAGCTGTAGACCTGCGCGGCAGAAATCCATGTTGTTCATCTACAATCAGCTGCTGTACATGTGAGAATACTTTAGAATACAAAATACTTTCAAAAATTTTGGAAAAATTGCACAGTATCTAAATAGGCCTATAGTTTTCCACGAGTATATATATATATATATATATATATATATATATATATATATATATATATATATATATATATATATATATATATATATATATATATATATATATATATATGTTCCGAAAGATTTCCGCGATCTTTAATGTGAAATATACTTGGTTCTCGGGTTGAACCGCGGCCAGATTTCATTAAAACTTGACGTTTCGGATCCTGTTTTAGAGTCATTTTCAAGAGGTAAAAGAAATATGTAAGGACACTCTAAGGCCTTAATCTACCTACTCCTTACAGCGGTGGACAAAGGTGGGTTAGGTTGTTGTAGCTCCATTACAGGGCCTCAATCTGCCTACTCCCCAAATCTCGCTGGAGGTCGTCTCCAAGGTCTCAGTGTGTTCAACCCTAGGCCTCAGATCTCTACCGAGTGTGATCGCCCAGAATTTGAATTTTAAAATGACATATACCTGTGTCGTTCATAATCAGCCAAATTACTGTTTATTACAAGTGTCATTTAACAACTAGATGATAGATGTCCATGTACCTACTTATATTTTCTTTAAATATGTGGCACACACAAGATTTGCTTAAATGCCACATGTAGGTCATTATTGTTGATTACTGTAAATATATTTGTGCTTATAATTGTGTGAACTGTATAATGTATGTATCATCGGTGTGATACATACATACATACACACACACAGATATATATATATATATATATATATATATATATATATATATATATATATATATATATATATATATATATATATATATATATATATATATATATATATATGATCGGAAAGATTTCCGCGGTCTTTAATGTGAGATATACTTGGTTCACGGGTTGAATCGCGGCCAGAATTCATTAAAACTCGACGTTTCGGCTCCTGTCTTGGAGGCACTTTCAAGAGGTAAAATAAATATGTAAGGACACTACTCCTTAGAGCGGTGGACAAAGGTGGGTTCAGTTGTTGTAGCTCGACAACACAAAGCGCCTAGCATGCAGCGCACGTTGTCTATCAATTATTCATTTGATTTTAGAACGCCCAGTTAGTTTCTGAACACATCCTAAGCGCTCATTCCGAAATGCGCTGTGAGCAGCTGCAGTGTAGCAGATTGTTGGCAACATCTAATGGCGGGAATTTTAATTCAAACTTATTTTTTTCAAAATTTTTTTCAAGCTAATTTTTTACTCCTCCGAGTAAAAGAAATTGCAAAAAAAAGTTAGGAGTCTCGATTCTGCGTAACTATCAAACATTTTTTAGAGGGGGCGCCAATTTTTTTCAAACTTATTTTCGAACTATTTTTTTTTACTCGGAGTAGAACAAATTTTAAAAAGGTTAGGTGTCCCGATTCTACGTACCTACCAAAAAATTTTTAGAGAGGGGGCGCCACTATCAAGTTTCTGTCCCGGTTCGGAAAAATCGTAAATCCGGGGCTGACTGCAGCGTGATTAAGAAACAAAACGGTATTCATTTACATCTGTATTATGTACATGCCTACAGTCTACTTTATATTATGTACCTACTCCTTTTTGGCCTACTATTTTAGAGTTTTTTTAGAATAACAACGTTATACCGAATCAGTTTCAACGGTAAACATTTACCTACAACAAACTGCGACGCTATAATGAAACAACGTTAAATGAGACGACGTTATGCGTGGTGTATTTCCCATTATGGAAACAAATTTTTTGGAAAATCCGATGGACACAGTGCATACTTATAGCCGATAATAATGCCTGCTTAGTGATTTATTATAACTTAGAACCATAAATTATTATTGTTGTGGTAAGGAAATAAACCATTCATGGTAAATAAAATATTTCTTTTCGCTGAAATGTCAAAAAGTATGAGATTGTCTCATATTCTCAGGTAAGGTACCAGTTACATTTCATTCAAAACATGCATAAAAATATGTGTTTAACAGTATGCGCCTCTTGACAAAAGTAGCAACGCCATCATAACTTTATTTTTGAATAATTTTTTTGAGTTTGTTTGCTTCTAAATGTTTTGTCATTGTGTATCGGATAAACGTATATACATTCATAGCGTATGAAAATTTATGACTATCTTTTAAATGTAAACTAATTTAATAATTGAAGCAGCGGACCAATGTTGAGAGAGATGACAGGTACCATTATCTCTTTGTCTTCTTAGATCCTGATTGGCAATTGCAAATCCCTGTGCTGTGGCCCTATGTTATTATTTGAATCTTTGCGAGTCAATCAGCGCTTGCAGACCCCGATTACCAGTAAGCAGCAGGGAACCTGCGTACAATGTGTATGAACCTATATACAAATGTTGCTCGTTTAATAGATAGAGGGTGTCCAGTAAAATGTTATATGATTATTCTCAAGTCGTTCCTCATCAATTCAAGAAACAGCTCAGACTTCTGTGTTTTAATTGTAATACCTGCCTTGAGCCTGGCGTTTTCCTCCAGTATGACAGCAATTGGTTCCTCTCCCAAGTATCAAGTTCATTTCTTACATGGCTTTTTGTTAATCCACAATACGGCCCTGGAATGGTGTCGCTGCTACCCTTTCTGCGAGGCTAACGCTTCCTCATTTCCTCCAGAAATTTGTATAAAGTGCGTTAAAAAATATTTTAAATTATTTATGTTTCTTGCAGGTAAATAATGCCCCCGGTGCTGAATTTCGGCTGGAAAGCTCACGAAATTGTAGCAGCCGGCCGAACAACAAGATCGTGCATAGAGGAGATCAAGTCATGGTTAAGGGAAGGCGATACATTTCCTGACCTAACTGAAGAACAAATAGTTACATTCCTCCTTTCTTGCGATAATGTTATACAAGCAACTCAAAATACCATAAAGGCTTATTATAAAGTGCGTCATATGGCGCCGTCTCTATTTGCGGCAAGAGATATTCAGAGTAGTGAATTACAAAGTGTACAGACTGTAGCGTAAGTATAACTTAAATTTAATATTTTGCCTTTTACTGAAAAAATTAAATCAAATAAAAAATAAAAAGCGCAGAATATATGAAGCGTTCAAATAACAATTTAAAGAAGTAAATAGAATATCAAATAATAATGTTATTTACAACATACAGGATGTACGAGCTGATTACTTGAACAGTTTCAGCCGAAGAACTATACCTACTACGAAACTAAAAAGCTGTGAGCCGTGTTGTGGACTGCGCTTTATTTTAACTTACAAAGCTCATCTTAGTTATAACAACTGACTGACTGTCACTAACAACTAAAAAGTAAGTTTGTGATGAACTTTGGCTAAGCAGATACCCGACGGATATTGTCAATCCGTCCTTCGGGCGTGACCTTAAATACTCTAAATTATATTCCGTCGGGCTCTATCTTTATTCCCTACAAATAGAACGAGGTTAGATCCCCGTGAGGACTTCTGCTAATACACTCGTAGAACACCACAAGTTACTGTTTCACAACAGCCTTGTCCTAGTGTTGCTAAGTGGAGGAAAACTATAGCCAGGGATCAAAAGTTATTAATTCGCGCAGAGTCCCCGGAAGCTAAGTAGGCTTTAATTACTTACTCCCGGATAGTGGCCGTTTTCCTATCATACATGGATGGAAGCAGAAATATTATAAACGGGTTAATATCAATTATGATCCGTCACAGGATTCTAGCTTAATGTACATGCATCAGTGCATCTATCTAATAGCGGCGCAGTAAAACCCAACCCTGTGGGTCCGGGGACTAACTAAAAGAATATGCCCAAGGTAACTCCTGCCTGTCGTAAAAGGCGACTAATTGGAATTGAACACTGGCGGGGGTCTTGTCCATGTGGGCCTGGAGGGAGGCGGATATATCTGGGGAGTGATGTACACCCGGATTTTGAGGCCTCCACTCTGGGCTTAGAAATGGATGGTTGCCCGCGCTTGTTTGTTACTCGGGAGCGGGGTTCCGGATGGGTGCCGCCTTGGGTTGAGTGCTGGCGGGTGTCGTGTGTCTAGACGACCCGGAGGGGGTTGACAACTCTGATGAGTGGTAAACACTCGGAGTTTGGGGCCCCCACTGTGTGCTTCGGAACAGACGGACGGCCTCGCTTGTGCGATGCTCGGGAGCGGGGCTCGATGGGATGTCGCCCAGAGTCTAGCACTGGTGGGTGTCGGGTCTAGACGAACCTGGAGGAGAGCTTAGATCTTTAGGGGTGGAATAAAACGAACGGTCGAGGACTCTTCTGTGAGCTTCGAAACGGACAAACGACCTCACTTGGATGCTGCTCGGATGCAGGACTTCATGATACTGCACCGAGTCAAACACTGACGAATGTCTGGTCCAGACGAACTCGCAGAGAGGTTATCTCTCTTTGAGCTTTGAGACGGGCAAGCGACTTCGCTCAGATGGCAAACATCTGTCAAACAAATTTTCACCTCGCAGGTGTTGTCTCCTATCGGAAGCTCGATTTGTTGGGTGAAATTTAAGCTAACGCTGGCAGGTGTTGGTCCTGGACGAACCCAGAGGTGGCTGGGGTCTCTAGGGGTGGATTACACCTGGAGACTCGGGCCTACTCTGTGAGCATCGATACAGGCTAACGACCCCGCCTGGATGCTGCTCGAGGGTGGGACTTCATGATACCGCCTCGAGTCAATGAAAGACTGGCGGGGGTCTGGTGCAGGTGAGGCTGGGGGGAGGCAGAAATCTCTGGGGAGTAATATGCACCCGGAGTTTGGCGCCTCCACTGTGGCCTCAGAGACTGACAATTGGCCTCGCTTGGTTGTTACTCGGGAAAGGGGTTCCAGATGATACCGCCCTGGATTGAGCCCTGGCGTGTGTCATGTGTCCAGACGTCCCGGGGGGCTCTGATCTCTGATGAGTGGTAAACACCCGGAGTTTGGAGCCCATACTGTGTGCTACGAAACGAACGGACGGCCTCGCTGGGGTGATGCTCGGGAGCGGAACTCGATGGGATGTTGCCTTGAGTCTTAACACTGTTGGGTGTCAGGTTTGGAAGAGCCTGAGGGGAGCTGAGATCTCTAGGGGTGGATTACAATGAGCCATATAGCTATATAGTACAGGTTACTTGACTCCCTAATATCAAATACGGAACTATAAAGAGCGTTTTCTATAACTAAACAACCCTTAAATGGGTAAAACGTAAACAGATTTCCACTTATATCAATACAACACACTGTATAATTAGTTACCCTGTCCAGCGGTTAAGTACTATTCAGAATAGCTACATCATAAACCGCCCGACATATCGTCCTTTTGGCTGATCATGCGCCACCCCACATAGTACAGGTTGCTAGGATCCCCAACACGCAATATCAAATTAATAATAATAATTAATATTCTGCACCTACCTAACACGCTATTGAAGTCAAGGTTCTAAAATCCCGATACAAACTAACCTTATCGCAGGACACGAGATGAATATCTGAACACGTTCAAACCACCATAACCTCGTTCAATTCATCCACTCCAATCTTTCCTAATCGCTTCTATTATAACAATAGTAACAAGCGAATAGACACAGTTAATTAAAAATCTCTCAAGAAACCCTTGACACGCGGTATGAACTAACAATGCAGTACACGCTTCAATCATTTACCAATTACACGCTCCACTGAGCGACTCGACGTCAATAACTTAAAGCTCCACTGAGCAACCCAACATTAAGAGCAGTTTCGACATAAACGCTCCACTGAGCAACTCCAACATTAATAGCAGTTCCTACTCAAGGCTCCACTGAGCCACATTATAATCTCTCAACAGCGCACATTAGTGCCTCAGAACTGCTTCTCAACAATGTCTCTAAATGCTCAACCATTAGGTTCTCAAACAATAATTACTCAGACAATAATTACCCAAGTAGTTACTCACACGATAGTTACTCAAATAATAATTACTCAAACAATAATTATTCAAACATTAGTTACTCAGATAATAATTACTCAAACAATAGTTTAGCCTGTGTATTTTGTTGGGCGCTGTACCAGAACACTAGGTCCGTGCCGGCTTCCAGGTGTGCAATGAGGCACAGTTCAATACCTCACCTAGTATGCCCGCTACAGCCAGAGTTGAATACCGAGAAGTGCAATGGACACAATGGACTCGTCAACACTGTGCCCTTCTCCAAGTACCCCAACTCCTACACTGGGACTGACCGTGCAATGAGACCAACTGGTGAACTGGCCACAGTGTCTCGGACAAGCTACCAGATCGGCTCCCAAATACAACAACGGTCCCGGCAACATGAATACTGAGCAGTGCAATGGACACAAAGGGCGAACCCAACAACGTGCCCTCTCCGATATCAACGCATCGAACAGGGATAGGTGCAATGGTTACCTTGTAACCCTAACTTAGTCTGACGATGCCACTAAAAGCCATCATGTTGTGGTTACGTAACCCAGCTCAAAAGATCGCCTCTACCAGTATGACGCCCTACTGGGTGAGCAAACAGCGAAGGTACTTCCCAGGCCTTCCAAACTATCATCAATTTACCTTCAAACAGACTTTACTTTACTCACTTAATGCAAACTGACATAACTCAACTCTTACTTGATTCATGATTATTGATTTAACCTCGTATAAGTAAACAACCTAATTTAACTTAGCTAATTCTCAAAAGCCCCTTTATTTAACTCAGATAATTACTTATCAATTTATAACTTATCCTCGTATAAATAACAAATCTAATTCAAACTCAGACAATTCTCAAATTATTTCATAAAGCTCCTTTATTTAAATCAGATAATTACTTATCAATTTATAACTTAGCCTCGTATAAATAACAAACTTAATTCAAACTCAGATACACTGTATTTTCATATAAGCTAATTATTAAATGGTTTCCTAAAACCACCCTTACATTATATACTTATTGAAATTACTTTTCAATTCATAACTTAAACAAAAGAGAACATGTACAATAGACAACAAATATGTATTCTGTGAGATTCATTCATTTGAATAAAGATATATATAACGTGCACTGTAAACTTCACTAATATCGAGCATATTTTAATGCAGCTCAGGTCATGGCTAACGCACAAATGCGTAGGTATGGTTTACTTCAACCGATGCTAATGGGAATATAAAATGAATAGTGCGAGGCCCTTGAGTCTAAGAGGGCTGCATTATAACCACACACACCCCGCACGTCTATCTTTAAGTAAACAATTTTTAAACGCTCATCGCTTGACACTTTAGATCTAATCGGAATACTCTGACTAGTAAAACGTATTCACCTAAGAACGTGTCTGTTAAATATGTACAGAGTGTTTTCATAATAAGATGACATTATGACCAGGGCTAGAAAATACATTCCTTTATACAATAGCGTTTTTTCTCTTTCTTTTAGTGAATTTTCTTAGAAAAAATTCACTAATGAGGAGATCTCGACTTTTGAATTTTGAAAAAATTTCTTCAAATGAGCGCGATCTAGGACCCCTAGAACCCATATCCGGGGTCAGTTTCAATTTTTATATGTTTATATATATATATATATATATATATATATATATATATATATATATATATATATATATATATATCACACCGATAACTCAAAAAATAATGGGCCGATTTTGATAAAATTTGGCATGTAACTTTCTTTTGTAAATAGCTTGGATAACTTCGTTAGTCAGGAAAATCGGACGAGGTTTTCCGGGAAAATTTTGAGTTTTCATTCGAAAAAAATTCTTATCTTAAAAAGTAATAAGCGGATTTTAATAAAATTTGGCATGTACCTTTCTCTTGTAAATGGCTTTGACAAGTTTGTTAGTCAGGAAAATCGGACGTGGTGTTTCGGGAAAATTTTGAGTTTTCATTCGAAAAAATTTTTTATCTCAAAGAATAATAGGCCGATTTTGATAAAATTTGCCATGTACCCTCCTTTTGTAAATGACTTTGACAAGTTCGTTAATCAAAAAAATCGGACGAGGTTTTCCGGGAAAATTTTGAGTTTTCATTAAAAAAATAATTATCTTAAAAAATAAAAAATCTATGATAACCAAATTTGGCGGGTAGGTTTATGATATAAAAAGTAAACTATACACCAAAATTCAGATTTCTATGTTACAAGAAAAAAAAGTTATAATAAAATATTTTGTGCCAGATCATTTCTATGAAAATTCACTACCATAACGCACTTGCTGCGTCCAGGCTTTTTTAAATTATATGCATACTCATAAACATGGTAAATATAAACCTATGTACATACATAAATATCTATTATAGTGAATTTTTATTTAAAAAAAATTCACTAATAGAGAGGTATCGATGGTGAGACTTTGCCCCTAGAACCCATATCCGGGGTCAGTTTCGATTTTTATATGTTTATATATATATATATATATATATATATATATATATATATATATATATATATATATATATATATATATATATATATATATATATATATATATATATATACAACTCAAAAAATAATTAACCGATTTTGATAAAACTCGGCAAGTGCCTTTCTTTTATCAATAGCTTGGATGAGTTCGTTAGCCAGAAAAATCTTACACGGTTTTCCGGGAAAAATTTGAGTTTTCTTTCAAAAAAAATTTTTTCTCCGAAAATTACAAAGATATTTCGATAAAATTTGGTGTACATATTGCTTTGGGAAAGACCTAACTATGTGCCAAAATTCAGCTTTCTAGGGTGACAGAAAATTGAGCTATTTAAATTTGAAACATTTATGTTTAAGATCACCGCCTTTCATTGTCAATAAGTTATACGAGATCTAGTATGTTGTTGCCGTGGTAACGGAATTGCGCAGGTCTGTTAGACGCTGTAACTGACATTTACCGTATGATATGAGATCGTTTATATTATGTTTATTTGTTTGAGTCGACGAATTATTTGTGTCATTTGGGAAATTTTTATATACATGTGCAAATTATTCCTTTATTAATGTTAGTGGGTGGATTAAACAGTGTTTGTTATGTTTAATCAACATATATAAAGGATCGAAGTTTTACAAAAGGGCTGATATTATACAGGGTGACGCGTTTATACGGTAAAGCTGAATATAATTATTATTATACAAGAGACTAGAAAAAATTGTATAAGTTAATTATAGGGTGTCTTGAGCTGCATCTTATAAAATTATTTTGACAATCACCGGCTGGCCCACGAGTCGATCGTTAGTGATCCCTACAATTTTTTTTCGAACAACCTTATTTTATTGCATTTTTTATCGAAATATGTTTGTGAGAAAAAAAATCAAGACGCAGTAAGTGCGTTTTGGTAGCAAATTTTAAATGCTTCAAATTTCAATAACTCAATTTGCTATTAACCTAAGATTTGTTGGTTAGAAAACCAACGTTTAAGGTATATTGTCGAAAAATTTTTGTACATTTTCAAACAATAAGTTATTTTGATAAAATGTGGCACATTGTTTCTACTATATATTTTGCTCATAACCTTATCTCGTTTCTGTGTTTCTGTGTGCTTTGGAGAATGGATTAACAAGTCGTTATTGTAGTGTAAAATTAAAATTTACTAAATGTAGTTTTTATAAAGCAGAATGAAAAAAGTTAATTTATTAACTGAGGAGTAATATTGTGTTGTATACTGGGAGAGTGTTGGAAAATGATCATGTTATATTCTATAAATTAATTAATTATCAACATATTATGTAAAATACTTCAACCACTTTATTTAAAACGTTAAAATGGTGTATCTGCTTGTAAGGTTACTTAAAGCACGAGGAATATACTGTTTGGTTTGTTATATTAGTGAATTTTTATTTAAAAAAATTCGCTAATAGAGAGGTATCGATGGTGAGACTTTGAAAACATTTTTGCAAATGAGTGCGTACTAGGACCCCGAGAACCCATATCCGGGGTTAGTTTCAATTTTTATATGTTTATATTAATTTATATTATATATATATATATATATATATATATATATATATATATATATATATATATATATATATATATAGATATATATATATATATATATATATATATATATATATATATATATATATATATATATATATATATATGTATCAAAAAGTTATTAACTGATTTTGATTAAACTCGGCAAGAATCTTTCTTTTAATCATGGGTTAGATAAGTTCGTTAGCCAGGAAAATCGGACAAGGTTTTCCTAGAAAATTTTGAGTTTCATTTCGAAAAAAAATTTGTCTCTGAAAATTACAAAGTTATTTTGATGAAATTTGGTGAATATGTTACCTTGTGAAAGTCATTACTATATGGCAAAATTCAACTTTCTAGGTATATATAAAATTGAGTTATTCAAATTTGAAGCATTTAATAAAAATTCACTACCATAACTTAAATACTTAAAGCACGAGGAATATACTGTTTGGTTTGTTTTATTAGTGAATTTTTATTTAAAAAAATTCGCTAATAGAGAGGTATCGATGGTGAGACTTTGAAAACATTTTTGCAAATGAGTGCGAACTAGGACCCCGAGAACCCATATCCGGGGTTAGTTTCAATTTTTATATGTTTATATATATATATATATATATATATATATATATATATATATATATATATATATATATATATATATATATGTATGTATCAAAAAGTTATTAACTGATTTTGATTAAACTCGGCAAGAATCTTTCTTTTAATCATGGCTTAGATAAGTTCGTTAGCCAGGAAAATCGGACAAGGTTTTCCTAGAAAATTTTGAGTTTCCTTTCGAAAAAAAATTTGTCTGAAAATTACAAAGTTATTTTGATGAAATTTGGTGAATATGTTACCTTGTGAAAGTCATTACTATATGGCAAAATTCAACTTTCTAGGTATATATAAAATTGAGTTATTCAAATTTGAAGCATTTAATAAAAATTCACTACCATAACGCTTGCTGCGTCCCGAATTTTTTTCAGCTTAGTTTTGTCTCTTGTATTTAAGATTTTTTTATTATTATTTTTTAAAACTTGTATTCTACAAAGATGTATACTGGGACACATTGCTTGCCTTGGGGCCTATCAAGGCTAAGAGACACACTAAAGAACCATGATTAGAAGGGGGTATACACGATGAAAAACAATAAGAGAACTAATTATATTACAATATATTTCTTTGGATTAGTAAATTGTTATTACTAATTCTAATTCTAAAAACTAATGTAACACAACGCATTACAATGTTTGATTTTATAGGTGTAATTGAATTTGTTTAAAAAAATTACCAAGGCGTTATTTAATATTGGCTTATTTAGGCTCAATAAATGCCTAAACTTAACGGGTTCCATATTCCAGTAAACATTGAGGTAATGGTTGCCGGTGAAATATAATTAGACAACGTTTAAAGTATTCACTGAAAGTCAAATTAAAACCACATGTTGTACAAAGCTTGAAAATGGGTAATTATAGCTTATATTATATTTATCTGTGTTATTATATTACACCATTAGAAGACCATTATTCGAATTTAAATAAAAGATGTAGTAAATTTTGTAAACATACTAAACAAGTATCAACTGACTAAAATAACGCATTTAACGTAAATTGTTAATTAAAATGTTATCATTTCTAACGTAGGTACATATCAATTACATAAAAAAGCCTAGTATACAAGTTAAAAGACATTTAAATGTGAACCATGAAGACCCTAACAACCGAGATATAAAATACAAACCATGAAAAAACTGTAGTTTGACGTAATTTTCAAGAAAAATATCACCTATGAGGAGGTATAGACTTTTCAAAACATATTTAACAAGAAGTAATTTTCTCATGTTGATTAAACTTTGCAGATGCATTCCTTTTGTAAATAGTTTGGACAACTTCGCCGACCAAACCAATAAGACAAGTTTATCCGGAAAAAAATCAAATTTTCTTCTGGAAGATTTTTGTATCTCCACAAATAATGAAGTTATCTGGATGACATTTGCTAGCCTATTTGTCTTTATAGAGGCATTACCACGTGCCAAATTTCAGGTTTCTGGCTTTTTGAAAAATTTAGTTATGAGCATTACATTTTTTTTTATATTTCAACAACAGACCACGAGGGCTTACAGCCTAAATACTATCGTACGGTGGGTGTCGACAAGGAGGAAAGAGGCAACTCGTTAATTCTGGACTTGAAGGTTTGGAGGTTCGGAGGAGAAGGAAAAACATGTGCCGGCAAGGAATTCCACAACTTCGAAGTCCTCGGGACAAAAGAGGGGGCATAACAAGATGTTCTACGTCTGGTGACCTGGACAGTAAAATGGTGCATTCGCTCTGTTCCCCTGGTATATCTGTTGGGGGCAGCAGGTGAAGGAACTATGGAAGAAAGCTCCTCTGAGCAGTGCCCGTGCAGATACCTATAAAAGAGAGAGAGGTCACCAACGGCACGTCAGTCGGCAAGGGATGGCAGCCTTTGGGTGAGGGTAGGGTCACCGATGAGACGTATAGCTCTCTTCTGAATGGAGTCCAGGATAGCGAGTGTAGAAGCGGCAGCAGCACTCCAGATGTGGGAGCAGTATTCGAGGTTTGGTCTTATTTGTGAAGTATATAAGGTATAGAGATTATCTGGTGAAAAGTATTTGCGAGCCCGGAAGAGGAAACCTAATTTCTTAGCAGCCGCTTCTGCAATTGATGTGACATGTTGGTGCCAATTGAGATTTCGATCCACAGAAATGCCAACAAGTGAAAAGGACTCATTACTTTGAATAACTTTGTTGTTCGTTGTGATGAGTCTAGGGCTGGTGTATCTCTTATGAGAAAGAAAGCAAGACTGAGATTTGGTGGGGTTGAATTCTACAAGATTTCTACTTCCCCAGTCTAATATTTTTTGGAGATCCACGGAGACAGAACCCTCCATGAGTCTGCGATCCTCATCTAATTGGGCTAAAGAGACAGGTTTAGAATATTGTATATTTGAGTGGAGGGTGCTGTCGTCCGCGTAACTGTAAACTGGGTTGGATGTACAAGAGAGGAGGTCATTGATGTGGACAAGAAACAACATTTTTTTGCTCGTCCAGGATGACAAAGGACACCATTAGCCTGGAAGACTTTGCGTGAGAAATAAAATTTATTGAATTTTATAAGCAAAAAAAAGATCTTGGCGCACGCGGATACACAATTAGACAGGGAAACCAGAAACCGTCTAAAATGTGATCATTTATCTCGCCTAAGCCCGCGTTTCTCAAACTTTTGGTATTTGCGACCCAATTTTCAATCACAATTCTAGTCGCGCCCCACCTTCTTATGTTCTAACGGCTTCGAGAAAAGATGCGATTTGTTTCGAGGATTCTAGAACGTCTGCGCGGCGTGTATTAATGCTTCATCCCGTTCAGTTCCAGCCAGTCTCAGTCGAGTCGATCCTTCCTACCGTGAATGTGTATGTTGTAATTTGCGTGTTTAACTGCAATTTGCGATATTCGAGTAGCAGTAGATTTATACAGTGTATACAGAATCATGGATACCTTTTTAAGTGGACATAAGCGAGCATTTGACGATAGTGAATCATCAACAAGGGCATAGACGAGAGTGGTTCTGAAACAAAAATCGAGAGAAACTATTCTCAGGAATATTTAAAGTTTGGGTTTACCAGCACTGTATAAAATGAAGAAGAAAGGCCCCTGTGTGTCATTTCCTCAAAAATTTTGACAGCAGACAGCATGAAACCTAATAAGCTTAAACGATATTTGGAAGCGCTTCGTAGTGAGTACGTTAGCAAACCTGAGAATTCTTCGAATTACAGTTAAAATCAATGAAAAGAGAAATTATTTAAAAAATCTTTGTCTGTGAATGAATAAGCTTTACTTGCCTCTTACAAAGTTTCATATCGAATAGCCAGATGTAAAAAGCCTCGCACCATTGGTAAATATATTATTCTGCCAGCTGCAATTGAGATCGTAGAAACTATGTTTGAAGATAATTTTGCCATTCAGTCCATACCTCTATCAATTGATACTTTTGCCTATCGAATTCGTGATATAGCTGAAGATGTACAGAAAAAGCTTTTCGGGGAGTTCATCACATTTTTTTTTAATTCAGCCTGATGAGGCAACAAATAGCAATAAATATAATTTATTTGCATACGTTCAATTTTGTGATGATATTGTCAGCAGTAGAAGAACTACTATTCTGCAAACCAATAGAACTCAAAGTAGCAGTACTTGCATAATTTGCTATCTTAAATGGTTTTCTAAACGAGGCACACATAGAGTGAAAAATATACGTCGCAATGTGCACAAATGGTGCTTGTACAATATCTGGAAGATTCCAAAGTATACAGTCACTTGTGAAACAAAAATCTCCACAATGTAAGTGGACACATTGCATGATCCACAGAGAAGCTCTGGTTTCCAAAGGAATGGAATCTCGGTCTGAATATCGTGCTAACGACGGTGGTAACCGTAGTAAATTATATAAAAATGAGACTCCTAAAATCAAGGATATTTTATGCACTTTGTAAAGACATGGGTGTAGTGTACAGGGTGGCGCATTGAAAACGAAACAGACCGATTTGCGCCCAGAGAATTTTTTTTAAGAAACGCTGAAACACGTCAATTTTAATATTGAGGGGGACATGTTTTGACATAAAACTCAACTTTGTCACATCAACCCCTTAAGGGTGGTGATAACAACCCTTATATTTTAAATAGGGAACATGGGTGGAGTGTTACATTATTTGAAAGCTCTTTCTTTTCTGAATTCAGGACACTAATTTTTTGGAAGTTTTATCAATTCGTTTAAAAATTATTCACAGTTAGAGTTGCAAGAACGTATTTCATTCATTGTTATAAGAAATGCACTAATTAGTCAATTTTTCGTTAAAAAAACTAAAAAACAAAACCAAACGTTCAAAAATGTTTATTCAGTTAAGTAAGTGTTCAAATTGTTGACCACCAGCTTCCATACAAAAGCACAAATTTTGTTCAAAACGAGCTCTGACATTCTGGAGCATTTGTGGAGTTATTAGACGGCATTCTTCAACAATGCGTCGTCGTAATTCTTCCAGAGACTCCGGTTCTGTTGCGTAAATTCTACTCTTTAAATGGCCCCATAGAAAGAAGGTTAAAGAAGTTAATACCGCATATAGCACTTCTACGCCCAATCCATTGTCCTGGAAACTCTCTGTTCAAAAACTCCCTAAACGTTGTGAAAAATGCGGAGGAGCTCCATCTTGTTGAAACACTAATTGATTTTCTTGATAGCGATCATAATTTTCAACAATGTCAGTTAGTAGAGGGTAAACGATATCTTCTAGTAACTCCAAATATGTTTCGCCACTCAAATTGCCATCAAGAAAAATTGGTCCGATTAAACGGTCTCCAAAAATGCCAGTCCAGACATTCAATTTCTGTGGAGTTTAAGTCTGGACTTCGTAAAAATTCTTTGGATTATTATCTGCCCAATAACGACAATTATGACGATTGAACAAAAAGTTCCCGTTATCAGCTATTCGTGCAGTCATAACTTCACAAAACTCCAGCCGCCGATCAAAATCATCTTCATTCAGTTGTTGTACAAGATGAATTTTATACGGGTGAAATTTATGATGCTTCAATATTCGTTGAATAGTTCTTCTTTTGATGTTTGAAACAGTGGCCAATTTTCTCGTGCTCAAAGTTGGGGTGCAGCAATTTGTCCTAAAACTTTAATCTCAGTAGTCTCGTTTCTAACCGGATCCCGTTTTTTGTTGCCTACTGAACCACTTTGTCGAAACTTTGCAACTAACTCCAAAATGTATTTTCTGTTAACATGTCTGTTCGGATGTCTGATGAATTTGCGGTCCGGTTGGCACAGTCATCGTTTTTGAAAAAAAAAGAGTAATTATTTGAACTCTTTCTTCTACATAATACACCATTGTGAAATTAATTTTCGGTAGTACTATCAAGTATCAAACCGACCGAGAAACTGAAATAATATACTGCATTTCTCTAATTTCGATAAGAAATGTTCTGATAGTCAATTCTTTGTTTACAAACCAACAAAACATTGACTATCAGCACATTTTTTATCGGAATGAGTGAAATGCGTTTTTGCATCTTCAACTGAGAATAATTTTTAAACGAGTTGATAAAACTTCCAAAAAAATTAGTGTGCGGAATTCAGAAAAGTAAGGGCTTTCAAGTGATGTAACACTCGATCCATGTTCCCTATTTAAAATATAAGGGTTGTTATCACCACCCTTAAGGGGTTGATGTGACAAAGTTGAGTTTTATGTCAAAACATGTCCCCCTCAATATTAAAATTGACATCTTTCAGCGTTTCTTAAAAAAAAATTCACTGGGCGCAAATCGGTCTGTTTCGTTTTCAATACGCCACCCTATATATATATATATATATATATATATATATATATATATATATATATATATATATATATATATATATATATATATATATATATATATATATATATATATATATATATATATATATATATATATATATATATATATATATATATATATATATACATTATACATTAGCAACCTACGCCATAAGAGCGACTAAATTATTATTTTTGCAACTAAAACTTATTTTATGTAACCTTTTTTTTGCAGTTGTTATGGAATATTACCCAATAGGACGGCAGATGGAAAAGCAATCATTTTCCATAGATTACGGGACACAACTTACTGGAGATATAATTTAGAGCCATCTATGAAAGTATTATTTATGTGCCTTGATAATCTATTGTTTGGAGATTCCCCTCCGACTGGATTAATCTTCGTTTTTGATATGAAAGGGGTGAGTTGCTAAAAAGATAGATAAACTAGGATTACTATTTAAAATTAATTTATGAAAGAGTAAGATAAGACACAAAACAAAAGCATTGTATTTTAAAACGAATGCGAGACGAGTTGTCTCTGAGAGAAGTGGTCTTACTGTTTTATTTGAAAGCTAGCTACTCGAAGCTGTCACACCTAGTGGTGTATGCTGTCGAATATATCTGTCTTTGAGATAACTGGTCTCACCGTGGTCTCTAGAGAGGGCGCTGTTTCATTGAAAAGCTCGTTGCTGAAACCAGCCACGAAGGGAGGTGTACTAAAATTAAGTAGGCCTTTGTTTTGTGTTTCCTATTTATACAATCAGTTTGATTTGTACTACACTTTGTACATATTTGATGTAATTTCTAATTTCTTGTGTATATGTACATCCATCATTTGTTTTTATATTTTAGGTGGGCCTTATGCACCTCACAAGAGTTAGAATAAATGCAATTCGAGCGTTTTTCCAGTATCTCCAGGAGGGTTTGCCCATTAAACTTAAAGAAATACATGTATTTAATGTTGTATATTTCATGGATAAAATTATGGCAATTATTAAGCCTTTTATGAAAAAAGAACTTTTTGATATGGTAAGTGAAAATAGAAAAAAGTAACATAATAGGGCACCCAAGATATTACTGCCTCCCAACTTCGGTACCAGCTAAAGATGAAAAAAGTCTGGACGCAGCATGAGCGTTATGGTAGTGAACTTTCAAAAAAATGTTTCTAATAGCAATTATGTATTTTTTAAAGAAAGCAGGCATCAAATTTGGTTACCGATATAACCTATATAGTAGAAACAATGTAGCATATTTCATCAAAATAAGTTTATTGTTTGAAGGTGTACAAAAATGTTTCGAAATAAACTTTAAATGTTCCCGAAAAGACTAGTTTCCTGGCTAACGAACCTTAGGTTAATACCATGCCACATTTCAGAATAATATGTTGAACCACCTTCACGATATTTAAAAAAATAGTTTTAAGAAAATTATTTAAACACCCTGTAAAACGAAAACGGGTAACATCTTACTAAGACATGTTCTGCCCAATCGCTTCATTTTTGTGCCAGCCATCACCCCTTGGCTAATCTCCTATTAATTATGGGGACACCCTATGTATATAACTGTGTGTATCACACCGATCAGTCAAAATAGAATAAGCCGATTTTGATCAAATTAGGTAAGTACTTCATTTTGCAAGTGGCTTGGGTAAGTTCGTTAGCCAGGAAAATCGGGCCAGGTTTTCCCGGAAAATGTTCATATTTCCGGAAATAACAAAGTAATGGCAACCAAATTTGATACGTGTGTTTTTTTATAATAATTATAAAAAAGTCTGGACGCAGCAAGAGCGTTACGGTAGTGAATTTTCGTAAAAATGTTTTTAATAGCAGATATATCTTTTTTTTAAGAAAGGTGGCATCAAATTTGGTTACCAGTATAACCTATATAGAAACAACCATGTACCATATTTTATCAAGATAACTTTATTGGTTGAAAATGTACAGAAATCTTTCGAAAATAAACTTTAAAATGTTCCCGAAAAAACTGGTTTTCTGGTCAACGAACCTTAGGTTAATAACAAATTAAGCTATCGAAAGAAACATTTTATGAAAAACCACACTATAAGGCACTTGCTGATTTCCGTATTTGCTTTCTTACAAACATGCATTATATTTCGATAAAAAATGCAAAAAAATGCAATAATATAAGGCGTGTTCGATTATGAAAAGAAAAATTATATCACCAGCGACTTATGGCCCACGCTGTGATTCTCAAAATAATTTTGTAAGACACCGTATAATCAACCTATACAATTTTTTCTCGGATCTTGTATAATAATGGATATACTGAGCTTTGAGAAATGAGAAATGTGCCACCTGTATATATAAAAACAGATAAAACTGAAACTAACCCGGATATGGGTTCTATGGGGCCTAGTTCATGCTCATTTGAAGAAATATTTTCAAAATTCAAGTCACCAAAAATTATATCCAACTCTATGTGTAAAATTGTGATGGCAACAAAAAAAGATGAATGTAAGAAGAAGAGCATGCCTATTACACATGTCAAAAAAGATAATATTTATTTACCTGTCACTTTGAAAGTAGATCTGACATTTGTCAAAATAATTTGTCAGTTGAATATGACATGTACTGTTGCGATGGACTATTATGTACTATTATATTACGCCTTATAAGAATTTTGTTTTAGTGAATTTTTATTTTAAAAAATTCACTATTAGAGAGGTATCGATGGTGAGACTTTGCAAAAAATTTTCAAATGAGCGCGGACTAGGACCCCTAGAACCCATATCCGGGGTCAGTTTCAATGTTTATATATATATATATATATATATATATATATATATATATATATATATATATATATATATATATATATATATATCCAATCGATAACTCAACAAATAATTAACCGATTTCGATGAAACTCGGCAAGTGCCTTTCCTATCTTAATGGCTTGGATAAGTTCGTTAACCAGGAAAATCTGACAAGGTTTTCCGAAAAAAAATTGAGTTTTCTTTGGGAAAAATTTTTTCTCCGAAAATTACAAAGCTATTTTAATTAAATTTGGTGGATATGTTGCCTTGTCAAAAGTCTTACTATATACCAAAATTAAACTTTCTAAGTTTATCGAAAATTGAGTTATCCAAGTTTGAAGCATTTAATAAAAATTCACTACCATAACGCACTTGCTGCGTCCCGAACTTTTTTTTGAGTACGAAAGCTTATTTTACTGTTTTAATATTTTTCGACCCCTTAACCCGAAATGTTTTTTTGTCTATAAAATTACATCAATTGTGTTTACAACACAAAAAAATTTCGTCTTGTGACCTTATTTGGCCTCCAGAGTAATCTTTTTTTTTGCATTAAATGCCTATAACTTTTTGCTTTTAACCTAGATATCTAAATTTCGGTACATAGTTCAGCTTTAGTGATATAAACCCGCGTACCAAATTTTAGTACTATGACTGTTATTTCCGGATATATAAAAATTTTCCGGGAAAAAACTGGTCCGATTTTCTTGGCTAAAGCACTTATCCAAGCCATTTGCAGAAGAAAGGTACCCACCACATTTTATCAAAATCGGTATATCTTTTTTTTTAATTAACGGACACACACACATGCATATATATATATATATATATATATATATATATATATATATATATATATATATATATATATATATATATATATATATATGTATATATATATATATATAAACATATAAAAATTTTAACTGACCCCGGGTATGTGTTCTAGGGGGTGTACTTCGCACTCATTTGAAGACATTTTTTCAAAATTCAAAAGTCGGGATCTCCTCATTAGTGAATCTTTTTTCAGAAAATTCACTAAAGCATTTAAACGCATTTTTATGTTTTTTCTCATAATTTTAAATGTGATATTCAAAATGCGTTATATGGTGTAACATAGACAACGTGTAACATACAGTTTTACTTTTAAACAGAACACCTATAAAGTTTACTATTTTTTTAAATGGCAGTACCTACGTTATGTTATGTCATCACGTGACCACTTCTCCACTAAAAGTAAAAGAGTTAAAAAATAGTAGATTAAAAATGGCGAGTTTACCGAAGAGATACACTACTACTACTACCAGTCACGTCATTCCTATTAAAGTGGTAGGCACATCACAATTTGCTATTTATTAACAATGTTTCTCCATGCACTTCTGTTCTGACAAGCCATTTTCGCTTATTCTGCATTCCACACACCCTACCAAACTTTCCTGTGTCTTCCAAGACCTCGCTTACGATTTACATGCTCTCTGTAAATTCTACTTGTCATTCGAACATTATCCATTCGTTCTATATGTCCAAACCATCTCAACACGCTGCTCTCATACTGCAGTATAGATCAAGCCAAGGTGTAGATCATTTACGACACAAAATCACAGAAGCCACTGAATCCTGTCGACAAAAGACCATAAGCGATTCATTTGATTATTATTAATCAGGAATTTATTTCATAGGCATGATACTATCAAAGCACACAAATATACTGCCGACCCACGTATTCAATGTTATATCTGTTGTATGGGTGTAACGCAACGAATTACCGGCCAATGTTAGAAAGATATTACTTAACTCCTGAAATGTTATATATATATATATATATATATATATATATATATATATATATATATATATATATATATTATGGATGTTAATTACACTTGTTGATATTAAATCCATACGTAAACATTTAATATACTTTATTATTTCACTAACTGAATAAACTATACATTTAACTATAAAACAATCACAGACAGCACATAACAGATAACTGACCGAGCGTGGAGAGACGTATCTTCACTGTCGGTTAGTAGCGAGGAGAGCGAGAGAGATCCCTGGTGTCTCTTATATAGTAGTTCTTGACAGCTTGCTGTCGAATAACGTAACGCAACGTTTTAGCTGTCAAGAGAAACATAGGGTAGTGTTGACTAAAACACTGCGGTCGGAACCACCGCCACATACTCCCCTCTCAGTGGCAACGCTATTAGTTCAAGTATCTTCGTGGAAATCGAACTCTACGTCCATGGCGTGTAGTTTGAACGGGAAGGGGAACTTCACTGTCACTTTCAGTTTCACTGGGTGTTGGACTTTCACTGTCACTTTCAGTTTCACTAGGATGTCTCTGAGGGTGGAAAGTTGTCTGTTCGTTATCACAAAGAATGAATGCGGGTTTAAGACGGTCAACAGAAATTTTCTCTTCTCCGTGTGATTTCTTGATTTTGAAGACTTTGTCAGTTCGGGATAACACTTCAAAGGGGCCGTCATAAACTGGTTCGAGAGTTTTTCGCGGAATATCAATGCGAACAAAAACAAAAGGAGCTTCCATAAGCTTAGGATGGACAAATACCTTTTTTGCAGTATGGTGTTTAAAAGGTACTGGTCGAAGTTTCCTTATGTCTTCTTTCAGCTGAGATATAAGTGGTGGAACATCATGAGCTTGTGTGCTGTTGAAAAAGTCGGTGGGAAGTTTGATTGATTCTCCATAGACTATTTCAGCGGGTGTTGAGCGATATTCTGGAATTATGTACGATCTGAGTCCTAGTAACACAATTGGCAATTTAGCGACCCAGTTTTCGTCCATATGAGCTTTCAAGGCCTGTTTCAGAACTCTATGCCATCTCTCGATTACACCATTTGCTGCTGGGTGGTAAGCTGTGGTCTTGATGTGGTCTGCACCTAGTGTTTTAGTGAGGTGTGTGAAAAGGTGGCAATCGAATTGTTTACCTCTGTCTGTGGTGATGTATTGCGGAACACCGAAACGAGAGATCCAGCATGATAAAATAGTGTTCGCTACTGTTTCTGCTGTAATATCTGACAATGGAATTGCTTCGGGCCATCGAGAAAATCTGTCTATTATTGTTAACAGATAGCGTTGACCTTGTGATAGTGGTAATGGTCCCACAATGTCAACATTTATATGCGAGAATCTTCTCATGGCTGGGGTGTATTGTCCAATGGCACTGGAAGTGTGTCTCCATATCTTGACTTTCTGGCAGGGAATGCAAGTTTTAGACCAAAGAGATACATCGCGTTTCAATTTGGGCCAACAAAATCTATCCTGGACCAGATCGACTGAAGCTGATATGCCTGGGTGAGATAAATTGTGGATAGAATCGAAAATCTTTCGGCGAAATTTGAGCGGAATGAATGGGCGAAGTTTCTTTGAAGAAGAATCGCAAATAAGATTCATTCCGTTGTCAAGAGGCATGTTTTGAAATTTGTATGAGGAAGATTTAGACTGCAGAAGGTGTTTGAGTTCCTCACAAGATGACTGAGCTTGCGCAATTTCTTGGAGTGACACAGTGGAAGAAAGTGAAATTGTTTCAATGCGAGAACAATAGTCTGCGGGAATGTTTGTAGGACCTGGTATGTAGCGAATGTCTGTGGTAAATTGACCTAGGAAGTCTAAATGTCGTAGTTGCCTTGGAGATGCTTTATCGACGCGTTGTTCAAAAGCGTATGTCAAAGGTTTGTGGTCCGTATAAATGGTGAAATGGCGACCTTCTAGGGTATATCTAAAGTATTTAACTGCCTGATAAGCAGCTAGAAGTTCGCGATCGTAGGTGCTGTAAGATTTTTGGGCTGAAGTAAGCTTTTTAGAGTAGAAACCTAGGGGTTCTAGTGTTTGATCACGTAATTGTTGGAGGGAAGCGCCTACGGCATAATCAGAAGCATCGACATGGAGAATCAGTGGTAGCGAAGAAGACGGATGAGCTATTAGTGTAGCGTTTTTTAGTGCCTCTTTCAAACGTTCGAATGCTTCTCGAGTCTGAGGAGTCCACTCGATTTTACGTTTGTCGCGTTTTTTGGGATTCTGGCAGAGGTCGAATAGTGGTTGCTGAATTTCCGCAGCACGTGGAAGAGAACGACGGTAGAAATTTATGAGACCTAGAAATCTTCTGAGTTTTTCAATGGTATCGGGAAGAGGTAGGTCGGTAATAGCTTTGATGCGTTCAGGAAGTGGAAATAATCCAGATTTATTTACACGAAAACCTAAAAATGAAATTTCGGCCACTCCGAATTCACATTTAGATGAATTGATACGGATGCCGTTGTCTTGAAGTGTCTGAAAAAGTTTTGCTAGATGCTCTTGATGTTCTTTTTCAGAGGCTGATGCAACGAGAATATCGTCAAGATAGGAGTAGGCAAAGTCAAGATGTCTTAAAATTGAATGTAAATATCTTTGAAATGTTTGTGCTGAATTACGAAGGCCAAATGGGGTTTTAACAAATTCGAATAACCCAAATGGAGTTATGACTGCTGTTTTGGGAATATCTTGAGGTGCTACTGGGATGTGATGGAAAGCGCGAATGATATCTAATTTTGAAAAAATACGTTTGCCTTCTAACTGGGCATTAAAATCCTGCAAATTTGGAATGGGATATTTGTCTGGGATTGTTTTAGCGTTTAGTGCTCGGTAATCCCCACATGGTCTCCATGAGCCATCCTTTTTTTGCACCATGTGGAGGGGGCTTGACCATGGACTTTTGGAGGGTCTACAAATTCCCAAGTCCATCATGTGCTGGAATTCTAACTTTGCTTGAGCTAGCTTTTCTGGGGGCAATCTTCTAGCTTTTGCAGTGACAGGTGGTCCTTCCGTACTTATAGTATGGAAGAACTCAACCTCTGGAAGGTTGCTAGAAGAAGTTTCCTTAAAAAGGTCAGGAAATTGTTGTAGCAATTTGAAGTACTGGTGTGTCGGGTCTACAAGATGAATTTTAGAATTAAATCCTGGTGGTGGGTTAGCACCGGCCTTAGAGAGGTTTGTCTTTGTATCGATTAAACGTCTATGTTTCATATCTACAAGTAAAGCAAACTCTGCTAGAAAATCAGCGCCTATAATTGGTTGCTTGATATCGGCAAGTGTGAAGGGCCAGCAGAACCTACGGCGTAAACCTAGATCCAAATCTAATAATTGTTCGCCATAGGTATGAATAGGGGTCCCGTTTGCAGCATACAAGGTACGTTTCGATTGATATTTCCGTTGGTCGTGAGTGGGTGGAATAACTGAAATATCCGCTCCAGAGTCGATTAGAAATTTCATATTGGAGCGTCTATCAAAAATAAAAAGGCGGCGTGTTAGGTGGCTCTCGTCTCCTGCCGCGTGGAGGGAGTGCCTTATTAGTTTTCCGACACATGTTTTGCTTTGAAATTGCAAGGTTGGATGCAACGTTTGGCCTTGTTGCCAAATCGTTCATGATACCAACACGTGGAGGTTGAGGAATTTGCGGTTATGGAATTTCGAGAAAGCTTGGGTCTTTCTCGGGAGGTAGAACGGGAACGCGTTCGCAATTCGTTGACTGATGCTGTTAGCTTCTCTAATTGCGCTTCTAATTTGGCTAGCTTGTCGGGCTCGCGTGACTGAATTTCAGCCACGTTGTATTTATCTCCGGAAAATTCCACGATTTTGTCTGCTGTAACCGACAAATTTTCTAGAGAATCGTTGCTCAAAGCCAAAATTGAACGAACGTTGACTGGTAAACGTTGTAGAAATAAAATTTTAAGGAAATTTTCTCCAATCTGACTACCGGCTAAAAACTTCATTTCGCGTAAAAGTTGCGATGGTTTTCTGTCGCCTAATTCTAATTCTGTTAAAAGTTTATTTAGTTTGCGACTATCGGACTCTTCAAATTCTAATAAAAGACGTTTCATTAGATCTGAATAGGGGGTTGATGATAATGGTTGGGTTAAAAAATCTGAAATTGACTCTGCGACATCAGGATCGAGTATAGCGAGTACATGACTGAATTTTGTCTTTTCAGAACTGATCTGCGATATATCAAACTGGGCGTCAACCTGCATTTGCCAGATTTTCACGTTACGTCTCCATAAAGGAGGTAATTTTATTGCAACCGTTGCCATGATATTGCTGTTTGAAGAATCTTCGGCCATTGTGAAAAAAATCAGATAATTTTTAAATTAGAAAGGACTGACCTGTTTAGATATTCGTTTTCTGTAGGCATGAGCACGTGCGTGGAAGTTAGGCGACGTCGGCTGGAACATCAGGCTGGGCATCTTCGGCTTGCGGCACGGGGTCACCAATATGGATGTTAATTACACTTGTTGATATTAAATCCATACGTAAACATTTAATATACTTTATTATTTCACTAACTGAATAAACTATACATTTAACTATAAAACAATCACAGACAGCACATAACAGATAACTGACCGAGCGTGGAGAGACGTATCTTCACTGTCGGTTAGTAGCGAGGAGAGCGAGAGAGATCCCTGGTGTCTCTTATATAGTAGTTCTTGACAGCTTGCTGTCGAATAACGTAACGCAACGTTTTAGCTGTCAAGAGAAACATAGGGTAGTGTTGACTAAAACACTGCGGTCGGAACCACCGCCACATATATATATATATATATATATATATATATATATATATATATATATATATATATATATATATATATATATATATATTAATATAATTATATAGATCTCTGAGAAGGCATCCGTGCCAATTTGGCTTTCGTGGACAGCTGTCAACTCAAGATGCCGTGCTTAGCACTTATCTAGCAGTCTTGGACTACATAAATACTGGGTCCCAGTCCGCCGGGCTGTTCTTCGACTTTTCAAGAGCGTTTGATGCAGTCAACCATTCCCTTTTATTGCAAAAATAGGAGCATTATGGCATAAGAGGAAATGCATATTTATGCAGTCAACCATTCCCTTTTATTGCAAAAATAGGAGCATTATGGCATAAGAGGAAATGCATATTTATGGCTAAAAAGCTACCTGTCTGGGAGAAGTCAGACTGTCGGGATACGACAGGCAGGTGAGAACTATATGTGTGGATTTTTAGCTATGTCGAGCGGCGTGCCGCAGGGCAGCATATTGGACCCTGTTTTGTATAGAATTTTTCTTAACGATATTGTTTATGATCTCCAACAATACCACTTAACTTTGTACGCGGATGACGCCACTGCTGTAATCTCAGGGGAAAATTTTGAAGAGCTTGGTGCTGCAGCTAATGTGTGTGTGTCTCAGGTGTCAGCCTGGTGTTCGCAAAATGGTCTGGTTCTTAACACGCAGAAGACGGGAATGCTTTTTGCATGCATCCGAATCTGAGCCTATATGTGAGATCTGATAACGGTTCAATAAGACAGGGCACGCCTGTAAAGTTTTTGGGGCTCCATCTGGATTCCAACTTATCATGGGATGTCCATGTTGGCCATGTGGTGGCCTCTCTTGCATCTAGGAATTACGCGTTGCTGCAGCTGAGGGATTCCTTGAGTACTCAGGCGTTGTTGACAAGCTACTATGGTAGTGTCAACTCTCTCCTGGCATATATGGTTTGCTGTTTTGGGGCGGCTGTGTGCATCTGGGGAGGGTTTTGTTGATGCAGAAGGGAATTGTCCGCACCATGTTTGGCCTGCATCTTCTAGCCATTATTTATACGGTATGGCATTTTAACAGTGACGTGCCTATATATGCTTGAGGCGCTTTGTTATGTCAGAAAAATATTGTAATTTTTAGTACCTGCGGTAATATTACAGCGTATGAAACAAGACAGGCTAAATAAAGATTTGTATGTTCCCCCTTATCGGATTGAAGAAATTAATCGGGCACCTCGCAACACTGCAATACTCTTATATAATCATTTACCTGACAGCGTCAAAAATTTGAGCAGCCTAAGGCAATTTAAGCTTGCTTTAGAATTGTTTTTTAGAGAGCATTCTTTTTATTCTGTGGACGAATATTTTAATTTTAAATCTCATCGTTGATAAGCTGTTTTTTTTTGTTTTGACTATTTCCGATATCTTGTAGAGATCTATGGGGCAGTTCTAATAAATAAATAATTAATTATTTTTTTCTATTTGTATTTTTTTAACGTCTGCCAATTTCTGCGACTCTCACCGACTCCAGGGAGCAGTTTTACCCCACTATCCTGAAAATTTTGCGGAACCGCTGCCTTTCTGTAAGAAGAGAAGGGATATTTAACGTGCCCAAAGCGCATGGTACACGAGACCGAGAGCTTTACGCCCGCTTCTAAGGACGGAACATTCAACTTACTCGAACACAGTGTCACAACCGAGATTTGTGTTAATTTACAATATGTACTGAAAAATAATTTGACGTTTCTGCTAGGAATCGAAGCCAGGACCCCTGGGTCCAGAAACAGACGTCCCAACGAGACTGCCATTTAATTATAACATGATAAGCTACTCTTGCCTACTCGTTCCGCCCTCCTTATAAACACCATAGTTTGTAAAAATGTACTTTATTTGTCATTCCAAAACTTAAAACATATTTTTTAAATTTTCGATGCAGTGTTCTTTTTGTGATTTAACAATTCGGCCACATTTTCTGGCCTGACCTGTATTTTGATTCCGCCAAATTGAGAAATCGATGTAGCTAATTAAGCAAAATATACATACCAAATTTTGCTTCTTATTCATACTTAGTGGTTCTGATATTATGGTTCAAGACAAAAATAGGCAAAATCAATCAAACACCCTGTATCTTGGTAAATAAATATTATTGACCCACTAATGATAGGTAGGTACATTTACTAGTGAATCACCCTGTATATCATTCGGACAGTATCACTCTTAAAGTATCTATTCTGCGACCCTCATCATTGTTGACCACCCGACAGTCAAGAATGATGTTACTCAAGACTCGCCCTAAGAGGTTCTTACGCAGAATCTCATAATTATAGTAAAAAAATATTACAGTGCGATTTTTCCTAAAAACAATAAACTCATACAACATCATTGATACCGCCAATGCTATTCTAAAGTATTTTTATCCCAAAAAGTACTAATACTGTAAAAATCTACTTTTAATGTTTCAGTTAAATTTACATCAACCTGGCATAGATATGGATGAATTTTTTGAGAAGCATCTACCCGAAGACTGCATTCCGAGTGATTATGGGGGCAGCTTGGCATCAGTTGAGGAAATACACAGTAAGACAGTAGAAGAAATGATTAACAACAAACAATTCTTTGACGAAGAAGAAGAACAACGAAAGCAATACAAAGGAAAGTAGTTTGAATAGATAATTGTATGATGTAGGTATTTATATTATAAGGCGGATACAAAATTAAAATATTTAAAAAATATAATTGTTATTATTTCCTAAAATCTACATAACATTTTCCAGTTTTTAGTGAATTTTCATTAAGAAAATTCAAAATTCACTTATAGAGAGGTATCGATGGTACGAAATTTTCTTCAAATGTGCGCAAATTAGGGCACCTAGAACCGAAATCCAAGTCAGTTGAAAGGTATATATATATATATATATATATATATATATATATATATATATATATATATATATATATATATATATATATATATATATATATATATATATATATATGAGTGTTGATACGGTGAATTGGTGTGATTGTTTATTTCATGTGTCATTTCTCTTTTTTTAATAAATCTTTTATAAGTAGCAAAAACTTTATTTATTATAATTCTGTAAACTACATATCAATAAAGGCATTCGCAGAAGATAAAAAAATATAAACCAATAATGTGACCACCGTAACCCGCTCTCCTCTACCTTATAGGTATTATTACGGATGATAGTACATATGGCACAGAAGCTATGGGGATCGCTATGACAATGCAAGCTTCTCAAGGAAACAAGACTAGAAAGGAGCAATTATGTAGGCAATTATGTAGGTACCGTTATCTGTATTGTTTGTATGTGAGTGGGCCATACCGGTCCTTCCACCGCGACCATAAGGTATGTTCTGACTCACGCCTAATGGTCTATATTGGGGTTAAGGAGTCGCGGGCCAAAGGACTCCAGGGGGCAAGCTGAGGAAGTGGAAATAACAACATAAACTCCCGATGAAGCTTTCCCCAAGACCGTCATGCGCGGTAAAAATCCGCATCCTGCACGAGGTGACCCTGCTAATAACTAAACATGGCGGATCTAGACAAGGAGGTCGAACTAAACTCCCCCAATCTACGGTGTCACGTGACCCGTGCCTATGGATGGATGGCACCAGGGCGATGGTGTCGTGAACGGAACCTCTGGAGTACCAGGCAACCCTCCAGAGTAACCCGCCTTGCACCACACAGGGGGTTCTGATGGTGTGGACAGTATTTCCCCCATTTTCGTGGGAACAACATGAAGATCATAAACACATACAAAACCAAAACCAATGAGGCTCGAGGAGTGGCTCCGGCTACAGACTTGTGCCTTTAGTCTATCCCGGAAACGGAGACGAGCCAGGGGGCGGCAGCGGACTCTGGAGGTCCCACGACCGGCGTAGATACGGGGGATCAGGGGGTAGCTTCGGCCAGAGACCTGTCCCCGACACCCAAGCTGGAGGCTGGGTCCCACCGGAATGCGGCGAGCTCCGCGGACTCCGGGGGCCCCTCCACCAGTGAGGACTCTACTGTTAGAGTAGAGGGACTGCCCCGGCAGTCCAAGCGTCTTTCCGGGGCGCAAAGAAAGAAGCTCCGGAGGGCGCAAAAAATGGCGGCCGGGACCTGGACGGTCGAGAAACCTGTAAAGGCGCAAGAGGGGAGTGCGGGTCGGAAGAGGACGCGCTCGAACTCTAGCACACCCACTACAGACAGACGTTCCAAAAGGGCCAGGGTGCCTGTAAAGGCGCAAGAGGAGAGTGCTAGTCGGAAGACGCCGCGCTCTGGCTCTAGCACGCCTACTACAGACAGACCTCTTAAAGGAACCAAGGCCGGAACACCGGCGCAGACTGGCTCTTACAGGGAGGCTGCGGAGGGCCTCGGGATGGCGGTGATTGACAGACGCCATCCTGAGATCACGCTAGACCAGGGGAAGGCGGACCTGATCCAGGCTGCGGTGGTAGCTGCAGTGGACTCTCTTCAGGAAGGGGAGAGCCCGCCTCAGTTCCACCGGACGCGCCTGACGGGGGGCATCCTCTGGACAACCTGTGCCGGCCCGCAGTCGCGGGACTGGCTGCGGAAAACGATCGGGGGCCTCGGTCAGATTTGGGAGGGGGCGGACTTGACAGCCGTCGAGCCCAAGGAACTCCCAAAGAGACGCAAGGTCCTCGTACGGATCCCTGACACCGTCCCGCAGGAGACGGTGATCAGCAGACTTAAGATCCAGAACCCTGAACTGGGGACGCAACACTGGTCGGTTCTAAGCAGGAAGGCAGAGGAGAAAGGACAGACGCTCGCCTTCTCGATCGACCCGACATCTTACAGAGCCCTTGAAGGAACCTCCTTCAAGGCATTCTGGGGCATGGGAAGGGTTAGCTTCCGCCCACTGGGGAAGCAATTAAGGGTTAATGGGACTTAGGTTCCTTCAGGTCAACCTCCAACACAGTAGGGCAGCCACGGCCGGACTACTAATGGCTCTGAGGAACACGGATGTGGCCCTCAACCAGGAACCGTACTCCTACAAAGGAGAGATCAAGGGACTCGGCGGAGCTACTGGAAAGCTCATCTACAGCAGGTCCAGCGAGAATCCGAGGGCTTGCATTTTTGTCAGGGAAGGGATAGAGTTTCTCCCTCTAATGAATTTCTGTTCCAGGGACCTGGCAATGATCAAAATCCGATGTGGAGGAGCGGATGGGCTGAGGGACATTACTGTCGCGTCAGCCTATCTGCCAGGGGACAGCACGGACCATCCTCCACCCAACGAATTGGAGCAGCTGATGGTGGGTAGCAGAGCAGGTGGATGGCAGACCATCATCGGCATGGACGCGAATGCGCACCATGAGTTGTGGGGTAGCTCGGACACAAACTCTAGGGGTGAGGCACTTTTACAATTCTTTATGAAATTTAATTTAGACATATTGAATAGAGGTAATAAACCGACATTCGTCACAACACGGCGTGAGGAAGTTTTAGACCTAACAGTTTCCACCCAGTTTCTGGGTGACTTTGTTAAAAGCTGGGCTGTGTCTGGGGAAGTGAGTAGCTCAGACCACAGATACATCCGGTTTGAAATCGCCAAAGTCGAAAGAGAAACGGTATGGTACCGGGACCCCCGCAAGGCGGACTGGGAAGCCTACAGGGCAGACCTAGCTGTGGAACTGCGGGGGGTTGAGAGTGCCATAAGGGATTCAATAGACCTCGAGATTGCAGCAGTCCAATTGCGAGACGCAATTACCTCGGCCTATAACGCCAACTGCCCCCTGAAAATGAGGGTGTCCACCAGGAACGTCCCATGGTGGAACGAGGACCTCAGGCAAAGGAGGACGCAGGTTCGTAAGCTGTTTAACGCGGCCAAAAGGTCGGGAGCATGGGATGAATATAGACAGGCCCTATCGACCTATAACAAAAGACTGAGGGACGCCAAGAAGGAGTCGCGGAGGAGGCACTGCGAAGAAGTGGAAAACACGTCCGAGAGTGCTCGACTACACAAGATCCTGTCTAAGGGCCCTCAGACTAACATAGGCTCCCTTAGAACACCCACGGGAGGCTTTACAAGCTCGGGGGAGGAAACTATGGAAATTTTACTCCAGACGCACTTCCCCGGCTGTAACATAATAAACCAATCACCTCCGGACTGGGAACACTCAGAAATAGAGGCGCCTTATAGGCGGGCATCTAGAGTAGACTGGACAGTCGCTAAAGAGGTGGTTACTTGGAGCAAAATCAGATGGGCCATTAACAGCTTTAAGCCATACAAATCGCCGGGATTTGATGGAATAATGCCCATCATGCTCCAACAGGGGATAGATATACTGGCGCCGGTGCTTACCCTCATTATGAGGGCCAGCCTGGCTCTGGGGTACATTCCGAGGGCATGGAGACTGGCCAGGGTTGTATTTATTCCTAAACCTGGGCGTCCAACAGACCAGGCAAAGTCCCTGAGGCCAATAAGTCTCATGTCCTTCTTGCTGAAAACAGTGGAAAAACTGCTCGACCGGCACATTAGGGGCGGTGTACTGGAAGCATATCCTCTACACTGCGGACAATATGCATACAGAGCAGGATTCTCAACAGAAACAGCACTGCACCAACTGGTGCTGAAACTGGAGAATACGCTGAAGAACAAGGAGGTGGCGCTGGGGGCCTTCCTAGACATAGAGGGGGCCTTTAGCAACACCTCGTTCGCCCAACAAAGCCAGCTTCCTGCAGAGGTCGATAATCTTTGTGGGCGAAAGTTGATCCAGATATTCTGGAGCAAGCTTTATCTTGCCAAAGAGCAGGTATCTAGTCCTATCCGCCGCCGGACAGGAACACAGTACGTGCTCTGCTGTCTCGTCACTCTCCATGCACAGCCGGCACTCAGTTTCCTGACCGACTTCAGTTCGGTGCATGTGGTGACGCAACCGGCAGTGTCCTGTATACAGGCCGACTAGAGTACTCAGTTGTTGTCTGTTTAGCTCTAGAAGTTTTTTAGCCCTTGACTCAGACAGGCCATTTATAAAGGCCTTAGAGTGAGCTAATCCTGGAATATTTTGCCAATACTGGATTGTCATTCTTTCTGTCCAGGTCTTTAAGGTGCGTTTTGCTGTGCATGGTGTTATCCCCAGCACCGGTTCTGGTCCGACAAAGTCTCTCTGGGCACCACTCCTGGCAAGCGCGTCGGCCGCAACATTGCCATCATGGTCCGAGTGACCCAGTATCCACACCAGCGACACCTTATTACAGCTGCCCAGTTCGTTAAGGGCATGCTGACGGCCGTTTGTTTTAATCTATACGTTGTCCCCCTCGCCACCCTCTCCAGCCATATGTGAAGAGGTGGAATATTAAGGAGGACCTCCAGAGCGGCTGATGGTGCGGTGCTTATCGCCCCCGTTATCATCAGACAAGCTTGTCTCTGTAGATGAGCCAGTTTGGCCCTCGCGATAGCACGAAGTGCCTTGGGCCACCAAACTATGGCTCCATATGTTATCATTGGTCTGATAACCACTACATAGGGCCAGTACATCTGTTGGGGGTTTGTTCCCCAGTTATTTCCACATGGCACAGAAGCGATGGGGATCGGGATCACAATGCAAGCTTCTCAAGGAAACAAGACTAGAAAAGGGCAATTATGTAGGTACCGTTATCTGGGGTCACTTAAACCGCTGGGGTAACTAAAGCCATTTTCTGCGTAGCTTTCAGGCACTGGTTTTGAGTTTGAATGTTACCAGACTGGTCTTAGCAGAAGTGGCGGTATCGCTCTACAACGCAATCTTGTAAGCACCTCTAATGCTAATCTTCTTAATGTACCATTGATAGAAATTATTTGTGTCAAGTTATCTGTAAACGATTCTCGACTTTTCGTTATTCTGACTTATAAAGAACCCCAACGAACGTAACAACTGGTGTCAGAAATGGTATTTTCAAGCTGCTAGTGAATATATCTCCCAGAATACTCGCTGAGCAACGTGGACATTTCTGGAATATCTGGAAGAATAGTGCCATAGTTAACTTATAACTGGTTGTGTTTTTGGGCCAGAATAAACCATGTACCAACTTTAAATACGTCTATGCTTTATAGGAAACAGCTAATTTGGACACTTAGCTATTGAAAATGATTAAAGAAATTAAATAAGCAAGAAAAAGAGATGAAGAAACAAAAGAAGATATGAGAAAAAGATGACCAAGTTATTCAGTCAGATGGGACTAGAAAATAAATCATGTGAGAAATACAAGGGGAAGCATGTTTAGACCATGTAGGTGTGAAGGAAACTCAGAAAAAGGTCAATGAACAGATTTGTCGATACAGACCTGATGTCGACGAGAAGGGTATAGGGGCTGCAGAGATTTTTGTTCAAGTATAAGCACCAGGACAAGAGCAATTGGGCGGAAGAACCAGTGCAACAGACATAATGAAGATAAGTGCGGCCACCCATTCGGCTGTCAGAATGCATATATGTACATATACGAGTCGAAAGCGACCGCATCAAGACCCGTTATGACGTGCAACCTAATTTGGCTGGTTTTAAAGAATAAGATCGGCTGTTGTTTTACAACAATTCAGTACGACGCGGGGGACGATCACACAAACTACAGAAATCATGAGAAGGTGAGTACATAGTCTATCGTATTTAAAGGAGTGCAAAGACCACGTTGAAGGTGGTCCATATACACAGACTTTCGCCCTACCAAAAAATGTCAACGATCGAATGTACGAAGGGGGCGGTGTCACATCGGCAATACTTCTCTGAGAGTTCAGTCCATAGAGAGTATTACTACCTCTATGGTCACTTGTAGAATGGGTTGGCAGTAGCGAACACTGGAGACATGTATTCGAGAGGGAAGGAGAAACCACAGATGGAACATGGACGATCTGGAACTAGTATACAGTATAAATCAACGAACGGCAGATGAAACAGTCAGCGTTGGTGCGCAATTGGCGATGATAGAACGCGAAAAGCGAAATATAGTTCTATAGACATTTGTTAATAGACATATAATAGTTGGTGTGTTTATTGTCTGAATATAGTTAATTATAATAAATTAGTAGATTGAAAAGTTGCGTTTTGTTTGGAATTACTGCCGGTTTTAGTTAACTTCCGTTTATTTGCAGCTAAATATTGTGCAGTATGTTCAGTCCAAAGTTCAAAAAACGTTATAGTTGAGTCAATATATGCTTCTTGGGAGTAATATTCTTTTGCAGGCACAAACATTTGTGCACGGCCAGCATATAAACTGCACTGTTGTTACTAGCATAAATTTCGGATTACCCTACAGTATGGCAATGCACCGGCCGACGCTCTTGTCAGGAGAGGTGCCGGGGAGGACTATATTGGGCCAGAACCTGCGCTGGCTATTTTGTGTTATAGTTATTTTATTACATTTTCAAAATACTAATTCGTTATATAAAGCTGCAATAATCAGTATTCTGTTGTCGACAGCTGAAGTGTTTTGTTTTAGAAGTTTATTTTCAAAGCGTTTATATAGCAGGACTATAAAACATCTTATAAAGCAGCCACAGAATTATTATGAATGAGTTTCCAAAGCCTACTTATAAAATGTTATTTCACCTATAAAACTAAATCATTTAAGGTGTCTTTTTATTGAATTCCAGCGATATTTCAATTCTCTTATACATATCAAGAAACTATTTTAAAGTAACTTCCACTGACTTTAAATAATAGTTATATTGAAGTACCTTTAGAAACCGGTTCACTCTTAAGAACAAATTGCTGGTTTAGTGAGTATTTTATAATATTGCATTTCTACGACACTCTTAAAAACAAAATATTATCCTTAGAAGTTAAATTGTTGACTTATAAACACAAAGATATTATGGCAAACTTCATAATAAAATATGTTTATGATAACTCGATTTTATACCCACTTTGAGCCAACTAAGTCATTTTAGGTTAAAACAGCTAACGTGAATACAAATTTTGTTTTCGATTTGTAATAAAAAAGTAATAATTAAAGATGTCAGATATACGGAAATGGAAAAAAATGTGGTGCTTTTCAAAAATCAAGGATATGTTACCAAAATATGATGTGTAATAAAAATATAATTGGTGTTGGCAATGAGAAAATAACGCATCGCTTTAATCAAACGAAGGAATCCACAGTATGTATCCCTTCTGCCCCAGATCAAGTGTCAGTATCTCAAAATACTTTTGTTAATGCAAGTACCAGCTTACTGGAAACAAAACAGCAACCAAATCCGTGTGATGGGAATGCCCCTTTACAAACAGTAGCGGGTCAATTAAATGAAAAAATAACACATCGCTTTAATCAAACGAAGGAATCCACATAATGTATCCCATCTGCCCCAGATGAAGTGCCAGTATCTCAAAATACTTTTGTTAATGCAAGTACCAACCTACCCAAAACAAAAAAGCAACCAAATCCTTGTGATGGGAATGCCCTTTTACAAGCAGTAGGGGGTCAGTTAAATGAAAAAATAACACATCGGTGTGAGAGGTAATTGGCTAATAAAACTAGGGTCGATTGAAGATTGTAATTTTGCGCTGGAAGTTGAGAAACATACAATTGAGAAAAAATAGGCAATGGACAGTTTTTTTAACGTCACCCATTCGGCATCAAGAGTGCTATTCCGCAATATTAAAGGGTTCCTAACATATTTCTACAAGATCCCAGAACACTTAAAAACATATCAAACGATTGTCATGAGAAAAGTTGGAAATGATGGTAATTACTGGCATTTCTTTCTTTGACGTTTATAGCTGTTTTTCTAACAATTCGTCAGCTTATTAGGGGTAATTGTATATGTTAGGTGTATCTTTACGGTATAATCTAGTCATGTTTACAACTTAATAATAAATGATTTATCATAAAAGACAAATTAAAGCAAAACTCAGTATTTTATTTCATAAAAGTGGCCAATAACTTTATTAGCCATAGTGTTGCTAACTAACAAGGGACGAATTTAGGACTTCCAGAAGGGAGTTTAAAAATGAATTACGACGGAGTAAACGAGCTGGTTGGCGCGCGTACTGCGGGGAAGTCAATTCCCTGCCGGACGCAGCCAGGCTGGTAAGGGTACTCAAACAGGAGTTAGGTAGTAATGTAGGATCCTTAAGGAAACCGGACGGGAGCTGGACAAGCACCGGCGAGGAGACCCTGCGTCATCTCGCCGAAGTTCACCTTGCAGGCGGTGAAGCCGGCACGGGGGCTGCCGACCTGGGCCGGTGGACGATCCGGAATGCGGACTGGCAGCTGGCGGAGGGGTGGTTACAGATGACTCTATAACCTGGGCGGTGAGCGAGTTCGCGCCATTCAAGTCCGCAGGCTGTGATGGATTTTTTCCGGTCCTGTTCCAGAGGAGCCTGGATATACTGCTTCCCAACATAATGGAGGTTTTCCGGGGCAGTCTGGCGTGGGGCTACGTCTCAAAGGCCTAGCGCCGGGTTAGGGGGGTATTCATTCCCAAACCGGGAAGGGAGGGCTACACGCTGGCCAAGGCTTACAGGCTAATCAGCCTCACATCCTTCCTACTTGAGGCATTGGAAAAGATAGTAGATAGGTTTATGTTGGGAGGGATCCTCAAGGATTACCCCTTCCATAAAGGTGAGCACGCGTACCAGCCGGGGAAATCGACGGAGACGGCGCTCCACGCTGTGGCGCGGAAGGTGGAAAGGGCCTTACACAAGGGGAGAGCACATTAGCTGTGTTCTTCGATGTGGAGGGGGCCTTTGATAAGGTGAGAACGGATACGGTTTGTGCCGCCCTACAGGATAGGGCAACGTCAAGGTCCCTAATAAGCTGGGTGGCGAGCATGCTGGAGGACAGGAGAGTTTCGCTGACCTTGAGGGGCCGGAGGCTGGACGTTGGGGTGACAGGCGGCTGTCCTCGGGGCAACTGCATTTCGCCTCATCTATGGTGTCTGGTCATGGACGGCCTCTTGGAGCGGCTCTCCGAGAATGGCTTCTACGCACAGGTGTACGTTGATGATGGGCTGGTCTTAGTCACCGACAAATTCCTCGGCGTCGCCTGTGGGTGCATGCAAGCTCTCTGTAGAATAATTGAAAGGTGGTGTGGTGAGCTGGGACTCTCCGTAAACCCGGCGAAGACGGAGATGATCCTATTCACCAAGAAGAGGAATATAGAGGGGTTCAGGGAGCCCGTGATGTTTGGAAAGCCTTTAGCTTTAGTGCGGGGGGTCAAATATCCGGGGGTGATCCTGGACTCCAAACTAACATGGGGGTCGCAAATAGAACAAGTAGTGAGGAAGGGAGTAGCGACCCTCTGACAGCTGCGTCGAGTGATAGGGACGACCTGGGGACTTAAACTTTGGATCCTTCATTGGATTTACACTGCGATCGTCAGGCCGAGGATCCTCTATGGGGCGTTGGTCTGGTGGTGTGGTGTGAACCAAACTACCAGCAGGAAGCTGGCCAAACTTCAACGGCTGGCAATCCTGAGTATCACAGGCGCTATGAGGACGACACCCTCAGCCGCGTTAGAGGTCTTGTTGATGCTGCCACCGCTCCCCATCTGTATCAGAAGAGAGGCTATGGCGTCGTATCTTAGAATGCGAGACTCTGGAAACGGAGAGGGAGCAGTAATAGGGCATGCAAGAGTCGCCAAGGAGGTGGAAAAGGAAATTCCGATTTCCGCCATCAAGGTACGGGATGCCGAGGACGATATTAGGTTGACTAGTAGGGATCAGTGGAGTGAAAATGAGGTTGCATTCCAGGCCGCAAGTCTGGCCTGTTTCACCGACGGATCGCGGCTGGAGGATCAACAATCCTCCGGGGCAGGAATATATATCGAGCGCCTGGGGGTGCGTGAGAGTTATGCTCTTGGCGCATATACCACGGGATTCGAAACAGAGATGTACGCTATCCTGTCTGTGGCCAATATACATGATGTGAGGAGGAGCCCCGAGAAATGTGTGTACATATGCTCGGATAGCCAGGCGGTCCTCCGGGCAGTCTGGGTGGCCAGAATCAGGTCAACACTGGTTCAGGAGTGCGCTGACGCCCTCAGTGGACTATCCAGGACGGAGGAGGTGCAACTGGTGTGGGTTCCGGGACACTGTGGCGTGGCGGGGAATGAGGTGGCGAATAGTCTCGCAAGACTCGGCTCCCGGTGGCCGTTCTGTGGACCGGAGCCTGCGATAGGCATAAGTAGGAAGACAGTCTCCGTCGCCTTAGACAGGTGGACCGAGGAAGCAATGGAGAGGCACTGGGGGTCGGTTGGTGGCTGCAGGCAGGCGAGGGACTTCGTGGAGGGGCCGGACAGAGATAAAGCTGTCTGGCTACTCGGAAGGAGTCGACCTACGCTTCGCCGCATCCTTGGGGTGCTGACAGGCCACTGCGCCCTTAGAAGACACCGCACATTGATAGGCGTAGAGAGGGATCCCATTTGCCAGGAATGCGGCGAGGGTGAAGAAACGTCCTACCACTACCTGTGTGAATGCGAGGCTTTTGGGAGTCTTCGAACAGAATTGCTCGAATCGAGGATTCTGCAGAGGAATCAGGTAAGTACCGTCCAATTGAAGACCGTCACGGCCTTCATCTGGAGGTCAAGGCGGTTTTGCGATGAAACCGAGGAGTAGAGCATGGTTGCTGGGGTTAGCAAAAAGGGGCCATTGTGGCCTACTTGCTTGGCGTTGACCTTCCCACCACTGCTAACTAACAATATAAGCATTTAAGCACGTGGATCTTGTAAAAGGAGTTCAGTCCTGACACAAGAGCATCAGCTTTGTATCAAAATGCTGGTTAAATGTTGTATAGATTTCATTGTAGATAAATTATCTTATAATGCTTTCTATTAATACGGAATTGTTTTTTATAAGAAGACGCCATTTAAACATGGCAGCATTCGTAGATATAAAAATGGCAAGGTTGAAAATACTAAAAAAAAAAACATCGCATGTATATTAATATTACAGCTGATAAATATATAAAAAATTATTGAATAACGTTACCTAGATCAAATTGGCACATGTTTTCTTGCAAAAAAATAACCAAATCATCGAAGCGAACTTTTGTATGTTCAATTTTTTTCTTATAAAAATCCATTAATAGGGAGAGCACTTAACATTTGTTAATATTCTGCTATATATTTCACAATAAAATTTAATTCACAGTAAAAATTTCCTTCTCCATATGACAAACATATCTGTCTCTTACAGATAGATATTAAGCTGAAAATACGACATTATTGAAATGGCCCTCCTGTAAATAGTAATACTTAATAGCTATGACATTTATATTTTCTGTCTGTCCATTATTGTCTTCGTAGCAAAGTATGAAAACTGTAATAAAACTATTTTATAGTGTCAGTGACATTTTTTTAGATTCACAGTGATGTTTATAAAACTGTTTACAAAAGGCTTTATAAATATTTACGGAGACTGAAGTATTTTATAAAATAGTGACAATTTTGGGGTTACAGCTGTTTTATAAACCTATTGAAAAGAATTCAGATTCAGGTAATGAGATTACTTTATAAACTGTTTGTTAAAAACATTTTCACAACTATAATAAAATATAAAATTGATAGTTGGGACCTTATGGTCGCAGTGGAGGGACTAGTAATAGCCCACTCCCGATATAACGTAACCTAACCTATTCTACAGTGTTTTCACCTCACCATCAATCTCATTATGGGACGATTTGTCTACACTGGGCTCCCAATTGCTGTCGTCATCATCACTCTTAAATATAAAATCAAGAATCAATATCATCCAGCTACTGATACAGTCATCTGGATCAGCTAATTTGTTTAGATAAATATAATAAATAAAATTTTCTCAGCTATTTTAAAAAAAGAAAACAGCAGTATTACCAATTATCACCTTTAGAAGGTTTTTAAAATGTATTGCATTTTTGCACAATTTACTCCTGACCTTCACAAACATGGCACCCTTCATAAACTCTGATGTAGCATTCTAACCTCAAGCTGAAATGTAATATTTTTTATGGAAAATGCAAATATTAGACTCTTTAAATAATTATAGATCAACTAAGCTACTTTAAAATAATTAAAATGGGTACTTACTTCTAGATGCTATGGTAACACAGGCACAAAAAATGTAATCTTACAATAGCCACAAACAGACCATTTTATTACATTCTGAACCACGTGGATGGCCTGAACTCGCACGATTGTGTGATGCAGGAACAAACGATGAAAAACAATATTTTGAGTATTTGTCCTAGTGTAAACCAAGACATTATTGCGAGCGTAAGGAATATGAGATCTCGCTTTAAAAACTTTTGAGCGTAATTTTTTTTTATTTTTTTATTAGAGTTTTGACCTTGAGAACTGGCTCATTCAGTCACTGTCAATCTTCAAAATGAACAAGGATGCATCTGACCTTGCTTTTCATTATGGCAAAACCTGTCTTAAGAATGTTAATCTAACAAGCTATCCTAAACTTTTTTCTTTCGACTAGAGCAATTCATTAATACAGTGTAGAAATAGAGTGTGATTTAATGTGGGCATTGGGAATTCCTGTATTATTTCAACATGGCAACACTGCTGTGACAATTAGGACAGATGTTTGTCGACATATCACATAACCTGTCATTCTGCATAGAGTTATTAGCAGAGTCAGTCATTTTGCCGGTTATTGTGGCGAAGTTACACGTGTTTGTGCGCTTTTGGGAGAAATAGTATGTGTGTTTGTGGCATCATAGACATTACACGCAGGAAAAGAGAAAGAATAATTACATACAGTGAGCACACATCCATGACACAAAGAGACAAGTGTTCCGTGAGCTTGGGTGCTGTAAATAAGATAATTTAAAAAAAAAGGGGGAGACTGGATCAGTTGAAGTTCAGCGGAAGGGGAAATATGGGAGAAAGAGGAAGATTACTTAACGAGATGAATAGTTTCTTTTGAGAAATAGCAAGCTGAACCCCAAAAAGACAAGCTCTAACCTTCAGCAAGACTTAGAAAAGGCTGGAGTGAAAATTCACAGCTCTGCAAATCTCAGATGACTTTTGGAGGGAAGACGAAAAACTGAGACAGCAAAAGAAACAGTTTCTGACAGAGGCTAGGATGAAAAAAAAAAACTGATTTGGTCAAAAAAATATGCCCATTTGACAGAAGAAGGCTGGAGAAATGTCCGTGTCTCACATGAGACACAGTTTTTGGTGCAGGGGTACTGATCAAAATTCATGCAAAAAGGTGTGGGCGAAAAGTTAACTGCAGCTCACTTGGTCCAGAGAGTGAAACATTCAGCCAAAAGGATGTCTTGGGGCTGTCTTTCATATATGAGAACCGGGAAACTTATACCTATGGAAGGCATGATGAACAGTGAAAATATAAAGAGAGGTTAGAAATCTCTGTGACCAGAGAACTGGAAAAAGTTCAAGCAGTTGGCGAACCAATCTTCCAGGAAGATACAGCACCGTGTCATGTTTCGAAGATGCTGAAACGACAAAAAGATTACCTTTCTAGACTGGCCTGGAAAGTCACCGGACATTAATCCTATTGACAACTTGTGGTCTATATGCAAGGCCAGATTGCTAAAAATGGATGGTACAATAAAAAGTAAAATAATTGAGGCTGTCATTCTGGTGTGGTTAAGAGATGAGAAAATCAAGGAAAATTGCAACAAGTTTATTGAATCTATTCCAAAACGATTTGAAGCTGTAATAAAAGCGAAGTGGGAACATATACCATATTGAATAATACTGTGTGTGTGTGTCGGTTTACTGGCTGTGGCTTTGATCAGCCATTAGCACATTATGACCCTCCTTTGCTACCCTTTTGAATAATACTAAAAGATTTATGAAATAGTACCGTTTGTAGTTTTTGGTTTCAATAAAAAATAGTGCTGCAAATCGAATCATAACTTCCACATAGTTGTGATAATCTACTCTCCCCAGAAAGTCATTCTCATTAAATGAATTCAGGGTCCATGACTTCATCACAACGAAAATATTCATATTCCGGTACCCATAAACTTCTGGAACGTTATACTACTTGAGAGTTTTAACGAAAAAAATGTAAATTTTCACCAAATCACCACCCATTTATTCCCTACCCCCTGAAGCAATCTTACCCAAAAACAATTAGAAGTGTTCCCTTTCCCAAATTTGAAGGTTGTGTCTCAATTCGTTCCAAAGTTATTGCACCTACTAACAGACAGACATACAGGCCGACCGACCCACAGGCAGAAAAATAATAGTCACAATCGAGATTTTTATGTTTTGAGACTTTTTACACCTTTAGCAAAAAAAAATTGAAATTTCCGCCAGAGATATTTCACCACACATATTCAACCCCAAACTTAATTTCAGGACAGAATACCAGACGTTTGATGAAATTGAAAGTTTTATAATAAACAAACCCTAAAACATTATATTACTAAGTTTTAAGGAAAAAATGTCAATTTTCACCAATTCACCTCCATTCATCCCCTACCCCCTGGAGCGATTTTACTCAAAAACAATCCGAACCATTGGTTTGTCAGGTGCTAACTGTATACCAAATTTGAAGATGATATCTAAATTTGTTCTAAAGTTGTCGTGGCTACAAACAGACAGATATACATACTAAGACCAAAAAAAATTATTGTTCGCAAATCATGTTTTCTATTATATTTTCACACTTTGACATTTAAGCGAAAAAAATCTTTGAAATTTTTGTCGCCGATGCCATACTTCCACACGTTGTGACGATATGGAAGTAATAATTTTTTTGTGGCAATTATTTATTTTTAAGGAGATTTGGTTACAAAAAAAACCCAGCAGTTTTTAGTCTGAAGTCAAGATGAAAGTTCATGGTCAAATAGGAAGTGTTGGCGAGAATTGCAAGTGCAATGAAAGTGAAAATGCAAATAAAATTGGAAAAGTGACATTCAGAAAGGCAGCTTACATGTTAAATGTTTAGAAGAGGACTTTAGTAAAATTATGTCGTTTTACAAGCACAAGCTTAGCTTCTTACAACACACCACCAGGGCTTACAGCCTAAATACTATCGTACCATGGGTGTCGACAAGGAGAAAAGAGGCAACTTGTTAATTCTGGAATTGAAGGTTTGGAGGTTCGCAGAAGGAAAAACATGCACCGACAAGGAATTCCACAACTTGGAAGTCCTCGGGACAAAAGAGCGGGCATAACAAGATGTCCTATGCCTGGTGACATGGACAGTAAAAGGGTGCATTCGCTCTGTTGCCCTGGTAAATCTGTTGGGGGAGCAGGTGGAGGAACTATGGAAGAAAGCTCCTCTGAGCAGTGCCCGTGCAGATATCTATAAAAGAGAGAGAGGTCACCAACGGCACGTCGGCGGGCAAGTGATGGCAGCCTTTGGGTTAGGGTAGGGTCACCAATGAGACGTATAGCTCTCTTCTGAATGGATTCCAGGTTAGCGAGTGTAGAAGCGGCAGCAGCACCCTAGATGTGGGAGCAGTATTCGAGGTTTGACCTTATTTGTGAAGTATATAAGGTATAGAGATTAACTGGTGAAAAGTATTTGCGAGCCCGGAAGAGGAAACCTAATTTCTTAGCAGCCGCTTTTGCAATATATGTGACATGTTGGTGCCAATTGAGACTTCGATCCACATAAATGCCAACAAGTGAAAAGGACTTATTACTTTGAATAACTTGGTTGTTCATTGTGATGGGTCTAGGGCTGGTGTATCTTTTATGAGAAAGAAAGCAAGACTGAGATTTGGTGGGGTTGCATTGTACAAGATTTCTACTTCCCCAATCTAATATTTTTTGGAGATCCACGGAGACAGAACCCTCCATGCGTCTGCGATCCTCATCTAATTGGGCAAAAGAGACAGGCTTAGAATAGTGTATATTTGAGTGGAGGGTGCTGTCATCCGCATAACTGTGAACTGGGTTGGATGTGCTAGAGAGGAGGTCCTTGATGTGGAGAAGAAACAAAGTAGGGGTTAAAGCTGAACCTTGAGGAACTCCTGCATTAATTGGATATAGTTTAGAGGAATGGCCGTCCACGACAACAGAAATGCAATGTTGGAGACGAAATTTGCTGTCCAGGTACAAAGTCTTGGTAGTAGGCCATAGGCCGGAAGTTTATTAAGCTGCGCTGCGTGCCAAACCTGGTCGAATGCTTTGGATATGTCTAGAGCGACAATCTGGGATTGACTGGCTAGTTCCATAGACTTGTTCCAAGAATGGATGACAAAGGAAAGGAGGTCGGCAGTTGATCTGCGCTGACGGAATCCATACTGCCTGTCGTGGATTAGACTGTGTTTTTCAAGAAATTTTAGTAATTCGGTGTTTATATACTTTTCCATCAATTTAGAGATGACTGAAAGGAGGGAAATAAGCCTGTAGTTGCTAGGAAGCGCTTTGGATCCTTTCTTGGGGACGGGTTGTACACGAGCAGTTTTCCAGCTACTAGGGAATATGCCTTTATTGTAAGATGTCTGAAACAGGCGAGTCAGGATGGGAGCAAGTTCTGGTGAGCATTTTTTGAGAACAATTGCTGGTATCTTGTCAAGGCCAGAGGCTTTCCTGGTATTAAGAGAAGAGAACATCTTTCGTACCTTTTTAGTTTTGAAAATAATATCATTTTATGCGCGACATTGGGGACTATTGGTGGTTGAACATTTGGAGGTGCGTTGAGAGTAGAATTGCCGGCGAACAACGAGGCAAAAAGTTCAGCCTTGCCCAGGGCGGTAGAAACAATTTCATCCCCTGAGACAAGAGGTGGGAACGTGCTCTTGCAAAATTATTCCCAATAGATTTAGCAAGAGTCCAGAAGGGTTTGCTGCCCTTGGAGCTTAAAAGGACTTTGTTTTTAAACGAGTTTTTTGCCTCAGAAAGAATGCAAACAGAGCGGTTTCTTGCGTCGTTAAATGCTTGACGGTTTTCTTGACTGGGATTGTGTAAAAGTGTTTTGTAAGCTTTGACCTTTTCAAGTCTGGCCTTGTCACAAGATTTAGAGAACCAGGGCTTTTGAGTGGCTGAAGAGGTTTTTTGTGTACATGGAATAAATAATTCCATGCCAGCTTGGATAATTTCGTTGACGTTTTGTGAGATATCAGAAGGATGATATCTCACAAATTGGGATTCTTTGTGACACATGATGTATAATTTGATAAATACATAAATAAATATTTAACGGAAATCTGCCTCTGTTCACATTAATTTGCACAAAACTGTGAGCATTCCCCAATGCTGATAAAGGAAACACTGAAAGAACAACTATGTCATCTACACCATACAAGACCTAACTTTAAAAACTTTTGGTAGTTAATTTAAACTTATTTCTTTAAGCAAGAGCAATGGGAAAACACTGAAGCCTGTGATGAGCACTGATAAGTACAATTTGGAGAACCCTATTCATCACAATACAGTTTTTAGACATAACAAAGTTAGCGCTATCAGAGGGATGAATAAACCAAGGGAATAAAATAATAGTTCTAGTTTTTATTCACTTAGTTTATGCATCGCTCTTATGACACTAACTTTGTTAGCGAAACGATCGTCAGGTCTGAAAACTGGATTGTGGCGAATTGGATTTTCCAAATTGTAATTATTAAGCAACAGCAGTTCATTATAAGGTGTGTAAAGGGGTTAAGGAGTCGCGGGCCAAAGGACTCCAGGGGGCAAGCTGAGGAAGTGGAAACAACATAAACTTTCGATGAAGCTTTCCGCAAGACCGTCATGTGTGGTGAAAAGCTGCATCCTCCACGAGGTGACCCTGCTGATAACTAAACATGACGGATCTAGACAAGGAGGTCGAGGCAAACTCCCCCAATCTATGGTGTCACATGACCCGTGCCTATGGATGGACGACACCAGGGTGATGGTGTCGTGAACGGAACCTTTGGAGTACCGGGTAACCCCCAGAGTAACCCGCCTGGCATCACACAGGGGGTTCTGATAGTGTGGACAGTATTTCCCCCATTCTCGTGAGAACAACATGAAGATTACAAAAACTAATGAGGCTCGAGGAGTGGCTCCGGCTACAGACTCGTGCCTTGAGTCTATTTCGGAAAAGGACTTCCGCGGACTCTGGAGGTCTCACGACCGATGTAGGTACGGGGATCGGCCACAGACTGGTCCCCGACACCCAAGCTGGAAGCTGGGTCTCACCGGAGAGGTCCGTGGACTCTGGGGGCCCCTCCACCAGTGAGGAGCCTACTGTAGGGGTAGAGGGACTGCCCCGGCAGTCCAAGCGTCTTTCTGGGGCGCAAAGAAAATGGCGAACGGGACGTGGACGGTCGAGAAACCTGTAAAGGCGCAAACGGGGAGTACGAGTCAGAAGAGGACGCGCTCGGACTCTAGCACGCCTACTACAGACAGACTTCCCAAAAGGGTCAGAGCACCTGTAAAAGCTCAAGAGGAGAGTGCGAGCCAGAAGACGCCGCGCTCGGGCTCTAGCACGCCTACTACAGACAGATGTCCCAAAAGGACCAGGGCCAGAACACCGGCGCAGACTGGCTCGTATAGGGAGGCTGAGGAGGGCCTTGGGATGTCGGTGATTAACAGTCGCCATCCTGAGGTCACGCTAGACCAGAGGAAGGCGGACCTGATCCAGACTGCGGTGGACTCTCTTCAGGAAGGGGAGAGCTCGCCTCAGGTCCACCGGGCGCGCCTGTCTGGGGGCATCCTGTGGATAACCTGTGCCGGCACACAGTTGTGGAAAATGATTGGGGGCCTCGGTCAGATTTGGGAGGGGGCGACTTGACAACCGTCAAGCCCAAGGAACTCCCAAAGAGACGCAAGGTCATCGTACAGATCCCTGACACCGTCCCGCAGGAGACGGTGATCAGTAGACTGAAGATCCAGAACACTGAACTGGGGACACAACACTGGTCGGTTCTAAGCAGGCAGAGGAGAAAGGACAGACTCTTGCCTTGTCGATCGACCAGGCGTCATACAGAGCCCTTGAAGGAACCTCCTTCAAGGCATTCTGGGGCCTGGGGAGGGTTAGCTTTCGCCACTAGAGAAGCAACTAGGGGTTAATGGGACTTAGGTTCCTTCAGGTCAACCTCCAACACAGTAGGGCAGCCACAGCCGGACTACTGATGGCTCTGAGGAACACGGATGTGGCCCTCACCCAGGAACCGTACTTCTATTAAGGAGATATCAAGGGACTCGGCGGAGCTGCTGGAAAGCTCATCTACAGCAGATCCAGCGAGAACCCGAGGGCCTGCATTTTTGTCAGGGAAGGGATAGAGTTTCTGCCTTTAATGAATTTCTGTTCCAGGACCTGGCAACGAACAAAATCCGATGTGGAGGAGCGGATGGGCCGAGGGACATTACTGTCGGGTCAGCTCATCTGCCAGGGGACAGCACGGACTCTCCTCCACACAAGGAATTGACAGCCCTTGAAGGAACCTCCTTCAACGCATTCTGGGGCCTGCGAAGGGTTAGCTTCCACCACTGGGGAAGCAACTAGGGATTAATGGGACTTAGGTTCCCGTTCAGGTCAACCTCCAACACAGTAGGGCAGCCACAGCCTAGAGGTGGTTACTGGGGAATACGTTGGAGAACAGGAAGGTGGTGCTGGGGGCCTTCCTAGACATAGCAAGACCTCATTCGGATCGGTTCTGGTAGCTGTCAGGAAATGTGGACGGCCTGCTGGGGAGGCTCTCGGGAGGGGGGTATGTGGTACAGGGCTATGCGGACGACATTGTCATCATAGTCCGAGGAAAGGTTACACAGTGTGGGAGCGCATGCAGATAACACTGTGGTGGAAGGGTGGAGGGTTGGTCAAGGGCTCGGGGTGAGCTCCGAGAAAGCAACCATCATACCATTTAAGATTAGGAAGTGGGATAGCCACAGAACTCTCACTCTATATGGTAGGAACATTCCAATGGCCGGGGAGGTAAAATATCTTGGGGTCATATTTGACTCTATGCTAACCTGGAATGGTCACATTGAAAAAATACTGCGAAGGGCAGTTATGACCTTAGCTGTAACTAGACGGCTATATGAAAAACTGTGGGAGACTAAGACCTAGTATGGCTCACTGGCTGTACACAAGGGTGGTCAGACCATCGTTAACATACGCGGCACTGATCTGGTAGCCTAAGGTGACACAATCCACTGGCAAACAAAAACTAGGCAAGATCCAAAGGATGGCTTGCCTATGCATCACAGGGGCCATGACTTCAACCCCAATAGCCGCCATGGAGGTGTTGCTGGATCTGCCCCCCCTACACTTAGTTATTATGGGGGAGGCCAGGCTAGGACTATACAGACTATCCTGCAATGGTAGACTGAAGCTCAACCCAAGCTTCAGGGGCCACTGCAAAATTCAGGAGATAATGCGTGAAATAAGGTCAGACGTCGCGATAATATTTCCCTCAGGCCCCATGCAACGGTCTTTCAGGCCGAAATGTGCGCCATCCTGCACAGTGTGCGGGAGAACAAGCGGAGGGGCTACACTAACAAGCGGATCCTCATAACCAGAGACAGCCAGGCAGCCCTAAGGCCCTAAGTAGCCCGCGGGTAAATTCCTGGCTGGCAAGTGTGCCGAGACGAGCGACCTGACTGGGCAGAATGAGGTCACCTTCATCTGGGTGCCGGGTGACTCGGGAGTCAAAGGCAATGAAAAAGCTGACACTCCTGCGAAGAGAGGATCAGCAGAACCATTTATAGGACCAGAACCGGCTCTGGGCGTGACAAAGAGCACTGCCAAGGGAGCCATTAAGTCCTGGGTCAGAAACCAACACAAGGTGTACTAGGCAGACTGTCCAGGGCTCAGACATGGGAAGTCAATAATTGACGAACCCAGTTCATAGAGAGCTCTGGAGCTGCTAAATCTTAGCAGAGGACAGCGCAGAAACATAACAGGTCTCTTGACAGGACACATGGCCGTCAAGAAACACCTGCATAAAATGGGGCGGTTCAAGGGGGACCTCGCATGCAGACTCTGCGGCGAGGGGGAGGAATCAGCCCAGCACATTTTGTGTGAGTGTAAAGATCTGGACCGCAAAAGATAACTGATCTATGGTCAATCTAGACCGGAGACAGCATTATAAAACTTCACCTTACCAATCGCTGTGCAGACTAGTTCAAGGCACAGGGATTCTGGAATGGGTGGAGTAGAAAGACCAAGGGCATGCACAATAAGCCAAAGGTTGCAGTGTTATAGCAAAGCCGCGGACGAGCCCCGAGGAAAAAAAAGGTGTGTAAAGATAATAAATTTGTTAAAAATTAAAATTCACAAAGGTGTACTCTATGAATTTATTATAATATCCGTAATATACAAACTTTTCATTATTCTACAAAACCACACTGTTCATTTAGCATTTTTAATTTGATTAATGTTAAGACGAAAAAAATAAAATACAATTATATAATTGCCTAAAATATTGTACTTGAAAGAAATATCACCAATTCAATGCCCAAATATTTTCAGGCGATGACAATTCTTTCAAGTACAAATTAAATTGGTATTAGGGTAAAAAATCACAAATAGATGACAAATTTAATGGTACTACGGCTGTGGTGTTTAGTGATTATATAAATTATTTACAAAAACAAATAAAATTCAATAACAATAATATTTTAAATACGTTTTTGTATGCCCTTTGATTATATAATAATTAATGTTATTTCATTATTGTACACTTTATAAGCTAAATAAAATTGTTTTGCATAAAGTAACCTGCAAAAATATGAACATAGTTGATTTCATTGTATACTACTGTTATGCTTTGTCAAACATAAATGTTGCAACACAACAGTGTAACACCACAAAAATAAATTATTTGACAGAATGATTAAATAGTAAACCAATTTATTTAACAGAAGAATAATAATATATAAACTTCCTGTAAAATTAGCATTAAATATATATATATATATATATATATATATATATATATATATATATATATATATATATATATATATATATATATATATGTATATATGTATTTATTGGACGTTTTGTCAAAACAAAACCACACACCTTTCAGGCCTTGGACTGTCTACACCCTAAGTGGATTGAGCAAATACAACATGTACTATCCAGTCCTTCACTTCATGTGACAATACAGTAATGCCCGTTTGTAACGAACCCGATTATTTATGACGGACCAATCTGGAAAGTACAAACTAAAGTTGTAGAAGACTTTATGCATTTTTTGTTTCTCAAATAACAAACCTGGCTGTAGCAAACTTACAGATAAAATAAACCATATTTTTGATACAGTATTTCAAACGGTTTTGATTGGGAAATCGTAGGCTTCCCCAGGAAAATTATGCAGCAACCCGACTAGTAGTCTGGGGAAAAACTGTTAAACAACGTGTTATGCTTGACACAGATCTGGTTACAGCTGGAGCTAAATATCATGAAGCATGTCCATAAACTGTCAGATTGGTTCAATTCTCATAATCCCTGCCCAATTGTGCCACAAATTATGTCAACGGCAACAGGGGTTACTCTTGATGGAAAAATAACAAGTCATGATGCTCATAGGGTTGGAACTGCTGTAATGTAGAAATAAATTGGCAACAATTTCTATGATATTAAATTCTCACGTTCAGAAGAGTGCTTCCACTATTAACTGTCAATAGCAATGTTAAAGTCCATGATACCACAATGACCATTGATCCATTATTGTTGTTTCAAACGATTACTGTAATGAAGAGAACAAATGGGGAGCTTTGCACCTACTTAGAATATGAATTGGCTCCGAATCCGGTGTCACTCTTTGATGAAGAATGTGCGCAAAACGAACAAGTCAGCTTTCTTTGACAATTTTCAGCCATCTGAATCTGAACCAGATCTCCAAAATGCCACTTAAGATGGTTGATGGGGCATTTCTCTTGCACTGAGTTATATGGCGTCAACATGAAACCTATGGTTCTATTTGCCAAGTATATGTTAATTATGGACAAAATCACTTTGGTTCGAACTCCATTATTGTTTCTGATGGTTACGAAAATATTAGCAACAGTGTGAAGGCTATGGAGGCTTCATCTGTTGACATTCACTTTGATGAGCAACTGTAAGCCAAGATAGCTCCTCTCCAATAACACAAATTAAACCAGATTGATTTCGATGTTGACAAAAAAGTTTCAGGCAAATAATTACATGCTGAAGATGATGCTGACATTTTGATGGTTGAAACTGTGCTTGAGGAATCATAGTTGATACAGAAATTTTTCTCCTCAAACTGAGCAGAAGGAAGGTCAAAAGAAACATTTATTCGTCACGGAGCTTTGATCACCATAAAGATATTCGAGATCACATATTATTTCTGCATGCATTCTCTGAGTGTGACCCTACATCTGCTCTGTTTAATAAAGGCAAGACTGCAGCTTTGAAAGTGATGAAAAAACAGCAGGACACATAGTTACTTTGAATGGGATAAAAAATTTTCCTCGCAATCTAGAACACTCCACTTAAGGAAGTTTCCATCGATAACAATCAGTATCCTTGCTTTATTAAAGTTGTGAGCTAAATGAAACCAGTCAAATTGAATTTATTGCCACCTACTCATGACACAGCTCAACACCATCTATTTGATGTTTATTTTCAAGTGCAGAAATGGTTGGGTAATTCATTGAATCCTAAAGAGTGGAGATAGATGTTAAAAGATACCATCTTGTGGGCAGAAACAGCATCCCACTTCCTATGCCTGATTGCCTTTTGAAGATGATTTTCTGCAATTGTATGAAAGGTTGTAAACCATTGTGTGGCTGTGGTTGGGACTTAATTGTTCACCAGTTAGCGGCAACTGCCATTGACAATGTTGCTTGAATGCTGGACCTGTTGAAGACCCATCAGAAATAGAAGGTGTCACTGAATCAGACTCTCAAAGTTCTCAGACTGACTCGAGTTTCCTCGAATGATGAATTTATAGAAGGAGAAACCCACAAAAGGCAAATATTAATTTGACATTTTAATAAGTATGACAGTCATGGATTAGGCCTGCCAGGGAAACCACATAAAAAACACGCCTCGTACTCAACCTCAAGGGTGGTGAGGAATATAATACTTCAATTATCCATAATATCACAGAAGTTCAAATTAAATGCAAGATTTTGAAAAACTCTTCCGTATACGAAAAAAGATCCTCTTTATCTTTTTTTACAGAATTTCCATAGCTTTCTTTTTGTTTTGATGCATTTTTGTCGTAGAGGTAATGAAAACTGAGAAATTTTGAAACATTCGTTTCAGAGCACGATTTTAGCCTTGCCAAATTTTATCCCTACACTCGAGGACTTTTGAGACCTTATTCAGGACACAACATACCTAGAAAACCATCATTTGCTTTTGTATGAATTGGTCTGTAGAAAAATCCTAAATACAGTGGACTACAAGTAAATTGCGAGACGAATCGTTTGAAAATAGCCAGATAGATAGTGATAATTTATTCATGAATGAAGCAAATTCTGCTTTATCACGTTTTTATCACACTTGGCAAGCATCTTCCTTTTGTTAATCTCTTGGACGAATTTGTTAACCAGGACAATAGGACCAGTATGCCGCAAAAAAACTAGTGTTTCTCCAACAAAATAATGAAGCTATTTTGTTGAAATTTGATACACCTTTTCCATTCATAATAACTTATGTAAATACCAAAATTGAAGGTTCCTGGTTGATAATAAATTGAGTTATTAGAGTTTGCAAGATTTTTGAAAATTCACTACCATAACGCACTTACTGCATACATACTTTTTTTTAGTTTTATTTATAGTATTTAAAGATTCCTAAGGAATTTAATATTGTTTTAATTTTACTTTTATTTCGATGATTAACATAGACTTTGTTACAAATGTCGTGTAACTGCTACTTGAACGCATTGTGTAACATGTCGTCGTTGTTAGTGCAAAACCTGCTATGTGCAAATTTTAGGAAAATGGAGTTTTTATTGCTTCTGGTGCAGAAATACCTGCTACGTGCACTGGAACTAACAGTTTTGTGAAAAAGCGAGTCTACTTCCTGGTATACTTGAATATAAATACCTGCTATGTGTATCGAGTTTAGAAATAACTGCTATGTGCAAGGTACGCACATAGCTGATATTACTGACATTTACCTTCACGCCATTTGTGAGAGAACTGTCACTTGGCAGATTGTTCCTTTGTGTTGTACGATGTGTTTCGCTGGTAATTAGAAGTTTTTTGTGGATTTTCAGTTGAAGCTACGTGACTAGTGAGGCGTTTACAAGAATGGTAAGTTTAAAATTATGATAAAATACTTTATAACTATTGGATGGAATTCGTAAAACTTATTCATCATAATTTAACCTCACTTTTCAATTTAAATGAATCTTGCTTTGTTATTGTTTAATGATAAAATTATCATTGCAACAGATTATTATCATGAGGTTTCCATTTTTTCTAGATGAATAACCACTCTCTTCATATTTTGAATATGGCCAGAGATAGCAGCCTTCCTGTGGCAGTTCTTGCACCCACAGGGATTAAGCTAAATCGACATACACCACCTAATCTTAATATCAATATCCCTACTGATACCAGTTGTGCCCATACATCAACTAAAAATATCAGCGTATTAAGTAATGAAGTCGACATACTACAACAAAATAACAAATTTATAATTACACCTGATGACGACTTAATGAAAATTATTAACGAACCTACATTGAGTATAGCCTCTTCCAATAATAATACTGAATGTTTATCTGATATGGTCGGGATAGTTGATACTGCATTTGATCCATCACTAGGAAATGACACTGAAAATGTTGAGGGTGATTATGTAGTAGTATATGAAAATGATGAACACCATACTAATTACCTTGTGGAAAATACTGCTCACGGAAGTAATAAAAATCATATGAATGAAGAGAGTAATGTGCATAAAGAGAACGAAGAGAATGTGCATGAAGAAAATGAAGTGTTTGCATGAAGAAAATGAAGGGAATGTGTGTGAAAAGAATCAAGGGAATACGCAGAAAAGCTCAATTTCACAAGCAAGAAAAAAACAAGGAATAAGAGAGTGCAGGGGCTTAGTTACAAAGGATACACTAGAAAAGAAGGAAAAGCAAAGCTAAATGTAGAACGTGCTGGAAGAATAGTTAAAGATCGTTGTAAACATAACAAAATAATTTAAAAAAAGTGCACGTACTTATATGTGTCATCAAATATATGAAAATGAGAAAAAAAAAATTCGATTTTTGGAAAGATTTAAAGACTTGGCAAGAGAAACGGGCATTTGTTACAGGACTAGTGTGCAGCAGAAATATTACAAGCAGGCGAAAGATTACAACAGAAATTTTCAAGAAAACGAAGGATATGACATTTGTATGAGAAATGATGGTGGTGAAAAAGTACGGGTTTGTCGATTATTTTTTCTTAACACTTTAAACTTAGGTAAAGACACATTTACAAGATGGGTTAAGACCAAAATTGTTGAAAAAAATGAGAAAGACGACGAGCCATGTGATGATCCTGGCAGTGCAGAACCACCGGCCAAAAAAAAGGAAAATACAAAAATAGAATAATGTTAAAGAATGGCTTGACTTACTACCAAAAGTTCCAAGTCATTATTGTAGGTCTTCAACTACTAAAACCTATGTCGAATCCACATTTCGTTCGGTTTTACACATGTATCGGGTTTTCAAAGAATGGTGTAGTGATAATAACAGAGAAGTAGTGACGGGAAGAATTGATTTCGCTAATCTGTTGAAAAAAGAAAAGATAAGTATTCATCAACCAAGAAAAGATCAATGCGACATTTGTTGTGGATACAAAGTGTCTACAATATCTAAAGAAGAATATGAAAACCACATAAAGAAAAAGGAACAATCCCGAAATGCAAAAAAAAATTAGCTAAAGATAGTGCTTCAAATGAAGTTTTAGTCTTAACTATGGACCTCCAAAGTGTGTTGCTATGCCCAAAAACGCTAGCTTTGGCAATGTATTATAAACAAAAACTACAGGTGCACAACTTCACTATCTACGAATTAAACAAGAAGGACGTTACATTATACGTATGGCATGAATCCTCTGAGGCGTTTCCAGTAACGAATTTACATCTTGTATTTCTCATTATTTGGAAAATCTACCTGATAGTTACAAGCACGTTATAATGATATCTGATGAATGTAACTATCAAAATAGAAATAAGATACTTGCAAGTACTCTGAGCAATATTGCTAAGAGAAAGTCCCTCATCATTGAACAACTGTTTCTAGAGAAAGGCCATACGATGATGGAGGCAGACAGCATGCATTCCGCTTTAGAACAATACTTTAAGCCTCCTATCAATTCGCCCAGCGATTATATTGCCAGAATGAGACTTGCTAGGCCAAATCATCCATACCAAATACACGTGCTAGATTTCTCATTTTTCAAAAAATATGATGACATCCGTTCAAATCTTTCATCTTTGAGGCCAGGAAAAAAACCGGAGATCCCACTGTTTGTGACTTGCGAAAACTTAGGTGGGTGTTCAATATTTTTTGCACAATCAATTACATACTTAGATACTTTTCACTTTTTGCAGATATTTATCATCTGCCGATATAGAATATCAGTTAGAATATTTTGGACAGTGGGATACACTTCCGCAAAGACGAAAATGTGACATAACCAATGCAGTGCCTTCTCAACTCTATGCAGAACCACTTGCCATCTCAGAGTCGAAATGGAAACATTTGCTGCAGGAGTTAAAATCTGTGATCGAAACAGATCATCATTTATTTTATGATAATCTCAAATATAAACCTGATCGTTAGTTTGTTGTTGTATATTTTTTTGTTACCTGCATCTTTTAATCGTATCTATGTACCTGGGTGATATCTGCTATGTGACCCAAAAACTTCAACAAATATCTGCTATGTGTCTTGTTAATTACAGTTAATATGTTAGCTGGAAAACGTCATGGATTTATTAATAACAAAAGATATATAACAATAAACAAATATATAATTGAATTTATAAGTAAGAGACCCAATCAAAAGTATATGACATTTGATTTATAAGTAGTTTTTACTCCCTCCTGTAAAATTGTATATTTGTCACATAGCAGATATTGCACTAACAACGACGATGTACAAGATAACAGGGCGATCGATTTCAGTAAAGCTAAGGATTAAATAATCAGTGTATTTAACTATGAGCATTTAAACTTTACCATGCTATTTATAAACAGTCAAAGCGCGAAGGTATGGTATATTCTAGTGATTTGGTTATAAGAAAACGTCCAAATCTAAGACCAAGCAAAAAAAATATGCGGCGACGCTGAACATTATGTTTAAAACATAATAGATAGTTATAAATATGTTTGATGTAGGGATTTATTCATTATATAAGTAAAATATACACTACCTTATCCAATATTCAACCATTCACGAACAAAAACAAAACAGTTTATCACAATGAGTGAAAATACATAATAAATTTTATTGGAATTTAAATAAAATCAATAATGCAGATGGATGTTTAATTATGATTTAAATAATAAAACGCTATTTACCTTTTCAAAAAGCTAAGTCATGTGATATATTGATAATAATTTCAGTTGAAAATCAATGTGGAGCTATATTTCTTTTAGATACCACCAAACGTCCCCACACTGATTTTGAACTAAATTAGACAATCAGTCATGAAAACAGCATTTCGGAGCACTAAAAAACTTGAAAACAAGTTCCCAATATGAAAACAAAAGACTGCTTTTGTGAAATGAATGTATTTCTTGACGTTTTTCTAGCAAGCGCATGAGTCTCCACTACTATTTTGCTTGGGTGCATTCGAGAGCTTAATCTGATCAGGGAACTCATTGTAGAGATCCACTGTGTTGGAGTTTTGCTGGGCTAAAGCATTCTTAGCGATGGCAAGGAAAGCTTGTTCTACATTCAGGCCATCTTTTGCTGACGTTTCAAAATATGGAATATTATTCTTGGACTGGCACCACTGATGAGCCCTTTTGGAAGATATGGCTTTGGGTTCCAGATCGAATTTGTTGCCTAACACTACAAATGGGAAATTCTCCGGTTCTCTCGGAGCAGCTTGGATTATGAACTCATCACGCCAACTATCCAACGACTTGAATGTGTTTGGAGCAGTTACATCAAAAACTGAAACAAAAAACACATGATTCAGTCTACATGAATTAATTTATTTAAAAAATACACTTGGCTAACATCAAAATAGCTAACAACGATAACATATTTACACTTTTAACTACTATTATCGATACTTCTTTCAAGAGCCACAACGGAAATCTAGACTGGATTAACCATACACTAGTAGGAAAGCCATTGGGACTGGAACCCGGGATGCTATATTGAATATACCAAACTGTGGTTAAACTCATGGTCACATATGCATCTACAGTATGGTGGACAAAAACGGAACAAGCCTCAACACAAAGCAAATCGCAAGCAGAGGCTGATCTGTCTTGGAATAATGGGAGCTACGGCATAATGCTCTACAGCTGCAAAAGAGGCAATGCTGAATATTACTCCACTGCAGATATGCGTGAAGAAGAAAGCAGTACTAACTGCCTAAAAGCTATCTCAAGCAGACAAATTCAAACCAAGAGACTCTATTGGCCACTTGGAAGACCCTAAAAATTACATACCGACTTTGAGACTATTTCTCTGGCTTCACTGTTGGTTTTCGTTTTTGAGGATGCTGTCAAGCAGCGAAACCAGTTACAGAAATGTTGTAGAAGATCCTAGAACATGTAGAATTCTGAAAGGCCAGTTGCTACAGTTAGCTTACATGCTGACTATGTCAGTCATTTACAGAAACGAAAAACAACAGTGAAGCCAGAGAAGTAGTCTCCAAGTCTGTATGTAGTATGGACCAGTTTCACCAAGTAAGGGCAAAAACAATCAATGAATCCTAACAATTGTTCCATGGAAGTCACTTGCGAAACCAATAGATCAAATGCCAGCTAAACTGGACTTCATAGTCCCTTTTGACGTTGTGACCACCAGGCATGGGAAAAGGACAGTGAAGGCTAACAAATAACTCATCCATATGGTGTACAATTGGGTCTAGATAATTGGAGGGAGCAGGACTGGGAATAAGAGGACCCAACTTTAGACTCGCTAAGTCCCTAGGAAAAATTTCTACAATCTTCCAAGCAAATATGCTTGCTATAAATCTGTGTACCGGAGTGCATACAAAGAAGACTCAGAAATATATAGATTTACGTCCTCTCAGACAGTCCGGCAGTACTAAAGACTGAAAATGTTGAAAACCGAGTCTGAACTGATCTGGGACTGCAAAAAATCCTTGAAGCAACTGGCTACGAACAACAGAGTAACTCTGATGTGGGTACCAGGGCATCAAGGCATTGAAGGAAATCAGGAAGCAGGTAGCCTTGCAAAATGCCCTCAACAACACCATTGTATGGTCCAGAGCCATATAGTGGCTTAACAAAAAGGCATGTAAGAAGAGCTTATTACTTGGGAGAGAAACCAAATGCTGCCATACTCAAGGAAAACGCCAGGCAAAAGGCACGCAAAACGCTTCATCACCATATCAACAGAGAAGTCTAAACTGCTTCTTGAGTTGAACAAGAATGACCTGAGAATAATCAAAGGACTTTTCACAGACTCTCCCCACCTTATGAAGATGGGTAAGGTGGACTGTGAAAACTGTAGATGCTGCATTGAAGGAGCAGGAACAACAACATTTGATGTAAGACTGCATGGCTCAGTTCTGCAAAAGGCTCAATCAAATCTCTTGGGAGGGGTGACCTTAATCCCAAGAAGTAGGTAAAATAGCTCCCAAAAAGACAGTAGACTACATAAAGTCTGAACTTTTTGGGCCACTGTTAGAAAAAAAAAGTCATGCATAGAGGACTTATCAAAGAATTTGGAATATTAGAGTGTTCCTCAATTTAATGCCAATACATTAGGGTTTGTAACTCCTTCTGACGATAAAAAACGTTCAGTCAAACAGATATGCTTTAAAACACAAAACTTCTACAATATAGCACAATCAATTGCAGTTTTTAAGAATAAATCACAGTAACTTCAAAACACCTCGTACCTTTATTTGGAAAACTTAAGACATTCACGCCCTTGAAAAAATGACTTACAGAAACGGCAACAGGCAGTTTGCTAGTGTTATTTCATTAACAATGCTCAGTCTTGCACCACCTAGTGGTGGATGATGCAATATCAATGACAGTTATGTCAGTTGATACATAGAGTTCTACCAGTTGTACAGCCATGCTTTGTTGTAGGTATGATGTACTGGATGAGAAAAGGGAGCAAGTATTTGGCCACAATGCGTTTGATAACTCTTGGACACCACACAAGTGAGACTGATAGGTCTGTAATTGTCAGGATTTAGCTTGCCTCCACTCTTACGTACAGGCCTAATGGAGGCACATAGCCATTCATCAGGTACAGCACTCAGTCGAAATGATGTTCTAAATATAATTAAAATTGGGTAAGAAAGCTGTGGTGCAAAAGTTTTCAGAATTCTGGGCGAGATGCGGTCATGTCCGGGTGAAGACAGCCTTCAGGTTCTAGAGTGAGCGAGTAATGGAGCGAATGAGTGAGTGAGTGTGACTGAGTGAGTGAGTGAGTGAGTAAGTCAGTAAGTAATTAAGTAAGTAAGTAAAGGTAATGTCTAGTACCTTGACAAATAAGCGATTTTAATTAAATATTCCATAACATTTTGTGCATAGATGACGAAAATGACAAAGAATATTAGGGCACACACATATTTGCCGAGATATCGTCTTTTTTCCAACTAAAATTCTCATCATTTTCATGATGACGTTTTTCGAATTTTGACATAATATCCATCGCTCACTATCCTCTTAAAACAGTATATCACCCAATTGCAACGTTCCTGTTTGATATTTTCAATTTTTTGCACATAATTTCCTCAAAAATGTAAAGAAACCACATGAAAATGCGCTTGATATGCAAATGTCAAATTTAACCAACACGAGTTTGCACGAGCGTCTCGCGACAGCAACTAACATGGCTACCACTCATGAGTTATTTGCCGTTTCAACGAGATAAAAGACTTCCTTGAGGTGCTGTTTACACATAATCCTGCCAACTGACTTTCCTGATCTGACCTGACATCAGTTTGCCTAATTAGAAGCTAAAAGAAGGAAAAGGGGAAAGGAAAAACCAAACCTTTTTCCTTGTTTTAGCTTTTAGATGATGCCAGGGCAAGTCAGGAAGATCAGTTGGTAGGATTGTGTGTAAACAGCACCCCAGACAGGACTTCTTTTATTTCGTTAAAACCGCAACAAACTCATGAGTCACAGCCATGTTAATTACTGTCGCGAGACGCTCTTGCAAATTCGGGTTGGTTAAATTTGACATTTGCATATCAAGAGCATTATCATGTGGTTTCTTTACATTTTTGAGGAAATTATGTACAAAAAAATTCGAGACGCAGCAAGTGCGTTATGGTAGCGAATTTTCATTTATTGCTTCAAAATTTGATCTCATTTTTCTATAAACCTAGAAAGTTAAATTTGCGTATGTAGTAAGGTCCTTTCCAAGGCAACATATCCATCAAATTTCATCAAAATAGCTGTGTAAGTTTCGGAGATAAAGAAAATTTTCGAAAGAAAACTCAAAATTTTCCCGGAAAATCTTGTCTGATTTACCTGGCTAACGAACTCATCCAAGATATTCATAAAAGAAAGGTACTTACCGAGTTTCATCAAAATCTGCTAATTATTTTTTGAGTTTTCGGTTGGATACATACAGAATATATATATATATATATATATATATATATATATATATATATATATATATATATATATATATATATATATATATATATATATATATATATATATATAAAACCGATACCTCTCTATTAGTGAATTTTTTTTAATAAAAATTCACTGAAACGGAAAATTCAAACAGGTACGTTACAATTGGGTGATATACTGTGTTTTAGAGTGATAATGAGCGATGAATATGACGTCAAAATTCGAAAAACATGATCATGAAAATGGTGAAAATTTCCGGCGGAAAAATGAAGATATCTCGAAAAATATGTGTGCATTGGGGCACTTTGAGATAAAATGTCCGCTTTTCTTGCATTTGTAGCAAATAATGTTACTGATGTCCCTTTTATTCACAAAATAACTGCTGGAACTTGAACTCGGTTGATCGCTAGCTTCTCAACTTCAAGTTCGAATGCACCATTGTTGCTACTGCTACCGCCATGTACCGCATGTTCAGTAATTTTGTTTTGATTGAGTCTGTAGCTATTTTAATTTTGAAATGCTCCACAGCCATGATTAATGGGGCATACTTCTCAGGAAGACCTGCTAACAACAGCGACCCCACCTATTCAGCATCAACCTTGAAACTTGTTCGTCGTAATTTTTGTGAAATCTCGACGATCTGGTTAATGTACGATTCCATGTTACTGTGATTCTGTCTTTCAAGACCGTCCTCCCGGAAAGGGAGGACTGGGAGCAAAATCAAACGACCCTATTGAGAGCTGATCTCTGCTGGTATGCTGACGGCTCCAAAACCAATATGGGAGTAGGAGCCGGCGCATATGGGGGCGACACCGATGCTACATTATCAACTAGCCTCTACACCAGGCAGAAGTGTATGCCATCAAGATGTGTGCAAGGTAAAGTATAGGAAACCAGTGCACACACAATCGATAAAGATATATACAGATACCAAAGCTGCAATAAATGCTCTTGGTTCCTACCGTTGCAATTCAAAAACGGTATGGAGTTGTAAATCTGCCCTCAACGAACTGGGCAGCTGTAATGAGGTGTCACTGGTCTGGATACTGGGTCACTCGGACCATGATGGCAATGTTGCGGCTGCCGCGCTTGCCAGGAGTGGTGCCCAGAGGGACTTTATCGGACCAGAACTGGTGCTGGTGATAACATCATTCACAGCAAAACGCACCTTAAAGACCTGGACAGAAAGGACAATCCAGTATTGGCAAAATCTTCCAGAATTAGCTCACTCTAAGGCCTTCATAAATGCCCTGTCTGAGTGAAGGGCTAAAAAACTTCTAGAGTTAAACAGACAACAACTGAGTACTCTATTCGGCCTGTATACAGGACACTGCCGCTTACGTCACGACATGCACCATATTGGGGTCGGTCAGGAGACCGAGTGCCGGCTGTGTATGGAGAGTGACGAGACAGCAGAGCACGTACTGTGTTCCTATCCGCCGGCGGACAAGACTAGATACCTGCTCTTTGGCAAGACAAAGCTTGCGTCGGAAGATCTGGATCAACTTTCGCCCACAAAGATTATCGACCTCTGCAGGAGGCTGCCTTTGTTGGGCGAAATATAAACCATTAGGCGTGAGCCACAATAGACCTTATGGTCGCAGTGGAGGGACCGGTATGGCTCACTCACATTCAAACCTAACCTAACCTACTGTGATTCTCTGGTCTAGCTGATACTTCGGTTGCGTAAAAGTCCAATTTTACACATAAAACCACTGTCATCACAAAGGTTTTTTAGGCTGGTCCACAATTCTTGTGCAGTCTTTGCTTCTTGGACATGCGGAAACAAAGATTGGTCGAATGTTAATACCAATTTGGCCAGTGCTTTTGTAAGAGCCATTGTATCTGTCTCGCTACCATTCATGCATTTATACAAGCCCTCAAGCACGAACACATTCTCGACTGCAAAAGCCAATTCATCATAGTTCTCACAACCTAAAAGCTTTGGCACACTCGACAAATAGTTGACCGCCATTTTGCTTTTGTGAGGAACACACTTCTGCGACAAAAAAAACCATTTTTCTATTACCACTGAATACCTGTTTACAAAACTTCACAGTCTAAGCGACCTTGGTCCATAGCCTGTTGTTTATAAATAATTAGCAAGCAGATTTGAGTGCAAATCGCTGAACAAGTTGTTGACACCACAACTGAAACGTTTATTACACTGACTAAAAAGAGAGGGGTAACAACGCGATATCATAAAAGCTAGAGACCACACACATAGGTGTCGCCATATGGCCTAAAACATAAATAGAGTAAACTTTTTGATATTGACTAAAATATAATAAACAGCTAAATAAAAACATTCTCTGTATTTTTATAAAAATGACCCTTATAGTTCTTCAGTTAAAAAGAGCAGTATCTATGCTATTTTTACGATAAGCATGAAATGTCATTTACAGCACACAAATCTAACTTCCCAAAGCAGATTCATACATCACATTTGAAGACTGTGAAATCGCATAATTATTAAACGTAAACTTGTGAACAGTAAACAAATTGGTGTGCCGGAATTGAGTTGTTGGGTTATTTTTGATCCATATATCGTTAAAATATTTAAAAGGTCTGTTTAGAATTGATACAGCTTCCATTAACATTATTTTTTTGCATAAACTGTTACAATGCCCAGGCCCATACCAACTTATACATTTATTGTAAATTTAAACTTGAAAAAGATTTATTATTATTGAAATATATTTAAATAAGCTACTTATAGTTAACAAATAATATATACTATGGGCAAAAATAAATAAATGTCTACACCATTTTTGAACCACCATTTTCTGAACACAAAATTAAATTTAATAGTAATAGTAATAGTTTATTGTGACAATAATAGTACAAAGCGCCTTACAAATAAGTATTTTACTTGTGCTTGCAAACAGAGCAATTTAGTCAGTTTTCATCCAAAGGTTGATATTCCAAATTTCTTGACAATCGACACTTTTCTAATTTGGCAGACTTCAAATTTTGATCAATAGACAATAATTTATTTTAAAACATTCCTCCTTTCTGTCTTTAACTAAAACCAATCCATTTCCAGCACTCTCTACTACACCGTTACTCTTTCCAAAACTAAAATTTTCTATTTTACCCAATATTGAGTTAAAATTGTATGTTTTGTTCCAGACAAAATTGACACGCCTAGCTACTATTTACATTCATTTCTAATTACTAAAATAAACTACTAAAAAAGGTTTGCTTTCAAAATACGGGCATACTAGGAATTATTTGACAATCTGGCAATGTTACCTGCCTCATGACGTCGTTTCATTCTTACCGTAAAAATACTATGTATGCAAATTTTTTGCTGCTGAACCTTCAGCCATTCAGAGGTTATATGAAAAACATTACTTAAAAATATCAAGATCTGTCTCGAAATCGAAATCAAAATTATAGGAAAATCCCTCCTATTTAGTCATGTTCTAATCAAAATTATAGGAAAACCCCTCCTATTTAGTCATGTTCTAATCAAAATTATAGGAAACCCCCGCCTATTTAGTCATCGTCTAATCAAAATTATAGGAAAACCCCTCCTATTTAGTCATGTTCTAATCAAAATTATAGGATAACCCCTCCTATTTAGTCATGTTCTATTATCTAATGGAGTTTTTATGCTTATTTTGGAACAGCTTTAAAATTACTTTGAAATTAACATTACCAATAAGCCGTCACTTACCTAGTACACAACAGTCTGCCCCTCTGTAAAAAGCTACACCAAGTGACTGAAACCTTTCCTGTCCCGCAGTGTCCCATATTTGCATGGTGACTGTGCGATCATCCACAGTCACTTCCTTGGTGAGAAAATCAGCTCCTATTGTTGCTTTATACTGATTTGTGAACTTTTTATTCACATACTTATTCATCAATGATGTCTTTCCAACACTGGAATCCCCCAGGATGATGACTTTTAAAAGGATTTTCTTGTTACTGGCCATTCTGGAAAAAATCATATTGTTTTAATGTTACCCTGCTCAGAAATAAGTAAATAAAACTATATTCAACATAACCAGTTTCACCAGTAAAATCTGAACTGACGATTTTAATCAAAAGTTACTCAGCTGATCACATAAAAAAAGTCTGGACGCAGCAAGTGCGTTATGGAAGTGAATTTTCATTAAAATGTTTTTAATAGCAAATCTATCTTTTTTAATGAAAGCAGGTATCAAATTTGGTTACCGGTAAAACCTATATTATAGTAGAAACAATGCACCATGAATCATCAAAATAACTTTATTGTTTGAAAATGTACAAAAAATTTCCAAGAATAAACTTAAAATGTTCCCGAAAAAACTGGTTTTCTAGGCAACGAACCCTAAATTAATAACAAATTAAGTTATCGAAATTTAAAGCATTTAATGAAAATTCGCTACCAAAACGCACTTGCTGCGTCCCGAATTTCTTTTCTCACAAACATGTGTTACATTTTGATGATAAATGCAAAAAAGCATGAGGTGTTCGATTTAAAAAAAAAAAAAGATAATTTGTATCACCAGCGGCTTATGGACCACGCTGTGATTGTAAAACTAACTTTATAAAATGTAGCTCAAGACAACCTATAATTAACATATACAATTTTTTCTCGTATTTTCTATATTAACAGATATTAGATATGCTATTAGATTTTTTGAGTCGTATCTTAGTCACAGACGGCAGGCTGTTCCGATGGCGAATGGGGGAAGCACGGAATTTAGGTTGGTTGGGCATGGTGTACCCCAGGGTTCGGTTTCGTCACCACTTTTATTTATTATTTACATTAATGATCTGTATTACTACATGATGCCATTTAAGACTATTTGCTATGCCGACGACACCACTTTTATTAGTTCGCACAAAAACACCATCGATATGACTGACTCAATTGGAGAGGCGACTTGTTCTGCTGAGCTGTGGTTCACTAGTAACAGACTCAGACTCAACTCTGATAAGACACAACAGCTTATTGTTTCTTCAAATCATAAAATAGCAGGTGATGAACCGGTGGTATTGTTGGGTCCGACTTTGGATAGTGACCTGAATTGGGTGCCTCACGTTGAGCAAGTGGGGAAAAAAGCTTTCTGCTACTTTATATCTGTTACGTAGATTGCAGCCTCTAGTGAGCCCATATGTGTTGAGGGCGGCATATTTTTCATTGTTTAACTCTAGATTAAGTTACGGTGTTATTTTATGCGGTAACTCTACCCACTCCATAGCCATTTTTAGACTTCAGATGCAGGCTATCCGGCTGTTGGAGGGTGTTGGTCCCAGGGAGCATTGTCAGCCTCTATTTGTGAAGCATGGGATAATGCCTCTTCCTTCGATGTATATCTATGCTACCCTTCTGAGGGTACATGAGACAGCATGGAATTATTTTTTCCGGAGTGATATTCACACATATAACACACGTAATGCCAGTCTACTATCAGTTCCACGTTGTCGTCTAGCTATGTCTTCTAGAAACTCGGTGGAAGTGGATCTATATAATCGTTTACCAAGGAAGATTAGGGCATTTGACTTGGAAACCTTCAAGTATATAATCAAGTCATTTATTCTGCAGCATTGTTTTAACTCCATCGACGAATATACTAATGTGGCTATGCCAGTGTTCTGATCTGGACTGATGTGTTTTTCTTTTATTATTATTTTTTTTGTCTTTATTTTTGTGTTTTTTTTTTAATTTTGTTACTGTGCTTTGACTGCTGGTTAATTTTGTTTTGTTGTTAGGATAGATTAATTTTAGGCGTTTTGAATTTGTATTGACATGACTGCTTTTAACTTGTACACTGACTTGCTGTAAACATAAACTAATTATGTAACATGGCCAATATATTATGTATCTATCTATCTATCTATCTATCAAGCTTTTTTCTACAACAATTCGCTAAAAATTATAGACTATTAAACTATAAACTTTAACTAAAATTACTGCCAAAGCATCACATATAGGTTCTATTTTAAACAAATTTCCTGGAAATATTTTAGTAAAATGCACTAGTCTGGACGCAGCAAGTGCGTTATGGTAGCGAATTTTCATTGAACTGTTGGTAATTTAAATGTTTTTTTAAGAAAAACATAGAATTGAGTAGATAATGTAACCTTTGTAGTAGAAACAATGTATCGTATTTCACAAAGCTAACTTTTTGTTCGTATTTCACAAAACTAACTTTGCGTTTGAAAAAGTACAAAAACTTTCCCAAAAACACTGACTTTACGAACCTATCCGCGTAATTTACACAAAAACTACACCAGCGAAGATACAATTTTTAAAATGTTTGCATGAAGATTTGTAAACAATCTGTTTCATCAAAATTAGCTATTTTTTTTACAAAGACTGGCTAAGTAATTTGAGAGCTTGTATATGGCATTTCGACTTTTTTGACGAATAATATAATTGAAAACCTGAATGCGTCATTTTCATGGGACTCCGATTTCCATTCGTAAAAACGATGTATCACAATTTTTAATATGTTCCAAATTGTAAAAAAATCTCGGGACGCAGCAAGTGCGTTATGGTAGTGAATTTTTATTAAATGCTTCAAATTTGAATAACTCAATTTTCTATAAACTTAGAGAGTTTAATTTTGGTGTGTAGTAAGGTCTTTCCTAACGCAAGATATTCACCGAATTTCATTAAAATAGCTTTGTAATTTTCGGAAAAAAAAATTTCGAAAGAAAATTTAAATAAATCAATTTTCTATAAACCTAGAAAGTTGAATTTCAGTACGTAGTAAGGTCTCTTCCAAGGCAACATATGTAGTAAATTTCATTAAAACAACTTTGTTACTTTCGGAGAAAAAAATTTTTTCGAAAGAAAACTCAAAATTTTCCCGGAAAACCCCGTCTGATTTTTCTGGCTAACGAACTCATCCAAGCCATTAATAAAAGAAAGCCACTTGCCAAGTTTCATCGAAATCGGTTAATTCTTTTTTGAGTTATCAGACGGATACATACATACATACATACATATATATATATATATATATATATATATATATATATATATATATATATATATATATATATATATATATATATATACACATAAAAATTGAAACTGACCCCGGATATGGGTTCTAGGGGTCCTAGTTCGCCCTCATTTGAAAAAATTTTGCAAAGTCTCACCATCGATACCTCTCCATTAGTGAATTTTTTTAAATAAAAATTCACTAAAAGTTGAAAAACAATTGAAATAACTCGAAAATGAAAATGATGGGCGATATCAATTTTTTCTCCTTACAAGCCACTTACAAAAGGAAGGCACCTACCAAATTTTATCAAAATGGTCCATTATTTTTTTTGAGTTATTATATTATATATATATATATATATATATATATATATATATATATATATATATATATATATATATATATATATATATATATATATAAACAAATCTCCCCATTAGTGATTTCTTAAAAGAAAACTCAATAAACGGAATTTTGAGCTTGTAATTGGTTGAAAGCCCTGAATTAAGACTTGACAGATGTTTGTAAAACTGGCCATTAGGTAGACTTGATGACTGTACCTGTATATTATAAAGTAAGTTAATGATAAAGTTCAAGGAATGTTCTTTCGCAGTGCTAATCTGACCTGCTAGAGTCACTAATGCATAATTTTATCTGGAAAGCATTATTTAAGATCATATCATGCCTTTTATAAAAAATAATTTGATTTCCTTGCATGACAAAGTTCAAACATATTGCAAGACTACTTCAAGGTAACTCAAACTATGTCAATATTAAAGTGGTGTATTGGATAGTCAATGGCCAACTTTAAATTCAATAGAAAATTTATCGGACTATATAATGATCTAAAAAGCATTTACGTTTAATGTAGACAATAGACCATGGGGTAGGTGTAGTCTATTATAGTGTTAATACATTTTTCTTTTTTTTTAATGATTGGAGATTTATTATTTATTTCTTTTAGAAATGTACACTTCGGTGTAATTTTTTTCTATGTAATGCCATATAATGATAATGTTTCCAACTAATAGCATTTTAAACAATTTGGCGAGTTTAAATACACAATATTTTTTCTGTTCATTTTTTAATCTTTCAATAAAAATTAGCTGAACTAAACTTTGGTGTGAGACACGAGGGACTAAATGTCAATCCTCATAAGACAGTTCTTGTGCCATTCACGAACAGAAGGAAACTAAATTTAAAAGCTCCCACTCTGAATGGAACACAGTTAGAATTTTCCAATGAAGTTAACTACTTACGGATCTTCTTAGACCAAAAACTGAACTGGAACACACACTTTGGAAAAACTCTTTCAAGAGCCACAATGACAATCTGGACATGCCATAGACTTTTGGACAGTTCTTTTGAACTTAAATAGGGAAGGTAGGGAGACTGGCACATAAAGACATGGGGGCTGAATCCCAGGAGGGTATAATGGCTATCTGGCTATACCAAACTGTGGTCCAACCGATGGTCACATGCATCTGTAGTATGTTGGCCAAAAACAGAACAAGTCTCAACACAAAGCAAATTGCAAAAACTGCAGAAGCCGATCTGTTTTGGAATAACGGAAGCTATGGCGTCATGCCCTGCAGTTGCAGTAGAAGTAATCCTGAATCTTGCTCCACTACACATATGCGTGGAGAGGGAAGCAGCACTAAGTGCCTCAAGACTATTCCAAGCGAACAAATTCAAATCAGGAGACGTGGTTGGCCGCTTGAAAATCCTGGAAATTACTCCACTGGAGTCGCTCGTCAAACCAACAGACCAAATGCCAGTCAAACCTGACTTCATAATTCCATTGGACGACGTCATAAAAAACTGCTAAACATGGGACAGAGGAAGTGGAAAGCTGACAAACAACTCATCTATATGATATACAGACGGGTCTAAACAAATGGAAAGAGTACTGGGATAAGAGGACCCAACTTTAGATTCGCTAAGTCCCCAGGAAAAACTTCCACCATCTTCCCAGCAGAACTGCTTGCTATAAATCTGTGTACAGGAGTGCATACAAAGAGTGAGAAAAAGAGAGATCTACATCCTGTCAGGCAGTACTAAAGACTCTGAGATGTTTCAAAACAAGAGTCTATAAACTGACCTGGGATGACTGCAAAAAATCGTTGAAGCAACTGGCTATGAGCAACAAAGTGACTTTGATGTGGGTACCAGGGCATCAAGGCACTGAAGGAAATGACGAAGCAGACCACCTTGCAAAAAGGGCTCCGCAACACCATTCTATGGTTCAAAGCCCCACTGCAGCTTAACAAAAAGCCATGTGATAAATGAACTTGATAGTTGGGAGAACCAAATACTGTCATACTGGAGGAAAACGCCAGGCTTAAGGCAGAGCAAAACGATTCATCGCAATATCAAGTCTAAACTGCTTCTTGAATTGGATAAGATACTCCACAGTAAGGTATCACCATATGCAGATGGGTAAGGTGGACACTGAAACAGCAGAAACAACAGAACATTTGCCATGCGATTACATGGCTTAGTTCTGCAAAAGGCTCAAATACCTTGGGATCCAGTCTCAACCAGCGACATTAACTAAATGTTAGCAACCCTACATACACCTACTTATTTAATGTAGATGTACAAAAAGATACTGGTCCACTATGTATTTAATTGACATGTTGTTTAAGCTCTGGTCAGAACTTAGATAATAGGCCCACTGTTTTGTAACATTGTCAGGCAGTACCAAAGACGAAATATTTTAATATTCTAAATTGACCTGGGAATGCAATAAATCCTTGAAGCAACTGGTTATGAACAACAAAGTAACTTTGACACGGGTACAGGGTTTAAGGAAGTATGGCTGCAAAATGTGTAAAAGGCAGCTTTTAGAGGTCCTACATACAGACTTGGAGACTACTTCTCTGGCTTCACTGTTGGTTTTCGTTTTTGTAGGTGAAGGACGTAGCCAGCGTGTAAGCTAACTGGAGCAAGTGGCCCTTCGAATTCTGGATGTCCTAGGATGTTCTTCAACGTTTCTGTGACTATAGTTTCGCTGCTTGACAGCATTCTCAGACAGATTAAAATTGAATTAGTATGAAATCATGACAACTACAAATAAAGATCTGTTGCTATGTTATGATATGATGTTTTGATCAAAAATTTTTTTCAAATTGAAAATAAAAATGAAACACAGATGACAGATGAGGCTTTCAAAATGTCTACGTGATGTATCTCAATATTTAACATAAAAATAGAACTAGCCTATAATAACTATGATAACAGTTACAACAATAAAATAACTAAACAATAACGGCGTAAAAGCAGTCTCTATACAACGAAAATATCGACACACATCAACTCATTATTTTATTACAACTTTTTTGAAAGAATAGTTAAATTTATTTTCTTTGACTTATTTAATTAGAAAGAAGAATATCCAAGAAAGGGGAATTCATTAAATCAGTTTGCTCGTTTAAAACAAGGTAGCTATTGTCGTGTGTGTGTGCTTTTTGACTTCCAAAGCTTCAAAAAAGTCTAGTTTACGTTTGTCATTATAAAAATGTTGTGGTTGTATGTGGTTATTTACTGTAGATCTATGTTCGGTATCAATGTTTTGCAAATGTAGATTTGTCAGCGTGGTTATTTCTAAATGCAGAAATATATTCTTTGTATCGGGTGTTAAAATTTCTAGAAGTTTGACCTATGTAGATTGCGTTACAATGTGTACAAGCTAATTTATAAACTCCAGCTTTTGCCCGGAAACAAGATTTTTCTTTCGCGTTAAATAGCAAATCACGCGTCGTGTTGTAAGATTTAAAAGCTACCTTTGTATTTGTACAGGTATTTAAACATTTTGAAATGTTTTCTGAAATGGTTCCAAAATAAGTTATCGAAACGTATCTGTTGTCTTCTTTGTTCTAATATTTGGATAAATTAAATTAATCGCTAATTTGTATTCTTTCTCTCTATCATTTTATCTATTATTTTAACAGAGTAGCCATTATTAAATGCTGTTTGCTTAATTATTGAAATTTCTTTTTCAAAATTGTTTTGTGACATAGGTATTGAAAATGCACGATGTATCATAGAATGGTAGGCTGACAGCTTTTGTGAAAAAGGGTGACATGAATCGTATGGTATGGTTGTGTCAGTGTAAGTTGGTTTCCTATATATTGAAAAGTCAAATGAATTATTTTCTAACTTTCTAATTGTTGTCTAAAAAATTTATACAACTGAAAAAATTTTTAATCAAAACATCATATCATAACATAGCAACAGATGTTTATTTGTAGTTGTCATGATTTCGTACTAATTCAATTTTAATCTGTCTGAGAATGCTGTCAAGCAGCGAAACTATAGTCACAGAAACGTTGAAGAACATCCTAAAACATCCAGAATTCGAAGGGCCACTTGCTTCAGTTAGCTCACACGCTGGCTACGTCCTTCACCTACAAAAACAAAAACCAACAGTGAAATCAGAGAAGTAGTCTCCAAGTCTGTATGTAGTATGGACAAGTTTCACCAAGTAAGGGCAACAACAATCAATGAATTTTAGAGGTCCGACCAGGCTGGGTTTTTTTTCATTTTCCGCTCACAACCTTCCCAGCCCGGCACCCCTATTCACTCCTCGTCCCGTAACTTTCTTGCGGGTAGTTAGCAAGAATGGTTCTAAAAACCCTCCAGGAGCTAAACTACAAATTTACCCAAGTTTTTATTAGTAAAATTATAAAATAATAATAGTGTACTTTTACATAATATTGTCGGCTTAGAAACGAGACATACACTATCTTTCACTAGTGTAGTTTACTGGCACCAGTGCTTGAATAAGTAGTTTAAACAGCAAGATTATCATTAATTATTTTTATAAAAAAATAGAGCAGATTGTTTCTTGAACAGTTAACGTAACATTTTTTGTGTTTAAAAAATAATATATGTTTGACAGGATTATATTAGAAATAGAATTTAACGTTTTCTTGCAAGATATGGATAAAAAACAAGGATGTTTTGGTATACAAGTAGGGCTGCCAGACCTCCCGATTTAGGCGGGAGCCTCCCGATTTCTTACTGTCCTTTCCGCTTTTCAAACTAAGCCAAGATACTCCCGATTTCCATTTAAAGCTCCCGATTCTCCCGAATTCATAAAATTTATACATACAAATTATTCAGGTAGGTATAAAAAAATGTGGGTACTGGTAAGGTAAGATACTGGTACGAACGCGAATGATATGTGTCGCTCTCGCTCCTGTCGTCGGTCATCTTGCCCATCCTATATAAAATATGGTACCAATCGCCACTAATTCTTTGATAGAGAGAATCATAGAGTACTTAGAAAAATGGTGAGTAGATATTGAAATTCGAGACTTGTTTCAGTTTCAATTTAATCTCGGAATGATTTTCTGTAATGAAACTCATTATTTCAGGTATAACTTCACTGACACCAATACATTTAAATATTTGAGAGCAATAGATTTAAGGTGCACCCCAAAATTGGATGATTTTCTAAAAATTTCGGAAAAATTTAAAATTTCTGTTAATGTTGACCTATTATTTGAAGAGTTTGTAAATGTGGCTTTTTTTAGAGACCCCACCTAAAAATTTTGGAGGTTATAAAATTGACCAACAATGGGTTAATTATTTCAAAGCTTGTCACCAAATTATTTACAAATTTGTTCCCACGTTTTTTCTCCTCCCTACTCCAATGCTATGAGTGAGAGGATTTTTAGTTTGATGTCTGTAGCATGGAGAAAAGAAAGAAATTCTCTTTCCATGGAAACTTTGGAGTCAGAGTTAATAATTAAATATAACTTTACCGAAACTTGCCAAGAATTTGTTAAATTTTTGAAGAAAGATGGAAAAAGTATTTTGAGTATAGGAGAAAGTTCAAAATATTTATAGAATCGCCCAGAGTAGAGCTTTTGTCAGTTTTATTTTTTAAACATACACAGAATAATATGTATAAGCATAGTGATCTATAAATAGAAATATAAATCGAACATTCTGCTTTTTTACTTTACTTTTTTACCTCGAGTTAGTATTACAATTATTTTTTACATTATGTGAAATTTATCATCTTTTAAATGTCTTTAAGAAGTAATAAAATACTTCCGAAAGCTCAACAATAGCAAAGAGTTCTCTCTTTTCTACTTTTGGCCAACTAGTTTTTTACTGCTACCCCAAGATTATTTTGTACTTTTGTTATTGTTATTACAGAGATAACAAAAATTTCAAAAATGTATTATTGTGAAAGTCAACATTTTTGTAGAAGTGAATTTTTCATTAAAATTCTGAAGTGCCAGGAAAACTCGTGAGCTTGAAAATGTTAAAAAATTTCGCCTAATCTTGCCTCCCAAGTTTTATTTAAAAAAAATCTGGCAGCCCTATATACAAGCATTGGAATAAATATAATGAGAGCAAAGTTTTGATCAAATTTTAGAAGTGACGGTAGCAGCGGAAAGGTTTGGCAGTTTCATTTGGAATATTTAAGAATTTATTGTGTTTATTACAAGCACAAGCACGAACAGCCTATTTGACAAACTAAAATTATATACTACCTATTAAATATAAAAAATATGCCTATAATGCTAATAAATTAATTTTTCATTAAGCAACTTACATATTTCAATTTACATAGAGGTTACCTATTGTCTCTATAACTTGTAAAAGAAAATTTCATCATAAAACAACTATTACTTTTAGTATTTGAAAACCTTATCAAGGGAAAAGGTAGTTCCCCTTATAATTTACTTCAAAACAAAACACATATTTATGGTATAAAGTCAATGAGATAAGGATGTAGAAAGTGACAACAAATGTTTAAAATACAAAAACTTACTTGCATTTCAAAACACAGAACTGCTAATAATGATCTTTATTTTGATGAATAATTTAGGGCAAAAATAACTTAATTTTATCAATTTGTGTTTGTGTATTCTAGATACTGTTTACAAAGTAAACACAAACACTGTATTAAGTTCATAGTTAACTTGGAAACAATCAACTGTTCCAAACAAAGCTAAATACTTTCCAAGAATGTCATATGCATTTTAACAAACGTGAGGGTTATTAAAACATGTGGATAGCTAATAGCTATAAGGAAGAAAAAACATCACAAATATTTACATCATTCAATAAAAGTAATGATGTGTCATAACAAATGAACTTTAAAGTTGTGTAAGGTTTACTTTCTTGCTTACCTTGTAAAGGTAAGAGTAATATTAATAGTTCTAATCAGAGCATGCATTAAGAGAGGAGTAATAGTTAAAGATAAACATTTCCACATATTGCAAATAATTAGCAGAATGACGCCTGGTTCAAAGAACTAGGTACTTACTGCTTCAATCAATAGGAACTACAAATTAGATTTAGAACGAATCCAATTTATGCAGCACAATTAATTATTCACACATTACAAGTTTATTACTCGCCAAGAGACAAAAACAAAAGAGCAGATGTCAGGTAATAATTAGAAAACACAATGACTTACCTTTAAGTCTTTCAACACAAGAAAACGGTATTAAACCAATGCTGGCGAAACGAGAACGCAATACAACATAAAAAGTACATGCAGCATGCAGTAAGGGGCGTCAATTTCACAAAACTTATGTGAGAGCCCCTATAAATAAATGATTCATATACAATTAATCACATAAAGATTACAAAGGCCGTCAGCTGATTAAAATGTCTATTTTAATACGAAAATAAACATTTACTTAATGTAACAATGTAACGAATTTCACAGCACGTAAATATCGATCAATTAATGTTAAAGTGCGGACTGCATAACAATATTCATAATCAAGCACTTACCTTAAAATTTGTTTAAATCACTTGTTCAATTTTATTGCGTATCGTATAATGAATGATAATATGACAAACAGAAAATGGCGATGATTGTTTACTTAGTGACATTTGATGTTTGAATGTTTGTCAACTTGTCAAATTTTATTTGGCGACATCTGGCGGGGTAATATGGGCTTACATGTGAAGGTTTCCTAGGTTCAATCAGCGGTGACAAATTTATTGACTAACTTTTGTATAGAGTATAGGATAAACAAGGGATCCTTACCCATTTTATTTGAATAATTATAGAAAAAAGATTAAGAAAATGTTTCTTATTTGGAAAGATCTACAATATAAGATGTTTTTATTTGCCCATAATGTTCATTTTTGCTATATAGGAAATAATTTAATAATTTTATATGGGACCCAACAAAATATTTTTCCTACTGAATCAACATTATAATGTGCATGCTGATGCTTTGATTTATTAATACAGAATGTTTAAAAAAGCTAGACATTTTCGTCATGTTTAATTAAAAAAAACTGCTGTAACTTGATCCGATCCGAAATGCAATTATAATTGTATCTTATTCCCTTGAACATGATTTTTCCACTGAGTGAAGATTGCAAACTGTAATGAGCACTGATAAGTACACTTCTGAGAATATTTCATCCTCTGACGACGTTAACTTTGTTAGTGAAACGATCGTCAGGTCTTTAAAAGATGTGTGGTAGTGATTTGGGTTTCTCGAAGTGTACTTATATAATAATTTTTCGAATGAAGGTAGTCAAACCATAATTATTATCTTTTTTAACACCCGCATTTACCTTTTCATGTGAAGAACAGCTCCTAATGAAGTAAAAACAAGTCGTGGCATATGTTATTTGATACTTTTAAGAAATTTTACTAAAAAAATAATTGTTGCGAGAAAACAGCCAGTAAAAAGGCTTTTAAAAAAATTTTTAATTCATTGTTCATTTCTTCGGTATTACACACTTTTTTAACCAGTTTAATGCTTTTAGATTTTCTTTTTTTTTATCTTTTCAATTCTGATGAGGGCTCTTGTATCTTGGTATTTTGTTAAAATTTTCTTTTATTTTAAATCATTCATTTTTTCTAAAACATCTCATACGCCTAACAAAAATGGAATTCTTGTTATCGATATTTTTTTCCTCAGGGATATTAAAAATATGGGCAAAGTGATCTGAAAGTGCCGGATCAGACATGGTAGTCTGCGTATTATCTATATTTGTGACAATATTAATAGTAGTAGTAGTGGTGGGGAGGCTAACGTCAAGCAAGTAGGCCACAATGTGCCCTTTTTACCAAACACAGCAACCATGCTCTACACATCCTCGGTTCCGTCACCAAACCGCCTTGACCTCAAAATGAAGGCCGTGACGGTCTCCAATTGGATGGTACTTACCTGATTCATCTGCAGAGTCCTTGAACTGAACAATTCTGCTCGAAGACTCCCAATGGCAAATGGGATCCCTCTCTACACCTAACAATGTGGGGTGTCTTCTAAGGGCGCAGTGGCCTGTCAGCACCCCAAGGATGCGGCGAAGCGTAGGTCGACTCCTACCGAGTATCCAGACAGCTTTATCTTCGTCTGGCCCCTCCACGAAGTCCCTCGCCTGCCTACAGCCACCAACCGACCCCCAGTGCCTCTCCATGGCTTCCTCAGTCCACCTGTCTAAGGCGACAGAGACTGTCTTCCTACTTATGCCTATCGCGGACTCCGGGCCACAGAACGGTCGCCGGGAACCAAGCCTTGCGAGGTTATTCGCTACCTCAGTTCCCGGAACCCACACAAGTTGCACCTCCTTTGTTCTGGCTAGTCCTTTGAGGGCGTCAGCGCACTCCTGAACCAGTGTTGACCTGATTCTGGCCGTGCAGACTGCCCGGAGGACCGCCTGGAAATATAATCTACAATCTACTGATGTCTGGACAAGTATCTCGGCACACCATCCCCCTCTAGTAGGCCCTTTTGTAAGTGATTTCAAAATAAGACTCCAGTAAACCTTTAATTTTTTTGCAAAACAAGAATCATTGTTTAAACTACAGATGCTTAGGTCACCAGAAATTATAACTTTTCGATAAATTTTACAATTTTTTTATGAGCATCTGCTCAAGGACAGCAAGAAACAACTTACTATGCTAGGTTTACATATATTTAAACAAGTTCTATTTCTATACTCCATGGCACAGCAGTCAAAATTCAGTTCTACAAGCATTTTGTGTTTACAAATATTACAGATCCTCCTTTTTTTTTTTGTTCCTTTAGGTATCGTCCGCGGCCTTGCCGTCCCAATAGCACTGCAACCTTTGGTTGATTGTGTATACCCTTAGTCTTACTCCACCCATTCCAAAATCACTGTGCCTTGAACTAGTCTGCACAGCGATTGGTAGCGTGAAGTTTTATAATGCTCTGTCTCCGGTCTAGACTGACCGTAGATCAGTTGTCTTTTGCGGTCCAGAGCTTTACACTCGCACAAGATGTGCTGGGCTGATTCCTCCCCCTCGCCGCAGAGTCTGCATGCGTGGTCCCCTTCGAACCGCCCCATTTTATGCAGGTGTTTCTTGACGGCCATGTGTCCTGTCAAGAGACCTGTTGTGTTTCTGAGCTGTCCTCTGCTAACAGATCCTCCATGCAATCAGCTCACATGTAATGTGCAACTAAAACATAGTTAGAGATAACAAACTTCTTTACTATGATTAGCTTATGGCAATGCTCATCAAAAGCGATCGGTAATAGACATTTTTAGAACTCATGGCAATCGTTATAGATTGCCTTCCCGCAAACTTAGGCTTAATATATTTTGCAATGAGCTTAACATGAGACAGTCAAAGTCAAACACTCCCAATCAGGAGACAGTTAAAATTTGAAATTATTATTATAATCTATCACGCTCGCATGCATGTACGAATTATTTTATCCCTTCCCCATCCTTAATCTAAATAACAACTTAAACTGCTCAGTTAAAATTAACAACAAAAATTTCAAATAACAGAAGGGGGGAGCTACATCACCCGGTATAATGCTGTGTTAGTAACATGCATACATGGTGTTATAGGATGTAAATCAGTCAACACAGATATATGAAAACTGCTGATAATTAGGTTTTGTTTATTATTTGTTTCAATTGTTTTATTTCATAATGTCACCTAAGCATAATGTATTTAATAAAAGTCTTGACGCAGCAAGTGCGTTATTGAAGTGAAGTTTCATAAAAATGTTTTTAATAGCAAATGCGAGCAGGCATCAATCTGATTACCGGTATAGCCTATGTAGTAGAAACAATGTACTATATTTTATCAAAATTACTTATTGTTTGAAAATGTACAAAAAATTTCCGAAAATAAACCTAAATGTTGGTTTCCTAGCCAACAAACCTTACGTTAATAGCAAAGTGGGTTATTGAAATTTGAAGGATTTAATAAAAATTCGCTACCAAAACGCACTTACTGCGTCCAGATTTTTTCTTACAAACATGCATCATATTTCGATAAAAAATGCAAAAATGCATTAATGAATTTGTTCTCCAAAAATTAGCTAAAAATTATAGACCGTTAAACCATAAACTTCACTATACCTACAGCGGCAGTATCAACTTAACTAAACCGACAGCCAAAGCATCAGAGAAAGGGTCTATTTGAAATGAATTTTCTGTAAATATTTTAGTAAAATGAAGGGCAATGGCAGTTGAAGCCAAAACTTAAAGGTTTTTTCCAACATTTTCTTTTCACAATCCATATTTGTTTCACGTTCTTTGCCTAAAGATTGCCAATTTTGGCGTTTCAAATCGCGAGTTTGACGTTTTGAGGAAAACTCCAAAATTGTTGCCTTTAACTGCCCATAACTTTTTTGTCTTTAAACTTAGAGACCTAAATTTTGTTACATGGGTCACCCTTTATAATACAAACACGCGTACCAAATTTGGTTGCCCTTGCTTTGTTATTTCCGGAGATATAATTTTTTTTAAGACAACAAAATTTTCCGGGAAAACCTGGGCCGATTTACCTGGCTAACTAACTTATCCAAGCCACTTGCAAAAAACTTTTTTCGAAAATATAACAATTTCACAAATAGATGCAGTGTAAAATATTATGTTAGAATATATTACGAGAGTTTCAACATTAATTAATTTTTCAAACGTCAAAATGACGTTTGAAAAATTTGGTGTTTAAAAATTTAAAATATTCTGAAATCTAAGAGAGAAGAAGACAATTTTGTTTACCACGTAAGGATATAGAAATTCCAGGGATCTATAGCAACTTTTGGATACAGGAAAAAAATTATGTGCAGTTAGTTAAATAAAAAATTATATATATATATATATATATATATATATATATATATATATATATATATATATATATATATATATATATATATATATATAAATTCAAACTGGCCCCGGATATGTGTTCTAGGGGGCCTAATTAGCGCTTATTTGAAGAAATTTTTTTTTTAATTCAAAAGTTGGGATCTCCTCATTAGCGAATTTTTTAAAAGAAAATTCGCAAATAGATGCAGTGTCAAATATTATGTTAGAATATATTACGAGATTTTCAACATTAAGTGTCTTGTGTATTTCTCCTTTGTTTTGAATTATGATTAAACTTTTATATTATATATGTTATATTTTCGAAATAAAGTTTTTTGGTTTTAAGGTACCAAAAAAAAAAAAAGCCAAACTCACGTCTATCTAATGTTTGCGACATTGCCAAACTGAATAAATACTCCAAATATCCCACCTACTGGACAAACTTAATAAAAGGAAAAATATAATTTAAAAGAAAAAATACAATGTTACTAGAAATATTTAGGGGAAGCAGTGCTTCCATGGACTGCATACCCTTGGTGAACTTTGTATGTTACTTTTTATGCACACTGTATAAAGATACAAAGATTAAAGGTAATAAACATCTTATTCCTTAATTTATTTCCAGTGGTCCAAAATCCGCTTATTTAGTGAAATTTTTAAGAAACTTACAACTGTTACCTTTCAACACACAAAATATTTCTTTTGATAATTATCTAAAATGAGACTACTACAGAAGTAAAATAATTACCACGTTTTTTTTTGCAAAACTTTATTAATAATGCAACAATATTTTACATATTAAAGCCATAGGAAGCATTAAAAATATTTAAAGTATTCAAGTAATTAGAAAAAATTAAACTATTAACAAAATAACATGATCTTGTGCATATAATGACAATACCAACTGTTATAACAGGATAATCCTATATTATCTACTAGAATTAAGCTAACATAATTATAAAATACATTGGTACAAGTTAAAAATAACACACTGTCTACACAGCCGCCGCCGGCATTGTTTATTATTGCTAAATAAAACCGTCTGTCGACGGCTTCATACCTTTCTGAGTTAAAAAAGATGCCGAAAACATGCCTTATTGTACTATTTTCGTCAGTTTTCCTTCTGTAAATTGCAAGTTGCCGCCGAGCGACGGAAATTTCTATTTGAAATCATGAATACCGCCGAAAATTGGACAACCTAACTTTCTTTACCGCGTTTCTGATGTTTAGTACGCCCCGAACTGTCAGTGGATAATGTTATCAGTGCAATTTGTAACATTAAGTATTGTTTAATTTCGGCGTGTAAGAGTGTTATTGAAAAAATGAAGCTGGGTGATACATTTGCTGATTACGAAGATTTAGTGGCAGCTCTGGATAGTTATTGTAAAAGATAATATGTATCATTTTGGAGAAAATATGGAAAAACTATGTCGGCGGCCCGGAAAAAAACGGAATGGTTTATTGAAATACCAATTATTGTTAACTGTGACGATCTACATATCGTCTCTGATTCAGAAGTGATACAAACCCCTGTAAATCAGTTATTAAAATCCACACAAGAAGACATAACAATTATTTTTAACTATGATGATCTGAATATCGTCCCTGATATAAAAGTTGTACAAACCCCTAACCATGATGATCATAACGAAACTCTAACAGGCGAAAATTGTATTATCAAACCTTCTACAAGCAAAGCAGAAATAGACATGGGTGATATAAAACTAACAGTGGCCATGAAGAAAAAAGGTAGCCCCCAAAGGTCGAGCTAATACCGTCATCGGACTGAAAGCAAAGTGAACATGATCACAAACCGTTTTTCTTTATCTTAAACGGTTTCAATTTTATACCACGTCAAAGATGCAAAAATCGCCCCTTTTGCATCTTTCACATGGTATAAAACTATGAATAGCTCAGAAAAAATTAAAGCCAATGTATAATATCCATCAAATTTCCTGGAATTTTATAACAATTTTAAATGCTAATAAATAGAGGGTGCTTCAATTAAGAAAACGCATGCATGGTTCGTCACAGATTTTTGGAATTGCACTGTGTACAAAAAACATTTTAAAATCAAGTTTATCTTGCCTACTCATTGGCTACATCCAAACTTGGTAAAAAAAATTAATTTTTAGTCAGGTAGTTATTATTGTAATCACTGATTTCCATCAGAATAAATGTTTAGTTTGTTTTAGTATAAATTCAATTTATTTCACATCTCGACGAAAGCAAAATAATAAGCAACTAAAATCGATTTGCTAAAATAGCATCGAAAGCTATTTAAAGTTAGTAAAGTTTGTTTTATGGACGCCAATGTATATTTTCTTTAATTAATGGATATCAGTCAGCACTAATGTAGTAAATAAGTCCTTTTTTATACGATTTGGTTTATTATAGTTCTAAACAATATTAGGATTTTAAAACTACAAACGAACACTGTTAACTTAAAGAGCATAATAAGCATGTATTACTCCTTGGCATACCCTCACATAAGTTATGGTATTATATTCTGGGGTAGGGCGGTGACTGTGAGCAGAGTTTTTGTATCTCAAAAGCGATTACTGACGTTAATGTTTAATCTAAGGCCAACAGAAACATGTAGAAATGTATTTCGAGATCACAGCCTGCTTACAGTTCCATGTATTTACATCTTAAAATGTGTCTGTTTTGCAAGGAATAATTTGGAACTGTTTACCTGTAACTCCTCCTATCATGATTATGAGACGCGTCACCAGGCTTCATTAAGAATACTGCTACACAGAACAACAAAGTATAAACATGGCCCCTATTACAACTGTATTGTGTCTTTCAATGCTTTACCAGCTGAGTATAGAAAAATAAGAACTTTTGATACATTTTAGAGGGAAGTTAAACGATTTTTAGTTGAGGAAGCATTTTACAGCCACGAAGATTTCCTGGATTTCGCTGGTCAGTGATTTGGGGTTCATTATTTGTAGGGTTCATAATTTGGAGTTGATTGTCCGCTTTCTTCGTTTTGTTTTGTTTCTTTTTTTTTGCTTTGTTTACTCTGTGAATTGTTTGTGGGTTTTCATATTTTGTCTGCTGGCGTGTTTGTATCTTGATTTGTTTGTGTAAATTGTATCGTTGTTTATATTAAACCATTTGTTTGTATATTTTATTTAGTGACATATTTGTGAATTTTTGAGTACATATATCTTGTTTATATTTATATGTATTTAGGTTCTTAACATGCTGTTTTTTATTTATACATATGTTTTCTTTTTTGTTTGTACATGTTTTAGACTTTGACTTGTTCTGTCTTTGTTTACAGACATTTAACTTTTTAATTAGTCTTTGTTTTTGTTTTACTTGATCACTTGTTCTGGACTATATTTTTGTTCATGTATATATGTGACCTGTCACATGTACTGCTTGTACCCAAGGTGGCCAATAAAAATTATTATTACTAATATTATAACCTACATGAGATTTAATAATAGGTACTTAGATATTTTATATAAAAACAAAATAGTTAAAAATTATAATAAACCGAAACATACAAAGATCGACTTTTATTGACTATATTAGTGCTGACCGATGCCCATTATGCGTTTCAAAAAAAAAGGGGGGGGGAATATGTTCTGCCTAACGAAACGGCGGTATTGCTGGTTTAAATTAAATAAAACTGTCAGTCGGCGGTTTTATAGCTTCCTGAATTAAAAAGTCGCCGAAAACGTAATTATTTTATTATTTCGGCGGCATTCGTATGAATAAATGTAAAAAAAAAAACCGGCGGACGGCGGTTTTGCCTCCATTAATCAAGAGTACTGCTGGCGGCTGTTTAGAGAGTGCGTAAAAATAAACCTATAAAAAATGAAACAAAAACAAATAATAAAATTTTCAAAATTTTAATATGGTCGACGATGGCCAAATAAGTTATGTATGAACCTATATAGAAACAAAAAGAAACAAAATTTTAACATTCGTATAATTTTAGTATGGTTTTTAATTAATCAAACAATTAGTCGCAACACAATTAAAAATCGTCTGCGAAATGTGAAAAATTCCCAGAAAAGTGGATTAATCTATAGGGCGAGATACTATCATTCTGAATAATATATCAAAGTCTCCAATCAATAACATATCTGCTAAATTTTTTATAAGGGGAAAAATAGGATGAAAACAAGCTTATCACAAATATCTCGAAAAATATTGATATTTAGCAAAAATGTTTAATATCAAATTTGTAGGGTTGCAGAATTTGTACAAAAAGTGTCTATAGTATTTGCATGTAAACAAGTCACGACTCATGGATTTATTATGTGTGTGTGTGTGTGTTTCGTATTGGCTATAACATTCATTAGTCATTAGCACTGTATGACCCTTCTTAGCTATCATTACATGGATTCTTTGGAAAGTATGTAAAACTCTTTGCCTGTAATATTGCGTCCAAAAAATATATCTAAGTTTCAATATATACGGGCACCAAAATTTCTCGACCCGACATAGATATAGGTCTAAGTGAGTGGTGAGCGTGTCGCCACCTAGTTCTTAATGTTGAAAGACTGGCTACTATAGCCGTATTACTTTATAGGTTTATTTTCGCAGCAATTAGTATGCCGTACTGACGAGCTCTAATTAGAGCGAAACCGGTCTACGGTTCTAATTGTTGTGAGAATGCATTTAGCCTTACATAGATCCAGGTCATCACAGCATGTCAAAATTTGGTAAGACATTGGATCTTATTAGCATTGGAAAAAACAAAAATGGATTTTATATCAATTAGTTTTCTTATCACTGACACTTGTTCATCACGACGTCAGAAGTCACGAAAATTGAGTATAGAGCTGCTTTTAAATTCCTCACTTGAGGTCTTCCACCTCAAAGCATCAAAGACTGGCTGGATGGGGTGTTTGGGAAAAATTCTCTGTCTTATTCTGTGGTAAAATTTTGGTCAAAATGGTTTGAAATGGGGCAGTAATCCTTGGAAGATGACGCAACAGAAAGGACGGTGGAAGTGGTAACGGACAACAAAATTGCGCTTGTTGAGGATCTCCTATTGAGTGATCGACGCTTGAAAGTGAAGGAGTTATCAAAAATGTCTGGGCTTTCAGACACATTCGCCGAATCCTTTTTATAGGATTTTTTTGTATTTTCTTATACTGTTTTAGGACTTCAAAATCTCACAAGTAATTCTGGTCACCATAACACAATAATAAACATTAAATAAAGAGGGGTGCCTCAGGGTTCTATACTAGGGCCACTTCTTTCTCATATATATAAATGATCTTCCTCCTAACATTCCTGATGGCATGCAACAGAGCAGAATAGCAACAGCCCTCTTTGCAGATGACACAACTTTTATTATCACTGGTAATGATGTCAATAAGACTGTGGACAATGTTCTTCGTGAGGCGAGAGCTTGGTTTAATGATAATGAACTGTTCCTCAATGAGGATAAGACAGCTTTAATCAGTTTTCATGCCAGGGTAACTTCTCATAAATCGAACAATGCTAGGAATTTTCTCGGTCTCAACATCGACCCTGCTCTTGTATGGAGGAGCCAAATAGACTCGTTGGCTGGTAGGCTAGCCTAATCAGTGTATGCAGTGCGTAAGATTTCTGTAATGGCTGGACCTGAGGCAGCTTTGATCACCTATTATGGGTTGTTTTACTCACGTGTGAATTACTGTTTGCTTGCATGGGGAAATGCAGCGAGCGTGCACTTGGATAGACTCTTTGTGTTGCAGAAAGCAGCTGTCAGAGGTCTTCTCGGGGCGGGTTACTGTGCCCACGGTAAGCCCATCTTTCAGGAACTGAACATAATGTCACTATACTCACTGGCGGTTTACAGAAGATTGTTGGTGGTGAGAGAGAACAGAAAAAGTTTTGACACACATGCTGAAGTGCATAGTTATAACACCAGACATAAAGATAATTTAATCCAACCGAGGCATCAGCTAAATAAAACTAAAACGGTTAGGGTCGACTTTATCAATGCACTCCCAAGGTGGTTGAGAAATGAACCTATTAATAAATTCAGAACAATTATTAGAGATTTTTTAATACAGGCTTGTCTATGCAGAACAGATGAATATTTTAATGGAGTGCCGCAGTTGAGATTCTCGATGGCCAGGTAATCCACTGTTTTAGTGATAAGCAGATATTGTGTGTTTTAGATGTGTATGTATTTTTGTTATTTTTAGTTTCACATTTACATGTGCTTTATGTATAATTTTTTATCTTGACTGTCCAATTTCATTTTTGTGTTGATCTTGTGGCTAATAATGTTATTCTGTTCTATTCTAATATTTAAAAAAATGGAACCTTAATCTAGTTGATATCAAACATCGTTTAGATTAGTGCCTGCTCCTCTATTCTTTATTAGTTTTGGGTGACCAGTTTTCTTAAGTTCTATCTGATCAGTTTTCAAAAATTAAATGACCACTAGAATTAACACAATTTTTTTTTTGTAATGACATAGTTTAGAAAAGCCAAACTTTAACAAAGACTAATGAATTAAGCCTAGTTCATACACTCGCAAATTGCAAAAAGCAAATTGCGAAACTGATTCCGATTGGTCTATATTAGGATATTATTTGAAATAAACAAATAGAGATAGGTTTCGCTGCGATTTCGCTATTCGATTTTCGCAATTCGTGAGTGTATGAAGCTAGCTTTAGAATTTGCTTTATTCAGAATGTGGATTCTTTTTGGTTGTCTAAAAAAACCTGTTAAAAAGGCACCTTTGCTAAACAAATGACCATAAGTATTAGTTTCCAGAACAAGGGTGTGGAATTTTATACGAAAAATATTTTTTGTTGAGCCTGGAAACCTATTTTGTTTTTTAAAAACAATGTATTGTACTAAAAAACTCGAGCAGTTCATATTTTAAAATCAAATGCATAATTAGTTATTTAACCCTTAAGTACTAATGCTACTACATCTCAGAGACGGGACGACATTATACAATATGTGTAATGCGCATGCTCTTGGGACTTTTGACGATGCACTTCTATGTCATTTATCATCGTTTAGTTTGCCATCGGTATTCCAAGAGTGGTGACCGTACAGTGTTTACTTTTTGGAATATTACGCATTAAAGTGAAGAAGCCATCTCCCAGACGTGCAGATAGTGTTAACGCGCCTATAAAAGTCAAAATCCGTCACTTAGACGTAGGATTAGTTTATAACAAATTAAAAAGAATTGGCTATGGATTCCCGACCCAGCACTTCTAAATCGGTGAAATTCTCAGACTCTAATTACAAAGAACAGTTACTGAAATGGTTAGATGAATGTCTTAGTGATACCAGTGATGTTCAAGAAGAATGTGATGAAGAATTTCACAAAAACAGTGACCACAATACGGACTCTGAAGAAGGTAAATACTTCTTAGATGATAACAAAGAAAATATATTATTTTTTTCTGAAATCTATCGGGAATTTCTAGAATTTGTTTATAATATTGATTGTGTTTTTCAGAAAAAATAGTATGTGCACCTTGTAGTAAAAGCACACCACCAGACGCCGGCCGGACGACGATGTAATAATTTACATTGTCGTCCGGGAATGTATTGCTTTATTTCTAGATACACAATGTAATATTTTTTTTATATTGTCTACAGCTGGAGTTGATGAAGATAGCGATAAGAAAAACGAGAACACAGATGAGGAAGTTCCAAGCTACTACTATGGCAAAAATCGGTTCAAGTGGTCCAGTAAACCCGCTGTTTCTAGTAGGGCACGTCGTTTACAGGAAAATATCATTGTTCATTTACCTGGTTTACGTCCGTCAGGTACAGCAAAAGCACTGGGAAGAAAAAGTCCTGTTCAAATCTGGAAACTGCTTTTTACAGAAGAAATGTGCAATATAATACTTCAGTGGACGAATCATAAAAGTAAAGAGGAAAGAGACCGATACACAAATAAAAATTCTGCCACATTAAACGACTTTGATAAAACAGAATTGTATGCATTCTTGGGTCTTCTTGCGTACACAGCCCTGTTCAAGTCAGATAATGAGAGTATACATACGCTACTTGCTACAGATGGAATTGGTAGAGAAATAATTAGGTGCATTATGAGTAAGGAAAGATTTGCTTTCTTGCTCATATGCTTTAGATTTGACAACCCTGACAATAGGCTAATGAGAAGATTGGGTGATCCAGCGACTGCCATATCTCAAGTATTTGACCTCTTTGTGCAGAACTGTCAGGCTTGTTATAATATTGGAGAATCAGCTTGCATCGATGAGATGTTGGTCGGCTTTAGAGGGAGATGCAAGTTTAAAATGTATATCCCGAATAAGCCTGATAAATACGGAATAAAAATCATGTGTTGTACAGACGCTCGTACTGGATACTTTTACAACGGATACATTTACACAGGCAAATACTCAGATGGAAGAAGTTTGCCAAATGAAGATAAAAAATATAGTAAACCAGCCCAAAGTGTTCTGCGTCTTACACAACCAATCTACAAAACAAATAGAGGTGTCACATTTGACAATTGGTTTACATCCGTTGAACTTGTAACAGTAATGAAGGAAGGGGGACTGACCTGTATCGGGACAATAAGGAAGAATAAAAAAGAAATTCCATGGGAGTTTTTACCGAAGAAAACAAGACAGTCTGGTGCGGCACTGTACGGTTTTACCAAAGATATCACATTAGTTTCTTATGTACCAAAAAAATAATAAAGCCGTTCTTTTGATATCCTCTTTGCATCACCATGAAAGCTACGATCCAGACTCTGGAAAACCACATATTATACTCGACTATAATTCTACAAAAGGCGGGGTGGACGCACTTTATGAAAAATGTTCAAAATTGTCATCCAGTCGCAGAAGTTTTCGATGGCTGATGACAATATTCTACAGAATTTTTGACATTAGTACTGTCAATTCCTATATTATTCACGACTCTTATCCAGAAAATCCTAAAATAGAAAGAGGTGAATTCGTGAAACAACTTGCTTTACAATTAGTGACACCCCACTTACAAAGGAGAGAAAATAATCCATCTGTGAGCCGAAAACCGCGACTCGGTATTTTTGAGATATTAGGTAAAAATTACATCGAAAATGTTCCCCAAACAAGAGTGGAAAAGTTGGAAAAACGAAAAAATTGCTCTCTTTGTCCATACCAAAAAAGGAGATGAACGGCATATATTTGTTTTGACTGTCAAAGTCCTATATGCTTAGAGTATGCCAAAAAAGTTTGGCCAGAGTGTGCCTCATCTACATAGTTTTAGGACGTTGTCAGTTTTTTTATTTTTTATTCTTTTTCTTTATTTCTGTCACATATACCTAGTTCCATTATTATAGTGTACTAAATAAAATTCGTATATTGCAAATATTAATGTTTTAATTTTACTTTTAGTATTTTAAGAACTCGATGTCGATATACAGAAATTTCAACACTTCTTAAACATAACATGTTTTTTTAATGACTTTTGTTATTATTTTAATTTTAAACGCCATTATCATAATGCCAAATATACTAACAACATTCAAAAATACGTTAACCCTAATGATCACCTGAATTTTGAAAAAACATAGTACATATATATAGCCGTCTGTGAGACGTTGGGTTAGAAACAACGTGGTGACGGTCGACTTTACCGCAACTACATTTCAACATGATTATAATAGAATATGGCCTAAAAATAGTTGTACATACCTTAATAAAGTTAAACAATGTGGTATATTTCGTTTTTAATAACCTTTCAGTGATAAAAGCAATTAAAACGTTTAGATTTACAATAAAAACGTATATTTTTGTACCAGAGGTTATGACTATTGTTTTGTTCACACATTTCATGCAGATAGGCGTTGTTGTCAGTTTTGAATCTATTTCCTTATTACAGGGTAGTATTTGTCTTATTTTTTCTTTAGGGAAATTTTATGTGGTAACTATGGCACAATGAATTATAAAACTTAAAACGGTTTCAGCTTTTATTTTGATAAGGTGATGTCTTGTCAGGTCCAGAAAGTCAGGTCGGCAGGAGTGTGTGTAAAAAGCATTTAAGATCTTTTGTTGCGTTCAAGCGGCAAAACACTCTTGGAATTTAATAGTAAATGTGGCAACGCTGTTGAAAAGTGACAGTTCGAAACTTGAAAATAGTGCATTTTTCTTAACTTTAATTATCATTTATTCTGCTATTTATGGTTATTGCGTAAATTTTTTTTGCTGATTATTTATGTACGTTACGTACTCTTTCTTGTGGTGTGCGCCGTTTTGCTTAATTCCAGTTGCGGTAAAGTCGAGCGTCACCAACAACGTTACATATTCAAGACGTTAGTAGTTAAAGGTTTAAATAATTTGGTTTGTACCAAAACAAATGGTGTTTTTGAATTTTGTATATCTGAATTTAAACATTTTTCATAGTTTTCCTACTAGCCATCACTTTAGAGAAAATATCATTATAAATAGCATTATTTTAACCTTTTATGCATCCGTTCTTAAGAATTATTTTTAGAACTACCCAATTTGAAAATTAAATTTAAAACTACATGTTTTGAAGGTATTTTCTTAAATTGAGTATAAGTACCACTTTCCGAAGCTTTTACACCTACTTGAAACATATTTTACATTACACCATCAGCAGCTATCCCCCTCAAAGATACCAAAAAAAATATATTATAATTATGTAATTGCAATATAGCAATCACTAATACACAAATATAGAACCGAACAAGATGTCAAATAAAATATGGAAAATTAGAACTGTAATAATAAAAATAGTAACAAATTTTTGAATCACTTTAAGTGCAAGTAGCCTGATGACGCAGTAACTGAGATGCTGGTATCATATCAGCACAGAATTCACATGGCAGCTCAACATCAGGTGATGTTGGTGGTGGAGCAATGAAATAATCGTCTGGACTGGGAGAACGCCTTCTAAGTCTAGCTAAATCTGGTCTACAACCTGTTTCATGTTGAATAAGTTCCTCATGGGGAATTGGTGTATCACAGAACTCACAAGGGATTGTCAATTCAGTGGGTGGGTTGCGTCTTCTCCTAGGAGGACTTCTTGGTCTTGGTGGCTGTGGAGCTGGACCTAACCACATAAAAGTTATTGTAAATTGTAAAAATTAAAAGATGATTATTTTAAAATTTAACAGTAACAGCAAATCAATTCTAAGTTAATGAAATGACTCAAATCTTGAAATAATAGTGCATTTCTCACGCAATTCTGCAGTAATAAATGTTCAAGTCTCTTCCTTCGATCAATTATTCACAAGATAAAAACTGGGCTATTTTATTTTTTTCTTAACACCTTGTAGTAGGAAAAAACAGAGGATTCAAGAATGTGACTGCACATTTTAAATTGTCTACGAGAGCAGGTATTTGGCCTAACCATGTGTTATTTTTATTCTCAGTACTTTGTGCAGGTGAAGACGTAAACTGCTACTGCCATGAATCAAATCTGGAAAGCCTAGGGTAGGTTAGGTTAGGTTTGAATGTGAGTGGTCCATATCGGTCCCTCCACCGCGACCATAAGGTCTATTGTGGCTCACGCCTAATGTCTATATTTCGCCCAACAAATCCAGCCTCCTACAGAGGTTGATAACCTTTGTGGGCGACAGTTGATCCAGATCCTCTGGAGCAAGCTTTACTTTGCCAAAGAGCAGGTGTCTAGTCCCGTCCGCTGCCGGACAGGAACACAGCACGTGCTCTGCTGTCTCGTCATTCTCCATACACAGCCGGCACTCGGTCTCCTGACCGACCCCAATACGGTGCATGTGATGCCGCAAGCAGCAGTGTCCTGTATACAGGCCGACTAGATTACTCAGTTGTTGTCTGTTCATCTCTAGAAGTTTCTTAGCCCTTGACTCAGACAGGCCATTTATGAAGGCCTTAGAGTGAGCTAATCCTGGAAGATTCTGCCAATATTGGATTGTCATTCTTTCTGTCCAGGTCTTTAAGGTGCGTTTTGCTGTGCAAGATGTTATTCCCAGCACCGGTTCTGGTCCGACAAAGTCACTCTGGGCACCACTCCTGGCAAGCGCGTCGGCCGCAACGTTGCCATCATGGTCCGAGTGACCCGGTATCCAGACCAGCGACACCTTATTACAGCTGCCCAATTCGTTAAGGGCAGATTTACAACTCCATACCGTCTTTGAATTACACCGGTAGGAACCAAGAGCCTTTATTGCAGCTTGGCTATAGCCAGCAAATCGTCCACAAAGAGGGACCACAGCAGGGGGATAGAACGCCCCCCTGAGGACACCTCCTCGCAGCCCTGACGCCGACCACCTCTCTCTGCAACGAGGTAATAATGGTCCGATTGTGCAGCATGTTTGCGATCCAACCACAGATGGTAGGTTCCACCCCCCTAGCGATAGTGGCCTCGTAGAGGGAGATCGGTAATGCATTATTAAATGCTCCTTCGATGTCGAGAAAGGCCGCCACCGCAACCTCTCCATTTTCCAGAGTGTGTGTGATCTTCTCGACGAGGTTATTGAGCGCTAACTCAGTTGATTTGCCAGTTTGATAGGCATACTGGTGGGTATTTAGGGGGTTATTGGGTAATATGTTCCCCCTAATGTGTCCATCCAGTATTTTTTCCAATCCCTTCAGGAGGAATGATGTAATACTGAGAGATCTCAGTGATGTAGGTAGGAGGTCCTTACGTCCCAATTTGGGAATGTAAACCCCCCTAACCACCGTCCAGCTGGATGGAATGTAGTTCCAGGCCAGACTGGCTCTGTACAGCCTGATAAGGTGAGGTAGGAGAATCTCCAGTCCCTTTTGTAGTAGGACCGGTACCACCCCATCCTCCCCTGGCGACTTGAATGGCTGGAAATGATTCACAGCACACTCCACTGCCGAGGCTGTAACTATTCGCCGAGCAACCCGCCAGTCCTCCCCATGAGGGCGTTTAAATCGTCCCTCAGCCGGTAGGACCTCTCCGTTGCTCAGAATCAGACAATCTGGGAAGTGTGTGTGTGCTAAGAGCTCTAACGTTTCTTTCCGAGATTCAGTAAATGAACCATCTGGTCGTTTTATCGATCCCAGCTCCTGAACACTGTCGCGTGAGAGAATCCTGTGGATTCTGGCGCTGCTGGGCATATTATTAATGTCCCCGCAGAACCTCCTCCAGGACTCCCTCTTAGCGTGCCTAATCTCTTTGTTATAGAAAGCCTAAGATAGTAGCGCAATGCAAGTTCCAGCACACTATATATAGATTTGAAGTCCCCAGGGGCAAAATTCCATCTACGAAAATTACCAAACTAAATATATGTTGGGAGAAATTTTGAACCACCGTCTTAGACACTTTCTATAGTTGCGTTCAGCGGTTTAAAGCCAATTACATAGCTAACAGACTATATATTAGTTATAAACGAACTAACGTAGACAGTGACTGCTTGCTTGATCTGACATGGGCATATGTAATAAGCTAAAATGATCAACTGCTACTGAAGCCACGTGTTTTCCGGATTCAAAGTACGCTATTTTTCACAAAGTAGTGACTTAGGTGGTTATTTGGAACACCACAGGAAGTAGTGAGTACAAGATTTTATATATATTTTAAGAATGCATAGTAATTCTGCTTTTAACTTACAGGGTACAAAATTTGTCCCACCATACTTCAAGATTGGGTATAAAACAATAAAGGAACTGCCATTTAGTATCTTAGGTATGACTATGACCGAGCTATACAATGCAATGAATTAGTCGGGAAGTTTGTTTATGATTTGAATATTGTGGCAGATGAAATTGTGCATCAAATGAGGCAGGTCTTTGACGAGCGGATTCATGCTTTGAGTAAAGTTTTCACATGAAATATCTAAAATGAAAACGCAGATCGACGTCTTGACTGAGTCTTAATGTTGACCTGTTGAGGTGTAGTGAGAGTCATGAGGAGAGCAGAGGAAGCGGTTTGTCCGTGCCTGGTCCTCCTGTTAAGCCATCTACCAGTGTTACTAAGGCAGGTTGCCCCAGAGAGGGCAGGATACAGACATCAACCAGGAAGCAGACATCCAGGGCAGGCGGCACTCCTTCGGTTTCTGGACAGGCACAGGGATCTTCTTTAGCATTTAATGGTGATACTCGTCGCTCCGAGGGACCCGTGAGGATTCCAGTATTGGCTGTTCATGGTCCTGTTGGACATATGGCCCCCATCATTGGCAAGGGTAGTTCCACATCTATTCGGGCAGCACTTCGGAGACGATGGATACACGTTAATCGTGTGCAGCCAGGCACTACTATTGAGCAGATTGCCAATTATATCAAGGATGAGATAGGCGTGAAAGAAGTAAATGTACTGCCTTTGACTTATAATGACAATTATTGTTCTTTCAAGGTTGGTGTCCTTGATCAGGATTTTGATTTAATGATTAATGAAGAAAAATGGCCTACTAACATAGTTATAAGAGAATTTGTTACCCGCTCTCGGGGAGGCGCATCGTATTTTCCGGGGACGGCGCCGTCATTGGGGGAGACTTAGTATCTGACTGCTGCCTGATTTATTATCAGAATGTAAGAGGTCTTCGCATTAAAGTTGACGAGTTTTTTAGAAGTACACTTGCTTGCCATTATGAAATCTTTGTGCTTACTGAAACATGGCTTAATTGTGATTTTTTAAACAGTGAACTTTTTAGCAATAATTATGTACCTTTTCGCAGAGATAGGGACCCTGTTTTAACTGGTTTTTGCAGAGGTGGTGGTGTTCTCATAGCTCTTTCGGATAAGCTGAATGGATCTGTGATTGATGCTGTATCGGTTCCTTATTATGAGGACTTATGGATCAAAATGGATTTATACGACAATAAATTAGTTTTGGGGGTGGTATATTTACCTCCCAATTCTTGTTTTGAGGCATATCAAAGTTGTGTCAACCAGTGTGAACACTCAAAAATACTTATAGTGGATCTAAGTTTTTGATTTTTGGTGATTTTAATTTGCCACAGGTTAGTTGGTTTTGTGAAGATGATTTTATTGTGCCTCATTGTGAACAAAATATATGTGTTGCGATTGTGACTGATTCAATGTACTTCCTGGAAATGGAACAAATTAATGCTGTGCAGAATACTAATGATAAAATCCTAGATCTGGTCTTTTCTGAGTTCCATGAAGTCACAGTTGAAGAGAGTACAAATCCTCTATCTCGAGTTGATCTGCATCAACGTTTTTTGGAAGTGACAGTTAGTTTTACGTATCTTCCCTCACTCAGGAGTGAAACTCAAGTTGAAACATTTGATTTTGACAGAGCTGACTATGCTTGTGTGAATCAGTGTTTCTTGGATTATGACTGGTCTTTTATTGATTACTCAAGTGATCTTTATCTGTTAACACACCAGTTTTACAATGTGCTGTACAAAGCTATAAGCCGAAATGTTTCATCTAAAACAGTGAAAAGTTCTAAGTATCCTCGGCCATTTTTCAATCTTACATGCATTGGAGGCTGGTAAGCAAGTTGATACACTGATGTATCAAAGGCTTTTGACAGTGCGTGTCATACCCTGCTTTTGCAAATATTGTTTGCAATGGGCATCTGTGGTTGCTTTCTTTCGTGGATTCGATCTTACCTGTCTCACAGAAAGCGATCTTACCTGTCTGACAGAAAGCAATTTGTTAGCATTGGTGGTGCTTTATCAGATGAGGTCCTCGCCTTGTCTGGGGTACCACAGGGATCACATATAGGTCCCGTTCTCTTCAATCTTTTTATTAATGATGTTGTGAGTTGTTTTGAGTCATCGAAATGTTTATTGTATGCAGATGACTTGAAGTTTTTTTCAGAAGTTGTCCATGGTGTCAACACTTTGCAACATGATCCTGACAAATTGATTCGCTGATGCAGTTCAAACTTGTTGCCGCTTAATGTGGGTAAATGTAAGGTTGTGAGCTATTTTAGGGGTCAGAATCGGATTGTTCATAGCTATACCATTTATAACACGGTGTTGAACGTTGTCACTTCAGTTGCAGATCTTGGTGTAATTTTCAAAAACGATTTGTCATTTAATCTGCATATTGATGCTGTGGTTGTGAAATGTTGCAGACTTTTGGGGTTTATTAAAAGACACACTAAACATATGACTGACACAAGGGCAATCACTAGTTTGTATACATCGTTGATTCAAAGTAATATTGAGTATTGTTGTGTTGTATCGTTTCCATCCCATGCTTGCCATATTAATCGTATTGAAAGGACACAAAACAAATTTGTTAAGTACCTTCTTTATAAGCATCACTTTCCTTGCCAAGATATTGGGTATGATGTCAGATTGCTTCCTTGTGGTGTGGTCAGTCTCAAAGCGCAACATGAGTATATTTCATTGATGTTTATATATAAGTTAATTAATGGTCACGTTGACTGTAATGATCTGCTCGAGTTGGTCCTTTTCCATGTTCCACCACGCTCAACTCGCCAACAGCAACTTTTTTTGAGCGAACACACAGGACCAACTATGAATGTAACAAGCTGTCCATAATCCTTACTTTTTGTACCTCTTGGTAGTAGCCGAAGAATCCAGTGATTAGAATGACAGTAATTAACACACCACCTAAATATAATGAATCCTGTTTTGTAAGTGAGTCTTTCATAAAAGCCAGCCCATTATCTACAAAGGTCAATATAGCGCCGCCACATAATAGCGCTGCAAAACCACAGAAGAAATACTCGAGCTGTATTAGCTATCTAGATTTAACAGTGGCAGGTATTAGAGCATTTGGACCATTTTGTGCAAGAAGCTCCCCAGCCTATTGTTTTGCACATCTAACTTGGACAAAATGATATTATGGCTGATCGTATCAAATGCCTTTGAGAAATCAGTATAAATCACATCGACCTGACCCTTTTTATCGAGAACATCCAATATCTATTGCATAATCTCCAGAAGGTTACTACAACTGGAGTGCTTCAGTGTGAAGCCATGTTGGTCAGGGAAGATGTGGCAACTAAGAGAAGACCAAAGCAATCTGTATAACGACATCTCAAAACCTGAACAAAGTTGGACAATACTGCTATGGGTCTATAACTCTATAAATCTCTAATTTGCTAACATGCTCATTCAAGGGTGTGAACCTAGCGATCCTCTACACACCGAAAAAAAATGCAAGAAAATTGAAAATATAGGATAGAGGTCAAACAAAAATATAAAGACAATCCTTTACTAGAAAACCTGGAATCTGATCATCGCCAGATGTAAAACTATTTTTATGTTTTTTAATTGAAAGAAAAATATCCTGATCAGAAATGCTATCAATAATGATAGGGGAACAATTATCACCAGCATAGCAGTTGCCATTGGAAGGCGGAAAACTTGGCGAATACACACTCCTGAAATAACGCAAAAACCAATTTACAATCGAGACTGAATCGTTCCGGGTACATTAGATTAGATTAGATTTTATTGTGAGTGGGCTATTCCAGTCCCTCCACCGCGACCTTAGGTCTATTGTGGCTCACGTCTAATTATTTAGATTTCACCCATCAATTCCAGCTCCCTGAGGGAGTCGATCTTTTCTTGAGGGTGAAAGTTTGTTTGGCAGGTGTACTGCCATCTGAGTGAAGTCGCCTGCCCGTTTCGAAGCTCAAAGAGAGATAACCTCTCTCCGAGTTAGTCTGGACCCGACATCCGTCAGTGTTTGCCTCGAGGCGGTATCATGAAGTCCCGCTCTCGAGCAGCATCTAATCTTCAGTTGTAATCCACCCCTAGAGATCTCAGCTCCCCTCAGGCTCTTCCAAACCCGACACCTAACAGTGTTAAGACTCAAGGCAACATCCCATCGAGTCCCGCTCCCAAGCAATACCCCAGCGAGGCCGTCCGTCCGTTTCGTAGCACACAGTATGGGCTCCAAACTCCGGGTGTTTACCACTCATCAGAGATCAGAGCCCCCCGGGACGTCTGGACACACGACACACGCCAGTGCTCAATCCAGGGCGGTATCATCTGGAACCCCGCTCCCGAGTAACAACCAAGCGATGCCAATTGTCAGTCTCTGAGGCCACAGTGGAGGCGCCAAACTCCGGATGCATATCACTCCCCAGAGATGTCTGCCTCCCCCCCGCCGCAACTGCACCAGACCCCCGCCAGTGTTTCATTGACTCGAGGCGGTATCATGAAGTCGCGCCCTCGAGCAGCATCCAGGCGGGGTCGTTAGCCTGTATCAATGTTCACAGAGTAGGCCCAAGTCTCTAGGTGTAATCCACCCCTAGAGATCCCAGCCACCTCCGGGTTCGTCCAGGTCCAACACCTGCCAGCGTTAGCTTAAATTTCACCCAACATATCGAGCTTCCGACAGGAGACGACACCTGCGAGGTGAAACTTTGTTTGACAGATGTACTGTCATCTGAGCAAAGTCGCTTGCCCGTCTCAAAGCTCAAAGAGAGATAACCTCTCTCCGACTTCGTCTGGACCAGACATCCGTCAGTGTTTGACTCGGTGCAGTATCATGAAGTCCTGCATCCGAGCAGCATCCAAGTGAGGTCGTTTGTCCGTTTCGAAGCTCACAGAAGAGGCCTCAACCCTTAGTTTTATTCCACCCCTAAAGATCTCAGCTCTCCTCCGGGTTCGTCTAGACCTGACACCCACCAGTGCTAGACTCAAGGCGACATCCCATCGAGCCCCGCTCCCGAGCATCGCACAAGCGAGGCCGTCCGTCCGTTCCGAAGCACACAGTGGGGGCCCCAAACTCCGGGTGTTTACCACTCATCAGAGTTGTCAACCCCCTCCAGGTCGTCTAGACACACGACACCCGCCAGCACTCAACCCAAGGCGGCACCCATCCGGAACCCCGCTCCCGAGTAACAACCAAGCACGGGCAACCATCCATTTCTAAGCCCAGAGTGGAGGTCCCAAAATCCGGGTATACATCACTCCCCAGAGATATCCTACTCCCCCCAGGCCCACCTGGACAAGGCCCCCGCCAGTGTTTGATTCCAATTAGTCGCCAGGCAGGAGTTACCTTAGGCCTCGTTCTGGGTAACACCCTCATAGATCATAGAACCAGGAATCCTGGAGGTCTTCTGCATTTTGTGAAAGTAAGCACAGAAACATTTTGAATTACTTTATATGGACCTCTTAACGTCTCCAATATAACGCTTATATGCACTCTTGATTTCTGACTTTACACGGAATATAAGTTCTTCAAAACTGGTGTAAGTTAATAAACTTGGTGTTCCTCGATAATTGCAAAGTGCTGTCTGCTTATGTTTTACATTTCTGATAACATCCAACATGAATCAAGGAGGGTATCCTTCATGTCTTGGAGCATATAAAAGCTGCTGGAGATAAATAATCATGGTTGCGACAACGGGACGGCGTTGCTATTAGATTCTGATGATGATGATCTGCATTTAGAACAATGATCCATGACAACTGGATTTACTAAACTAAAAACATGAATAGTTGTCGATTAAAAGAGAAATTACTTTGCTATGTATTTGCAATAATGCCTTCTTCAGAAATATCAAACAGGAAATAAAAATTAGACATTGCAATCTTGGCAGCGGAATACAGTTCATTTCGTGACTAAAGAATATAACACCTTGATAGTTTTTTAGCAATTCTATTTTATAAAAATTGCTAACTTATTCGAAAATTTCCTTAAATACCTGTTCTTCTACATTTTATTGTGGTGCATTCTGCAAGCATAATATATTGCTTCATTATTTACATGAAAAAATGTTGAACTTCCGAGTCCGAAAATAATCTAACTAAAAATAAAACAAGTGACAGTGTCTATGGACCTTGCACAACTTCCTTGTATGAAGCATAGTTGACCTTACGCAAGCATAAAAATAGTCTTGAAAACCATTAGTTAAACTGACATTTCTGTTGACAGGAAACTGGTAGATAAATAATGTGACAAATGATGTAACCCTGATATCTTATTATATTCTGCTTCAATGAACATGTATTCCAGACCTTCACAAGAAATTTAATTTTAAGGTAACTCATATTGTAAAACAATGCAAGGATCGATGTGACTAGATGAATCTATATTTTAAAAATAACTTTAGAAAATAATACTGCTTCTATCAATATCTATGTTATATAAAAATTAACAAATAAGTTGCTATCAAAATGAAGTTTTAAAAAAAGCAGAAACAAATAATGCAAAAAATCAAATTGTATGATTTATAATAATAATAACAATAATAATTTATTCACAATTTCAACTTCAATTACATAAAAAGAATAATGGATACATGTGAATCAAAAGTAATCACAGAGGTAGTTCAATTATACTTGTATGTGATTATATATATATATATATATATATATATATATATATATATATATATATATATATATATATATATATATATATATATATATATATATATATATATATATATATATATATATGCCTACTCCTTAAGAGTGATTGACAAAGGTGGGTAAAGGAAATATGTAAGGACACTCTAAGGCCTCAATCTGCCTACTCCTTAGAGTGGTGGACAAATGTGGGTAAAGGAAATATGTAAGGACACTCTAAGGCCTCAATCTGCCTAATCCTTAGAGTGGTGGACAAAGGTGGGTAAAGGAAATATGTAAGGACACGCTAAGGCCTCAATCTGCCTACTCCTTAGAGTGGTGGACAAAGGTAGGTAAAGGAAATATGTAAGGAAACTCTAAGGCCTCAATCTGCCTACTCCTTAGAGCAGTGGATAAAGGTAGGTTGGGTTGTTGTAGCTCGATTACAGGGCCTCAATCTGCCGTCTCCCCAAATCTCGCCGGAGATCGTCTGTGAGGTCTCAGTGTGTTCAACCCTAGGCCTCAGAGAGATCTGGCAGTTCGTTGCAAGTCTTGTTTTGTATATGTCGTTCCTTCTACCTGTTTCGTCATCAGTAAAGTAGTGGGGTCACCGTCAATTAAGTGGGGGGCTTTGGTCACGGTATTTAGAGGAGGATTAAGAGGGTCACCGGCATTTGTTGAGGCAGATAATGATGCAATAAAATTGTCTGTGGAGTTTATTTCCTTTTTGTGTGTTTGTAAAGAAGATATAATAAGTTTCCAAGTAGTCGGAAGGCAAGGCCATCATCTCTCTTATTTAAACAATCGGGACATTTTTCAATCTCGATTGCTTCGCGGATAATTCTCGTTTTGAAATTGTAAACTAGTGCTATTGTTTTGGCATTATCGAAGTCTATTTTGTGCCCTGTATGAATATGATGCATGGCCAGCGCCGATGAGGGGTCGGATTTTCTAACTGCGAGGGTGTGTTCATATATTCTATTGTGGATGCGTCTGTTTGTCCTACGTAAGTTCGGGAACAGTCGGAACAAGGAATTTCGTAAACTCCGTGGGATTCGTTTGGAATCGTATCCTTGGGAGTTTTTATAAGATTTGACAGTTTTTGGTCTGTTGTGAATACGGTTTTGATATTATGGGTTCTGAAAATTCGGCTGATTTTGTCGGTGACACCTTTAATGTATGGTAAAAACGCTTTGTGTTGGCTAAGAAGTAGGCAGATTGAGGCCTTAGAGTGTCCTTACATATTTCCTTTACCTCTTGAAAATGTCTCCAAAACAGGAGCCGAAACGTCGAGTTTACCTAAATTCTGGACACGGTTTAACCCGAAAACCAAGCATGTCTTACATTAAAGACCGCGGAAATCTTTCTGAACATATATATATATATATATATATATATATATATATATATATATATATATATATATATATATATATATATATATATAGTTGAACCGTGTCCAGAATTAGTTGACACTCAACGTTTGGGCTCATGTTTATGAAAGGAAAGGAACACATCAAAAACTTACTTTTTATTAATTTTAATAAATTGAGCTGCCCTAGGTCTAAACTCAGTTTTCAGATAAACGTTTTGTTTTATTTAAGAAATAGAAATGAAGCATTCAACTCATAACAATTCAACATGAGTGTCTAAGGAGTGGAGGTTAATTAGGGATTAAGTTTTAGAACTAGGATAATATGGACATGGTAACAATGTAATTTGTAATAAAAAAAATTTAATAAATAATAAAACGAATTAACAACTTTTTTAAACTAACTTAACTGAATAAAATTTAAAACCAAATCTGTACATAATTAAATTAAAAATCTCGCGTCTTTACATTTCAAGAATCTAATCAAAAATCTCTCGTCATGTATACAAACACTGGTATATATAACTTTGCTTGGTCCACATTCTCAACAATGCACAATGAGCAATAGTCAGCATTCTTCAATATCGCAAACTGCAGTTGCACCATGTTTATTAATTGCATAAACATGCAATACCAGGTCAATAATTATAATTTATATGCGACCTACTTAATTATAAAAGATATTATTTGGATTTATGGTAGAAAATTTTCATATAAATATTTTTTACTTAAAAATAATATTAAATATATTTTCACGCCTCGAGCCGCCCTTCTGGGTTGCTTTGTGTTCCATGAACAATGAGATCGCTAAACTCGAAACACTTCCCAGTCAGGTAGATATCGATACAGTACACGATTTGTTATTAAGAACAAAAATATTATTTTCCATAAATCCCATTCCTACTGAGAATGAGCTAGAGATGTCACTAAAAAAGCTTAGCCTTAATAGACATTTTTTTTAAACGTTTCTCTGGAGAATCTATTACTATTATCATTCAGCAACATGTTTCACTTTGCAGTTTGTCATAAACCCAAACGACAAAACATAACACAGAAAAACTAATTTAAAAAAACATTCAACACAGCTGTCAAAACATAATATAGTCACAGGAAAAGCCACTACACTAATATTTAATAAGAAATAGAATTATCAATGTTATCGTTTGTTACATTAAAATGTTAAGATTTTATATTTTTTAGTGTTGATTATCAAACAAACAATGGAAGTTAGTAAAACGTTAGATAATGAAATTCACAACTAGAATCTGATATGAAGATGAATATGAAGGTTAAGATACATTAACGAAACCAAAACAAACAATGTTAAAATACTGTTATAACCTTTATTGTGATTGAAATGATTCCTTGGTACGGTTCCACTATGCCTCAAAGGTGCTGTGATGCTAGCCGAGTCATGTAATAAGTTGCGAATATATTCTGTTTTACCTATGACGATCAAACAAAGTGAATGAAATGAAAAGTAAACACAAAATTCTTATGTTATAGTTGGTTAAAAACAAATCACACACACTCTCAAAGCGTGTTATTAAAAATATTATTAAACTCAAAATTAATGTTAACTGTAATGTAAAAAATTGTGTACTTCAATATTCCATTTATAGTGCAATAGAGAACTACAGATTTAGAGATGTCTGAACTTAATTTTTTTTCAACTAGTTATTAATATTTATAGTAATAGTACAATGGTATACATTAGTAGGGTTAGGAAATTTCTTTCACGTCGGTTCATAGTTGAAATTTATTTCCATTGCTGTGTTTTCTGTTTGCTGGATAAAACTTGATCACATTTATCAGAATGCAAAATATCTAAGTCTGGAAACAAAGTACAAAATCTACTACTCATATGTACACTCACACTTAATCTACATGGCTGCTTTCTGGGGACAAGCCAATAAAACTATTCTGGAGAGGCTTCAAGTCGCACAAAATAGGACAGTTAACTCTTTTTCAAAAAAACTTCAAACAGAGTACAGTAACATTATATAACGACCTCAAAATCCCAACTGTCAACGAAATTATACAACAAGATTGTGTTAAAATAATATATAAAATAAAAAAATAATATAATCGATAATACTGTCTCGAACCTCCAATATAATTGTAACATACATGATTATAAAACCAGGACGAATCAGCATATACATCTTTTGCCAGCAGCCACAAACATGGGTAGAAGAAAGATAACTCATCAAGCAGCAATCTAGTTTAATGAACTTCCATCCAAAACAAAAACCATAAAGCATATAAAGGCCTTCTGTGATGCAGTGACAAACTACTATATGAATAAAAGACTGTGATGCTGTTTCTATGATGTATTGTTGTTTGTTATTTGCCATGTAATCACTACTAATCTGAACTTAAGATACCCATGTATACTGTAGAATAAGATACCTTTACGAGTTACTAATAGGAATCACTTTAGATTGGCATTTATCTTTCTCACCTTGTATATATTGTAATACCGTTGTGGCTTCATGGGAGCTTTTTGGTTTAATAAATATATCAACAAAAATAATAAACCAGAAGATAGGTTCTAGCATTTGTAAAACGTCTATTAACATTTTCTAAATTTTCAGGCGTAATCGACCCGCCTGCTTCACATATCTTATTATTCATATCGTAAGAAGTTGTAGGTGGTTGACTTATATACACCTTCCTCCACATATCCCCACAGAAGGAAGTTGGGTTTGGTTATATTAGGTGATCGGGATGGCCAGTTTACAGTTTCTTCCAATCCATCTTTTGAGGATATTCATGAATTCCTTCAATGAGGGGAAATGCCGTCATGCTGAAAACACATGCGTTGACGCACCATCAAAGGGATGTCTTCGAGTACAATTGGCAAATCGTGACTCAAAAAATCAAAATTACCTTGAAAGTTTAAATGTCTATAGAAAAAAGACCCCAGAACATATTGACCAAGAATTCCACGGATGTGCTTAGAGACCATCTATGCTAATAGTCAACAGGCCTTGTCTGATATGGGTTTATATCCAAATAATGGTGATAGTTGTTTGTTCATAAACCAGTCATTATGGAATGTAGATTCGCCTGTGAATAAAACAAATTTATAAAATATATACAGACTTGGAGAATACTTCTCTAGCTTCACTGTTGGTTTTTAGTGGTGAAGGACGTAGCCAGCGCGTGAGCTAACTGGAGCAAGTGGCCCTTCGAATTCTGGAAGTTCTAGGATGTTCTTCAATGCTTCTGTGACTATAGTTTCGCTGCTTGACAGCATTTTCAGACAGATTAAAATTGAATTAGTACGAAATCATGACAACTACAAATAAATGTCTGTTGCTAGGTTATGATATGATGTTTTGATCAAAAAATTTTATCAAATTGAAAATAGAATGAAACACAGATGACAGATGAGGTTTTTAAAATGTCTATGTGATGTATGTCAATATTTAACATAAAAACTAGAAAAAGCCTATAATAACTATGATAACAGTTACAACAATAAAATAACTAAACAATAACAGTATAAAAGTAGTCTCTATACAATGAAAATATCGACATACATCAACTCATTATTTTATTACAACTTTTTTGAAATAATAGTTAAATTTATTTTCTTTGACATATTTAATTAGAAAGAAGAATATCCAAGAAAGGGGAATTCATTAAATCAGTTTGCTCATTTAAAACAAGGTAGTTATTGTCGTGTGTGTGCCTTTTGACTTCTAAAGCTTCAAAAAAGTCTAGTTTACGTTTGTCATCATAAAAATGTAGTGGTTGTATGCGGTTATTTATTGTAGGTTTATGTTCGGTATCAATAATATGTTTTGCAAATGTAGATTTGTCAGCGTGGTTATTTCTAAATGCAGAAATATGTTCTTTGTATCGGGTGTTAAAATTTCTAGAAGTTTGACCTATGTAGATTGCGTTACAATGTGTACAAGCTAATTTATAAACTCCAGCTTTTGTCAGGAAACAAGATTTTTCTTTCGCGTTAAATAACAAATCACGCGTCGTGTTGTAAGATTTAAAAGCAACCTTTGTATTTGTACAAGTGTTTAAAATTTTTGAAATGTTTTCTGAAATGGTTCCAAAATAAGTTATCGAAACGTATTTGTTGTCTTCTTTGTCTCTAATATTTGGATAAATTAAATTAATCGCTAATTTGTATTCTTTTCTCTCTATCATTTTATCTATTATTTTAACAGAGTAGCCATTATTAAATGCTGTTTGCTTAATTATTGAAATTTCTTTTTCAAAATTGTTTTGTGACATAGGTATTGAAAATGCACGATGTATCATAGAATGATAGGCTGACAGCTTTTGTGAAAAAGGGTGACATGAATCGTATGGTATGGTTGTGTCAGTGTAAGTTGGTTTCCTATATATTGAAAAGTCAAATGAATTATTTTCTAATTTTCTAATTGTTAAGTCTAAAAAGTTTATACAACTGTTAGCTTCTTCTTCTAAAGTAAACTTAATATTTGTGTGAAAGCTATTAATAAAATTTAAAAATTCATTTAATTCTGTATGACTACCTTGAAAACATGCTAAAATATCATCTACGTATCTGTACCAAAAGACAATATTATGTGAAAGTTCTGATGTTAAAATTTGGTTTTCTAAGTTTTCCATAAATATGTTGGCTAATAAAGGTGACAACGGACTACCCATAGGCAGACCTTCATTTTGCATATAAATTTTATTATTAAATTTAAAATAGTTTTGTTTTATACATTCATTAAAAAGATTCATTATTTCTTGTCTTTTTATGACATTTACGTTCTTTTCTATTAAAACGTTTTCTAATAGAGGTAAACATTCTTTAGGGGGTATCTTAGAATACATGCTACAAACATCAAACAAGACTAATTTACTATTTGTGGGAATAATTAAGTTATTTAATTTTTGTGTAAGTTCATAAGAATTCTTAACTGAATATTTTGGAAAGTAATTGTATTCTTTAATAAGTGAAACCAGTTTGCTCGCTATCTTATGATTAGGTGTATTAACATAGCTAACTACTGGTCTCACTGGTATATTTGGCTTATGAATTTTCAGATGGTCATATAATTTTGGTGGTTGCGGGCTTTTATATAAAAGATATTTCTTTTCTTGTTGACTAAACAGAGACACATTTTTAAGTTCATTTTTTAGTTTTGTCTGAAATGCGTTTGTTGGGTCTCTCCTAATTTCTGTTAAATTTTCCGTAGTAATAAAAAAAAAAAAAAAAATTTAACAGAAATTAGGAGAGACCCAACAAACGCATTTCAGACAAAACTAAAAAATGAACTTAAAAATGTGTCTCTGTTTAGTCAACAAGAAAAGAAATATCTTTTATATAAAAGCCCGCAACCACCAAAATTATATGGCCATCTGAAAATTCATAAGCCAAATATACCAGTGAGACCAGTAGTTAGCTATGTTAATACACCTAATCATAAGATAGCGAGCAAACTGGTTTCACTTATTAAAGAATACAATTACTTTCCAAAATATTCAGTTAAGAATTCTTATGAACTTACACAAAAATTAAATAACTTAATTATTCCCACAAATAGTAAATTAGTCTCGTTTGATGTTTGTAGCATGTATTCTAAGATACCCCCTAAAGAATGTTTACCTCTATTAGAAAACGTTTTAATAGAAAAGAACGTAAATGTCATAAAAAGACAAGAAATAATGAATCTTTTTAATGAATGTATAAAACAAAACTATTTTAAATTTAATAATAAAATTTATATGCAAAATGAAGGTCTGCCTATGGGTAGTCCGTTGTCACCTTTATTAGCCAACATATTTATGGAAAACTTAGAAAACCAAATTTTAACATCATAACTTTCACATAATATTGTCTTTTGGTACAGATACGTAGATGATATTTTAGCATGTTTTCAAGGTAGTCATACAGAATTAAATGAATTTTTAAATTTTATTAATAGCTTTCACACAAATATTAAGTTTACTTTAGAAGAAGAAGCTAACAGTTGTATAAACTTTTTAGACTTAACAATTAGAAAATTAGAAAATAATTCATTTGACTTTTCAATATATAGGAAACCAACTTACACTGACACAACCATACCATACGATTCATGTCACCCTTTTTCACAAAAGCTGTCAGCCTATCATTCTATGATACATCGTGCATTTTCAATACCTATGTCACAAAACAATTTTGAAAAAGAAATTTCAATAATTAAGCAAACAGCATTTAATAATGGCTACTCTGTTAAAATAATAGATAAAATGATAGAGAGAAAAGAATACAAATTAGCGATTAATTTAATTTATCCAAATATTAGAGACAAAGAAGACAACAAATACGTTTCGATAACTTATTTTGGAACCATTTCAGAAAACATTTCAAAAATTTTAAACACTTGTACAAATACAAAGGTTGCTTTTAAATCTTACAACACGACGCGTGATTTGTTATTTAACGCGAAAGAAAAATCTTGTTTCCTGACAAAAGCTGGAGTTTATAAATTAGCTTGTACACATTGTAACGCAATCTACATAGGTCAAACTTCTAGAAATTTTAACACCCGATACAAAGAACATATTTCTGCATTTAGAAATAACCACGCTGACAAATCTCCATTTGCAAAACATATTATTGATACCGAACATAAACCTACAATAAATAACCGCATACAACCACTACATTTTTATGATGACAAACGTAAACTAGACTTTTTTGAAGCTTTAGAAGTCAAAAGGCACACACACGACAATAACTACCTTGTTTTAAATGAGCAAACTGATTTAATGAATTCCCCTTTCTTGGATATTCTTCTTTCTAATTAAATATGTCAAAGAAAATAAATTTAACTATTATTTCAAAAAAGTTGTAATAAAATAATGAGTTGATGTATGTCGATATTTTCATTGTATAGAGACTACTTTTATACTGTTATTGTTTAGTTATTTTATTGTTGTAACTGTTATCATAGTTATTATAGGCTAGTTCTAGTTTTTATGTTAAATATTGACATACATCACATAGACATTTTAAAAACCTCATCTGTCATCTGTGTTTCATTCTATTTTCAATTTGATAAAATTTTTTGATCAAAACATCATATCATAACCTAGCAACAGACATTTATTTGTAGTTGTCATGATTTCGTACTAATTCAATTTTAATCTGTCTGAAAATGCTGTCAAGCAGCGAAACTATAGTCACAGAAGCATTGAAGAACATCCTAGAACTTCCAGAATTCGAAGGGCCACTTGCTCCAGTTAGCTCACGCGCTGGCTACGTCCTTCACCACTAAAAACCAACAGTGAAGCTAGAGAAGTATTCTCCAAGTCTGTATGCAGTATGGACAAGTTTCACCAAGTAAGGGCAACAACAATCAATGAAAATTATAAAAGTCCATTTTATTTATCACATTTTCAGTGGCCCAACGACAAAAATCGAAACGAGTTAAGCGAATACCCCCAAGAAGTTTTTGGTATTTTTAAAACCAGTATGGGTGAAAATGGGCTCTTTAATCATACGCCACACTGATGCCCTGCAACTTCTTCTTGGGTCTTCAACCAAGGCTGTCACTTGACGGGAAGGTTTAAAATATGGCACACTCCCACCTGAGGCCACAAATCTTTTCAAATGCTGCTACATCCAAATGGCACCTATCAGGATACTTTTCCTTGTAGATGTGATAAGCCAATAACAGGCTCCTTAAACATTCACCGGAAATAAAAACCATATCAACCAGTTCACTATTTGGTAAATGTGTGACATTTTCAATTGGATTTTGAAAATTTTGGACAAAGGGAAAATGATAATTTGTCAAATACAAATAATTTATAATTATTGTAATTGCTAATGTTTCTTTGGTTGTCAAAAATCAATACGGTTTTTTACAACAAATTTTCTTTAAAATTCACAAAAGAAGCAGCTTTTTAGTTTATGATAACATCGAAATTAGACGCTCTGCTGTCGACGATTGATTACTTATGATTTTTTTTAATGAATGTTAATTTCGACGAAAATTAAAAAAATTTAGGGACGCAGTAAGTGCATTACAGTAGTGAATTTTCATAAGGATTGTACACTATTAGTAAGATATATTATAAAAACTAATTCTTTAAATTAAAATGGACCTTGGAGATCGGTTTTAGAGTCCCAGTTAAATTAAAATTTGGTCTTAGATATAATATGTAAGTACTGCAAGTGTCTTTAATTTGATCGGCGACTGGAGTTTTGTAAAGTTATGACTGCATGAATAGCTGATAACAGGAACTTTCTGTTCAATATCTGTTTTTCTGACGAGTGTATGTTTTTATTAAACTCTAGTCAATCGTCATAATTGTCATTATTGGGCAGATAATAATCCAAGAAATTTTTACGAAGTCCACACTCCAACTCCACAGAAATTGAATGTCTGGACTGACATTTTTGGAGACCGTTTAATCGGACCAATTTTTCTTGATGGCAATTTGTGGCGAAACGTATTTGGAGTTACTAGAAGATATCGTTTACCCTCTACTAATTGACATTGTTGAAAATGATGATCGCTATCAAGAAAATCAATTAGTGTTTCAACAAGATAGAGCTCCTCCGCATTTTTCACAGTGTTAGGGAGTTTTTGAACAGAGAGTTTCCAGAGCAATGGGTTGGGCGTAGAGGTGCTATTGAGTGGCCCCCAGATCACCGGATTTAACCCCTTTAGGCTTCTTTCTATGGGGCCATTTAAAGAGTAGAATTTTCGAAACAGAACCGGAGTCTCTGGAAGAATTACGACGACGCATTGTTGAAGAATGCCGTCTAATAACTCTACAAATGCTCCAAAATGTCAGAGCTCGCTTTGAACAAAATTTGTACTTTTGTATGGAAGCTGATGGTCAACAATTTGAAGACTTACTTAACTGAATAAACATTTTTGAATGTTTGGTTTTGTTTTTTTTTTAGTTTGTTTTAACGAAAAATTGACTAAATCGTGCATTTCTTATCACACTGAATGAAATACGTTCTTGCAACTCCAACAGTGAATAATTTTTAAACGAGTTGATAAAACTTCCAAAAAAATTAGTGTGCTGAATTCAGAAAAGAAAGAATTTTCAAATGATGTAACACTCGACCCATGTTCCCTATTTAAAACATAAGGGTTGTTATCACCACCTTTAAGGGGTTGATGTGACAAAGTTGAGTTTTATGTCAAAACATGTCCCCCTCAATATTAAAATTGACTTGTTTCAGCGTTTCTTAAAAAAAATTCTCTGGACGCAAATCGGTCTGTTTCGTTTTTAATGTGCCACCCTGTATATATATATATATATATATATATATATATATATATATATATATATATATATATATATATATATATATATATATATATATATATGGAATACAAGGAAGTATATTACATTTAAAGAGCAGATTACAAGATTCTGTTTGTTTCAGTTTAATAATAATTAACACTAAAGTTGTTTGAAGAGAAATAATCATGCATAATCGCAAATGAATTTAAAATGTTTGAATATTTTCTATATTGTTTTTCCTGAATATTAGTGTTATGTCCTTTGCATAGATGACTGTTTCTTGCTTTTATAAAATTGGAAAATCATTTATGTAAATTATATAGTAGTGGCCCAAGTATAGATCTTTGGGGCATTCCTATGTCTTTTATGATTTCCTTTCTTTATTTTAATATGCTTCCGTTATCCATTTTGTATATTATTCTTTGTGCCTGTTTTGTAAGTATGACCTAATCAGTTTTAGGGGCTTGTTTCTAATACCGTACCTATTTCATTTTTTAGTCAGGATGCCACGATCTATTGAGTCAAATGCTTTACTTAGATTGACAAATGTTCCAATAACATAATCTTTATCATTTAACCCCTATAGCATATCCACAAGTGTGTGAGAGAGAGAGAGAATATATTGCGTTTATTGTAGACTTGTTTTTCCTGAAGGCATTTTGTTAATTTGCTTTAATAAATTCATTATCCTACTGTAAATTATTTTTTCAAAAATGTTTGAACAGGTTGGTAGTAATGATACCTGTCTGTAATTTTTCAGCCTGCCTGGATCACCATTTTTCAATAACAGTTGCAGCTCTGCAAATTTAAGTTTTCTGGAAACACTCCCAGTTGTATACATATGTGTGTGTGTTTTGTTTCTTTAACGTCGGCCTATTTCCGCGACTATGGCCAATCACCGACGCCAGGAGCAGTTTCACCTCACCATCCTGGAAATTTTGCCGAACCCCTGCGTTTCTGTATGCAAGGTAGGGATCTTTAATGTGCCCAACATCGTATGGACACGGGACCGACGGCTTTACGCCACCTCCGAAGGGCGGAACGTGCAGACATTCAACTTGCTCAAATACAATGCCAGAACCTCGGTTGATGTTAATTGTACAGTATGTACCGAAAAAGTGAAAGGAGAACCCTGGGATCGAACCCAGTATCCTTCGGTTCAGAAGCACACGTTCTTACCTCTGAACCGCCGAGGCTCTCAGTTGTATACATAAATTTAACGATGTGGGCTAGAGGGAAGCATGTAATGTCTGCTGTAAGTTTGAACAATTTCACTAGAAGTAAGTACACTTGAAGAAACCACATCATCACAACACATTTAAAAAAAAACCTGACAAACATTTAACTAACCAAGTTAGCATCATCAGAGGATCAAATTTATCGTGAGGTTTTTTAAAATGTATTGTGGTGATTTGGGTTCTCTAAGTGTATTTATCAGTGCTCATCACAGGTTCCAATCTTCACTTAGTGAATTTCACTGGAATTTCATCATGCCCTGTGCAATTTGTATTCTTTAGTTATAATTATTTTATATATTTTCATGAAATTGGTTTCTTTTAATTCAAATTCTGCCGCTGACTTTATAATTTTGGAAAAATCTACATTATCTGCTCTTATAGCAGAATATTGCTGTCCTGTTTGGATCAACAGTGCACACACCACAAAAGTAGATGTGCAACTGAACCAAACAATGAGACTGATTGCTGGGACCATACGGCCAACACCAACGCGCTGGCTCCCAGTGCTCAGTAATATCACACCACCAGATATCCGACGAACTGCAGCTCTCATCGGGGAATATAGAAAAATCATGGTTAACGCAGCCCTACCAATCCATACCGATATCCCATACCTGGCAGGACAAAATCTTCAGCTCAAATCAAGACATCCAGCCATCCGATCAGCATTAGAATCAGACGAAAACTTTCATGCGACTACTAAATGGACTACCATATGGACAGAAACTGCAGAAACCACTACATTCAACTAAATGATCCAACACAGTGTTTCAACGGATCCGACCTGCCACGCCGACTATGGTCAAAGCTCAACCGAGTTAGAACAGGTTACGGAAAATGTGCTGACTCCTTACACAAAATGTGGCAGGGCAGAATCCCCACAATGTGATTGGGGATCTCCGCGGCAAACTATCCACCACATCTTATCAGAATGTCCTAACCGTTCCTATGCTTGTGACCTCGAAGATTTTATGAAAGCCACAACAGAGGCATTTTTGTATACTTCTATCACGTGTATCGTACTGTAACCCCATATGCTAAATAAATAAATAAATTTATGTAAAACTTGTTTTAAAGTATCTGTTGGATTCACTTTCTTTTTTCTATTATTTAGATATACATTTTTACCGTTTTCATTAAAAGTATATGAATTTATGATTTTCCACATTGTTTTGGCTTCATTGTATGAAGTATTTGTTTCATTTTCAATTATTCAATATTGAAGAACAAGGGGCACTAAAACTTGTAAAGACTTAAAAAGAATGTAAGCTAAAATTGAACAGTTTTGATTCGTAAAACCCAACATTCTATTAAGACATCTTACACCTCTATTCACATTTAAAATCTTTTGTGAGAAATCAGTGAATGCGATATAAGAAAAACAATACAAGTGTCATAATATACCTGATGATTCTGATGTTTAGTTGTTGTTAATAAACTGTTAAAAAGTGGCTCTAAAGCACTTCAAGACAAAACAAAAAACATTACTTGTAAATACATATAAACAGGCAATCATGCATCTAAAATTATTTTTGAAATACAGTAGGCTCCCGATTATCCAGGCTTAGGTCATCCGAGATCCACATCAACTGAAGCGAAATTGATTTTTCAATATGCCGGCTTGTCCAAAGTGACCGTTTCAAGTCTCATGTGTCATCCGAAATCATAATAACTGATGTGTTAAATTCAGAGTTGCTGTATCATCAGAAATCCTAATATGTAAATACATACATAATATACCGAGTAATATACACATAGAACTATATTAATATTTATTTATTTATTTATTTATTCAAATTTGCACCTACAGAATTAAACAATTCCAAACGGTACTTAAAAATAAAAATAAAAAATAATAACTCAAAGTAACAAAATCACTGTCTTAAAATCGTTTTCATCCTAGACATAGCAATATAAAAGATATACAATTAGAAAAATTAGCATTATAATTATGCAACAATCCATGAAACTGTTACATCCATAGTTGGTCCTGTGTGTTTGCTCAAAAAGAGTTGCTGTTGGCGAGTTGAGCGTGGTGGAACATGGAAAAGGATCAACTCGAGCAGATCATTACAGTCAATGTGACCATTAATTAACTTATATATAAACATCAATGAAAGCTACTCATGTCGCGCTTTGAGACTGACCATACCACAAAGAAGCAATCTGACATCATACTCAATATCTTGGAAAGGAAAGTGATGCTTATAAAGAAGGTACTTAACAAATTTGTTTTGTACCCTTTCAATGTGATTAATATGACAAGCATAGGATGGAAACGATAGAACACAACAATACTCAATATTACTTCGAATCAAAGATGTATACAAACTAGTGATTGCCCTTGTGTCAGTCATATGTTTAGTGTGTCTTTTAACAAACCCCAAAAGTCTGCCACATTTCACAACCACAGCATCAATATGCAGATTAAATGACAAATCATTTTTGAAAATTACACCAAGATCTGCAACTGAAGTGACAACCTCCAACACCCTGTTATAAATGGTATAGCTATGAACAATCCGATTCTGACCCCTAAAATAGCTCACAACCTTACATTTACCCACATTAAGCAACAACAAGTTTGAACTGCACCAGCAAGTCAAGTTGTCGAGATCATCTTGCAAAGTGTTGACACCATGGACAACTAAAAAAAAAACTTCAAGTCATCTGCTACAATAAACATTTCGAAGACTCAAAACAACTCACAACATCATTAATAGATTGAAGAGAACGGGACCTATAATGTGATCCCTGCGGTACCCCAGACAAGACGAGGACCTGACCTGATAGAACACCACCAATGCTAACAAATTGCTTTCTGTCAGACAGGTAAGATCGAATCCACAAAAGATAACCACAGATGCCCATTGCAAACAATTTTTGCAGAAGAAGGTTATGACACACACTGTCAAAAGCCTTTGACACATCAATGTATACAATATCAACTTGTTTACCAGCCTCCAATGCATCTGTCACGTAAGATTAAAAAATGGCGAGATTAGTGACCGTTGACCTTCCACTGCAGAAAGCATGCTGCTCTTCGACAATACTGTGTTTCAAGGTATTGGAAATCTCATCCGCAATGATAGATTCAAATAGTTTCGGTATTACAGGTTCAATTGAAACACCTCTATAATTGACAACTTGTGTCTTATCACCTGATTTATGAATGGGGATCAGAGTAGACAACTTCCAGAGTGAGGGGCAAAAACCGGCATTGAAAAACCATTGAAAGATACTACACAAAGGGCCGCTCAAAGAGTGTTGACAATTTTTCAAGAATGAAGAAGGAAATTTTATCCAAACCAGCTCGTTTTTTGCCATCTAGTGAGTCAATTTTATCCTTGATTTGCTCAATTGTAAAAATATGCATAGAAAGGTTATGTGCAGACTGTATATTAGATACATCACAGAAGTCCACATCAATGGAACCATGGTCAGAATAACAGGATTGAAAAAGTGCAGGAGAGGCGTCTGCTATATCAGACTCCTTATGATATATTACATTATTAAAACTCATTCTATTCGGAATCCCAGAGTCCTTCCTCAAGGAATTAATGAAAGACCAGATAGTAATAACATCCCAGTATACACCCAGAAGTCTTAAGACTTGTGCAGAGGAAGATTACACACATACATAGGAAGTTTACACATACAAAGGACACCACCCATAACTCATTATCCAGGCTGAGGTCATCAGAGATCCACATCAACTGAAACGATATTGATTTTTCAATATGCCGGCTTATCCAAAGTGACCGTTTCAAGTGTTGTGTGTCGTCCGAAATCTTAATAACCGATGTGTTAATTTCAGAGTTGCTGTATCATCGGAAATCCTAATATGTAAATAGATACATAATATACTGAGCAATATACCATAGAACTATATTAATATAATAATAACATCACAGTATACACCCTGAAGTCTTAAGACTTGTACAGAGGAAGATTACACACATGCATAGGAAGTTTACACATACAAAGGACACCACCCATAACTCATTATCCAGGCTGAGGTCATCAGAGATCCACATCAACTGAAACGATATTGATTTTTCAATATGCCGGCTTGTCCAAAGTGACCGTTTCAAGTCTCGTGTGTCATCCGAAATCATAATAACTGATGTGTTAATTTCAGAGTTGCTGTATCATCGGAAATCCTAATATGTAAATAGATACATAATATACTGAGCAATATACACATAGAACTATATTAATATGATAATAACATCACAGTATACATCCTGAAGTCCTAAGACTTGTGCAGAGGAAGCTTACACACATTCATAGGAAGTTTACACATACAAAGGACACGACCCATAACTCATTAGAGGCCACCTATTTCACGTTCGAGTGAAAAAACAGTCTGAATATGCGACTCGAACCGCGACCCCATAGTCCAAACTTTACAGGTTAGGTGCCCAAGGTTTATAGTTTAGATAGGTTACCGGGTAACTCTAAACCAATCAGAGAGTGGAGCCGGAATATGTCACATGTGTTCCCAATTTAAATCTAGTGGAATAATAGTGCATCGAATATTGCAATCAGCCAGCATTTTTAGGTTCATCTTTTCAAAGTTACGTTCTTTTCGAACTTAAAACAAGATTAAATATTTAGTAATCAGTTAAAATAAATATTTTTTTCATATAGTAACAGAAAGCATTGAAGTTTTATGACATTAATCTATTTTAAATTAATGGATTAAATTAATTGTTTACCTTGAAAAGGCTAAAAAATTAATGATTATTCCGGAAATAATAAATTCATAATACATCAAATTGGACAGAATGTTTTTTTTTCTAAACTACAACCTAGGTTTTTAGTTTTTTTTTAAATAGTTTACTTATTTTACTGAACATTGCGCACTTATTAACATGCAACTAATCACAATAAGTAAATTATTTAGGTTTATAATATTTAGGTAGGTGTGTGTTTTTACACATACAAAATAATAGGTTTATAATTTTTATAATCAATTTCTAAGCAAAAACTCAGACATCTTATATTTAGTTTTAAAATAATAGTAAATTCTGCTAGCCCAATAAGTATATTAATAATATATAATAATAATACTTGGTAAATTTTCAGATGAGCTCACGGAGGGCTTTTAGAATTTTTTTTCAGAAACGTGCTTAGCACCCACCGAGAACCCACCTGCATAAACCACAAGAAAAACTTCTAGCAAACAATCCACAAAAAAATTACGGGACCAGGAGTGAATAGGGGTGATAGGCGGAGAAGAAGAAACAGAAAATGCAAAAAAACAGCTTAGCCGAATCTATATAAACTGCCTTTACGCCACTTTGCAGCTACACCCCCTTAAAATCATGTTTACCCTGCACAGAACCCATATTTGCCTCAGGTCCACTAACTTTCTTGGGGGGTGGTGGGTGGCGGGAGGTATGGGGGTTTGTTCTCAAGAAAAAATTCTTGTTTTATGTATTGAATGCATGTAGTAGGGAAAGGAAAACCCCCAGGATTAAATTTTTGAGCAAAATTACACAAATTTATAATAAATGTTATTTAAAACACCAAATCGCAATCTGAAGCCGTAGGTGTTATCCGCATTTGGATTTGGAATACACATGGTGTAGTACCCATCTCGTGCGGCTCTCTCCCCCCTCAGAGTTACCAGACAACCTATCTAATCTATGAACTTTGTTACTCGCCCGGTGAACTCGGCTACTATGCTAGAATCTATTGCTTATTGTAAATTATTATTCCTGGAACTCAATCTTCTTCACTGGCAGCATAATAATAATGCCGCTGCACATGCTGAGGCCCCCAGGTTTCCCAGAAACAGAAAGATACAGGCTGCGGGTAAAGACGAAGGACAGCCGCTTCTACTGTATCACCAACCCGGGAAAGAAGACATTAGCAAAACGCAGAAGCAAACGGTGATACCTCAATGGTAGAGGTGAAGATTTTTTTCAGGTTTTGTTTTAGAGTAATATTTTTTTTTCAAAAAATTTTGTTGGTAGTAAATCTAGTTTTTTTACACAAATCCATTTTTATTTTCAATTTTAAGTTATTTTTATAAAAAATTAAGTTAAGTTTAAACCAGAAGCCTAAGGTTGCAAGAAGCCCCAAGAACAATACAGAAGACACTACCTAACCGAGTGGTGATTCCTCAGATTTGGCATGCCAAGTGCATCGTGCAACCTGGAAATGAAAGAAATAAAAGCTTTTTTTTTCTTCACCAAAGTAAGAGAGGAAGGTTACGAGATGAATAAAAGTACGCCCCTATACAACTGAATTAAGCCCACATACGGATATGTATCAATCACGTGAAAATAAGTCTTATCATCGTTTATCTACATTTTTATCAACCACAGCTGAATATAAAAGTAGAGCCAGAATTAAAGGAAAATCGGTATTCTACAAGTGTTCTCCAAGCACGCCTCGTGCATTCAGCCGGTTCCAGCAGTAGCCTGATCAGTCACCCGTCCAACTGCCGGCCAGCCCATCTCCAGTCATAGGTGAGTTGCCCTGCTGATAAAGGAACTGCCTGCTATTACGAACAGCTGTTGAATCCTGGGTGTAATAGCACAGTAGGATATAGCTAGTCGGATCCAGCTGCATCAGCAGTTGAATCCTGTGTGTAAGTGCCAAAGGCTGAAAGACTGAACCGCACCGCCGCCCCTCTTCCCTATTTTTTTTTTACCCACCAGGGCGCCTATAAGCGGCGCTGATTCCCGATTATAACCAACTGGTCTGGCCAAAATGCCAATGTTGTTAAGTAACAGATACTGAGTCCTGCGTGTTAAGAAAGGGAGGCTCATTCCACACGAACCCCTTCGTTCTTCCACAAAAAGGCAACCGAAAGTTCACCATCGGTTGATTAGGCTGTAACCGGAGAACTCTAAAAAAGGAGCCCCGTCCAAAAGGAAACAAATTTAATTTGGTGCACACGTACGCTCAGCCGAATTATGTCATTTAATATAGTAGACATACAGTCGTTTGATATAGAGATTATGAAGCCGCGCGAGAGAGAAGCATGTGATCGTAATGAGTGATAAATTGAATGCTATTAAGCGCCTTGATAGTTAAATTATGAATACATGTAACTGCTGACCATAGAGTAGTTATAAGTACAGTGACAAATTGAAAACGACAACGCAATAAAATTGAACAATGGAACAGTGTTTTAGCGTCACCACCTACAACACGCAAAACAATTATTATTAGAAATTCTACGACGCACTGTATTTTACACTGAACAGAGAGAACGTGGGATCCTAATATCTGGTCCATCCTCCAGCAAATGCAATCAGTCTTGGTGAAGAACTTCCAATTGCCGACGCTCCTAATACATTTTAGTGCAAGCAAAGCTGACTTTCATGGTGAAAAAAGGACACATTATTCGGCAATTAAAGATGTGGCAATAATTTTTGAGGCAACAAATAGGCAATTGAAAATTTTATAACAATAATTGTCGAACAGATGACAGAAGAAAACAGTTATACTGTCAGTTGTATACCTGTAACGAAACTGGGCTAAATTATAAGATGCTGACATAAAAACCATTGGGACGTTTTGGCAACAGGGTTAAAAAAGTGAAGACTAAATAAAAATTCTTGTTTGTAGCAATTATTCAGGTCATCATGAGCTCCCCTTTATGTGTATTGGTAAATCTCAAAAGCCAAGAGCTGCTATTAGTAGCCAATTTATTTTAAGCACCAATAAATGCATTGATAGATACTGCACTTTTCAAAGAATGACTTGCACAAAAAGCTGAGGCTTTCTTGAAATTACATGGACACCTAGGGAAAGCTCTGTTATTCGTGGATAATGCTCTGTCCCATTCAGTTGCTGATAAACTAAAAGACAGGAGATATCAAAGTGATTTTATTACTGCCAAATGCTACGTCATTGATCTAGCCCATGGATGAAGGCGTTCTGGAGAATCTGAAGCAAAAGTAGCGAATATTTATGCTAGAAAAAATTCTAGATCATGTAGACAGTAAAAAAAAAATGACTTAAAAGATGTTTTGCGACAGTCGCAGAACCAGGATTAGAGTAAAAGAGGTGTAGCCATTTAAATATCCTGGTCAAAAATGATCGATACCTAAATTGATTCTAAAGATTTTTTGGATGGTGCTCTCAAAGAAGAGACGAAATGGGACTTTTTCAAAACTAATCACGCAGATTGAGGGATGTGAAATTGTGAATTCGGATAACTTAAAAGAATGAATGTAGTGTAATGATGAAGAAGTCGAATAAGAAACTTGTATCTCATCAGTTCTGTTAGTAGTACAAGCAACAAAAACAAAAACATTGAAGAAAATGAGAGTGACACAGAAAATAGTGGGACATCCATAATATCACGTTCAGGGAGATTAGGGGTGTCCCAGGCAGCTTTATCTTATATAGAACGACAACCAAATGAAACTGGAGCTGACATCCTGCTTGTGAGAAGAGAAAAGAGTGGGACATCCATAATATCACGTTCAGGGGGATTAGGGGCATCCCAGGCAACTTTATCTTATATAGAACGACAACCAAATGAAACTGGAGCTGCCATCCTGCTTGTGAGAAGATAGAAAGATATTGCTCTGAAAAACAAAAACTCCTGGAAGTTGAAGCAACTCAGTATAGAATGATTTTTCAATAAATGAGAGCATTAATTGAAATAACATAACATATGTGCATATCATGCAGTTAGTAAGATACATATGTAATCAATTCAAATTTGTCATAAAAAATACATACAGACGAACATAGAACCTCCTCCTTTTTTGAAGTCAGTTAAATAACAGTGAGGTCTTTTTAGTTATACTTGTAATGAAGTTTGAATTTATTTAGGCTATTTAAATAGCGAACAATTAAAAAGAAAAATAAATAAATTCGATTAATTTGGAAAATATATTCAGAATATGAAAATTCGCTGCTGGCTAGCAATGAACCGTGCATATGTTCAGAATAATTGCCGGCCGGTGACGCGCAATAGTGTTTATCAAGACACGTCGCTCGGCGCAAGTCAGAAACGCTGCCAGCCGGCAGAATGCTGAGAACAGAAGCCTTTAGCTCGCAAACGGAACAGGGTCTTGCCGTGAATTTATTATTTAGTTAGCGTATCAAAGGTTTTGGGGAGTAGTAAATTAACCTGGTTTGTTTTTCTGTTTCTATTTGTGGTAATAGCAGCGTGTTAAGACTGTAACGAAAGAATTGAACGAGGGTCTGTTACTGGCGTGTTCAGATATTCCCTTCGTGTCCTGTAATAAGGTTAGTTTCATTCCGGTAATTTTAAAAACCTGAATTGTAATGGCGTTAGGCCAGGGATCAATGTTTGAGTTATTGATATTGAAATAAGGTGTATACAATGTGTTCTGTATAGATAAGTGACAAGCTGGTCACGGTTTCGCCCATTTAAGAGAAACGGGAGTACGGAAAGTGCTGTTTAGGATTTTACCTTAGGTATTTAGGGAATCTAGCAACTTGTACTATATAGGGTGGACCAAGCTCAGCTTAAGTCACGGTATTGTCAAGAGGCTGATGATGGCACGGTCCTGAATGGTGCGTAACAGCTAGACTGGGTGTTTCATTATACAGTGGGTTGTAGGCATATAAGTAGGAAGCTGTTTGTTTACCGATATAAGGGTGTTATGATCACAGGGAAACGCTGGTTAGAATCCCGTGTTGGATAGTTAGGGAGTCTGACAACTTATGCTATATAGGGTGGCCCATGCTCAGCTTAAGGGACGGTATTGTCAAGAGGCTGATGATGGAGCTGTTCTGAATAGTATGTAAACGTCAGATTGGGGATAGATACCATAAACAAAATAGGCCCCCACGGGAAACCAGTACCCTGGGCCAAAGTGGTAAATTTATACTGGGGTATAATTGCCCAGGTGATGCATGTACATGCCGCTTTTCGCTTGCCGTTGTTTTCATATGCTTTACTAATGTTGTGCTAATGATAATGTAATAATGCCTTTTATTGTTAAAGGTGAAAATATTTCTACGCAAATTATTTTTATTCGAATATTATTGTATTGTAAAATATTAACGTAGTCATATACCTTGCACTGTGAAAGAATGCCTTATCAGCAATAGTGTTATCTGGCATGAGATAAAGTGTCCCTTTAATCGCATGGTTTGTAGCGAATTTTTGGTTTTAATATTTAATGGATTTTTAGACTGTAACTTTTGCTTGCAAATATATTTATTGTTATTATAAGCTTTTATGAAACCAGTTGCGTTTCACTGCACCGCTATTAGATAGCTGCACTAATGCATGTGGGTTAAGCTAGAATCCTGGGAAGGATTGTAACTAGCGGAGGTATATCTTAATTGATATTTACCTGTTTATAATATTTCTGCTTCCATCTGTATAAGATAAAACGGCCATTATCCATGAGTAAGTAATTAAAGCCTACCTAACTTCCAGGAACTCTGCCGGAAACAATAACTTTTGACCCCTGGCTATAGTTTTTCTCCACTTGGCTACCCTAGGACAAGGCTGTTATGAAACAGTAAATTGTGGTGTTCTACGAGGGCATTAGCAGAAGTCCTCATTGGGATCTAACCTCGTCCTATTTATAGGGAATAAAGATGGCGCCCGGGAAAATATAAGTTATAATATTTAAGGTCACGCCCGAAGGACGGATTGTCAATATCCGTCAGGCATCTGCTTAGCCGAAGTTCATCACATACTTATTACATACATAATATGTAAGTAGACCTATTATATAAAAATGAAGAATATACTAGAACCCATTTCTTAATGAAAATTTGGCTATCTCCGTATTATCCAAGTTTCCACTTATCCAAAATGGATCTGGTCCACGATAGTTCGGATTATCGGGAGTCTACTATAAAACAAAACTTAAAATATGAAATAGAAAATTAGTGTCTTACAATCAAGTCTCCTAGATATTTCCTTGTAACTCTCTCCTTTTTCTTTAGGTGTCATGGTGGGTGAGGGGGTTGGAAAAGCATACAGGGCAGCATCAACTGTTGTGAAAGGTGTGAAAGGTTCAGGTCTTCTCCTTGGAGGCAAATCTGTTGTAGATCTTTGTGTCTGGGAATCCCATGAAGCCCGAGGACCAGGTTCTGTTAAAATAATAGACATACAATATACATAGATACACTTTCTGTATGGATGATTCACAATCATAATGTCCTCTGAACTTTGTAGTGACCAAATTCCTGACCAGTTGAAACTTCAAAGCCTACTATAATTTTATTTATTTTGAAACAGAATTAGTACAGGCAATAGAGAATTTTTTTCTGCATTAAACTATAGGAGTTATTTTTTTTGATAGGTAGGTTCAGAATTACGTACTGAATGTAAAAACACAAAATCCTTACAAATTAGGAGGGCGGAAGTGCCGCCATTTTGAGAAAAACCGTTTCGACCTATATCTCCGTAACAGTGCACTTTAGGCCAAAAATGGTAATGACCTTTATTGTAGATAATTGCATTTCTCATCTTTTTTGTAAAAATTTTTTTTGTATCACTCACCGTTTACAACTTATACGACTATTAGCATTCATTTATTGACTATCTATCAAAAAAAAAAAATAACTCCTGTAGTTTAGTGCATTATGGACAAGAGTAACGGGCTCCTCTATTGCCTGTACTAAATAGTCTAATTTAAAGATGAGGGTAGTGAGAAAACACCTTGTTAATTTTTAATCATCCTCCAATTCCTGATAAGAAGTGAGTTTAATTTTAATCTAAATCTAAATGACATACCATCATTAAGTTTGAGGAAGCCATGATTAGAGTCCATATGGATCTGTTTATATTTAAACATGACCAGTTCACCACATTCAAGGCACTTGTCTGTTCTGGAGCCACAGTAATTTTCATGTTCTTCCAACTCCAACTTTGGCAATTCCAGATCACAATATTTACATGCCAGCATGCCACTAGGTGCTTTTGGTTTTGATTTTGGAGTAGGAACTGGTACTGAAGTTGTGTCTCTGATTGATGTTGGTGTTGAACTAGGTCCTTTAGCTCGAGCACCCCCATAACCATTTGTTTTCGGCTGAGTATCTTTTGGTGGTGACTTGAGTTTTGGCCTTTCTTCACGGCTGTTTTCTACACCATTAGTGGAGCTTCCCCTTAGAGAGTAACCTAAAAACAAACACAAGTAAATAACAAACTTGTTTTAATTTAAAAAAAGTGCTGTACAACTTCCCAAGAAATACTTTATTAAGGTCAGACAGGGAGTTTCAGTTTTGTCGTGATTCTCGAAGAGCATATAATAAAAGTTTTACCAAGTGTTTTAGTTATTTTTTTATTTAAAAAAGAAATTCACTTTTTTTTCATAAAGTTCAGTTTTCTAATAAAAAATCAAAGCTATGACCTGTATATTGTTTAATGTGTCATGTAGGCCTTTGGCCTCTCAGCGCCGAGACCTAATGGGCCTTTTGTGCATCACTCTATTTTCTAATAATTGCCCAAAATGTTCAGACTCTCCATATAGTCTACTAGCTTTTTGGGGGCTATTTTACCTATCTCCCGAGGTGTTAAAGTCACCCCTCCAAAGTATTTGAGTAATCGTCCTCATGATATAGTGAAGCGCTCTGATGAGTGGTAAACACCCGGAGTTTGGGGCCCCCACTGTGTGCTTCGGAACGGACGGACGGCCTCGCTTGTGCTCTGATCTCTGATGAGTGGTAAACACCCGGAGTTTGGAGTCCATACTGTGTGCTACGAAACGGACGGACGGCCTCGCTGGGGTGATGCTCGGGAGCGGGACTCGATGGGATGTTGCCTTGAGTCTTAACACTGTTAGGTGTCTGGTTTGGAAGAGCCTGAGGGGAGCTGAGATCTCTAGGGGGTGGATTACAACTGGAGATTAGATGCTGCTCGAGAGCGGGACTTCATGATACCGCCTCGAGGCAAACACTGACGGATGTCGGGCCCAGACGAACTCGGAGAGAGGTTATTTCTCTTTGAGCTTCGAAACGGGCAAGCGACTTCACTCAGATGGCAGTACACCAGCCAAACAAACTTTCACCCTCAAGAAAATATCGACTCCCTCAGGGAGATGGAATTGATGGGTGAAATCTAAATAATTAGACGTGAGCCACAATAGACTTAAGGTCGCGGTGCAGGGACTGGAATAGCCCACTCACAATAAAATCTAATCTAATCTATATTTACCCCACGTTACCGTTTTTGTTCCAATATTCAAGGTGGCCGACGCCGGGTTAAGAGTCTGCAGGTTCCATAGACCTGATACCAATATCAAGTATCTAATTTACCTACAACGCACATTACTGTATACCAATCTGTTACGCTCCGCACCTTCCACAAACATTGACCAATTGGCGTAGCTACTGTACATATCTCGTACTTACCATCAACTAACGATAAATTATACCTAACCAGTGACTCCTATGATTAGTCAATAATTAAATACAATATGCTACCAATTAGAACCTCGGTGGTGCAGGGGTAAGAACGTGTGCCTCTGAATCAAAAGGTACTGGGTTCGATTCCAGGGTACTTCTTTCACTTTTTCAGTACAAACTGTAAAATTAACATCAACCGAGGTTCTGGCATTGTATTTGAGCAAGTTGAATGTCCGCCCTTCGGAGGGGGCGTAAAGCCGTCGGTCCCGTGTCCATGCGATGTTGGGCACGTTAAAGATCCCTACCCTCTTTACAGAAAGGCCGGGGTTCGGCAAAATTTCCAGGGTAGTGAGGTGAAACTGCTCCCTGGCGTCGGTGATTGGCCATAGTCGCGGAAATAGGCCGACGTTAAAGAAACAAAACACACACACACACACAATATGCTACCAATGAATATTCCCTTTTCAACACCAATAAATGAAATGTGGGAACTTCCATTCTTAAAAACTATTAGGTAAATGTTAAATTCATGTAATGGAAAATCCATGCAAATTCTCTATTATGTTTTTCCTAACTTACCTTTATCAACAAACTTTTCGTGTCTATCTAAATAAGATTCACGTCTTGTTTGCGCCTTCCTCTCTTCAACAGCACGTCTCTCCTGGAAATAACTTGATTTTTCCAGGTTACTGAAGGGCACGTCTGGTTTTTTAATTGGCGTTGGAGCTGGTTTGCAAGACTGCTTGTGGCCTTCAAACTGATTTTTTGGTATCGGTTCTTTGCAGGTTTGACACAACGTAATGTTACGTGCACAATGTGCCGTGTGCATAACATAATTGAAGTGAGGGATCTCTTTCTTGCTGCAAATTAGTAACAAGTCAATTAAAAGTTTATACAAATTGAAGAGACTAAATCTAAAAGTTGCTTCTGGGGATATCGAAATCGATTCCAAGACCCAACCACATAAGACATACAATCAAAATACAGCAGAACTCCTACAATCCAGAGATACTTTAGTTCGGACACTCCAGTAATTCGGACACCTCTTGCATTCGAACACTTTGTAATTTTACCTCTTCAGGGTGTCCTGCGAACTTAGGCCATCAGCCGTATATCACAAACTACTCTGATTTGAAATCTGAAAATTTCTAGACATATGTTTTCTATAATTATGTGTTCAAAGAAAATTGTTATAGCTTTAGATCGTGTCCGGTTATACCGGAAGTGAACATCAACTTCCTTATTTCAAATAGAACACACTATACAGGGTGTTTCAAAAATTATGGTATATGTTACAGGTGCACATTCAGCACAAAAAATAAGACTATTTTTTCATATAAATATGGGTCCGCAAATGCTTAGTTTTTTAAATACAGCGTGTTCAAAGAGGTTGTTAAAGTTATTTGTTTTTGTCAGTTTTTCACCAATAAGTCCGAGTCAAATTAAAATTTTGGCGTGAAAATTGGCATGTGGGGGTTTTCGAGGGCAAGAAATTTAAATATGCTATTGTTAATAACACTGCTGGCAGAGGACGCCACCTGTAGGACTATGCTTGCATTCAATTGGCTATAATTTTTTGACACCCAGTAATATCGACCTACCGTATAGCTACATTGCAGCCCTTATCAATTGTAAGCAAAAAATGTATATTTGATGCAAATCTCTCAGACACCATTTTCGAGATCTTTCAATCTTTGTATGTCGATGTCGCTCAAAAATTCAACTAAGGGTTAATGGGACTTAGGTTCCTTCAGGTCAACCTCCAACACAGTAGGTCAGCCACGGCCGGACAACTGGTAGCTCTGAGGAACACGGATGTGGCATTCATCCAGGAACCGTACTCCTATAAAGGAGAGATGAAGGGACTCGGCGGAGCTGCTGGAAAGCTCATGTACAGCAGATCCAGCGAGAAACCGAGGGCCTGCATTTTTGTCAGGGAGGCGATAGTTTCTGCCTTTAATGAATTTGTTCCAGGGACCTGGCAACGATCAAAATCCGATGTGGAGGAGCGGATGGGCCGAGGGACATTACTGTCGGATCTGCCAAGGGACAGCACGGACCCTCCTCCACTCAAGGAATTGGAACAGCTGATGGTGGGTAGCAGAGCAGGTGTATGGCAGACCATCATCGGCATAGATGCGAACACGCACCATGAGTTGTGGGGAAGCTCGGACACAAACTCTAGGGGTGAGGCACTTTTACAATTCTTTATGAAATTTAATTTATACATATTGAATAGAGGTCATAAACCGACCTTCGTCACAACACGGCGAGAGAAAGTTTGAAATCTAACAGTTTCCACCCCTTTGTTAAGAACTGGGCTGTGTCTGGGGAAGTGAGTAGCTCAGACCACAGATACATCCGGTTTGAAATCGCCAAAGTCGAAAGACAAACGGTATGGTACCGGGACCCCCGCAAGGTGGACTGGGAAGCCTACAGGGCAGATTTAGCAGTGGAACTGCGGGAGGTTAAGAGTACCATAGACAATTCAATAGACGTCAAGATTGCGACAGCCCAAGTGTGAGGAGCAATCACCTTGGCCTATAACACCAACTGCCCCCTGAAAATGAGGACGTCCACCAGGACCGGCTATGGATCTCTAATGAAGCTTCACATAACGGGGGTGAATTCTTCTTTAGCCAATACTTATGATTGAGGTGTGAGATAGCTAATCTTTGTATGCTGTTGGAGAGTTTAGGTTGCAGTGTTAAGTTTTTTATCATGAACTTAGCCGATAAGTAAAATCTCCTAATATATAAGGGCTGTTCGCTGGTAATAGCCAAGAGTGCTGCCACTGGGGTCGATTTTATACCACCAGTTATGATTCTCAAGGCTTTGTATTGAAGGCTGTCGACTTTAGTCAGTAAAGTATTCATTGAACTTGATATTTCAGAAGTATATATTATGAAAAGTAAAGGCCCCAATATGAATCCCTGGGGTATTCCAGAAAAGACATCTGTATAGGCCGAAAAACTGTTATTAACCACCATTTGCACTTTTCTATCAGCCAAATATGAATCGGCCAGCACTTTGATGACTCATCAAAACCATAATATTCAAGTTACATAGTAACTGGTGATTGATGGTATCAAAGGCCTTAGAGTAGTCAAGTAAAACGAGGATGTTAATCAATCCAGCATCATTAGCCACCATAATGTCACTAGTGACATTAGCCAAAGCATTGCTTATGTTAAGAAATTAAGAAGACTTTCAATCTTATTGTACTGTTGATGTGTTGTTGTCAGTTTGATTTGACAAGCAATGTCAAAACTGATGATTTTAGTAATGACTTTTTTTAAGTGCTTTCTTTTGCGGACAGATCATAAAATTCAAATAATGATTTTAATGTTAGGATCCAAACATCAAAAACCCCCCTTCAAAAAATTTTTTAACAAAGATGACATAATATGACAAAATCACTAAGTGTGAATGTTTTCAATGTTATAAAGTTACTTTACAATCAATAGAAAATTAAAATTAAATGCTCCTAGCCATGATATTGTTTGCTGTAAATTTGCTGCTACTTTTTAATAAGGATTGACATATTTAATTAGATTGGAAACTAGAACTTTCACAGTATAAATGCAACTACCTAATACCTACTATTATTACTAACTACAGAGTCGACATCATAATTAATGATCTAATGTTTTAAATATAGGCAATACAGCCCTTTACCTAACAACAAATTATAAATTATCTTGTAAGATATCATAGGCATTTTGTTTCACTAAGAATGTTTTACGAAATTTTGTAAACAGGCGTGTTATAGGGTGTAGAGGACGAAACTCAGAACAAAAATGAAGGCAGAAGCAAAATTTTGGAGTTATTTGGATTTTTTAAAGATTATTCACTTTTGCGACATGTTTTGGAGCATATCTCGCTATATGTGACCGATATAAATATACTCATGTAATGCTGTACCTACCGTATTTCACTGAACAGACGTCCCCTGTGGGTCCGGGGACTAACTAAAAGAATAGGCCCAAGGTAACTCCAGCCTGTCGTAAAAGGCGACTAATTGGAATCAAACACTGGCGGGGGTCTTGTCCATGTGGGCCTGGAGGGAGGCGGATATCTCTGGGGGGTGATGTACACCCGGATTTTGAGGCCTCCACTCTGGGCTTAGAAATGGATGGTTGCCCGCGCATGGTTGTTACTCGGGAGCGGGGTTCCGGATGGGTGTTGCCTTGGGTTCAGTGCTGGCGGGTGTCGTGTGTCTAGACGACCCGGAGGGGGTTGACAACTCTGATGAGTGGTAAACACCCGAAGTTTGGGGCCCCCACTGTGTGCTTCGGAACGGACGGACGGCCTCGCTTGTGCGATGTTCGGGAGCGGGGCTCGATGGGATGTCGCCTTGAGTCTAGCACTGGTGGGTGTCGGGTCTAGACGAACCCGGAGGAGAACTTAGATCTTTAGGGGTGGAATAAAACTAAGGATTGAGGCCTCTTCTGTGAGCTTCGAAACGGACAAATGACCTCACTTGGATGCTGCTTGGATGCAGGACTTCATGATACTGCACCGAGTCAAACACTGACGGATGTCTGGTCCAGACGAACTCGGAGAGATGTTATCTCTCTTTGAGCTTTGAGACGGGCAAGCGACTTCGCTCAGATGGCAGTACATCCGTCAAACAAAGTTTCACCTCGCTGGTGTCGTCTCCTGTCGGAAACTCGATTTGTTGGGTGAAATGTAAGCTAACACTGGCAGATGTTGGACCTGGACGAACCCGGAGGTGGCTGGGGTCTCTAGGGGTGGATTACACCTGGAGACTTGGGCCTACTCTATGAGCATCGATACAGGCTAACGACCCTGCCTGGATGCTGCTCGAGGGCGGGACTTCATGATACCGCCTTGAGTCAATGAAACACTGGCGGGGGTCTGGTGCAGGTGAGGCTGGGGGGAGGCAGACATCTCTGGGGAGTGATATGCACCCGGAGTTTGGCGCCTCCACTGTGGCCTCAGAGACTGACAAATGGCCTCGCTTGGTTGTTACTCGGGAGCGGTGTTCCAGATGATACCACTCTGGATTGAGCCCTGGCGTGTGTCGTGTGTCTAGACGTCCCGGGGGGTCTGATCTCTGATGAGTGGTAAACACCCGGAGTTTGGAGTCCATACTGTGCTACAAAACGGACGGACGGCCTCGCTGGGGTGATGCTCGAGAGTGGGACTCGATGGGATGTTGCCTTGAATCTTAACACTGTTAGGTGTCAGGTTTGGAAGATCCTGAGGGGATCTGAGATCTCTAGGGGTAGATTACAACTGGAGATTAGATTCTGCTCGAGACAGGGACTTCATGATACCGCCTCGAGGCAAATACTGACGGATGTCGGGTCCAGACGAACTCGGAGAGAGGTTTGAGCTTCGAAACGGGCAAGCGACTTTATTCGGACGGCAGTACACCTGCCAAACAAACTCTCACCCTCAAAAAAAGATCAACTCCCTCAGGGAGCTGGAATTGATGGGTGAAATCTAAATAATTAGACGTGAGCCAGAATAGACCTAAGGTCGCGGTGGAGGGACTGAAATAGCCCACTCACAATAAAATATAATCTAATCTTCACTGAACAGATTCAGTTTTCATGGTTTTCACGTTTTGTTTTTGGAAAATTTTATTACTAAATAACTTGCTTCTTGCAATATCAAAATGTATGACATGAAGTTATTTTTATATGTCAAATGTCAACGTCAACTTAGGATCGATGATTGATGGAAAAAAAGGGAAATCCATGGAGACACGTAAAAAGTATAAGGGGTGCACTATATGTGAAAATAAATTATAATAGTGGAATACACCCTTCTTTAGCTTGATATAACACGAACGATCCCCGAAAATATGTAAAATATGCCAAAACATGTGGCAAAAGTGAGTACAACTTTCGTTTTTCCTACCAGAAAATTCCAATCAACTCCAAAAGTTTTCTTCTGTCCTCATTTATATTGTGATTTTCGTCATCTACACCCTAAAACACATCTGTACACAAAATTTCATAAGAATCGAACACACGTGCGGAAAGTAAACTTTTACCAAAATATGATAATGAATTTCGAACAATGGTTCTAACATTCTGATGAAAAATGAAAACAACTAGCTTCAAATAAATTGTATGCAAGGTGACATATGTCAAAATCATTGAGCAAGGACGTTTCCAATAGCTTATGTTTAAATTGAAATTACATTAAAACAACCATTTGGTAACAATATAACTGTAAATTTCAGAGTGTATAAAAGGATAAGGTAATCCAATCAAATGGCTAATAGAAAATTTATAATTCCAGGAATTGCTATCATGTAGTGAGTTGTGGTAGAGATTGATCACAAACCAAAGCACATGTGATCAAAACTATATATTATAAGATAATTTCAGTTCAAATACCCCGCAACTCAAAAATACCAAATAAAGAATCAATCTACATTCCAACTTATTGAGCTTTTGTTAACTAGTAGCTTTATTTTTTATTCTATTGTATTTAGCTGTATCATCTGATAACTATAACATATAAACTTTTAAAATACAAATATTAAGCTGATTGGAATTATCTTTAATAATGTTGTAAAAAAAAATCGAAGTTAATATGGTCTTCCTTGCAAACCTCAATTTGAAAGGGCGGGTATTCTAATAAAATCGACTGACAGAATTTAAAACAGCTTTTGGAAGAATAAGCACTTAAGACTATTACTTGCAAAGTCAATAAAATTTATTGCACATAATGGGAAATTTTATAAACTGTTAATCAAATCAAAATTATGATATCTGTAAGCAAAAACAAACAGCAAGTCATGCTTATTTGTTAAAGTGCAGTATGGCTTACTGTAAGAGATAGAATTTCACTTATATAACAAACAAACAAAAAACAATTTCTGCATTATTGTAAAGCAACCAGTAGGTTATAATTATTTTCAAATTATAAATCAAAATCAAAGATCAAATGAACATTATAGGTAAATCAAGATACTTTTTTAAAGGAGGATGTCCACATAAAACTAATAGCTCAATTGATAATTAAGTACAGAGCAAATCAGTCTAGTAACTGATTTTTTTTAAGCACACACAAAATCTCAAGCCTTAGTAACAGCAAAAAATGACCTTGCAATAATAATATGTTCAGGCTTTTTATAACTTGATGTGAAGGTGAATAACAAATTTAAATGATGTGCTACATTTTATAACTAAATTAAACCCACTATACCACAACAATTTTTGTGACTTTAAATCCTTTACTTGAATTTAATTGCTTATGTAGCTATACTACATGCTTTCTCATTTAAAAAAATGTTTTTGGCTTCTGCGAGACAAAAGCATTTCATACTCTTATGATTATTTTTAGTTCTTAATTTGTTTACTTCAAAGCAAAAATTAAGCATCAAAAATGAAAAACTTACCAATTATTGCAAAGTTCGTGCTCCACAGGGGTATCCATTCCACATAAAGCAGGTATTTTTTCTTATCTAGTCACTAATTTTTAAAACAATGGATAGGTAGTTCCTTAAACAAAAGAACGACTTAACAAATGGAAATCCGCTAATAAGTGCGTGAATATTTAGTGTGAATGCACTGGGCAGGTACAGTAGAGTGTTTCAACTTGACCAAACTTATTTTTAGAATTTACAAGTATATGACTACACATTCTAAACTGATCCAAGATTATTTTTGGAATCTGATAGAACGTTCAAAACTAATTTCTACAATTTCCAATAACGTAGTAGCTGGACTACGTTTGCAAAATAGCTTTTATTGGCAAAAGATAGTCTGATAACTGTTTCGCCAGATTCGGCGTCAAAAATCGTCCAAAACAGTCTCTATTTTTAAATATACGTTTTCTGAAATGTATTTCGACTTACCGTAAGAAACAATAATTATGTAGATATTTAGATATTCTGTTTAAAATCCAGAAACTATAAACAATTCACTATTTAAACAAAGTTCAAATTTAATAACATTCATTCTATTCCAAGTTCAAAAGTAAATAATTCAAACTGACACTTGTCAATTTAAGAATTATTAAGCATGGTTGTCAGTTTTGTCAGTTCGACTTCCCAAATAGGAAAAAATACTTTTTATTTTTATTTCACTTGGAAAACTACAAATATATTATTGAAAATTTGCTAAAAAATTTTTAAAAACCTCACCAAACTACAGAAGGATTTTATTTGACTGACTTTAAATATGCTTCATCTCATACCTATTTTATCTACAGTCGAAACACGCCTGTGTGGGTGAGTGAATTAGGTGTTAAAATTTAAAATATAACACGTGGCTACATCGCAAGGAAGCTCGTGTTTGGTATGTGGTATCGCCTTCTGTTGATAAGTCAAACCTTCTGAATATTAATTAATAATTTTATCTTTACTTATCTAAAGAGCAGAATTTGTTTTACTTGGTATAAATAAAAGGTAAGATGCTTACTGGCAATTAGGAGCATTGCTGACCCTTTTTGCTCATCTAAACTAACCTACCCTCCACCTTCAGCTCGATCTCAACGACGACAGTGATTTTGAAACTTGGTATAAATAAGTATAACGGATAGCAGTATAATTAATTACGTAATTAACCTTGGCAATTTAATAGTACAATAGCTGATGCTGATAACCCAATATCAAGATGAGGAACACAAAACAATAGCTAATAGCTAGAAGCTAGAACAGACAACAATGTTCATGTGCTTGGGGGGTGGGGGGCTGGGGTTCCTAATGACTCATTAGACTGGTGTCTGACTTCTGCACAGGGGATTCACATAAACGCGTTACGGCGTTACATCATTGCGTTTTGTGTGCTGTATGCTGTATATGGATTTTTTTATTGTTTAAAGGTTCAGTCTTTGATGTAAAATACCTAACATGCGTTCAACTTAAGAGTTAATAGGTACCTACACATTTAATGAATGAGTAAATCAAAAAGAGTGACATTTGTAAAATCAAAGCACATTTGACAATTATATTTGTGATAAAATATTTGACATCCTATATCTACCCATCAACTTCATATTATCGTACCTATGTAGGTACCTACCCCATTTCAAAATTAATGAGGTTTGATAGGCTATATGAAAGATGCATTTTCAATTAGCCAACAGCCAAAGTTATTTTTTCGGATGTCATGTGTCAGATTAATCACTTCATTTTTAACATCTACCTATACCTATACAGGTATCCGAAAATGTGAGCAAAAATTCACAAGGTTATGCTACTCGAAAAATTAATACCGCGAGTTTCTATAGCATTTTTTTAACTCAAACATAACGGAGTTCGTTCTTCTTCAAGTGCCATCTTCTCTTAGAAGGTTGGCTATCATCATGGCTATTCTCACTTTTGATGCTGCAGCTCTGAACAACTCAACGGAACTACAGTTGTACCATTTTCTCAGGTTATTTAACCAGGAAATGCGTCTTCTTCCTCTGCTTCTTTTTCCCTGTATAATATTCTGCAAGAATACATATTTCTTTCCTCTCATCACGTGGCCCAGATATTGCAGCTTCCTTATTTTAATTGAGTTCAATATTTCCTTTTCTTTTCCCATTCTTCACAGTACCTCCTCATTTGTCACCATGTCTACCCAACTTATCCTTAAGATCCTTCTATATGACCACATCTCAAATGCTTCCAGTCGATCACTTATATCTTTCTTTAACGTCCACGATTCCATCACATACAGCAGCACCGAGAAAACGTAGCACCTCAATATTCTGACTCTAAGTTGTAAGTTAAGATCTCTACTGCATAACACGCTTCTCATTCTGTTAAATATGGTTCTGGCTTGTCCAATTCTTGATTTAATTTCTTCAATGCACTCATTCTTTTCATTGACAGTTGTTTCCAAATATTTATACTTACTGACTTTCTCTACTAGTTCTCCGTTGATCCATAGGTTTTGCCGCTGCTGAACTGATTTTGTAATGGTCATACATTTGGTCTTTTTGATATGTAAGGTAAGTCCACTCTCCTCGCTACTCGTCACTACTTGCTCTACTAAGCTCCGTAAATCTTCTATTGTTTCGGAAATGAGTATGGTGTCGTCTGCATACCGGATATTGTTAATGGGTATTCATTCAACCTTTACTCCTATTGTTGTTTCCTCCAGCGCTCTCTGAATGATTTCTTCCGGGTAAAGATTACATAATAGCGGCGATAGTACACATCCTTGCCTTACACCACGTTTTATTTTTACTTATTCCGAGAGTTAATTATCCACTTTGATATTGGCCGTCGGGCTGTAGTACAAATTATTTATTATTCTAATATCTTTCATGCCTATATTTTTTCTTTTAAGCAATTGAATAAGGTGGTTGTGGCGGACTCTATCAAATCCTTTGTTGTAGTCAAGAAAACATGCATACAACGGTTGATTGATGTCCATGCATCTTTGAGTCAACACATTAAAGGCAAACAAGGCTTATCTTGTTTCCATTGCATTTCTGAAGCCAAATTGGGTTTCGCTAATATCTTGTTCTAATTTCCTAAAAATTCTCTGATTTATTATCTTTAGGAATATTTTGAGAGCGTGACTCATTAGACTGATGGTTCGGTGGTCGCTACATTCTTTTGTGTTAATCTTTTTTGGTAATGTAAATTCTTAGTTGGTTGTATACAGTCTCTATTTTTTAACACTGTGTTATTTGGAGCTGGCGTGACAACATACTACTTGGTTCCTCAACTAGGTGGCGGCACGTGCTTCGTGTCTTAGCTTGTTATTAATATATATATATATATATATATATATATATATATATATATATATATATATATATATATATATATACATGTATGTATGTATTTATTTATTTACCTAATTATGCGGTGTGATGAACGAACCCCTAAGAACCTATCCACCCCGTCATACAATACGTTATTTAGGATTTCTAAGTCCATTTTTAACGAAACCTAAAAGCCAAACAAAAAGATTTTTTCAACATCTGAAAAAAGACCAAAAGGCTCCTATGAGAATTGTTCGATCGCGCTGAATTTCATTTATCTTCAGCAAGTACTTAATATTAGCGAATTTCCATTAAAAAAAATATTATGAATTGTTAGTTAAAAATAGTAAGCAAGAAAAAAAGTCTGAACGCAGCGAGTGCGTCATCGTAGTGAATTTTCGTAGAAATGATCTACACACCAAATTTTTTTAAATGGAATGCTCATAACTTTTTTTCATGTAACGAGGAGATATAAATTTTGGAGTGTGGTTTACTTTTTATACGTAAACCTACGTGCCAAATGTGGTTACCATAGCTGTCTTATTTTCCAAAATATTTTTTGTCCGCATGAAAACCCAAAATTTTCTAGGAGAACCTGGTCCGATTTTCCTGGTTAACTTATCTAAGCCACTTCTTTTTGCTTCTCCCTCAGCGGTCGTCCGCGGCTTTGCCGCCCCGATAGCACTGCAACCTTTGGCTTATATTCGGCATGCCCTTAGTCGTTTCACTCCACCCATTCCAAAATCACTGTGCCTTGAACTTGAACTAGTCTGCACATCGATTGGTAGGGTGAATGTGTCGCCGGTCTAGACTGACCGTAGATCAGTTGTCTTTTGCGGTCCAGAGTTTTACACTCGCACAAGATGTGCTGGTCTGATTCCTCCACCTCGCCGCAGAATCTGCATGCGGACCCCTCGAACCGCCCCATTTTATGCAGGTGCTTCTTGACGGCCATGTGTCCCGTCAAGAGACCTGTTATGTTTCTGAGCTGTCCACTGCTAAGATTTAGCAGCTCAACAGCTCTCTTTGAACTGAGTTCGTCAATTGACTTTCCATGTCTGAGCCCTGGGCAGTCTGCCCAGTACAACCTTGTGTTGGTTTCTGACCAAGGACTTAATGGCTCCCCTGACAGTGCTCTTTGTCACGCCCGCAGAGCCGGTTCTGGTCCCATAAATAGTTGTGCTGACCCTCTCATCGCGAAAGTGCCAGCTTCTTCATTGCCTTTGACCCCCGAGTGACCCGGCACCCAGATGAGGGTGACCTAATTCTGCCCAGCCAGGGCGCTCGTCTCATCTCGGCACTCACTCACCAGCCGGGAATTTACCCGTGGGCTACTTAGGGCCTTAAGGGCTGCCTGTGGCTATGAGGATTCGCTTGTTGGTGTAGCCCCTCCTCTTGTTCTCCCGCATACAGTGCAGGGCGGCGTACATTTCTGCCTGAAAGACCGTTGCATGGGCTTCGAGGGAAATACTATGACACCCTCGGTCCTTCCGAATAAACACCTGCCCTCGTCCTACGCTCCCCGCCGGATCCGTCCATGAACCAGACGAGCGCGTCCCCTGGTATGCCCGGCGTCTCCTCCCGCCATACCTCGCGGTTGAGGATATCCACTGGAATTATTTTCCCTGCAGATTCGCGGGCTCGCGAAGTCTGACCTAATTTCAAGCATTTGGCTCCTTCACGATTACCTGATTTTGCAGTGGCCCCTGAAGCCTAGGTTGATCTTGAGTCTACCATTGCAGGCTAGTCTGTATAGCCGTAGCCTGACCTCCCCCATAATAACTAAGTGAGGAGGGGAGACCCAGCAACACCTCCATGGCGGTTGTTGGGGTTGGGGCCCTGTGATGCCTAGCCAAGCCATCCTTTGGATCTTGCCTAGCTTTTGTTTGGCACTGGATTGTGTCACCTTAGGCCACCAGATCAGTGCCGCGTATGTTAACAATGGTCTGACTACCCTTGTGTACAGCCAGTGGGCCAGACTAGGTCATAGTCCCCACGTTTATCCATATAGCCGCCTAGTGACGGCTAAGGTCATGACTATGCCTTACGCAGTATTTTTTCAAGGTGACCATTCCAGGTTAGCTTAGAGTCCAATACGATCCCAAGATATTTTACCCCCCTGGCCATTGGAATGTTCCTAGCGTATAGTGAGATTTCTGTGGCTCTCCCAATTCCTAGTCCTCGTAAACGGTATGACGGTTGCTTTCTTGGGGCTCACTTCGAGCCCTTGGCCAACCGTCCACCTTTCCACCACTTTCAGTGCTGTCTGCATGCGCTCCCACACTGACTGTTGTAACCTTTCCTCGGACTATGATGACAATGTATTCCGCATAGCCCTGTACGTCATTCCCCCTCCCGAGAGCCTCCCAGCATGCCGTCCACGACTAGGCACCAGAGCAAGGGAGACATAACGCTCCCCTGCGGACACCCAACCGCGACCCACGCCAGCGCCTGTAAGGCGCCTCTATTCCTGAGTGTTCCCAGTCCGGAGGTGATTCGTTTATTATGTTACAGCCAGGGAAGTGCGTCTGGAGTAAAATTTCCATAGTTTCCTCCCCCGAGCGTGTAAAGCCTCCCGTGGATGTTCTAAGGGAGTCTATGTTGGACTTAGTGCCCTTGGACAGGATCTTGTGTAGTCGAGCACTCTCGGACGTGTTCTCCACTTCCTCGCAGTGCGTCCTCCACGCCTCATTTATGGCGTCCCTCAGTCTTTTATTATAGGTCGTTAGGGCGTGTCTATATTCATCTCATGCTCCCGACCTTTAGGCCGCGTTAAACAGCTTACGAACCCGCGTCCTCCTTTGCCTGAGGTCCTCGTTCCACCACGGGACGTTCTTGGTGGACGCCCTCATTTTCAGGGGACAGTTGGTGTTATAGGCCAAAGTGGTTGCGTCTCGTACTTGGGCTGCCGCAATCTCGAGGTCTATTGAATTGTCTATGGTACTCTTAACCCCCCGCAGTTCCACTGTTAGGTATGCCCTGTAGGCTTCCCAATCTGCCTTGCGTTGGTCCCGGTACCATACCGTTTGTCTTTGGACTTTGGCGATTTCAAACCGGATGTATATGTGGTCTGAGCTACTCACTTCGCCAGACACAGCCCAGTTCTTAACAAAGTCACCCAGAAACTGGGTCGAAACTGTTAGATCTTCCTCACGCCGTGTTGTGACGAGTGTCGGTTTATTAGATCTATTCAATATGTCTAAATTAAATTTCATAAAGGATTGTAAAAGTGTCTCACTCTTAGAGTTTGTGTCCGAGCTTCCCCACAACTCATGGTGCGCGTTCGCATCCATGCCGATGATGGTCTGCCATCCACCTGCTCTGCTACCCATGCATCAGCTGCTCCGAATCCTTGGGTGGAGGAGGGTCCGTGCTGTCCCCTGGCAGATAGGCTGATCCGACAGTAATGTCCCTCGGCCCATCCGCTCCTCCACATCGGATTTTGATCGTTGCCAGGCCCCTAGAACAGAAATTCATTAAAGGCAGAAACTCTATCCCTTCCCTGACAAAAATGCAGGCCCTCGGGTTCTCGCTGGATCTGCTGTAGATTAGCTTTCCAGCAGCTCCGCAGAGCTATCAGTAGTCCGGCCGTTGGTGCCCTACTGTGTTGGAGGTTGACCTGAAGGAACCTAAGTCCCATTAACCCCTAGTTGCTTCCCCAGTGGGCGAAAGCTAACCCTTCTCAGGCCCCAGTATGCCTTGAAGGAGGTTTCTTCAAGGGCTTTGTAAGACGCCTCGTCGATCGAGAAGGCGAGTCTGTCCTTTCTCCCCTGCCTTCCTGCTTAGAACCGACCAGTGTTGTGTCCCCGGTTCAGGATCTTTAGTCTACTGATCACCGTCTCCTAAGGGACAGCGCCAGGGATCCGTACGAGGACCGTTGCGTCTCCTTGGGAGTTCCTCGGGCTCGACGGCTGTCAAATCCGCCCCTCCGTGCCATTTCAAAATAACTAGTAATTTTCCAAAAACCACTGTTCTTAAAAGAAAACGGAAGAAGTGGTGCAGGAGCTCTGAACGCCATGTAAATTAAACACAAAAAATAACCAGATATTCGTGTTTGCCGCCAAAAGAAACCTCCGTCTCTGAAATGTGAAGTCAACTATCCAATAAATAAATGAATTATCGTGAAAAAAATTAAATATAATGTTTTGTCCTCAGGCCTATAACTTCTTAACGAAACAAAAATGTACTCAGGTAAGTTGCCTTAATCCACCTTATTTTCGTCCAAGGTAACTAAACTGAAGTTTGGACAATTCTTTACTATAAATATCTTGTATATCTGTAAAACCACTCTTGAGTATTTTGCTAAAAATTGGTCAGGTGATAAGTAGCCAGGGGAACACATTTTGAAATATTTCTGGGATTTACCCATCCTCCACGTTTTGAAGGGCTGGTGTCACGTTATAAATGTCAAAGAGAATGTTTTTTTTTCTTAAAAAATTCGATTCTCCGCGAAGAACTGCGTATGTAGGTACATAGAAAATGGTTGCATTAGCTCTACTGTTTGCGCACTTATGAATTTTCCAATAAATAAAATATGAGTAAGAAGTAGCATGAAAGTTTAACGACTGTTGTATTTTAAAGGTGTTCGAAATGTCCTTTAATCCAGTTATGTTTGCAACGTTGCACTGCTCAACGCTCTGTTTAATATTTTCTTCAGGGTTCTAGAAGGGAGTCAGTAAGAATAAAATACTTTTTGCAGAATATAATTATCTTTAATAATTTTCTAAAGAAAAACGCACTTATATGATAAAAAAATCACGCTGTAAAAACATAGGTGAACATTCTAATCAAATAAGATAGTACAAAAAACACTGTGCATTTTTTATCAATGAACCTCCTACATGTCAATTTTTTTTTAAATAATACATTCTCAAAATCAAAAGAACAATATTACTGAACTTTAAAACAGACGTTAACATACAAAAAATATTGACATTCAATATAATTTCTTAACTGTATGTCTCCAATTCTTAGATTTACACACATAGCAATTGAAATGTTATCACTACAGATCTTTAAAAAGCTCAATCATGATTACCTAATTTATAAAAGTTTGTAAATTTCTCAAAAATGAACACGCAGCATTTTCTTCATTTTATTTTCAGCAAAATTATTATCTTTTTTACTAGTTAGCATAATATATCAAACAGGAAGACGATCCTAATAAACAAAATCAATCAATGCATAAATAGATAAAATGAGATCAGGTAATAAATATGTTGTCTTTCCAATTTTAGTTTAGATATTGACTAAAATTAATTTCTTACAACATATTATTAAGGGGGACATAGACATTGCAACTCCCTGTATAAGTGCAAATATCTTTATATTTATTTCATCAGTTGATTCGTCTTATCAGGAAAAAATCGTAACATTTTCGCTACAATCACTTGATAACTACCAGAGTTTCTGGCTTTGCAAGTGCTTGTTTTTCTATCTGCAACCAGTTTTGCCTTCTACGGCATCGATAGGCATCACCGGTTGTAGAAAAGAAAACAAACACCTGGGAAGCCAGAAAAGAAGTCCCTACATCTGTATTTGGTATTGAATGGTTTTCACCAAGCAAGGGTAACAACAGTCGCTGCAGGATATTCAGTTTTGGTACTTCTAATGTCAAATTATTCCACTGGAGTCGCTTGCCAAATCAACAGACCAAATGTCAGCCTTCATAATTCCATTCGGCGTGGTAATAAGTGACCGCCAAGCATGGGACAGAGACAGTGCAAGGCTAACAAAACTCATCTGTATATGGTATACAGGCGGTTCTAAACGAATGGAGGGAGCAGGACTGGAAATTGACGCGCCAAGTCCCTAGGACAAGCTTCCACCATCTTCCAAGCACAAATGCCTGCTATAAATCTGTGTACAGGAGTGCATACAAAGAAAGACTCAGAAATAGAGATGTCAGACAGTACTAAATACTTTGGAATCTTTCAAAACCGAGTCTTAACTGACCGGGGACTGCAAAAAATCCTTGAAGCAATCGGCTATGAACAAAAAAGTAACTTTGATGTGGGTACCAGAGCATCAAGGCTTTGGAGGAAATGAGGAAGCAGATATCCTTGCAGAAAAGGTAGCGATAGCACACCATTCTATGGTCCACATCCATATTGGGGACTAACAAGAAGCCACGTAAAAAATGAATTCGATACTTGGGAGAACCAGATGCTGTCATACTGGAGGAAAACGCCAGGCTTAAGGCAGGCACAACGATTTATCACCATACCAACAGAGAAATCTGAACTGTTTCTTGGATTGAACAGAAACGACTAGAGAATAATCACATGACTTTTCACAGGACACTCCCCAGTAAGGTACCACCCTATGAAGATGGGCACGGCGGACAATGAAAACTGCAGATACTGAGCCGAAGCAGCAGAAACAACTGAACACTTGCTATGCGACTGCATGGACGGGTGACCCTAACATCCCAGTAAATAGGTAAAATAGCACCCAAGAAGATAGCGGACTACATAAGAAGTCTGAACTTTTTGGACAACAATTAGGAAAGAGAGTGATGCACAAAAGACCCATTGGGGTCGCAGCGCTGAGACGCCTATAGGACTCATTAAACAATATACAAATCTAGCGTGACTGAGTGAATATTGTAACCTGTGATGGGTACTGATAAGTATAATTTGAAGAATCCAATTCATCACAATTCATTTTTTAGACCTGACAATCGTTTAGATAAATGTGGAATGCCACAGGGCTCGATTTTGGGGCCCTTGCTCTTCTTTGTGTACATCAATCACCTGCCGTCCAATGTTCCTGCGGATGTTACAACTCTAATGATAACACATTACCGAACGTTGCACGAGACACTGTGAAGCTCAAAGACCTTGGCGATGACACATTTGAGAGGTCACATGCTTGATTTAACACCAACGAACTTAAGCTGAACTTGGAAAAACCCACAGATTCCTTTAGTACAAACATGAGGAATGAGAGCTTTCTCAAGCTTCTTGGGGTAACTTTTGGGGGTTCCATTGCCTGGGGGCTCATTCGATGGAGATGATGAAGAAACTTTCTACCGTCATTTTAACCATGCGAAGAATAAGAACCGTGGCGCAAGAGGGAGCGTGCATAATGGTTTTTATTCTGTGGTCACCTATGGTATATTGGTGTGGCGTCACTCTGCACTGGTTCGGAACGTCCTGTTTGAAACAAAAGCAAGCTATCCGGATGCTGTGTCTGGGAGAACTAGTTGTCGAGATCTTTCAGAGAGATGAGGATATTTAACAGTGGTCTCGGTGTTTATTCTCAGCTGTTTAAAGTACTTATGTGAACACAAAGATCTAGTCACTACCAACAGTAAGATTCACTCCTACGGGACACGAAACAACGGAGACTTTCCCATACAGTACCAGAGGATAAATAGGAGTCAACTAGCTATGAAGAGTGTTTGTGTAAAGCTGTATAATAATCTACTGGGGTGTGTAAAGCCTACTGCCGGATCGGTAAAAAACAGACTCTTAAGACATTCTTCTAATAGCACAGACAGATACCTAAACTGTGACTCCCAGGTTCAGTAAGTGTTGTTCCTCATGTGTGTGGCTGGTTGCTTGTGCTTTGATCTGTGTGTTTCTTGTTTGTGGACATGGACGTTTGGAGTGTGTTGACTTTATTGTGTGTGTTTTACCTGTCTACCTTGCCGTGGATCTATTGGGTGTTTTTGTTGTTTGTATTTTGTCTGTCTATATTAAGTTTTATTATATTAGTTTATATGTTCGACAGCTAAGGATGTCTTTTCTGGAAATTGCAAATAGGGTTGCTCAGAGTGCTATCAAAGTAATTCGGTGTTGGGATGTGTGGTTTGTACAGGGTCATCATACTTGTTATAAAGGCACTGGACCTGTAAAAATAAATATAGATCACGAAGAACAGACCCTTAGAGCGAATCCATTTACAGACCATTACTGTACAACACGAGCTATCAGATGACAGTGGTTGAAAGCTACTAGCCGAGAGATAACCGTAGGTCGAATTACCATGGAATTAGAAATTATGGGCCACGGTTACATCACTTTTTGGCTCATTTTACCATTGATCAAGACACATAGGTTGCTACATCTGGAATGGTACCGAAAACGAGCTCAATGTAACCCAGAGGGAAATCGCGTTTTTGTCTGTATATGGTCGTAGAAGAGTTCACCAAAGACGTAAAGAAAGGCATCAAGTTGAATTTTGCATTGGGTGCCAGACTGCACTTACCAAGCGCATTACGTTGTTTGGGGTACTAATGAAAACAGGTAACCTATAGTTCACTTGGACAAAAACATGAACACCTAGTCCTACATTAACTACTGTTACCTCACCTTCAGCAACTATAAAACCTACGTTCTTGGCAAGATGATGCCACGCCACAAACACCTGCTGTTACGTCTGGTAACAACCTAGGTGTTTGTCACTGCAAACGTTAAGATTTACTATAACAACCTAAGGTGATATTCTTCTATGACATCCAAGTTCACTGTCGGGTATCAGGTCTAGGTGAACCCATAGGAGAGCTGATATATCTAGGGGTGGATTAAACCTGAAGATTGAGGCCTCCTCTGTACGCTTCGAAACGGGCTAACGACCCCGCTTGGATACTGCTTCAGAGCAAGACTTCATGATACCGCTGTCAAACACTGACAGATGTAGGGTCCAGACGATTTCGGAGAGGTTATACCTCCATGAACTTCCAAACAGGCAAGCGATTTCACTCAAATTCAGATGGCAGTACACCTGTAAGATCAAATTTCACTGTCAACAAAAGATCGACTCTCACAGGATTTAATGGGTTAAATTTAAACAATAAGACGTGAGCCACAATAGACCGAAAGTCACGGTGGAAGGACTCGAATAGCCCACTTAAACTGAATATAAACTAATATAATCTAGATAGCTTGTGACAACATACCATAGGGAGACATTATGCTCCATCTAGGTCCGGTTTGACTTCTTAAACCACATCTTGTACCTTCGATACATTTCTATGACCGCAAGAAAAAGCAGCACCCTGGTTCTCCAAGGACGAACAGGTTGTCTGTAAACATGGGCTGAAAAAGTTCTTCTCTAAATATTTCACACCTGCTATGGGATACTCATGACGACTATTGAGATAAGAGCAAAATAAAAACCGGGAAATATTATTTAAGGTAATTGACCAGTATATGAGAAGAAAGATGAGGAAAGCCCACAAAGATTTTTTCTATTTGGAAGACAATGCCCCTGAACACAAATAACATGTTGTCCTAGACACAATTCGCTTTCGAATTAACTGAATATCCCCCCTTTTCACAAGCACTGGCCCTGTCTGACTACCACATGTTTCCCCAATTGAAAGTAACTGTAAAAGCTATTAAATATACTTTCTTAGAAATATGTACAGGTGTGGCAGGTTTGCTGTAATAAATAAATTCAACTAAGAGTTGATAATATTGAATAACAAAACAATTTTTAAGTTTACGGTGGCAAAGTCAGCATTTAATAAACAAAGTGCTCCTTTCATTAATAAATATTTCAACTTGGACCTGAAGGAAATGTTCATCAAGTCATACGTATGGTTTTGTAATGTAAGTATGAGGCGGTAAGCTAGACTAGTAACTAGAAAATGAAAAAAATAGAAGCTTATAAAATGTATACATGGAGAAAAATGACAAACACACGGTACACCAATATAGAAAGACAAACAAAAACATGCTTGAAGAGGTGCAAAATATGTTTGCTGAAAGAAATTGAAGGGAGAAAAACAACATTTATTTGACATATTCTGATCTAGAATAAGTATGTAACAACATTATTTAAAGCTGTTGAAAGCCAGCGTGGTGTCAAATATCTCTGAAATTGGAGTTATAATATCTCCTGAAATAATCTTACAGAGTTCTATCGATTCAGTGAAGTTTAATATAGTTGGTTAATCTTTTCTCCACTAGATGTCACAACTTTAGTTTCTTCTTGTAACAGTTTGGTAGTAATGTTCATTAGTACAGTTGTGAACACCTCTACCGCTTTCCTGAAGTAGCCGTGACTGTCACACTTCATATTATAGTCTGGAACTTAAAATAAGTACGTTTGGATAGTGGTAGTTGGTAGTGATTCAGAGCCTTATCTTGCATTCAAAAGTAATGAATGTAATGAAAGTATGAGCCATTATCAGTACTATCGGGGCGGCAAAGCAGGGACGAGCCTTGAGGAAGGAAAAAAAAGTATGAGCCATCTACAGATGAAGAAAATTCAGCAGATAAGATAAAATTATTAAAAATAATACCTGGATAAAAATTCAACGTATAATATTCAATACAGCCCACAAAGCACCTGTCGAACTGAAAGCAACAAATTCTAATGAGAACAAAATCCAGCCAAACTACTAGGGAGGAAGAGGACAAGAGGTCCAAGTAAATAAATTAGCAATGTACGTAAGAAGCATTACAATATAGGACTGGATTATATTTCAGTGCTAACAAGATAGCTTCTAACTTGGAGAACACAAATCTCCGCAACACATTTAAAAAAAACTTGACGATTGTTTCACTAACCAAGTTAGCGTCATCAGACGATAAATAATTCTAAATATCTTACATCTATAATTCTTCTTATATTCTTGTTCAGGTAGTCACTCAACGATTGAGGGTGGTCCAACAACACAAAAATTAACATATTTCGTTTGGCGGAAACACCTGAATTCTTTTATTATTTATCAACAGACTCACCATAGGCGGCGGAGCCAAATTCATACACTATTTATTATTCATAGGGATTCTAGGTCTAGTACGAACTTTCTTTATAGTAACGACTATATTAAACTACTCGATATAAGAGGAATGTTTATATTAAATGTACTAAAACATATGCATCATCATTTTCGGGCAATAAATGTGGTGGACCACACATACGGCACAAGTTGTAGAATAGGTGAAAACTTGACTATTCCACCGGTAAATAGGAGCGTTTATAAAAGATCGGTTTTATTTTGGGGTCCAAAGTTATATAATCAATTACCAGCAAATTTGAGGATTTTGTCTAAATCTAAATTTAAAAAAGAAATTTTTAGCTTTGTTATTTTGAAACAGGTCGAACTGAAAGCAATGTTAAAGTAGAGAGCAGTATGATAGTTGAGTGGTATGGAGAAAGTGGAGTGGATGTGTTGCCTGGACAAGGTGCAGGGAAAGTAAGTGTGTGCTGTGTCGGAGTGTGCTGTCGTGAGTGTGTGTCTGTGTGCATATGTGTGTGTAAATATAATATGCATGGGTGGAGAAATGGGTGGGTGAGTACTATGATGTGTATGAACATTTTGGTTGTGGGTGGTATAGAGGTGTTGGTTGTATGGATATCATATATGCAGAAGAAATATATGAAAAAGGGAGACTAAGGGTTGACAAAATGAACTATATTGAGTGTAGGATATGCTGTTGATTCCCCTACTGAGGTTAACACTAAGACATTGTTTTGGTTTAAAGTTGCATCTCTCATCTTTTGAGGATCGAAGCACATCTGGTTAGATAGGGGCACAAAAAAAAAGAGGGAAAAGAAAAAACTAAAAATTGTGGATATTAAGTGGTTTAAATTAATGTACTGGCGATTGTGTGGAGTTAGCTGTAAAGGATACAAACAAGTCATGTTGACTTAGGTATCCAAGAAAATATATTTTAGTTGTATTAATAAATGCCTGATATTTGTAAGTGTTTAGGATCTTAAGTTCTGTGTATGATCACGTGTAATGGTGGATTGAATTGAATAAATTGAATTGAACTATATTTAGCAATATATATATATATATATATATATATATATATATATATATATATATATATATATATATATATATATATATATATATATATACTTTTGAAAGCGTTTAGCTGCATCGGTTGTCTAACATTTCTTATCAATTTTAGATTCTCCTTATCTACCTGGTGATTATTATCCCAAATATGCCGCGCAACAGAAGATGTATCTAGAGTACAGTATCTTAATTGTGCTACATGTTCATTGAATCTAATTTCAATAGATTTTTTTGTTTGTCCGACATATTTAAGATCACAATCTTTACAACCTATTTCATAAATTCCCGACATTTTAGCGGTACTATCCGTGTCTTTTGGGTTTCCCAGCAAATTTTTTAAAGTATTTTTTTGTCAAAAATGTTAGTTACAAATTCGCGCTTTTTTAAAATGATAATAACTTTGATGTTCTTAACACAGGTTTTACAATTCACTTCAACTTGGCGTCCATGTATCACTGAATAACCGACAAATAACTTACACCACCGTGGTTTCCATCAGCCCATTTCAAGGGCACATACTTGACTACAACCACAAACAAGAGAATTTTAAAAATGCTATATTAACTCGCATAAAGGAATAAGAGTTTCAGTTAAAACAATCACTGAAATTGTACATCTGTGGGTCAAGAGGCACACAGGAACATCAGGAAATGAAATCACGGATGAATTAGCCAAGCAAGGAGCAGTTTTGGAAAGCGAGCAACAAAACCGAAAAATACCATATACAGACTTTAGACCGGAAATTAAACAGCAATTAATTAAATGCTGGGATATAGAATGGCACAGATATGTCAACTCAACATCAAACCATTATGCTCTTATACATGTCTATATTTCCACTACATACGGTCAAAGAAATTTCCAGAAACCGCTCATTCACTATAATATTAACAAGACTAAAATCTAACCATGGAAGGTTTCATGCGCGCCTGCATAGGATTGTCCGTTAGCCTTGTAAAACTGTCCCTGTTGACATGCCGGAGAATCTGTGCAACAAACCCCCAACATATGTACTGGCTCTATGTGGTGGTTAACATATGATAACATATGGAGCCATAGTTTGGTGGCCTAAGGCACTTCGTGGTATCGCGAGGGCCAAACTGGCTCATCTACAGAGACAAGCTTGTCTGATGATAACGGGAGCGATAAGCACCGCACCATCAGCCGCTCCTCCTTAATATTCCACCTCTTCACATATGGTTGGAGAGGGTGGCGAGGTGGACAACGTACAGACTAAAACAAACGGCCGACAGTATGCCGAAGGAAATCAGTCTGGGAGGGTCCGGACTCCTCGATGACATTGAGGGTCACGGGATTCTGAGAATGGTTTCAGACTTGATGCCTACAAATATCAGTAGAGATCTGTTTTTCAAGACCGTCCTTCAGGAAAGGGACGATTGGGAACGAAACCATAAGATCATATTGTGGGCACATCTCTGCTAGTACACTGACAGGTCCAAAACTGATAGGGGGGCAGAAGCCCACGCATATGGGAGCAACACTGTTGCAAGAATATCATCTAGCCTTGGAAAGTATGCAACCAGACAGAAGTGTATACCATCGAGATGTGTGCAAGGGAAATGATACAAAACCAGTGCACACACAAATCGATAAAGATATATGCAGATAGCCAAGCTGCAATAAAGGCTCTTGGTTCCTACCGGTGTAATTCAAAAACGGTATGGAGTTGTAAATCTGTCCTTAACGAACTAGGCAGCTGTAAGGAGGTGTCGCTGGTCTGGATACCGGGTCACTCGGACCATGATGGCAATGTTCCGGCCGACACGCTTGCCAGGAGTGGTGCCCAGAGAGACTTTGTCGGACCAGAACCTGTGCTGGGTATAACATCATGCACAGCAAAACGCACCTTAAAGACTTGGACAGAAAGAATGACAATCCAGTATTGGCAAAATCTTCCAGGATTAGCTCACTCTAAGGCCTTCATAAATGGCCTGTTTGAGTCAAGGGCTAAAAAACTTCTAGAGTTAAACAGACAACAACTGAGTACTCTAGTCGGCCTGTATACAGGACACTGCCGCTTGCGTCACCACATGCACCGTATTGGAGTCGGTCAGGAGACTGAGTGCCGGCTATGTATGGAGAGTGACGAGACAGCAGAGCACGTACAGTGTTCCTGTCTGGCAGCGGACAGGACTAGATATCTGCTCTTTGGCAAGATAAAGTTTGCTCCGGAGGATCTGGATCAATTTTCGTCCACGAAGATTATCGACCTCTGCAAGAGGCTGGCTTTGTTGGGCGAAATATAGACTATTAGGCGTGAGCCACAGTAGACCTTATGGTCGCGGTGGAGGGACCGGTATGGCCCACTCACAATCAAACCTAACCCTAACCTAGCCTTGCAGAACCCCTAGGCAATAATGTCCTCGTTTTACCCCCCACCCAAAAAAAAACCACTTCCTTAATAAGATATTAATATACATAATTAATAGTTAATAACAAAAGACGTAAATTTTTATTTACATTATATTTATGTACTATCAGTTTGCAAAGATATGGTCAAATAGGAGGCTCAGAGAAAGTCATTAAGACAAAAGTAAATCCTTGTGAATTTATCCGCGAAACCAAAAATACAAAAATCTTCAAAAGTCTGTGACCAATGGACTTAAGTTTCCGGGGTCATCCCGGACATGCACACACACACACACATACTTGAATAAAATGGCAGAGGTAGACCAAGAGGAAAATTTCTGGAGAACCTGGCATAATTGATAAAGTGTGGAAGCTACAATGAAATGAAAAGAGTTGCAGGAGTGAGAAACATAGTGTGATGACAGCGCATCATCCCCCTCAGACTGATGATGAAGTTCAAATTTTGTTTGTTTCTACGATAGGCTAAAAACTTTTCAATATGTCCTCATATATTTTATACCATCTACCCGAAATTCATTGTCTGAAAGCGAATTTTGGTTCATTAATAATTGTTGTCGCCCTTACTTGGTGAAACCGCTCCTTACTAAATACAGATGTAGACTTCTTCTCTGAAGTCACAAGTGTTGGTTTTCTTCTCTGTAACTTGTTAAGCAGCCGAACCAGCTACAGAGAAGAAAACCAACACTTGTACAGCCAAAGAAGTCATCTGCATTTAGGAGGAAATTTTGGACCCATTCTAAATTTGTATTAGTGGAAATTTGTGCCTGATTATGACGTAGAAAGTGGGAAGATATTAGTGATTATAAAAGATACAGTTTCTAGCTTCACAAGTGTTGGTTTCTTCTCTGTAACTTGTCAAGCAGCCAAACCAGTTACAGAGAAGAACACCAACACTTGTGAAGCCAGAGAAGAAGTCTCGCTGCATCTGTATTTAGCAGGGAATTTTGGACCAATTCTAAATTTGTATTAGCGGAACTTTGTGCCTGTTTATGAATTAGAAAGTGGGAAGATATTAGTGATTATAAAATAGTTTCAGATAAAGGCAAATCCAAAGAACATAGAAACACTAATAAACTATTTACAATAACAGTGTATTGTGATCAATACGATACGATTATTGCTCATTAGGCAGATTACACTACAATGGATGCAAATGCAACAATTTAATGGTAGTAAAAATAAGCACAAATTAAGAACTGTTTTCTAAGGTTTATTATACAAAAAGAAAAAACAAAAAACGTAAACTTATATATAAATTAAACAAATATTTACTATAATACAGCAAAAAAATATGTAGTTAAAATGAAACTAAACAAATAATTATTATGAAAAAGCAAAAATAAATAAAAGGTAAGAAAAAACGTTATAGTGCAAAGCACATTTTTACCTGGCTAAGAAGCTACCTACTATTAACAAGCACTTATTGAATAAATATATTATCTTCTCTCTGCTTCTTAAATTTAATTGTAACAGTATGGCTTTAGGTAAACTCATAGAATACATTATTTCTATGAATTCTTTCTTCTTTCCAGATTTTGTAACAATAAAACGTAAATTTAAATTTGATATACAGGAAAAATGAATACACTCATCTCATTCTATCAGCAGAAACCTTATTCATCATCATTTTGTTTGTTTTTTTGGCACCTTAAGATATTAACATATTCTTTTTAAAATCCATATATAAATATTCAGAGTTTTTTCGAACCGAACTATAAACTAACCCAAACAGATATGTTGCTCCGAACCTCGGAAACAGTACGTCTAAGATTCGCACTCAAACTTCGAACTTCTTTATATCCAAACCAAACATCGTACTAACCAAAATTCTTCAATGTTCATATACCACTTCCTTAAATACAAAGTTTAGGTATATTGTAGATTAGTGTACGTAGAAGATATCTATTATTTTTGCAAAATATAAAGGTTCGCCAAAGTTTAGTGTGAAGATTGGTCAACATTGAATCAAAAATAAAAGGTGTATTGAAAACTTTTTTAGATTTCTACATCAACAAATTACATTAACGATCGCTTTTGAAAATTGCCATATTATAAGCCATACTATAAGGCAACATATGTAGTTAATTTCATTAAAACGTTGTAATTTTCAAAGAAATTTTTTTTTCGAAACAAAACTCATAATTTTCCCGGAAAACCTTGTCCGATTTTCCTGGCTAACGAATTCCTCCAAGCCATTAATAAAAGAAAGGCACTTGCCGAGTTTCATCGAAATCGGTTATTTATTTTTTGAGTTATCGGATGGATATATATATATATATATATATATATATATATATATATATATATATATATATATATATATATATATATATATATCATAGATATATAAAGAATAGATACAATTATTTACATTTTAAAGCAATCAGAGATCTGATAACATATTAATGTATTTGGGCGATTGTATGGTCCACTGTATAATTTTACTACGCTTTACCTAACACTGTTGCCAAACGTTCGTTCACGCCCAATGTTTTCAGCTTATGACACAAAATTTAATTTATAATATTAAATAATAAAAGCGTCTTGTCCCTATTTCATAGTGAAGCTATTATTTATAACAGTCTCCTATAGGTACAATAAGTATATCAATAGAGCTGCTGTATCTGATGCTTGATAATAAATATAAAATTTATGAAGATGCGGTAATGCTAGATTCTCAATATCAAGCGGCAACCCTGTTCACTTCTTCCAGTCAACATTTCTGTCATTAGTCATCGGCCGCCCAATTTTACAACTCTTCTAGGCGGTGTTGCTAGCAGTCGGAATTTTTGTATTAGTGAGTTTTTTAATTTTAATTGTGTTATTTAAAGAAAAGTTTATCTATAAACATTAGAACATGGTTCGCCAGTGTCAGGTGTGTGGAAAATTGGATTTATTTTTTCACTGGTGGCATAACAAACACGAGTCGGAATTATTTGCGACGTTGTCGAGAGTCGGAATGTTATGTGGTCTCTCTCTCTTGCATCTCTTTTCCACTTATGCTAATGGTTGTTTCAAAACAAATGGCTATTTATGAATGAATAGTCAAGTCTCCTTTTATTATAAGTCTATGATATATATATATATATATATATATATATATATATATATATATATATATATATATATATATATAGGGTGGTGCATTGAAAACGAAACAGACCGATTTGCGTCCAAAGAATTTTTTTTTAATAAGAAACGCTGAAACACGTCAATTTTAATATTGAGGGGGACATGTTTTCACATAAAACTCAACTCTGTCACATCAACCCCTTAAGGGTGGTGATAACAACTATTATATTTTAAATAGGGAGCATGGGTCGAGTGTTACATCATTTGAAAGCTCTTTCTTTTCTGTATTCAGCACATAAACTTTTTTGGAAGTTTTATCAATTCGTTTAAAAATTATTCACAGTTGAAGATGCAAAAACGCATTTCACTCATTCCGATAAGAAATGTGCTGATAGTCAATGTCTTGTTGGTTTGTAAACAAAAAATTGACTATCAGAACATTTCTTATCGGAATGAGAGAAATGCGGTTTATTATTTCAGTTTATCGGTCGGTTTGACACTTGATAGTACTACCGAAAATTAATTTCACAATGGTGTATTCTGTAGAAGAGTTGAAATAATTACTCTTTTAAAAAAAAAACGATGACTGTGCCAACCGTACTGCAAATTTGTTTAATGAACGACATCCGGACATACATGTTAACAGAAAATACATTTTGGAGTTAGTTGCAAAGTTTCGACAAAGTGGTTCAGTAGCCAACAAAAAACGGGATCCTGAACGTGAATTTCCGGTTAGAAATGAGACTACTGAGATTGAAGTTTTAGGACAAATTGCTGCAGACCCAACTTTGAGCACGAGAATTGGCCACTGTTTCAAACATCAAAAGAGGAACTATTCAGCGAATATTGAAGCATCATAAATTTCATCCCTATAAAATTCATCTTGTACAACAACTGAATGAAGATGATTTTGATCGGCGGCTGGAGTTTTGTGAAGTTATGACTGTACGAATAGCTGATATTGGGAACTTTCTGTTCAATATCTGTTTTTCAGACGAGTGTACGTTTTTAGTAAACTCTAGTCAATCGTCATAATTGTTGTTATTGGGCAGATAATAATCCAAGAAATTTTCACGTATTCCACACTCAAACTCCACAGAAATTGAATGTCTGGACTGGCATTTTTGGAGACCGTTTAATCAGACCAATTTTTCTTGATGCAAATTTGAGTGGCGAAACGTATTTGAAGTTACTAGAAGATATCGTTTACCCTCTACTAATTGACATTGTTGAAAACGATGATCGCTATCAAGAAAATCAATTAGTGTTTCAACAAGATGGAGTTCCTCCGCATTTTTCACAACGTGATAGGGAGTTTTTGAACAGAGAGTTTCCAGAGCAATGGATTGGGCGTAGAGGTGCTATTGAGTGGCCCCCTAGATCACCGGATTTAACTCCTTTAGACTTCTTTTTATGGGGCCATTTAAAGGGTAGAGTTTTCGGAACAGACCTGAGTCTCTGGAAGAATTACGACGACGCATTGTTGAAGAATGCTGTCTAATAACTCCACAAATGCTCCAGAATGTCAGAGCTCATTTTGAACAAAATTTGTACTTTTGTATGGAAGCTGGTGGTCAACAATTTGAACACTTATTTAACTGAATAAACATTTTTGAACGTTTGGTTTTGTTTTTTAGTTTTTTTTTTAACAAAAAATTGACTAATTAGTGCATTTCTTATTACAACGAATGAAATACGTTCTTGCAACTCCAACTGTGAATAATTTTTAAACAAGTTGATAAAACTTCCAAAAAAATTAGTGTGCTGCATTCAGAAAAGAAAGAGCTTACAAATGATGTAACACTCAACTCATGTTCCCTATTTAAAATATAAGGGTTGTTATCACCATCCTTAAGGGGTTGATGTGACAAAGTTGAGTTTTATGTCAAAACATGTCCCCCTCAATATTAAAATTGATGTGTTTCAGCGTTTCTTAAAAAAAATAATTCTGGACACAAATCGGCCTGTTTCGTTTTCAATGCGCCACCCTGTATATATATATATATATATATATATATATATATATATATATATATATATATATATATATATATATATATATATATATATATATATATATATATATATATATATATATATATATATATATATATATATATATATATATATATATATATATATATATATATATAAACATATAAAAATTCAAGCTGGCCTCGGATATGGGTTCTAGGGGTCCTAGTTCGCGCTCATTTGAATTTTTTTTTGCAAAGTCTCACCATCGATACATCTCTAATAGTGAATTTTTTTAAATAAAAATTCACTAAAAAGACTGAAGATTTGTCTGAAGAGTGTAAATCGCATATTCGGAATACAATATACAACATGTATGAACGTCGTAAGTACTTAACTATTCTCTGAAGTTTATTTGACATTACTCATTAGCACAATTGCTTCCAGGACAACATATTACATTAAATACACTACAGCAACGTTTTGAACATGACAGCATTGTTCACATCAGTAGCGCATCGCTGCATCGTGTTTTCATTCAAGGACAATAACGGTCGTGCACTTAGAAAAGCCAAACAGTATTTCTGTGGGATCAAAATTTTTGCGGAAATACAGACAAAATGCAACATCTTCATGCAAACGACAGGTTGTTTTTTTGGACAAGACATGGATCTTTGCTAAAGGAGTGAATAAACGTGCCTGGCAGGAATCGTCCAATTAAAGCATTAGAAAACCGGATGCCTCTGAAGGAAAATGTGTCGTTGTTTTACATGCTGGTCATTCCAAAGCATTTGTGCCTAATGCATCAACAAAGTCTAAGATAGTCGAGAAGAAACCAACTTCAGCATGGAATAAATCGGCAATTAAAGAATGGCTACAGGCAAATCATAAGTCATTCAATCCAACTTATTTTAAGCTAGAGTTGCTTGATCTCACCAAGCTGCAAGCCAAGTTTCGTTATATGACGCCGATGAGTTTTTGAGGAAGCACGGGCATGAAATTTTGCACCTACCATCATATCATCGTCAATTCAATGCAATCGATCTGGCATAGGCTCATGCAAAAACATATTACGATGCTCATATCAGTAAGGATGGGTTCGGTGACGATAAAGTACTCGTTACGTAAGATAAAGCACTAGCGCTCTGCACACCCGAAAAATGAGCGAAATAGATTCAGCACACCGAAGAATTGATCGAAAGTTGGGACAAAACGGCAGCACACTATCGACGAAGTTCCTCAACTCATTATTGAAGTCTGCAATGGAGAAACTTCTTACTATTTTGAATTTTCCGATGACCACGGTACATTTGCAGTTTCAGTGACCAGCAACTTTTCGAAAACTTTTAGTAGAAACATGCTTATAACTCCCCCCAGATGCACAAGCCACACTAAAAATGTCTTGTAAACTACCTCCAAGAAAGTTACGGGACTAGGAGTCAATAGGAGTGCTGGGTGATGGCGTGGGGAGGGGGGTGTTGTGTGGAAGGGGGATAAAAGGGAAATGTGAGCAGAAAATGACAACAGAAAAAAGGCTCAGCTGGACCGGTATAAGCTGCCTTTTTAACATTTTGCAGATATATTACCTTACAATCATGTTTACCCACAACAAGCACCCCTATTCGCCACAGGTACCTAACGATCTTGGGAGTTGTTCCAAAGAAATTTTTCATGTAGTTTATGCATCGAGGGATGGTAGTATGTATGCAGAACGGGAAGGGACCCCAATGCCTGTAAAGTTAAATTTCTAAGTATTTTTGAGCAACGAACTTTGAACTAGTTTGGAGAATTACATATTTCGAACTTCGAACTACTTCAGCATCGCTAGTGCGAACACATTTTCGAACCGAAGGTACGGTTCAAGTTCGGTTCGAAATTTCGAAGCTTCGCACACCTCTAGAAAATTATCTCCGAAACAACTCCCAAGAAAGTTGCAGGACCTGTGGCAAATAGGGGTGCTGTAGGGGATAAGCTGGATTTCAGGGAGGTATATGTGCAAAATGTTAAGAATGCAGTCTATATTTATCCGTGCATACATCTCGATTAATGTGGAGTGATTGGATAAGTCTGTTGCCTCGGTTAACGTAGAGACTCTGTTGATCGAAGGCCAGATGAACGAGGTTTTATTGTATGTGAAACAATATAAAGTATTTTGAATTAACCATCAAGAGTTATTCTACTTATTGTTTTGATACTTGATGAAAATCCATTACACATTTTTTTAATAAATAAAATCAAACAAGCCATTACAAATACTTATTAAAGACGGTATGACTGGTTTTACTACAGTACCTTTGCCAGATACAGACTGTCCATTGTCTGTATGAAGCTTATTATCTAGCAAAATAAATGATACAGCAAGACATGCGTTAAAGTCTTATTTTATTTGATTAAATATTTGCCTCTCTTAAGAAAACTAAATTTTAAAATACAAATTGTTGATGAATAAGATTTCTAAAATATCACGCTGTTACTTATTGATAGTCATATTTCTACGTACGATAATAAATAACAAAATGAAAACAAATGCAATATTTATTACAAGTATTTAATATACACAACTTAGTGTATCACTATAAATTATTAGTTAATAATACCTAGCATATTATATAATGACTGAGAAACTCAAAATTAAACGTTATGTATATTAATAATTTTCAATTGCTCAACAGGGTGTTAGAAGTAGGTGATACCGCCACCGCTATCTCTGAAATAGTGAGAGGTACGATCCCAGATGTCAGTTAAATCAGAGAAAAGTTGTTATTTTTATGGTACATTAATGATTGTTGTCAGGGTTGATAATTTTTTTATAAATTGGGGGTAATATATATGTTACTGTAAAAACCTGATCTTCCTGGGAAAAACCAGTATTAACTAAGCTAGTTGGCCAATTCTAGTTTTACCTAGTCAAAACTAAAAATGTCTGATAATTTTAGTTAAAACGAGAAATCCAGAACAAATTGCATCGAAAACAGTTTGTACTAGTTGAAACCAGTTTTTACTGAAGTACATTAGTTAGTTTCATTTGCTCGGCACTCAGCAGTGCTAGAGATGACGGGGATGGACACAAATCAGTCGATGAAAAATCAGTGTGATTGTTTTGTTGCGAACTATTCGCAACATAACTGCTTGTTTTTCGCATCATTCTAATTGCTTCTTTCGGTAAGTGATATCTATATTGCGACTTTGGACAGAAAAAGCTGATTCCTTGTTTTTTTTTAGAGCATTACACTACTGTTTGACAGATGTCGGCTGGTGTGCCAATCTACAAAAAGGGTGATACCTTTGACCCCTCAAATTACAGGCTTATTATGCTAACCCCAGTTATGGCAAAGGTATACGAGAGAGTTATTGTCACCAGAATTGTGGAACATCTTGAAAGATACAATATAATTAGTGATTTGCAGAATGCTTACATAAGAGAAAGAAGCACAAGAGCAATTTACCAATTCACTTCAGAGGTGCTTCAGGCTATGACTCTTGGAGAGGAGGTTGTTGGTGTTTTCGCGGATCTGTCCAAGGCCTTTGACAGCATAGACTGTCAGATACTTTTTGAAAAGTTGGAGATGATTGGTGTAAGGGGAACGGTGCTGGAGTTGATGAAATAATATCTGACCCACAGAAAACAGTATATCCGTAGTAAACACACAACTACAGGTAAAAACAACTATTCTTCAGTAGACAGTTGAGAGAGGGGTACCACAGGGATCAGTGCTGGGCCCACTGCTGTTTATAATTTACATTAATGACTTGCCTACACTTCTCAACCACAAAACAATCTTATATGCAAATGACACTTGGATCATCCTATGCATGCGACAGATAGATGAACTAGAATATAAGATGATTTCTGTCATGAGAGACCTTGACGCTTGGTTTAGTGCAAATCAAATGAAGATGAATGCTGAAAAAACACAGCTAATTAAATTTTCTGCTGTTGGAGGAGAAGCAATGACGATAACTTGTGGTAGCACTCAGTTGCAGACTTCACAAAGCTGCAACTTTCTTGGCCTAATTATAGACAATAATGTGAACTGGAGGAAACACATAGAGTATATTGCTCCCAAGATCTCTAGTTCTTCATATGCCTTAAGAGTGCTGCAGAGAAGTGTGAATGAGGGCTCATGTCTTATGGTCTATTATGCCTATGTGTATGCAATACTTAAGTATGGCATAGTGTTCTGGGGAAACCCTGTGGATGTGGACCGCATATTCATACTGCAGAAGTCTTGTGTCAGGTCCAAAGAGTTGGAAAGAACATTGTTTGCAAAAGACTTTACAAAAAGAAGAGACTGAGAAGAAACAAATTCACTACAATGTTGTGACTTGAGACATGTATAATAAATTAATGGCAACAAAATAGAAGACTAAGATGATTTAGAATTATTGAAGTCGGTGTAACAAAAAAAACTGGTTTCCAGAAGGGAACATATTAAGTATTATGTACCTGCTGAAGATATTTTTACATAATTGAAATAGCTCACGTTGCAACTGGTCATGGAGGTCGAGACAGGTTAAAGACTGAAACAGCCCGAAAACATGCAAATATAACAATTGATATGATAAATACTTTCATATCAATGTGTGAAACATCTCAACAGTTTCGTTTTGAAACTTACACTGCATTCAGAAATGAATAGCCGCTGCCATGTAGACTTAATTGATATGTAATCACAAGAGGATTACAGATACAGGTTTATCATGATTAATCAAGACCATTTGACAAAATTTGTTTTGCTAAGGCCATTACAAAGCAAGAGGGCGGCAGAAGTTGCTTATCAACTAACGGATATATTCCTGACTTTTGGTGTGCCATGCATTTTACATTCAGATAATGGCCGTGAGTTCGTTAATGCAGTGATAAACGAGGTGGTGTCATACTGATCTGAGGTCAAATTGGTCCATGGAAAACACACTGAAAAAATGTTGGCAGCCTGGATGCAAAACAATAACTCAACAAAGTAGTCAAAAGGCTTTGGGTTTCTAAAATTTATGAAAAATAGAGCTCTTCATTTTGGCGTAAAACAACCATGACAACGGCCTATCTTTGGTATTGAGTCTAGAGTAGGACTTTCGACTTCAAGTTTGCCACCAGAAGCGATGGAAAAATTGACTGATAACGATAACCTGTATCGAGTTGAACATAGAAAACCAATAATCTATGAGTTCTGTTGTTGAAGAGGTCGGTCCGAGCGAATAACAAATTTTGTTAGCTAGAAAGGAAGCATGTGAAAGTTTGAAAAAGCAAGCTAAAAATGAAATTACTTTCTGATGCTCTCCATCCTGCTGTGGAAAAGGGGGATAACATAATCCCACCGATCCTAGTTGTTGACAGGGTAAAAGTTGATCTGTGAATTATCATCAGAGTCAAAAAACCCAAGCACAAAATTGGAAGAAAACATGGAATAGTGAAAAACTGTACTGTAGGTACATACTAGTATTTAGCCTGTTAAAAATTTTTTGTACTGGTTTGTACTCTGTGTCTCAGTGCATTTGCACATGCTTATGGATTTTATTTCAACCTGTATGGGTTTTTTTTTTCAGATCAGTATTTGACATATTTAAAGAAAGGTTTTTGACATCTGAAGATGTACCTGAAGAAAATATTTCCTTAAGAACTGTTGCTAGACACGCTGCCTTAGGGTAAGGTCAATGATTTACATGTTGCCTATGCAAGAAGACCTACAACACTAATAGATGTTTCTGTAAGGAGGGCAAGCTATGCAACGCTAAATGCCACAACAGTCACCCTGGCAGGAACAAATAAATGTGATCGGAGAAATGTATCTTAACGTTATTTAAAATAATCTGCAGGATATTTGAGAGCCCGCATTAGGTGTACTTGCAAATTTTGAACATTTTCAACTAGAAGTCGCTTCAACTCATCGACACCACAGATGTGTCCGGTTTTCAAATAATTTCAAGCCTCATAGGTGGATAGAAAACAATGGTCCTAGAGGTTTTCCCATACAGGCTATTTGAAGGAGACAGTATACTCTAATACATCTTGTATTAAGATGTTTAAGAAATAACAGGATATATTTTCAACATATAGAATTTATTTATTGCTTCCTTTTAGTTGCTTTTGTTTTATTTTGTTGGTTTAAAACGATAGGGTACATTGGGATTTGTTTCAATCCAGTTATAGCTAACTAAACCAAGCTTTGTATTTATTTAACATATCCAATATCCTATGTGTTGACAATACCTTCCAGCAAAATCACACAGTTCTCAGAACACACATGCATCTTAAGACCCCCATTATAGAGCATACAAGAAGAATACATTAAAAGCAATAATCTCTTGTGTGTGTGGTCTATAAGTGTCATATGAAACTGACAGGGTAGCAGGGCATGCTGAACAATTCTCAACTCTCACTACGTCTCCTGACATAACTATGGTTATATGGTTAGAAGTAAAAACCTTCTCAAAGTGAAACTATAATGTAACAAATTCTCCATCCTCTATAAAAATTTGTTATTTTCTAAGTTAGTTGTTATTCTCACACTCTCATCCCTTAATTAACAAAAGTAATTATAATCAATTAAGTTAGCTTCCTGCCAGCGCTGTGGAAGTAAAAAGGCACTCTGTACAGTGTATGGTGTTTTTTTGTGTGATATGGTACTTTGTTGACAATCGACATTTATTTGTCAAGTGTTATTGTTTTCTGTTATTATTCGTTAATAAAACCTAGAAAAGGCATATAACAGGTGGTCCTTCATTTATTAATACTCCACCCACACCAGTGTTAAAGAATATTTTCGAAGGTATTTATATAGTGTGGTGAAGCTTGGGACTCCTTCAGAAGTCTACTGCTCGTCTCACAACTCCAACTTGCATTACTATGTATTTAACCCGGCATCCGACATGTGCGGTGTGACAAACGCAGAGAGAACTAAAATGTCAGACGATTTCAAAAATACTGCGCTCACATGCATATCCCTCTCGTTAGCTTTTGGAAATTGTCGAGTCTCTTAGCGTGCGGAGCCATTTTGACAACAGTTTGCTAGAGTTTGTGTTAATGAACAGTTTAGTTTACCTAGGGTTTGTCAAACCCCACATGTCGGATTGTGTTACAAAATTCGAACATTTCTCAAATAAATTTCTATCGCAGTTTACGCGCCTTTTCTTCAAATTTTGAGGTATGTTTCCTTATTAAATGTCGATATTATTCACCAGCCCTTGAAATCATTAGGTTAACTATGGGAGACTACGAAAAGGAAATGCGTCGCCTCCAGGATCTGTGGAAGGAGGTGCAAAGCGAAGATGAAGAAGTAATTGAATCAGACGATGAGAGTGAGATAGACAATGTAAGCATAAACAGTGACTATCCAGATGTTGAGCAGGAAGCAAATAATCAAGATAGACAAGGTAACCTTATGGAAGCTGCCGGTGTTACCACTAACGCACACGAAAATGATGTAATCGAAAATGAATCTGAAATAGTGCAAGATCGGGAAAAATACTATTTAGGGAAAAATGGAACTAAATGGAGAAAAACATATTATAACAGGAATGTGAGAACCCGAGGCGAGAACCTGATAACTCAATTGCCTGGTGTCAAAAGATCCGCTAGAAATACAAAAGTCCTCTTGAATGTTTTCTTATTTTCATCGATGAAGAAATGATAGACGATATTACGCGGTGGACAAATCAACGAATTGAGGAAAAAACACGTGAATGGGAAAAATCTTCTTATTATCAACCTACAAATAATATAGAACTAAAAGCTTTAATCGGACTGCTATATTTAGCAGGAGTTTTTCGAAACAACCACCGTTTACTCAAGGATTTATGGAAAACTGACGGAACCGGTTTTGAAATATTTCGAGTAACTATGGCCCAAAGACGGTTTGAATTTTTGTTTATATGTGTGCGATTTGATAATAAAGAAAATCGCTCGCAAAGACGCGAAATAGATAAGCTGGCACCTATTAGAGCCATAACAGAAAAATTTACTGATCATTGCAAAAATGCCTATTCGCCTGGTAGATATTTAACCATTGATGAGAAATTGGAAGCTTTTAGAGGCAGATGTCCATTTCGTCAGTACATACCGAATAAACCGGCTAAGTACTGCATTAAGGTTCGAGCTTTGGTAGATGCCCGAACGCATTATTTAGTAAACATGGAGGTCTATGTGGGTAAGCAACCTGATGGGCCCTTTGCTCTTAGTAATACTCCAACTGCAATAGTGGAAAGGCTCGTCAGTCCATATGATGGTAATCACAGAAATATTACGTGTGACAATTGGTACACAAGTTACGATCTATTTGAAAAGCTCTGTACAAATCATCATCTTACTGGAGTCGGTACAATTCGAAAAAATAAAAGGGAAATTCCTCTGACATTTTTGAATGTTCGAAATCGACCAATAAAAAATCAAGTGTTTTTGGTTGTCAAGAAAATTTTACAATAGTATCGCACGTTCCAAGAAAGGACAAGGTGGTTCTGCTGATGTCAACCCTTCATCATGACGATTCCGTAGATGAATCCGAAGATAAGCTACCTGAAATAATTCCATTCTACAATCTAACGAAAGGGGGGGTAGATACAGTAGATGAATTGTCTGCAAACTATAATGTATCTCGCAATAGCCAACGAAGGTCTCTAACACTATTTTTTTCTATAATGAATACTGCCGGTATCAATTCCCAGATAATTCATCGTAAAAATAATAATGGATTAATTCTGAAAGGAAAAGATTTTCTCACAATGTTGGGGTTTGAATTGATAAATGATTATCAAAAAGCAAGGATGACCAACTTTAGAATACCTCGCGAAATAAGGACGGCTTTGCTCAAAATCAGAGGAGAACCCGAAGAACCTCCCACAAAGAAACAAATACCTAACAAACCGCACAGATGTGATTTTTGTCCTCGTAATCGTGATCGCAAAACTAAATATGTATGTGAGGCTTGCGAAAAAATGTTATGTTTAGAACACGCGCTTATGTACTGTGAAAATTGTAGTCACTTTGCAAATGCATAACTTTTTGGTTTTACATATTTTTATATAATTTTTTTATATAGTACACTGCAATGTATTATTTACTTATATTCTATTGTTTCTGTTTATTTCATGGTATAGAACCATTGTAAATAAAAGTTTTTTATAAACTTTTTTCTTACTGCCTAAAACAGGATGATGTGAGCTTTTCTTTTTTAATTTTCTTCTTCTAAAGAAGTTTTTCTGTTGCTAATGAAGAAATGTGATATTTGTATTTAGTGTCATAAAAAATATATATCAAAAATTCAGTTAAAGGAAATTAAAAAAAATAATTGTGGGGTATGTGATACCCCACATGTCGGAAGATGTTAAAGATTTTCACATGTCAGATGCCGGGTTAAGGCTTGTCTGATGTGTACTGTGGAATTTTAAAAAAATCAGAGCAATCAAGAAAGACAACATGGGTGATTTTTAGCGTCGACCTGGTTATTGTTTTAGCCAATCAGAATCAAGAATATTGTAACAACGTGACCAAGTGATCATGACCTGGTCAATGCCGAAATTCGCAGTGCCTGTTCTGTCAGTCAAGTAATATTAGGTGCATAACAGGAATAAGTAATCGATGATTAGTCATGTCGAAACGTCGAAAATCAGCAATAAATGTCATATGGATCTATTATGAGTAATGAGTTAAACTGATATAAATAATTAAATAAAAAATTTAGGTCCATATTCAAAGAAAAATTTGGCATTAATAACTTCAAAGAAAAACATTGTATGATCACTCTACTAGTGTCAGTTCACAGAAAAAACAAAAACTATTATTTGTTCTCTTTAAAATTGTTCTTATAATCGAAACTAGGGCTGGGAATCGAATACGAATATTTAAAATATATATATATATATATATATATATATATATATATATATATATATATATATATATATATATATATATATATATATATATATATATATATATATATATATATATATATATATATATATTATACTGGGAATGATCTCCAGAAGATTCTTAGAAGCACTCACCACAGGGAGCACTAGGAGAAAAAAGTAGATCTTTCAAATAAGTGATTATGAATAATTTGTTAGCTTTGCACTTTATAGGCTCTCTTTGCTTGGTTTCAACTAAATATTTCTAAGAACCATATAATTTTGTCGAGTATTTCTATGAATCTTTCCGTTTCTTCACGCCTTTATGAGCCAATAAAAATCTGCAGAGAAACAGCATATGTCGGATTACTAAGTGGAAGGTGTCGCAATACATTTTGAAACTTTGAATTGTAGGGTGCTTTTATCGAGTTGAAAGCGATAAATTATTGGGTTTCCAGATTGAGGTATAGTTTGAAGTTAGTTGAAAACACTTAGGTAAAGTCAAAAGCTGTATTTGTCTTTAACTCATAGGCGGCGCATAGAAGTTCATAAACACCAAAATGTAATCAAAATATGATCATAAAATTATTGTATTGCATGTTGTCGTCATTAATTTTTCTAAAATAATAAATGAAAACTTTCCGGAATTGCTTGAAAGTTAAGAATTAAATAGCTAGTTTTCTATGAAACAGGGGCAGATTTAAAAAATGATAACGAGACACATTCATGTGCTTAGGGGAGTGTTCTTTACTGTACGAATATTTGAATACTCTGCGAATATTCGAATACTCCAAGAATATTAGAATATTTAAATACTCCACGAATATGCGAATACTCGAATAATTCGAATAGTCGTGAAGCTTTCGGAACGAATATTCGAATACACAAATAGATAAATTCCCAGCACTAATCGAAACTGTACAAGATACATAAATAATTAATTTGTACCATTTCTGAAGTTTCTCCTGCATCTTCAAACTCATACAACAATTGGCAACCCTGCAATATATAATTAATGTACCATAAAAACGGCAACTTTTCTCTAATTTATAAGACATCGTACAGTCACCATTTGGAAGGTAAAATCAGTGGTACCACTTATTTCTAACACCCTATATATCTGGCCAAGTCATCAAGACAAGTCAAGAACCAACAAAACACACCAATTTCGCGTGTATTTTAGATAGTTCAGCCATCGCTGTAACAGATTTTTCTGTTTTTCAATAACAGATAAAAATAACAGCACAGCCAATGTATATCAAAGCTTTAATATATATTAAAATAATGTAAACCGAGAAATAAAAGACAAATAATACAAAATAATTGATGTATATGATGGATTTTTACATCTAACCTATACAACTCTTGTACTTGCAGCTCAAACATCTTTTGATGATCCCTGCTGACTTGAATCTTGTGTTGTAGTGTCATCTTGCTCTTCTTCCTTTAGCAACTTTCTTGCCAATTTTACTGCATAAAATTCATTATAGTGTTTCTTACGTCTGTGTTCAAATTCCCGTTTCTTGGCTCTTGCTTCATCCGTTAAATCTTCATCTTCCTCACTAGAACTTTCTTCCATTGGGGCGAGTACTTTTGGTGGGTTGTCTGCACTTAACCTAATTCTAAGGTAAAAATAATCAATATTAATTACTTGCCTGTACTCTCTACTAACTTTTTTACTTGTTATACAGAGTGATTGATTGAGACTGGCTATTAATAAGATTGGACCTCCTAATAATAAATAAATTCGGCAAAGTTGCACATGACGATAAGATACAGTGTATCTATTTTTGATGTGAAGTAAAGATCCGTCAAAACAGCAAAGTCCCGCAAATCCCAATGGAGTGCACTACTTTTTTTAGCAAGTGCTACAAATCGGTAATAAATTGTTACCTAAGTAAAAGTAGTTTTATTATATACAGGTCCCAGGGGCGGCTCCCCAATAAGTGCGCGCGTGCGCGCGCACTGCCGCCTGCTGTGGAAAAATAATATTTTTGCTATGTTATATTTTAATAAATTTTAATTTTTTTACCGCCTGCATTCTACACAAACAGAATTAGTATATCGAGGAGCAGAGTCAGCAGCCAATAATACAGAATCAGAAGAAGTGTAGTGTGTTAATGGTTGCCGACGTTATATACATCCGTATACACAGTCCTTCGTCAGTGTGTATTCTTTGGCGCTCTACCTAAATGGGAAACTTCAATACGAAATCTTCGTCAGAAACGACCGAATAAGCAATCCCGTTGTGCGATTTAAAATTCCACACTTGCAGCACAGCATAATAAGACCCAGCACGTCCCCTGTGGGTCCGGTGAATAACTAAAAGAATAGGCCCAAGGTAACTCCTGCTTGTCGTAAAAGGCGACTGATTGGAATTAAACACTGGCGGGGGTCTTGTCCATGTGGGCCTGGAGGGAGGCGGATATCTCTGGGGAGTGATGTACACCCGGATTTTGAAGCCTCCACTCTGGGCTTAGAAATGGATGGTTGCCCACGCTTGGTTGTTACTCGGGAGCGGGGTTCCGGATGGGTGCCGCCTTGGGTTGAGTGCTGGCGGGTGTCTAGACGACCCGAAGGGGGTTGATAGCTCTGATGAGTGGTAAACACCCGGAGTTTGGGGCCCCCACTGTGTGCTTCGGAACGGACGGACGGCCTCGCTTGTGCGATGCTCGGGAGCGGGGCTCGATGGGATGTCGCCTTGAGTCTAGCACTGGTGGGTGTCGGGTCTAGACGAACCCGGAGGAGACCTGAGATCTTTAGGGGTGGAATAAAACTAAGGGTTGAGGCCTCTTCTGTGAGCTTCGAAACGGACAAACGACCTCACTTGGATGCTGCTCGGATGCAGGAATTCATGATAGTGCACCGAATCAAACACTGAAGGATGTCTGGTCCAGACGAACTCGGAGAGAGGTTATCTCTCTTTGAGCTTTGAGACGGGCAAGCGACTTCGCTCAGATGGTAGTACATCTGTCAAACAAAGTTTCACCTTGTAGGTGTCGTCTCCTGTTGGAAGCTTGATTTGTTGGGTGAAATTTAAGCTAATGCTGGCAGGTGTTGGACCTGGACGAACCCGGAGGTGGCTGGGGTCTCTAGTGGTGGATTACACCTGGAGACTTGGGCCTACTATGTGAGCATCGATACAGGCTAACGTCCCCGCCTGGATGCTGCTCGAGGGCGGGACTTCATGATACAGCCTCGAGTCAATGAAACACTGGCGGGGGTCTGGTGTAGGTGAGGCTGGGGGGAGGCAGACATCTCTGGGGAGTGATATGCACCCGGGGTTTGGCGCCTTCACTGTGGCCTCAGAGACTGACAATTTGCCTCGCTTGGTTGTTACTCGGGAGCAGGGTTAGATGATACCGCCCTGGATTGAGCCCTGGCGTGTGTCGTGTGTGCAGACGTCCCGGGGGGCTCTGATCTCTGATGAGTGGTAAACACCTGGAGTTTGGAGCCCAGACTGTGTGCTACGAAACAGACAGACGGCCTCGCTAGGGTGATGCTCGGGAGCGGGACTCGATGGGATGTTGCCTTGAGTCTTAACACTGTTAGGTGTCAGGTTTGGAAGAGCCTGAGGGGAGCTGAGATCTCTAGGGGTGGATTACAACTGGAGATTAGATGCTGCTCGAGAGTGGGACTTCATGATACCGCCTCTAGGCATGGATGTCGGGTCCAGACGAACTTGGAGAGAGGTTATCTCTCTTTGAGCTTCGAAACGGGCAAGCGACTTCACTTAGATGGCAGTACACCTGCCAAACAAACTTTCACCCTCAAGAAAAGATCGACTCCCTCAGGGAGCTGGAATTGATGGGTGAAATCTAAATAATTAAACGTGAGCCACAATAGACCTAGGGTCGCGGTGGAGGGACTGGAATAGTCCACTCACAATAAAATCTAATATAATCTAAGACCCAGCACTGAATCTTGTGGGGCGGCCCTTTGATGTTGTGAGAATAGAATATTTGACCTTGCCCACATCGCTCCAACCTAACGGACCAGGGTGGGACTCGGCATACACCTATACTGTTCTCGAATTACAGGCGTAATCACTCATGTTATCGCCAGGACCGTATTATCTTTCTTAAAGCAATGTTATTATTGATTTGTATACAGCAAAATATTACGTAATTGAAACAACGATAATTAAATATAGTGTTAGTAGAAGGAATATAACTACTATAGATTAGATCCTCGTGAATAGCATCTCACATTTAGACATTTTAAAGTATATTAAATTATTTAGTCAAAATTTATAATAAGTTTGCGTCTATCAAGTACGGCATTCTGGCATATTTTCATAAAATTCATTCAATTTTAAAATTCAAGTTAAAAAAGTATATATATATGTATGTATGTATATATATATATATATATATATATATATATATATATATATATATATATATATATATATATATGTATATGTATATATATATATATATATATATATATATATATATATATATATATATATATATATATATATATATATATATATATATATATATATATGTATAGTAAAATTGAAAAGATACGTGCAGTATAAAACGACAAAGATCACATATTGTCATGTTTTTATGTCAAACAAAACATTTGAAATTATATAATGCTAACCTACATAGGCTTAGCCATTTATAAATATATAAATTAATAGACGAGTAAATAAACATATAAAAAAGTGTTTACTTATAAATTAAATAAAACTAGTTCTATAGCAGTTACGATGAGACCTCAAGTACCTATCCCTTTTTTCTTCAATGTCAGAATAAACTAAACCGAGTTGAGGAATTTCAGGTGATATTCTTTTACTTACAGCTTTCTTAAATTAAGCACAAATTCTAGCATTGATGGCAAATGAAAAAATCATAGTAAAATCAAGCTAACATATTGTATTTCTCAAAATGTTCGAAAGTTTGGTTTACTGCCATAGTCATAAATACACCTTGACACAATTAATACATTATTAATAAACAGCCAAATTTGAAAATCAAACAGAACATTTATAAAGTAAGGACCTAAAGTATACCCCCCTCCCCCCTCATTTCTAAACCGTCCGGTATATTGTTATGAAATTTGGAATGATAATAGAAGAGCAAGCTCTGCATTTTTGGACATATCAATGACAGCTTTAGATGTCAAGGTGACAGCTGCGCACGCTTTCGGAATATTTTTTTTAATGGAAATGAGGGTCGAGTGATACCTTATTTTGAAGGTATTTTTATGCTCAGAACATTCTCCAGTTTTGAAAACGTTTGGTTCAGTATTTTCCAAATAAGAATCAATAATATCAGTTTCTGCGTTATGACTACCCTTGTTTATAACACACTTTTTTTACCTATTAGATGTCATTATTGATTGTTCCTGTCGTACTGTTTCCCCAGTAAAGTAGGTACACATAGATTATTGTAAATTATTTATGTTTCAAAATTAACCCTAACTAAGAAAATTGAAAAACAATTCAAATAAAATCTAAAGGCACTAACCGTTGAAGTGGTTACTTCAACAGATGTTGAAAATGACCACCATGGACCTCCTGACAAATAAATATTCTTTAGGTAAATTCTTCTCTGACATTATGAAGCATCTGTGGCGTTATTCTTGAACAAACATCTGTAATTCGTTGTCTAAGTTCATCTAATAAGCCGGGAGGCGTTTTATAAACCTCAGATTTAACGTATCCCCAAAGAAAAAAATCTAGAGGCGTGAGGTCTGGGGATCGAGCTGGCCATTCCGTAGGACCTCGACGACCAATCCACCTATTTTCATGAGTCTCATCCAGGTTATTTCTGGATTTTTTATTTTATTTTCTTTGTCGAAAATAGTGAGGTGGGGCTCCGTCTTGTTGAAATATAACCTCTTGAAACTTATGTGGGTTTTGGGCAACAACATCATCAATAAGTGGAGTAATTGTATTTTGCAATACATTCAGATATCTGGGGCCATTAGGATTTTCTTCTTGAAAAATGGGACCTATGATGTGATTACCCAAAATACCCGCCCAAACATTTATTTTCTGGGGGAACTGTGTGTGTCCCTCCTGGAAAACATGGGGGTTTTCGTCACTCCAGTACCTACAGTTTTGGGTATTAACTTTTCCATGTAAAAAAAAGTACACTCTCGTCACTGAAACAGATATTCCGCAAGTAGTGATGATTCCCGATTCTTCCTGACATAATTTCGCAAAATTCGAGTCGCCTATCAGGATCATCTTCTGTTATTTCGTGTATAATTTTCATTTTATATGGGTGAAACTTATGGCTTTTCAAAATTCTTTTGACAGAAGTACGCAAAATGTTACATGCCTCAGCCACATGCTTCGTTGGCTGTTGGGGATTAACAATCATTCCAGCCAAGACCTGGACTTTTACATCTTCCACAATTTTAGGCCTCCCAGATGTTGGAGCGTCTTTCACTGTACCCATTTCTTGAAATTTTGAAATTAGTTTTCGTAAAAATTTTCTGCATATTTGGTGTTCCGGATAACGTACATTGAACATACGAATAGCATCATGGTAATTTGGCTTAGCTTCGCCAAAAATAATAACCGCTTCAAATTTATCTTGTAAAGAACGAGCCATTTTAAACAATTTAGAACAAATACTTTCTGTCAATACTAAATCGAGATATTAAAAAACAGTATGACAGGAACAATCAATAATGCCATGTAATAGGTAGAAAAGTGTAGAAAATTGAGAAACCACAAATGAGCTAAATAGCCTCTGTGGTTCTCCAAACAACATGCAAATGTGTGCATAATTTGGTATTGATGAATAGTAACAAGTACACTTGGAGAACACCCAAATCATCACAACACATATTTCAGAAACCTTACGATCGTTTCGTTGACAAAGTCAACATCTTCAGAGGAATAAAAATTCTAACATAAAAAAACTAGATCCCGTATATTTATATCGCGTCAAGATAAACGAAGTAGTCCGAAGTAAAGTTGTCGTCCAAGAACGATCGTTTGTTTATTGCGCAGTGACCTGTTTATTGCGCAGTGAAACAGGTCACTGCGCAATAAACAAACGATCGTTCTTGGACGACAACTTTACTTCAGACTAGTTCGTTTATCTTAACGCGATATAAATATACGGGATCTAGTTTTTTTATGTTAGAATTTTTCTTCCTCTGAAGATGTTGACTTTGTCAACGAAACGTTCGTAAGGTCTCTGAAATATGTGTTGTGGTGATTTGGGTGTTCTCCAAGTGTACTTGTTAGTGCTCATCACAGGTTCCAGTTTTTCACATAGTGATGAATAATAGTAATCTTTTTTTAGAAAAAGTGTGTTATAAACAAGGGTAGTCATAACACAGAAACTGATATTATTGATTCTTATTTGGAAAATACTGAACCAAATGTTTTCAAAACTGGAGAATGTTCTGAGCATAAAAAGACCTTCAAAATGAAATGTCACTCGACCCCCATTTCTATTTAAAAAGATATTCCAAAAGAGTACGCAACTGTCACCTTGACATCTAAAGCTGTCATTGATATGTCAAAAATTGCAGACCTTGCTCATATATTATCATTCCAAATTTCATCACAATATACCAGACGGTTAAGAAATGAGAGGGGGGGGGGGAGACTAGGTCCTCACTGTATAATTAAGACAAGCAGTGACACGGCATACGGATAGAACAAATTTTGGGAACTGACACTTGCTTCCAGGTAACGATAAACAGTAGCATTTTTTGCAAAGCATACTGCAAAATTTTGATTGAGAATTATGAAATTGAGCATTTTTTCATTGTTTATTAAAATAAACTCATAATGTTATATATTTTTGTGAAGCTTGTGAAAATGCAAATAAATTTCTTGACAAATATACAGGTCTCCCATTTAAAAAACCAAAGATTAGTCAATATTTCAAAAACAATAATATTTAGAAAAAAATTAATGCCACTAATGCCACTGCATAAAAAGTTCTAAAAAGATTCCTTTTTACCTTTTTCACAAATCATCATTCAACTGAAATACAAGGGATACCTGAAAATGCAATTATTTCAATATCGCCCTGTAGCTGGGAAACTCAGAGGGCTATGACAATTTTGTTTGCGACATCTTTTGTTTAGCAAAAAAGTAGCTAAGGTTCGCGAAAACCAAAAGGTTCTATCTTTACTAATAACTGAGATACACAGCAATTACAACCAAAATGGGACATATTGAAGAAAAAACCACTTAATTTTCTGATGAAAATGTTGAAGGCTGGGGCAGCTGAGTATCCACTTAATTTTGATTTTGCACTTTCCAGAAAAACATTGTGATTGAAAGTTGTTTTTTTGTGTGCTGCATAGTGTGATTTATGGCGATTTTGTGGGCTACATCTTTGTATCGTGCATCAGAGGTCAACCGCGGAAAAGTGCAACCACAGATATGGAAACAGCGGATAGGGAAGTCCTCCTGTATTGGCAAACTGGATTTTATTTGGAATTTTGTTTTGCTCTGAGTGTTTTCAATTTTTTTTGCACTGAATACAAATGCATTTTTGCCATTTCACAAACTAATTGTATAAGGAAGTGATAATTTCGCAAATATGGACAATTGGACTAATGAATTACTTAACGTTTGTGGCCAAGATAAAAATAAATTATTTAATGAGAGGCATAAGTATAATAAATATAAATAATTACTTCTCTTAAGTTAACCTGCATTTGCAAAAGCTGCCTAAGAATAACAAATTGCAGAATATTTTTTTAGCAGAAAAATATCCAGACATTTAGGAATATAAGCGAATGGGACGTTAAAGTTGTAAACTCCACACAAAGATAAAAACAAACAAGTGTAAGTGGAACTGAAGTAAATTAAGAGCATTTGTTAAACTACACTTCTTACACAATTTTTTTAAATTTGCAACAATGTAATTTTGATAAACCCTTGTGTGAAAACAGAATCACAAACATTCAATGAAGCTGTTTTGTTGAAAACTGGTACAATGCACAAAACTCACTTTTCTGCTAAATCTGATGCATCCAAGCCATGTATACTGCCTGGATCCGCATAATTATAAGGCGTCTTGGGTTCATCTATCTTCATATGCCCATAATCTTTATCAGCTGGATGTAAAGTAGCAATGATATTCATTTCATCCCATTTTGTTTCTTTGGACTTCCTAGGAAAAGAAACGCATTGAAAATCCACACATTACTTAAAAATAGACATAACGAGAGTAATTACAAAAATTGCAGGAGCACTATGATTTAATCAGGTAATCCTAACCAACAAATTGGGATGGGCAAAGTATAAATCCTGATTGATGAGGTCTTCAACAATCCTCTAAGAGAATATATGTTAAATGCGACTTACTTAGCGTTAGAGTGAGCGTCTTGTGAATCGAAACTACTAGAATTTTTCAAAATCCCTTTGGATGGCCTTTTTTGTAAATTATCTGCCATTGTTTGTTCAAGATAAATGTCATCTTTGACAGTAGATACAGTGCTCTCAAATGACAGTAGTGATTCCAGAATGTCAGTCAATATTCCACATTTAAACATTAATTTTCTTAGAGTTACCAATGTTTGGCTTAGCTGAAAGAAATAATCAATTTAGTTGATTAAAAAACTGCACTTAAAAACTTACCTTACTTTTTCATTAATTATGAGAAGTTTCCTGAATTTGAATATAAATTTTTGTAAGAATGCCAGAGGTTTTGCCACAGCTTTGGCCACTACAGTACAAAGAAGATAATGCAGCGGAACTGTCAAAATTCAAAATTCTAAAATTTTTCTAGCCATAATGACAGCTCTGCGGTACATAAAATAAAAATTTTGAAATTAAACCAAGAAGGATGCCAACAAATCGGCATATAACCGTAAAGAATTTTCTAAATTTCGCATTGTTGATGTAAAATTAAGTGTCCGACAGCGCATGTGCGCATTTCAATTTATTAATAGCTTCTTTCAGTATCAAATTTCTTGGTTTTCAGTCTCAGTGCGAGCGCGTAGGGGTGTTGCCGCTTTTAAGTTCAAAGGTGCAGTGTTAATTTTTAATCGTTCGGAACTCTAAGGGCCTTAAGGTAAGTGAAAACACATTGCTTATAACATAATTACTTCTTAGGTTTGCAATTTATGATATAAAATGGCTGTTATAGTTCACGGCGGTTGTATTATTTTCGTTCCTGTATTTTATATTATGCAGCTGAAAGGGTGGTGTTTTCATCAAAGGTTAAGTAGAGCCGGAGTTGCAGGTGCTTTATTTTAATGAAAAAGTCCACTCCACCCTCTCGGTTTTATGTGTTTTCATGTGTAAACATTTCTACATGCTTTAATCACAACAATATAAGGCTTGATTTATGATCTTTTGTTTTTTTAAAATTAAGTTCCTAAATTACTTTTTTAATATACCCACCTATTTTCATTGCATTGTTGTGAAAGAAGTGTAAAAATAAACAATTAGGTATCAATAATCTGTAAACTATCATCTATCAAATAATGTAATAATAATTATCGTTTTCTTTAGTATTGTTTATATTAACATTATCAACAACTAATGATGTTGAAATTACAGCGCCTACTTTCTTTTAGTCATCCATATTATTGACATGTCTTATCATTGTTATCGCTAACTTTAAAGTGATAAAAAAGCAGTGATTATTTTTATTCTGCTTAAATTGGAACATTCATTTCAGTTAATTACACTTATTTATAAGCGGGAATGGCGAATTCTTCAGGACACCCACACAATTTTTGTACTGCTGAATATTTGGATGCAGTCCAGTTGTCTAATTTTACGTGGTATAAATTTGATGTTTTGTTTTTTTGCTGTTTTCTTGCATTTTGGATGTGGAAATGTGTAAAGAGAGGATGGAAATACCTACGTCTATGTAGGTAATATTTAGGAATACCGGCCGACATTTTTTATTGAAATAAGATATATAATAATACTAAACATAGTTAATATTTCTACTTATGTCATGATGACCCTTACCATCAACTACCTAGATGTGTTATTAGGATAGATTGATTGATAGATGTTTTAACACTTTGACCGAACTGGAAATGCATCACCTCGCCCGATATCAAACACCGGAGCTTTGAGCTTTGTAAACTGTTTTTACAGAACTGCTTTAGTAATCACTGCTGATTGACTCTTTGCCTTTCTAATGCAAATTCTAGATTTGGCTCTTCATATCATAAACAAACTTTAAAAAAAGTTAAACCGACTTCAAAATAGGCATTAAAAAGCGAAAAATAACTGGATTACAGGTTTAATTCAAAAGACAAAATTTTATTTAAATGAAATAGTATTATATGCGCTACCTACTTATGTGTATGATCAGTGCCAAAGCCAATTGGGGAGTAGGTAGATAGTAGTAGTAGCAGTTTGTTTATTTTTCAATTTGTAGCGTAAATATACGTACGTAGTGACTATACGGTATAGAAAACTGCCATAATATAATCAAAGTGCCGTATTACAGTAGAACTTTAAGTTACATAGATTATAAGTAAGAGGATTTTTCTCGATTTCCTTGAGATCCCATCATCAGATCCTGACTTGGTAAAAATGGGACCATCTCAGCAATATACCCTTTCAAACAAAAAAATATTTTTTTAATTGGTACACGATTGCCGAAAATATCGGTGAACATACATAACATTTTTTTGGGATTCCTATGTTCGTCTGTAGAACATAGAACTTCCTCCTTTTAGTGAATTTTCTTTAAAAAATCGGTCCAGTTTTTCCCGGAAAATTTTGTGTTTTCTTTCGTGAAAATTCTATATCTGGAAATAACAAAGTAGGGGCAACCAAATTTGGTATGCGAGTTTATACCATTAGAGCTAAATGCGAGTTTATACAAAAATTTAGCAGCTCTGTAAGTTAAAAGACAAAAAATGTTATAAGCATTTAAAGAAACATAAATTGAGGTTTTCCTCAAAACGTCAAAGTCGCGATATCAAACGTTAAAATTGGCAACATTTAGGCAAAGAACCTGAAACTAATACGGGCTATGTGTAGGAAATGTCTCAAGAAGAATGTTTTACAAACCCTGAAGTCTTAGTTTCAACGGGCATTGTCCTTCATTTTACTAAAATGTTTCCAGAAAATTCATTTCAAATAGACTCTTTCTCTGATGCTTGGCAGTAGCCTTTGCTATAGAGTTTATCGTTTAATGGTATATAATTTTTGTCTAATTTTCGTAAAAAATCAATAAACCTCAATATATCCGTTATTATACAATATATGAAAAAAATGTTTATATATTAATTATAGGGTGTCTTGAGCTACATCTTAAAAAAATATTTCCACAATCACAGGCTGGCCCATAAGTCGTTGGTGATACAAATATTCTTTTTTTTTAATCAAACACGCCTTATGTTATTGCATTTTTGGATTTTCCATCGAAATATAATGCATGTTTGTAATAAAAGAAATTATGGATGCAGCAAGTGCGTTATCGTAGCGAATTTTGATCAAATGCTTCATATTTGAATAGCCCAATTTGCTATTAACCCGTAAGGTTGACCAAGAAACGAGTTTTTTCGGGAACACTTTAAGTTTACTTTTTGAAATTTTCGTACATTTTCTCACAATAAAGTTATTTTGGTGAAATATGGTACATTGTTTTTACTATATATATGTTATACTGGTAACCAAAATTGATGCCTGCTTTCTTAAAAAGAAAACACATATTTGCAATACAAAGATTTTTATGAAAATTCACTACCATAACGCACTTGTTGCGTCCAGAGTTTTTTATTTTTGAGATAAAAATTTTTTCAAATGAAAACTCAAAATTTTTCCGGAAAACCACGTCCGATTTTCCTGACTAACGAACTAACCAAGCCATTTACAAAAGGAAGGTGCATGCCAAATTTTATCAAAATCGGCCCATTATTTTTTGAGTTATCGGTGTGATACATACATATATATATATATATATATATATATATATATATATATATATATATATATATATATATATATATATATATATATATATATATATATATATGTATGTATGTATGTATGTATGTATGTATGTATCACGCCGATTTTGATAACATTTGACAAGTACCTTCCTTTTGTAAGTTACTTGTTTTTTTCCGGGAAAATTTTGAGTTTTCATTCGAAAAAATTTTTTATATCAAAAAATAAAAAAGCTATGATAACCAAATTTAGTAGGTAGGTTTACGATATGTGTGTGTTTTTGTTTCTTTACGTCGGCCTATTTCCGCGACTATGGTCAATCACCGACGCCAGGGAGCAGTTTCACCTCACTATCCTGGAAATTTTGCCGAACCCCTACCTTTCTGCAAGGAGGCTAGGAATATTTAACGTGCCCAACATCGCATGGACACGGGACCTACGGCTTTACGCCCCCTCCGAAGGGCGGAACGTGCAGACATATAAAAATTGAAACTGACCCCGGATATAGGTTCTAGGGGTCCTAGTTCGCGCTCATTTGCAAAAACGTTTTCAATATTCAAAAGTCGGGATCTCCCCATTAGTGAATTTTTTCTATGAAAATTCACTGAAAATTAATAACTAATCGCGTTTCATTCTTGATAATGGGAAAGCAAGCAAAAACAATTTCACTGTCTTTTTGCACGGTATTAATTAAAAAGATGACATAAAAAAGTTATCAACATTCTTCATAGTTGGCAATATTGTTAGTTTTGTTCAAAACGCCTTAGCAACTAGACAGTAGTTGCCAGTTGTTAACTGCAATTCAGAAACATGATTTATTTAAGAAATATTCATAAAATAACAATTCTCCAGATGTTTGGTTACGGAGATTAAACTCGATCACAGATTGAAGTTGCTGGCCTATTTCAAGAAACATTTTCCGATTTGCCGCCTATATCCCAAGCGACAATTAGTGAAATTAAAAAGCAATTTCGCGAGCTTGGCCATGTAAGGCAGACATAAAAAAAACCTTCTAATGTAGTGAGTCATGGTACAAAATTGAATGTAATGGTTGATTTTGACGAAAACCCACATACATACTTCAAGTGGACAAGCAGCCACAACATTGCATGTTAGACATTCATCGATTATTCGATTATTAAAAGAAAATAAAATGCCTCCTTATAAATTGATACAAACCAAGGAGCTCACGGAAGACGCTTTTCATAGAAGAACGTCTTTTTGTGAACAAATCATGGAAATGTTAGATAATAATGTTATCCAACTAGAACACGTTTTGTTTTCTGATGACTGCAGTTTTACACTGACGGTAGCATGCCGTCAAAATTTTCGCTACTGGTATAAAGAAAATCCAACTGGATGAGAGAAGACCATACGCATTACCATGAAAAGGTTAATGTTTGGGCAGGAATAGTTGGAATCCATGTCATTGGTCTCGTTTTCATTGATTAAAATTTGGATGGAGATAATTATTGAGCACTGCTCGAAAATAATATACGTGCCAACTTTGGCAAACTTATATCCTGATCGAGGAAACCAACAAGTCGTTTATTATGCAGTGCTACCATCTGTATCAGGGGCAGGCATAAGTGCTGTGGTGCTGCATAACAACAAAAAATTCTAACAATATTATTCCTAATTGGATGAAACCATTAAAATATATAATAGATACGTTGTTGTTTGAAAGCTCGCGGTTCTCTGGCGTTGAACATTTGAGCAAGCGCCAGACGCCAGTCCCAGTCAGTCAATTGGATATCGAAATAATGCAAATCTCCTAGGCCTGTCAAAGAAGTCGCTGTCTAACATCGTTGTTCTGCCAGCTCGATTACGAGCAGTTCGACGGGCACCGCTGGTCATCGGACGGTTTCGGAACCACCGAATGTACGCTAGAAACGCATCGCAAATTCGCAGCTGTTTGCCTTTCATTTAGCAAGAATGTATCTGTATAATGTATAGTGTATATTATATATTATGTGATTCGTGTTAAAATAGATGTAATGTTTGAGTTAGGTTTGACTATATAAAGTATAGAGATTAGCTGGTGAAAAATATTTGCGAGCCCGGAAGAGGAAACCTAATTTCTTAGCAGCCGCTTCTGCAATTGATGTGACATGTTGGTGCCAGTTGAGATTTCGATCCACAGAGATGCCAACAAGTGAAAAGGACTCATTACTTTGCATAACTTGGTTGTTTATTGTAATGGGTCTAGGGCTGGTGTATCTCTTATGAGAAAGAAAGCAAGACTGTGATTTGGTGGGGTTGAATTGTACAACATTTATACTTCCCCAGTCTAATATTTTTTGGAGATCCACGGAGATAGAACCCTCCATGAGTCTGCGATCCTCATCTAGTTGGGCTAAAGAGACAGGCTTAGAATATTGTATATTGGAGTGGAGGGTGCTGTCGTCCGCGTAACTGTGAACTGGGTTGGATGTGCTAGAGAGGAGGTCAGTGATGTGGAGAAGAAACAAAGTAGGGGCTAAATCTGAACCCTGAGGAACTCCTGCATTAATTGGATACAGTTTAGAGGAATGGCCATCCACGACAACAGAAATGCTCCAGTTGGAGAGGAAATTTGCTGTCCACGTACAGAGTTTTGGTGGTAGGCCATAGGCCGGTAGTTTATTAAGCAGCACTGCGTGCCAGACCTGGTCGAATGCCTTGGGTATGTCCAGAGCGACAATCTGGGATTCACCGTGTGGTTCCATAGACTTGTTCCAAGAATGGGTGACAAAGGAAAGGAGGTCGGCAGTTGATCTGCGCTGACGGAATCCATACTGCCTGTCATGGATTAGATTGTGTTTTTCAAGAAATTTTAGTAATTCGGTGTTTATATATTTTCCATCACTTTAGAGACGACTGAAAGGAGAGAAATAGGCCTGTAGTTGCTATGAAGCGCTTTGGATCCTTTCTTGGGGACGCGTTGTACTCGAACAGTTTTCCAGTTACTAGGGAATATGCCTCTATTGTAAGATGTCTGAAACAAACGAGTCAGGACAGGAGCAAGTTATGGTGCGCATTTTTTGAGAACAATTACTGGGATCTCGTCAAGGCCAGAGGCTTTCCTGCTATTAAGAGAAGAGAGCATCTTTCGTACCTTTCTAGTTTTGAAAATGATATCCGTCATTTTATGCGCGACATTGGGGACTGTTGGTGGTTGAACATTTGGAGGTGGGTTAAGAGTAGAATTGCCGGCGAACAACGAGGCAAAAAGTTCAGCCTTGCCCAGCGCGGTAGAAACAATTTCATCCCCTGAGTCAATAGGTGGGAACGTGCTCTTGCAGAAATTATTCCCTATAGATTTAGCAAGAGTCCAGAAGGGTTTTCTGCCGCTGGAGCTTAAGAGGACTTTGTTTTGGATGTGGTTATTAAACGAGTTTTTTTGCCTCAGAAAGAATGCGGACATAGCGGTTTCTTGCGTCGTTAAATGCTTGATGGTTTTCTTGACTGGGATTGTGTAGAAGCTTTTTGTGAGCTTTGACCTTTTCAAGTCTGGCCTTGTCACAGGATTTAGAGAGCCAGGGCTTTTGAGTGGCTGCAGAGGTTTTCTGTGTACGTGGAATAAATAATTCCATGCCAGCTTGGATAATTTCGGTGACGTTTTGTGAGATATCAGAGGGGTCAGGATGAGAGAAGCAGACTGGCGCCCATGGAAATGAGGAAAAGTAATCTCGCATTTCGTCCCAGTTCGCGGAGTTGTAGTGCCAAACGATACGTGGGTGTGATGACTGTGTGACCTCGGGTTGCATTGCGCAAGAAGCAGTGACCATGCCGTGGTCTGAGCCACCAAGGGGGGCGGTGACTGATACCGTATAGCAGTCAGGATTTGTAGTAAGAAGGAGATCCAAGGGATTTGAGCTGTGTGTTGGGATGCGAGGAAAGTAAGTAGGTTGCTGAACCATATTGGCTAAAGAATTGCTGACTGCAAAGGCCTCCGCTGCTCTTCCTTGTGGATCGGTTTTTGAAGATCCTAGCCATTCCTTATTATGGACATTGAAGTCACCAAGAATAGTGACCTCGGAGGAAAGATATTCAGAAATCAGATGGTTGGTTTTTTCAGAAAGGTAGTCAAAGAGCTGGTCAAAGTTGTTGTCACAAGGTGACCGGTAAATGCAACAGATGAATTTAGTTGCAGCCCTGAGAAAGAGTTTTATCCATAGTATGTATTTTCTTCCAGCTTCTAAATTGGGGAGTCTGGTGCAGGGTAGATTGCTACGGACGTACGCGCACACGCCTCCGTGCAATCTAAAAGAAGTAAGGAGCTCATACCCCGGGAAATTAAGGTGATTAGTGGCTGTTTTGGCACTGATTTGAGTTTCGGTCAGGAAGAGGAGTTGGGGCCTATTAGCCTGGAGGAAATGGTGGACGGAGTTCAGGTTAGAATTTAGGCCACATATATTCGAGAAGGATATTGTAAATCTCGATGCATTTTTTTTTCAATAGAAGCATAATTTTCAGCTTTAACAGTGGCGTTTAACGGGCACCGACTTCGATAATTTTGAATAAAAAAAACATAGTATGCCAATGATTTTTCCCAACTAAAAATTATGTTTGATATTCTCGTTCTATTGGAAACATAAGAGTTCTCTTGAGTTGTTTTCCTACAATGCGCTATTTTTGAGTAAAAAAATAAAAACTGTTATATTGTCCGAGAAAATGTAAGTAATTATTGTGCCATAAAATTATCAGTTTTCTTAAATCAGCATTTTATTTATCCTTACATTTTTTCATGCAGCACACCCAAAAATTTTAGACATCAGCCGCCACTTATTTGTATATCCCAATTCGAAGAACCCCCGAATACATCACTTGTTTTTTTAACACACTTTTTCTCTATCAGGTGAGTTGGCCCAGAATATTACCCATCTTTAGTTCATTGACTGCATCGACTGTACACATCTTTTTATACAATATCAGTGTAATTTGTTATTATGTACCATATTTTTCAATTTACCCGAGTAAAACATATGAATATGATGACATTCTGCAAATTGACTATGGCGACAGGAGAATAAACATCAGAAATGTATGGGACCTGGCTGAGCGAATTATTGCCCCTGAATACTGTGTTTCGTGAACAGTTAAAGGTGAATCACTCCTTGACATTTAATCACTATTTCATCTGTGTTGTGTGTGTTTTGTGTCTTTAACGTCGGCATATTTCCGCGACTATGGCCAATCACAGACGCCAGGGAGCAGTTTCACCTCACTATCCTGGAAATTTTGCCGAACCCCTGCCTTTCTGTAAGGAGGATAGGAATCTTTATCGTGCCCAACATCGCATGGACACAACCGACGGCTTTACGCCCCCTCCGAGGCGGAACGTGCAGACATTCAACTTGCTCAAATACAATGCCGCAACCTCGGTTGATGTTAATGTTACAGTTTGTACCGAAAAAGTGAAAGGAGAACCCTGGGATCTAACCCAGTACCCTTCGGTTCAGAGGCACACGTTCTTGCCCCTGAGCCACTGAAGCTCTCCACTATTTCATGAAAAACAACTATTTTCATGCCAAATTTATTTTGTTGTGAAAGTAGGTATACGTAAATTATTTTCAATGCCAGAAAACTACTAGGTCGGCTTAATGAGTCCGTGACTTTTTGAATGAAACACAGATTTTGTGACAACAAATTATTTTATTTCTCAACATAGTCTCCTTTGAGCTCTATATACACTTCGTCCAACGTTTCTCCATTTTTTTATCCCTTCCAAAAAATAAGACTTGTCGGGGTCCTCAAAATAGGTATTTGTTTGTGAGATGCTTTCATCATTGGAGTCAAATCTCTTTCCGCCGAGCTATTTCTTTAAGTTTGGAAACAAGATATATTCACTCGGGGCTTAATCCGGAGAATAGGGCGGATGAGGGAGCAATTCGTAGCCCAATTTATGCAATTTCGCCTAGGAGACTACACATGTGTGCACCTTTGCATTGCCTTGGTGGAAAATAACTTTTTCCTTGGCCAAATGCGGTCGTTTTTTCTTCAAATCGTCATTGAATCGGTCCAATAAGTTGGTATAATATTCACCATTGATTGTTCTTCCCCTTTGAAGGTAATCAATGTGGATTATACCGCGTGCATTCCAAAAAACGGTCGCCATGACTTTATTGACTGACAAACCCACCTTGACGATCTTCGGCGCCGATTCGCACGGAGAAACCCACTGTTCTGACTGCTGCTTGGTCTCTGGTGTGTTGTGGTGAATCCATGTTTCGTCCACGGTTACGAAACGGCGCAAAAAATCGTCCCTGTTGCGGTCGAACAACGCCAAACACTCCTTCGAAGTTGTCACACGTTTGTGGCCGATTCTGAGCAAACGCGGCACCCATCTTGCGGATAGCTGTCTCATGCCCAAGTGATCATGCAAAATCGAAACCACTGAGCCATGTGATATGCCTATGGCTTCCACAATCTCACGCACTTTCAATCTCCGATCGGCCAACACCATATCGTGAATTTTTTCAATTATTTCGAGTGTAGCGACCTCAACTGGGCGTCCAGAACGTTCGGCGTCATTTGTGCTTGTACGGCCGCAAGGAAATTCAGTAAACCACTTTTTTTACCATGGAAATTGAGTCCCCATAGTATTTATCAAGCTTAGCCTTGGTGTGAGTGATGTCTTTTTTCGCAAAAAATAATGTTTGATGGACACGAAATTCACTTTTTTCCACTTTCGTTATAACTCAAAAGGTTGTCTGCTTTCAATGGCTATGGCTACCTAACACAAACTAAATGACGCAGCTTGTTCAAAATTTGACAGAAGTCAACTGACAGATGCTTGTTGACAGGAGCAGTGTTGCCATTCCTGTGAAGAGGCGGGAAATTCAAAAAGTCACGGACTTATTGACCCGGCCTCGTATAATAACGAATAAATAAGTGACAAATTATTATCTTCATCAAACTACATTTAGATCATTACAGTAGTAGGAGGCCTATAAAAAGTTCGCAAATTGTTTTCAGATTTTCATGGCGTACCTACTAGGCATTTGTGAATACTACGGATTCTCATAGGTTCGCTCTTGAACGATATGCAAATGGTTCCTTTTCTTGTGACTTGCCAGCGTATATCAAATAACAATTTTGTGATAAAATACCGGCGTATTGTTAAGGAAGTTTCGTTATCAGTGCCAGGGACTTGATATTTATTGCCGCTGCAGGAAATTCCATGAACATTATCGTATTAACGAAGTTTATACATTATAAGTATAAAATAATGCTTTCCTTAGTTTACGGTGTTTGAAAGTGGATTCACTTACGGTATTTATACGATAAACACGGTGTTTTGTTACAGTTTTCTTGTTTTCTATATGCAAATAGATGCAAATTTCTAGTTTCTGGGATGTTTTCTCCGCTGAGAGACCAGACGCAGTTGTGCAAGAAATGCATACAAAACTGGAGCAAATGAAATTAGTTACTGTAATGTGTTTATTGTAGGTTTATTAGCCTTGGACGTGTTTGAAATGTTATATTAGTAATTAAAAAAGCTATATATGATGTCATCATAGAAACTTTCCTAACTTTTCTTTTAAGTAATAACAATAACAAAAAACGAATAATAAAATAACTAACTCGAGCATCGCATTGAATCCACTAACAAACTGGCTAAACTCTATATGGTCTCGGTTTAAAAAACGATTGCAAACAGCAAATGATGCAAGTGATCTGCTGTATATGGATGATCTTAAGCTAATCACCTCCACAATGAATTATCTGGAACAACTCCTTAAAATCTTGGAAGGGTTTTCTAGATATATTATGATGTAGTTTGGGCTTAATAAATGACGCACTTTATGTGTAGTCGATAGAGGAGGCAAATATATTAAATCTGTCTTCTGTAATCTTGAGAAGTAAGATCGACTGTGGTCGATGTATCTCCTATAAGATGAACATCTCATTACGTTGTATCTCATACAAGATGAACATGTCATTTCTGAATAGAACCTAGAAGGGACAAAGTTATCTCTGAGGTAATACGTCAAACCTAAGCAGAATATTTCACCCGTGGCCGCACCTGTGCCTTCAGATGGAAGGTGAGGGCTCATCCTGATCCTGATGTCGAGGATTATTTTATTATTAATTTCGAATAACTTAATTTTTCTTTGATCAAAGGACTTCAAAATTGGTACACAACCACGTCTATGTATGTTCTTTTAAGCTGTAAATTTTCATTTCAATCACTTGAGAAATTTCAAAGATACTGCGTTTTAAAAAATATTTTAAATTTTAAAATTATGTAATGCAATATCTACAATGTTGGACAACGACAGATGACATTACATGTAATGCAATGCTATTTGAATAAATCGTAGATAAAAATCTAAACAATGGAAGTTACAATCATTGCAAGATGTCAATATCTGGCCGTTTCTTACCGGGGTTGCCAGACCTTCAGAAATTTGTTGAACCTGTCATGTATAAACATCTCAAACTTTCACAACTTCTGGTAATAAGGAAAACATTTTATAACATTTGATTTTATCAGTTGGTTAAAAATACCGTAATTCATAGCTGTATTAATACCTGCAAATTTTGATTTTTTTATTTATCCCTCCAATCCTAATTTACTCTATCTGACAACGTTGTTAGAAAGCATTCGTGCTGGAACTCCGTTGTAACACGACGACCATGTCGACACTAAAGCCATCTATTTTTTTAAATTTTTTACACAAATCACGAGGGCTTACAGCCTAAATACTATCGTACCGTGGGTGTCGACAAGGAGGAAAGAGACAACTTGTTAATTTTGCACTTGAAGGTTTGGATGTTCGGAGGAGAAGGAAAAACATGTGATGGCAAGGAATTCCACAACTTGGAAGTCCTCGGGACAAAAGAGCAGGCATAACAAGATGTTCTATGTCTGGTGACCTGGACAGTAAAAGGGTGCATTCGCTCTGTTCCCCTGATAGATCTGTTGGGGGCAGTAGGTGGAGGAACTATGGAATAAAGCTCCTCTGAGCAGTGCCCGTGCAGATATCTATAAAAGAGAGAGAGAGATAGCGACAGAGAGGTCACCAACAGCACGTCGGTGGGCAAGGGATGGCAGCCTTTGGGTGAGGTTAGGGTCACCGATGAGACGTATAGATTTCTTCTGATCGGAGTCCAGGATAGCGAGTGTAGATGCAGCAGCGGCACCCCAGATATGGGAGCAGTATTCGAGGTTTGGTCTTATTTGTGAAGTATATAGTGTATAGAGCTTAGCTGGTGAAAAGTATTTGCGAGCCTGGAAGAGGAAACCTAATTTCTTAGCAGCCGCTTCTGCAATCGATGTGACATGTTGGTGCCAATTGAGATTTCGATCCACAGAAATGCCAACAAGTGAAAAGGACTCATTACTTGGAATAACTTGATTGTTCATTGTGATGGGTCTAGGGCTGGTGTATCTCTTATGAGAAAGAAAGCAAGACTCAGATTTGCTGGGGTTGAATTGTACAAGATTTCTACTTCCCCAGTGCCATATTTTTTGGATCCACAGAGACAGAACCCTCCATGAGTCCTCATCTAATTGGGCTAAAGAGACAGGCTTAGAATATTGTATATTTAAGTGAAGGGTACTGTCGTCCTCGTAACTGTGAATTGGGTTGAATGTGCTAGAAAGGGGGTCATTGATGTGGAGAAAAAACGAAGTAGGGGCTAAAGCTGAACCTTGAGGAACTCCTGCATTAATTGGATATAGTTTAGAGGAATGGCCATCCACGACAACAGAAATGCTCCGGTTGGAGAGGAAGTTTGGTGTCCGGGTACAGAGTTTTGGTGGTAGGCCATAGGCCAGAAGTTTATTAAGCAGCGCTGCGTGCCAGACCTGGTCGAATGCTTTGGATATGTCTAGAGTGACAATCTGTGATTCGTCGTGTAGTTCCATAGACTTGTTCCAAGAATGTGTGACAAAGGAAAGAAGGTCGGCAGTTGATCTGCGCTGACGGATTAGACTGTGTTTTTTAAGAAATTTTAGCAATTCGGTGTTTATATACGTTTCCGTCACTTTAGAGATAACTAAAAGGAGAGAAATAGGCCTGTAGTTGCTAGGAAGCGCTTTGGATACTTTTTTGGGGACGGGTTGTACTCGAGCAGTTTTCTAGTTACTAGGGAATATGCCTCTATTGTAAGATGTCTGAAACAGATGAGTCAGGACAGGGGCAAGTTCTGGTGCGTATTTTTTGAGAACAATTGCTGGGATCTCGTCAAGGCCAGAGGCTTTCCTGGTATTGAGAGAAAACAGCATCTTTCGTACCTTTTTAGTTTTGAAAATGATATCCGTCATTTTATGCGCGACATTGGGGACTGTTGGTGGTTAAATATTTGGAGGTGGGTTGAGAGTAGAATTGCCGGCGAACAACGAGGCAAAAAGTTCAGCCTTGGCCAGGGCGGTAGAAACAATTTCATCCCCTGAGACAAGAGGTGGGAACCTGCTCTTGCAGATATTATTCCCAATAGATTTAGCAAGAGCCCAGAAGGGTTTGCTGCCGCTGGAGCTTAAGAGGACTTTGTTTTTGATGTGGTTTTGAAACGAGTTTTTTGCCTCAGAAAGAGTGCGGACATAGCGGTTTCTTGCGTCGTTAAATGCTTGACGGTTTTCTTGACTGGGATTGTGTAGAGGCGTTTTGTGTATTATTCTTATGAAAATTCACTACCATAACGAGCTTGCTGAGTGCCGAACATTTTACATTTATATTCCCATTTGATTTTCCTTCCTCGTCCAGTACAATTGTAGATTAATTCATGAGTCGCATAGGCCTTTGGACATCCAGCGCTGCGACCCTAGTGGCTGTTTTTGAGCATGACTCTATTTTCTCATAGTTACCCAAAACGTTCAGACTTCTTGTCTAATCCACTGTCTTTTTGCGGGCTATTTTACCTGTTTCCTGGGGTATTAGAGTTACCCCTCCACGGTATTTGAGCCTTTTGCAGAACTGAGCCATGCAATCGCATAATAAGTGTTCTGTTGTTTTTGCTGCTTCAGTGCAGTATTTGCAGTTTTTACTGTCCGCCCTGTCCGCCTTCATAAGGTGATACCTTACCGTATCTACCTTATTGGCCCCGGGTCCCGTAACTTTCTTAGGGAGTTGAAACCACAACAGTTCTGCTGTGGTTTATGTTTGCAAAATTGGTCCTAAGCATGTATCAGAAAAAATGTCAGAAAGCTGACCGTGAGATAATTACAAAAGGTTCGGGACGCAGCAAGTGCCTTATGGCAGTGAATTTCCATAAAAATGTTTTTAAATAGCAAATATGTGTGTTTTTTTTAAAGAAAGCAGGCATCAAATTTGGTTACTAGTATAACCTATATCGTAGAAATAATGTGCCATGTTTCATTAAAACAACTTTATTGTTTGAAAATGTACAAAAATTTCCGAAAGTAAACTTAAAGTGTTCCCGAAAAAAACAATTTCTTGGTCAACCTTATAGGTTAATAGCAAATTGAGCTATTCAAATTTGAAGCATTTAATGAAATTTCGTTACCATAACGTACTTGCTGCGTCCCGAATTTCTTTTCTTACAAACACGCATTATATTTCGATGGAAAATGCAAAAAAGCAATAACGTGTTCGATAAAAAAAAGAAAATTCATATCAACAACGACTTATGGGCCACCCTGTGATTGTAGAAAAAATTTTCCGAAAATAAAGTTAAATGTTGGTTTCTTAACCAACAAAACTTACGTTAATAGCAAATTGAGTTACTGTAATTTGAAGGATTTAATGAAAATTCGCTACCAAAACGCACTTACTGCGTCCAGATTTTTTCTTACAAACATGCATCATATTTGGATAAAAAATGCAATATAGACTGTTAAACCATAAACTTCATTAAACCTACAGCGAAAGCATCATTTTAATTAAACCGACAGCCAAAGCATCAGAGAAAGGGTCTATTTGAAATGAATTTTCTGTAAATATTTTAGTAAAATGAAAGGCAATGATGGTTGAATCTGAAACTTAAGGGTTTGCAGAACACTCTTCTTGCAAACTTTTCTTTTCACAATCCGTATTTGTTTCAGGTTCTTTGCCTAAATAATGGCAATTTTGACGTTTCAAATTGCGAGTTTGACGTTTTGAGAACAGCTCCAAAACTTGTTTCTTTAGCTGCCCGTAACTCTTTTGTCTTTACACTTAGACACTTAAATTTTGGTACATGGTTCACTTTTTAGTGAATTTTCTTTAAAAAAAATCACTAATGAAGAGATCCCGACTTTTGAATTTTGAAAAAATTTCTTCAAATGAGCGCTAATTAGGCCCCCCAGAACACATATCCGGGGTCAGTTTCAATTTTTATATGTTTATATATATATATATATATATATATATATATATATATATATATATATATATATATATATATATATATATATATATATATATATATATATATATATATACAGTGTGGAACAGCCAAATGGAATAAATTCGATAACGGATAAATGAGGGCGTGTTGGGAAAAACGCTTGGACACGTCGATTTGTATTTTTAACTGCGCATCTTTTTCAAGAAAAAAAATTATATAGGGTGCGTCATGTGACAGTGGCCAATACCAACTTTCTTATTTTAAATACAAGCCCCTTTATATTATTAATTTTTTGGATTCTTCAGAAAATTCTAGACATAATTCATGTACAATGTTCTATACCTATCTTCAACTGTTTCGGAAATATTAAGTATTTTCAGATTTATTACAAAAATTAACATTAAAAATAGAAAATTATTTTATTTCACAAATTCGCTACATTGCATTCAATACTTATTTCCCATTCAGCTCTTGATAATGAGAAAGTAAACAAAAACCATTCCTGCGTTTCTTTTTACTGATATGAAATGAAACAAAAACAAAAACAGTTTTCTTTCTGTTCGTATAAAACTCGTAGCCTTAGCAACTTGTTGTCTGCCTGCATGACAGTAGTGATTAGTGTCAGTGCTATTGTCGTTTGAATTTCGTTAACTCTACGTAATAATATCAGAAAAATGGTTCATTTAACAGAAATGCACAAAATAACCATTCTACAAATGATTGGTTATGGAGATAACACACGGACACAGATGGAAGTGTCTCGCTTATTTCACGAAAAATTTCCAAATTTGCCGCCTGTATCCCAAGGAACAATTAGCAAAATAGAAAAGCAGTTTCGCGAGCTTGGTCTTGTGAGACAGATAAAAAAAGTAGCTGCCAATGCAGTAAGTGATGATACGAAATTGGATATTACGCTTGAGTTTCAAGAAAACCCACATACTTCTGGTCGACAAGCAGCCCAACTATTCAACGTTAGCCACACAGCAATTTTTCGAACATTAAAGGAAAGTAAAATGCATCCCTATAAAATGATACCAACTCAGGAGCTCATGGAGGACGATTTCGATAGGAGAACGTATTTTTGTGAACAAATGATGGCAATGTTAGATAACAATGTGATCCAATTAGAAGATGTTTTGTTTTCTGATGAGAGCACATTTACACTTCACGGTCATGTTAATCGTCAAAATTGCCGCTATTGGTCTAATGAGAATCCTCATTGGATGAGAGAGGAACATACGCAATATCCTGAAAAAGTTAATGTTTGGGCAGGAATTGTTGGAAATCATATCGTAGGTCCCTTTTTCATTGATGGCAACTTGAATGGGGATAAATATTTAGAACTGCTCCAAAATAATGTCGTGCCAACTTTGACAAACTTATATCCAGATCCAGCAAACCCACAAGTTCCTGCCAATAAAATATGGTTTCAGCAAGATGGAGCACCGCCCCATTACCAAATCAATGTCCGGCAGTACCTGAACCAAATTTTTCCAAATCGGTGGATAGGGAGGCGCGGATCGATAGAATGGCCAGCACGATCTCCTGATCTGTCGCTATTAGACTACTTTTTGTGGGGATATGTCAAAAGTATTGTATACAAAACTAAGCCCCTCAACTTAGATGACTTAAAAAGACGAATCACGCTTGCGATTAGATCAGTCACGCCTGAGATGTTGAGTAATGTTAGAAGACATTTCTATACCAGATTAGCATGTTGCCAAGATGTTCGTGGCGAGCATTTTGAACATTTACTACATTGACATTAATTTTTTTTTGTTTTTTTAAATTATTAAGAAATAATCAGTATTTCTTATTAGAATTTGTGAAATAAAATAATTTTCTATTTTTAATGTTAATTTTTGTAATAAATCTGAAAATACTTAATATTTCCGAAACAGTTGAAGATAGGTATAGGACATTGTACATGAATTATGTCTAGAATTTTCTGAAGAATCCAAAAAATTAATAATATACAGGGGCTTGTATTTAAAATAAGAAAGTTGGTATTGGCCACTGTCACATGACGCACCCTATATAATTTTTTTTTCTTGAAAAAGATGCGCAGTTAAAAATACAAATCGACGTGTCCAAGCGTTTTTCCCAACACGTCCTCATTTATCCGTTATCGAATTTATTCCATTTGGCTGTTCCACACTGTATATATATATATATATATATATATATATATATATATATATATATATATATATATATATATATATATATATATATATATATATATATATATATATATATATATGTATGTATGTATGTATGTATCACACCGATAACTCAAAAAATAATGGGCCGATTTTGACTAAATTTGGTGAATACCTTCCTTTTGCAAATGGCTTGGATAAGTTCGTTAGTCAGGAAAATCGGCCCAGGTTTTCCCGGAAAATTTTGTGTTTTTTTTTCAAAAAAACATTATATCCGGAATTAACAAAGTAAGGGCAACCAAATTTGGTTCACTGGTTTATATCGTTATAGGTGAGCTACATACCAAAATGTAGCTCTGCATCTCAGAAGACAAAAAAGTTATGGGCATTTAAAGAAAAATAAATTGGGGTTTTCCTCAAAACGTCAAAGTGACAATTTAAAACGTCAAAATTCGCAACATTTAGGCAAAGAACTTGAATCTAATACGGGATATGGAAAGAAAATGTCTCAAAAAGAATGTTTTACAAACCCTGAAGTCTTAGTTTCAACCGTCATTGTCCTTCATTTTACTAAAATATTTCCAGAAAATTCATTTCAAATATACCCTTCCTCTGATGCTTGGCAGTAGCCTTAGCTATAGAGTTTATCGTTTAATGGTATATAATTTTTGTCGAATTATCGTAAAAAAACAATAAAGGTCAATATATCCGTTATTATACAACATATGAAAAAATATTGTATACATTAATTATACGGTGTCTTGAGCTACATCTTAAAAAATTATTGCTACAATCACAGGGTGGTCCATAAGTCGTTGGTGATACAAATAATTTTTTTTAGTCGAAAACGCCGTAGGTTTTTGCATTTTCCATATATATATATATATATATATATATATATATATATATATATATATATATATATATATATATATATATATATATATATATATATATATATATAAATATATATATATATATATATATAAACACGGACCTCCACAAATTACCACAAACTTTTAACTAAAAACATAATCCACATGCCAGGAGAGATCATCTGCGACTGTTATCCAACGTAGTAAGGTTGGATTTTGGGCAGTATTTCGCCAGTCATCTGAACGTCTGGGCCCTGTAGGTGCTTCCTAGATAAGATGCAGTCCTTTGTTTTTGAGGTGCTGGTGTTGCGATTTATACAGGCTGGCCACTTGAAAACGAAACAGACCCGTGTTAGGGCACTTCCCACGATTTTGTTAAATATGGCTGAGGTAATTTTACTTTCAAGGGGGAAGACTTTAAGGCTTCTTTTCAACATCGCAACAGCAACCCTTAGGCGATGCTGGATCCACCACTAAAATCTTAAATGACAGGGGATCAAGTAGCACAGCATTTTAGGGCTGGTGTAAATCTCTTTTCAACGTGCCTTATTTTTAACATTTAAAGCAGTGGGTCATGAGAAATTGACTGCTAACACACCGCTTAAAGGTTATTGTTGGGATGTTGAAAATAAGCCCAAAAGTCTTTCCCAACAAAATCACCATAAGTTGCCTCAACCGCGCTTGTTTCGTTTTCAAGTGACAACCTGTATGTCACACAGTATGCATTATAAGAGGCTTCACCGCAGCATAAGAAACAATTATTATGCTGTGGCTCTATTACGAATTGAATTTTTAGAACTTATAGTTATAATTTATAGAACTTATAGTTGTAAACCGATTGAGGCCAAAATGTTAATGTTTACTACACTTAATCAGACGATCCAACGGTTGAAACAATTTAGAGACATCTGGACATATACAGGTTTTCAATTTACATGTCGCACGGCAATTTTAGATTTGTAGGAGAAACAAAGCCCACCTTTCACAATTCCATCTAACACATTGTTTTTTGGTTTATCACCTAACTGTTAACTCAATTAATTTCTCCACACTAATCAAAATATTTTTAAGAACCTAATTCGTTTTATATTTGAGTATAAAAATGTAATAGCATAATATAACAATTCGAAGTCCGACCTCCGGAAAAAAATTAAATTCCATTACTGGGTCATTAACATAGATTATAAATCATACACGGCTTTTATTAGAACCAGTTAATGTTCGGCAGTGTTGCCAGTATGTTAAAAAAATATTAACTCTACTTAAATTAATGTAAAGATTGGTAGTGTTTTCTTTAATTCTCAAACACTTCTTTTATTAGAACCGCTTATTGTTTTACAAGATTGCCACTACGAGGAGGTATTGAAGTACTTAGCGTATAATAGAAAACACAACAAGTTTTTAAAACAAACTCTTAGTTATTCAACATCTTGTTCTCTAGCCTACACATTTAGCAGAACGTTCATAAAGCAATTCTATAAACTCTTCCAAAAAAATGCTTTATCACTTCTCAAGACCACATGTGACTTCGTTGTTTGTCGAAAATCATGTATCTTTCAAATGTTGTTTGATCTTTCGGAATAAATACTAGTCTCATGGTGCTAAATCCGGAGCATAGGGCGAGTGGTGAACCATCCAAAGCCAGAGAGTTTTAATATCTAATTCTGCCAGTACCTCGTCGTCTAGGACTTTTGGAGTGACGGTTGTAGTGCGGCAGGTACCAGCTCTTGGGTCTACGCTGTATCTTATCTAGACCAACGGCCTACTTGGGTACATAGCGCATCAATCTGGAAACAACATCAATCCAGACAACAAAAGAACGGTCACCTCTTATGCTGATGATACCAATTTTCTGATGGATGGACCTAATGTTGAGGATATTGTGCTTGATGCTGAAAAAACTGTCAAAGAGCTAAATAACTGGGCTGATAAAAATAAACTTGCACTTAATAAGGATAAGATAGCATGCGGGCTTTTTGAGTCCTCAAAGTAAAAAAAATGGACAACATGTAGAACTTGATGGCCAAACCGTAAGTTTGCAGACGTCTACGAAATCACTACGACTTCATATTAATAGTGAGTAAAAATTGAATGGCCACATCGATGAACTATTCTCGCGAATTTCATCCATTTCCTATGCAATAAGAACACTAACTGAAAGATCCAGTATGTCTACTGTGTTGTATTATATGTGTTTCTAGTATCAACTAACGTTTGGTATTACACACTGGGGATTAACAAGTGAAGCAAATCGAGTTTTAAACAAAAAAACAAGGAATGAGGATCATATTCAATATTTTTTATTTATTTTTATTTCAACAACACACCACGAGGGCCCACCGCCTAAATACTATCGTGTCGACAAGGAGGAAAGGGGCAACTTGTTAATTCTTGACTTGAAGGTTTGGAGGTTCGGAGGCGAAGGAAAAACATGTGCCGGCAACAAATTCCACAACCTGGAAGACCTCGGGACAAAAGACCGGGCATAACAAGATGTTCTATGTCTGGTGACCTGGACAGTGAAAAGGTGCATTCGCTCTGTTCCCCTGGTAGATCTGTTGGGGGCAGCAGGTTGAGGAACTATGGAATAAAGCTCATCTGAGCAGTGCCGTGCAGATATCTATAAAAGAAATAGAGAGAGAGGTCACCAACGGCACGTCGGTGGACAAGGGATGGCAGCCTTGGGGTGAGGGTAGGGCCACCGATGAGACGTATAGCTCTCTTCTGAATGGAGTCCAGGGTAGCGAGTGTAGAAGCGGCAGCGGCACCCCAGATGGGGGAGCAGTATTCGAGGTTTGGCCTTATTTGTGAAGTATATGAGGTATAGAGATTAGCTGGTGAAAGTATATATCCCACATAGACACACTTGCAAAAACACCTTTAGGGAATAGAGTATCCTTACCCTCCCCAGCATCTGCATCCTGGAAGTGCTAGCTCATGTTTTCCAAACCAAGATTAAATACACACGCCATGCAGTTTAATCTGGTTATACCAGAAGAGATAAAAATAACCTGCAAACTGACAAACATCGCACATCCCTGTAGTAAAAGTCACTGTTCTACAATGGCTGCAAGTTGTTTAATACACTGCCAGAGGATGTACGGAATGTAGACACTTTACCCGCTTTTCAGAAGAGAGTGAAAACAATTCCCCTGAGCAAGATGTGCTACTCTGGGGGCGATTTTTACAAGTAAACTAACACTTAACTGTCTTTTGTGTTTATTTTTTTAGTAATATGCACTTTTTATGAGTAATATAACTATATTCCTTATAACTACCATAGTATAAACCTTGTGCACTTGGTGTTTCTAAATTAGCAATATTGGATTTAGATCTGTATTCTGCAACTTTTCTTTTAAACGTTCTTGTGTGCTTTATGATTATTTTTGTTTAGCTTTATATGGCATTTAAGGAAACATTTTAAAAATTGTTTTTTTGATTGTACCTGTTTTTAATTTCGTTGTTGATTTGTAGACGTACATGAACATCCCTGTGTCATTTGGCTGATCTTTTTGTTTTGCCTTTATGTGCTATTTAAGGAAACATTTTTTAAATTGTTTGGTTGATTGTATCTGTTACTATTTTCATTGTCGACTTGTAGACGTACATGCACATCACTGTCATTGGCTGACATTGGCCTGTTTCATTGTTAATATATACATTATACGTTATGAATTGTTTGTAGTGCAATCAACCTCTTGTGAACAGGGGCGTTTTTTTGTTGGTAAAACGCGCTCACCCCTTTGTGCTGTTCTCACGGCGTTTTTCCACAGTTTTCTTGGGTAATTTAGTTAGAAACTCACTATCGTATACTCCTGTGATAGTTAGACCGTGTTTGTCCCAGAAAATTGAAGCAAAAGTGACAGTTAGACCGTGTTTCAGATAATCTAACATAATTATCCCATCTTTGTCCCAGAAAACTGAAGCAAAAACCTTTCCACCCGACTTTTGAACACGGAATTTTTTTGGGTTGTGGAGAATCAGAAGGTTCCACTGTATGATTGCACTATTGAAAATAAAAGAATCTTATCTCACAAGTCGAACTCAGGGTGTCCATTTGAGATTTTTCGATCACACATGGAGCGAGTCATGGATCAGTCCTTGGTCCTCCCTGCCACAGTTCTTATGCAGTCGACATCAAATGCTAAATGTGAAGAGAAAAAGTCAGAAGTGCTGGATGAGGATAAAACACAGTTTATTTACTCGAAAAATACAGATAGCGATCGGAGGAAACTCCTCGGTGTATACGTGTATAGCGAACTCAATTGGAGCAGTCACTGTGAACACCTTACAAAATAGTTGTCCAAAATCCAAAGCAACCCACATCATAAGAACAGTGTAATAATACAGTACGCATCAAGCTGTCAGAATTGCTTAATTTGCACATTGTCACAGTAACCTATCGTATGAAACTCTCATATGGGGTAACTCGTCAGCAATAGGACAGGTGTTTATTATAGAAAAAAGAGGAATCAGCGAATTATGTGACCCAGGCTCAAGATGAAGCTGCCGGGATACGTTCAAGACCAATGCGATATTTACCCTTCCAGCTACATTCATTCTGTAGTGTGTACGATTCGTGTAGGAACACATTACAAAAACTCGCCGAATTGTGAAGCTTACAAAAATGACAGGCGCATGCATAAGATAAGAATACCTTTGCACAACAAGAAGATAATTCACCAGTTTCGAGTACTGGCGAATCTGATTCCTCAATTTCCTACTTGAATATCAAGGTGCTTCCATCAACAGTATTCAAGAGAGCACTAGTGGTGATACTAAAACAGAATATCTTTTATAGGTTGGAGGAATATATTGGTGCTCCAAACTGATGTGTATAGCGTTAGATATTATACGAATTCATTCTTATTGATCATAATTTGGCTTTCTTTGACACAATGATTGCGAATGTGCAAAGAGATTGTCCGACTGTACTATGAAGGCTGTGGCATGCCGTGTAACTTTGACGGTCGATAAAATCTATCTGTGTATTAATTATCTTTTTTGTGCGGATGTAGTTGGCACCAGTAGGGGCTAACCAAACGCGTCCCTCCTGAACCGCCGCAGGCTCGGAACTGCTTTCGCATTACTTCGAGGCATTGGTTGTCTTCGTTTTTATATAAGATATGCACACATATATGAATAAAACGCAAGAACACAACATATACAGCACACACACATTGAATGGATGTATCACAATATACATATTCCCCTCGGACGTCCTTCCATCTTGGACAGGAAAATACATCGTCCCGCAGTGGTTACAATACTCCGTATTCCTTCTCCTTCGTTCGTACAGTTACTTTCCAAAACGGCCCTGGCTCTGGCCTGATGCCCCGCGACCTTCGGTGTTGTGTAGTAATCCGTCAGGGCGACAACTGTCTTTTCGGATTTCTGCGCCGTTTCGTTAACCTGCTTCGTGAATGTAAGCTTGGTGTCCAGCCAAACCCCCTATCTCTGTATCTATGTATCTATCTATCTATCTTTGTCTGTCTTGGCATTTAAAATTAATACATCTTTTTCTAAACGCTTACAAATAAGTCTTCAAAAGATATTTGTTATTAACTGCAATACGTGAAGGTTCCATAGGTAACATATTAGACTGTTAGACGCGTAGTACAATTTAAACAATAATAGAACAAATATGTCACACAATCTTTCTACTTCGTCAGAAATTGCTTCATTGGTTCCTATGTTTGCAGACTTTGATCGCGTAACCTGCTTTAAGCCCACTTATATTTTTAATTATTTGATTAAGTTTTGGTCTATTTATTAGGAACTCAAAAATTAAAAAGATCTTACTGTCGTTTCTGTCAATTATTTTAAGCCTAAAATGTGTCCCATTTTACACTAATTTCGTGTCTGAATAGAACGTTGTATTTTTGCTTAAATTTTATTAACTACCAGTTGACCCGACAGACGTTGTCCTGTCCAAACTTCAATAAATCTGTTTGTGTTCGTTGTGTTGTGAATTTGTGAAAAGCTATTGAAAACCTGTAAACAAAGTAAATAAATTTAAAAACGTATTTCTTAGTGATCATTGTATCTATTAACGATTGAATAAATCGGAGAAAAATCACTTTCAGTTTTTCCCGAATTTTTCAATTTTCCTGCCAACTTTTCCAATTTTTCTTTCCCTTTTCCCTAGAAATCTTACTCTGACCATCACGAACATTTTAAAGATAAAATTAGCGAAATCGGTCCAGCCGTTCTCAAGTGGTGCGCTTACCAACAAACTGCATTTAATTTTGATTTATATAGATTTTAAATATTATATTGCATTTTTTGTTCACTTAACTTGGTAAGCAACCAAAGTATGCAAGATAAACAGGGAAGTTTGAAGATTTTCAATTTTACTTCAAACACATTCCACTCATTTCGATAAGAAATGTGCTGATAGTCAATGTTTTGTTGGTTTGTAAACAAAAAAATTGACTATCAGAACATTTCTTATCGGAATGAGAGAAATGCGGTTTATTATTTCAGTTTATCGGTCGGTTTGATACTTGATAGTACTACCGAAAATTAATTTCACAATGGTGTATTCTGTAGAAGAAAGAGTTGAAATAATTACTCTTTTTTTCAGAAACGATGACTGTGCCAACCGTACCGCGAATTTGTTTAATGAACGACATCCGAACAGACATGTTAACAGACAATACATTTTGGAGTTAGTTGCAAAGTTTCGACAAAGTGGTTCAGTAGCCAACAAAAAACGGGGTTTTGAACGTGAATGTCCGGTTAGAAATGAGACTACTTTGAGTACGAGAAAATTGGCCACTGTTTGAAACATCAAAAGAAGAACTATTCAGCGAATATTGAAGCATCATAAATTGCACCCGTATAAAATTCATCTTGTACAACAACTGAATAAAGATGATTTTGATCGGCGGCTGGAGTTTTGTGAAGTTATGACTGCACGAATAGCTGATAACGGGAACTTTCTGTTCAATATCTGTTTTTATTAAACTCTACAGTCAATCGTCATAATTGTCGTTATTGGGCAGATAATAATCCAAGAAATTTTCACGAAGTCCACACTCATACTCCACAGAAATTGAATGTCTAGAGTGGCATTTTTGGAGACCGTTTAATCGGACCAATTTTTCTTGATGGCAATTTAAGTGGCGAAACGTATTTGGATTTGCTAGAAGATATCATTTACCCTCTACCAATTGACATTGTTGAAAATGATGATCGCTATCAAAAAAATCAATTAGTGTTTCAACAGGATGGAGCTCCTCCACATTTTTCACAGCGTGTTAGGGAGTTTTTGAACGGAGAGTTTCCAGGACAATGAATTGGGCGTGGAGGTGCTATTGAGTGCCCCCCTAGATCACCGGATTTAACTCCTTTAGACTTCTTTCTATGGGGCCATTTAAAGAGTAGAATTTAGTCGACAGAACCAGAGACTCTGGAAGAATTACGACGACGCATTGTTGAAGAATGCCATCTAATAACTCCACAAATGCTCCAGAATGTCAGAGCTCGTTTTGAACAAAATTTGTACTTTTGTATGGAAGCTGGTGGTCAACAATTTGAAAACTTACTTAACTTAATAACATTTTTTGAACGTTTGGTTTTGTTTTTTAGTTTTTTTAACGAAAAATTGACTAATTAGTGCATTTCTTATCACAATGAATGAAATACGTTGTTGCAACTCCAACTGTGAATCATTTTTAAACGAGTTGATAAAACTTCCAAAAAAAATTAGTTTGCTGAATTCAGAAAAGAAAGAGGTTTCAAATGATGTAACAATTGACCAATGTTCCCTATTTAAAATATAAGGGTTGTTATCACCACCTGTAAGGGGTTGTTGTGACAAAGTTCAGTTTTATGTCAAAACATGCCCCCCTCAATATTAAAATTGACGTGTTTCAGCGTTTCTTAAAAAAAATTCTCTAGGCGCAAATCGGTGTTTCGTTTTCAGTGCGGCACCCTGTATAATGCAACATCGTTTGCTGATAACTGTTTATTTAACATTTTTAACACCCCCCAAACATGGGACAAGAAATTGACATGAAATTTGACGAAATATTGAACGTTACGAAGTACCTTTGGCAAAGAGTACATGCATTTATTGTTAAATTATCGGGTTGTCAGTTAACTTCATCTTCCGTGTTTCCTCGAACATTGGAACTTCCTTACAGGCAGGAATATTTCGGCGATTTGGAAACATTTTCATATCTAAATCATTTTGTGTCAGTAATAAACCTCATGATGTCTAATAGAGATCCATAGACCAACCATATGTAGCTCCCTGATGAAAAAGGACCTTGAAGACTTAACGCACTACATGTCGACATACATACAACTTTTTTTTTACGTGGCAACACTGGAAAACGTGTCTAGTTAAACGAATGCATGTGAGATCAACAAACTCTCAAGAGAACTAAACTAGAAGTAACAACGTCCGGAAGGAACAATTATAAAAGCTACCCATGGCTTCTTATAGCTCTGCAGATGACGTTCCATGAATAAAATTAACTTGGTTTTGCATTTTGTCATAGCAATTAAGTTCAATGACGTTATAGTTATTTTTCCAGATCATGCATTATGACAGTTTTACAATAATACAATCATGTTTATGTTACTATATTGCTTTTATTTCCTGTCTTGATTATAAACGGTAACAAAACGCTTCCACGGCGGTAGAAATGCCGAAAACACAAATTGCGTCCAGTCATGTTAGTTAATAAACTGTTAAAATTGTCAAAGGAACATAAGTAAACTTCAATATGTTTTTTATACCTATAAATCAGTCAATAGACCACACAATTTTGGATCATTCAGTATCCAGTACAACATTGGCAGCGAATAAAGTTATAGAATTGCTCCTTTTAGTGAATTTTCTTAAAAAAAAAGAAATACTGAGGAGATCCTGAATTTTGAAAAAATTCTTCAAATGAGCGCGAGCTAGGTCCCCTAGAACCCATAGCCAAGTTCAGTTTCAATTTTATATATATATATATATATATATATATATATATATATATATATATATATATATATATATATATATATATATATATATATATATATATATATATATATATATATATATATATATATATATATATATATATATATATATATATATATATATATATATGAATTATATAATGTCACAGTGACAACTTACAATTTTAGGTCCTAAAATGTTTGAAAATAAATTATTAAACTAAAGTTGAAAGAAAACTATTTTGGAGTGTAAAATGGTTGGGAAGTTCAAAGGATGTAGAGGAAATATTGGAGGTGCTAATAACTGAAGATTGGTTGAATAAATTGTAAATTTGAAATACCGAAATTTTATAGCAAGAAATGTCAGTGTCAATAGGATTTTGATATGTTTCAGTTTAATGTTTTAACCAAATCGCATCAATTACAGCCACAGGTTTGTAACTTCTATGTAAGATGCACTGTATAATTTTAATGCATATAAATAAATAAATAAACAAATAAATAAATATACATATATATGTATTACACCGGTAACTCAAAAAACAATGGGCCGATTTTGATCAAATTTTCTGAGTACCTTCCTTTTGCAAGTGGCCGGTACTATGAAAACGCTTCCACGGCGGTAGAAATGCCGAAAACACAAATTGCGTCCAGTCATGTTAGTTAATAAACTGTTAAAATTGTCAAAGGAACATAAGTAAACTTCATTATGTTTTTTAAACCTATAAATCAGTCAATAGACCACAGTATTTTGGATCATTCAGTATCCAGTACAACATTGGCAGCGAATAAAGTTGTAGAATTGCGCCTTTTAGTGAATTTTCTTAAAAACAAAAATTAACTAATGAGATCCCGAATTTTAAATTTTGAAAAAGTTTTTTCAAATGTGCGCGATCTAGGCCCCCTAGAACCCATTGCCAGGGTCAGTTTCATTTATATATATATATATATATATATATATATATATATATATATATATATATATATATATATATATATATAAACATATAAACATATATACATATATGTATTACACCGGTAACTCAAAAAATAATGGGTCGATTTTGATCACATTTTCTGAGTACTTTCCTTCTTCAAGTGGCTTGGATAAGTTTGTTAGCCAGGAAAATCAGCGCAGGTTTTCCCGGAAAATTTTGTGTTTTCTTTCGGAAAAAATTTCTATCTCCGGAAATAACAAAGTAAGGGCAACCAATTTGGTACGCGTGTTTGTATTGTAAGGAATTAGCCAGGTAACAAATTTTAAGTGTGTAAGTTTAAAGATAAAAAAGTTATGTACAGTTAAAGAAAAAAATTGGAGTTTTCCTCAAAACGTCAATGTCGCGATTTGAAACGTCAAAATTCCCAACATTTAGACAAGGAACCTGGAACATATGCGGATTATGTAAAGAAAATGTCGCAAGAGTGTTCTACAAACCAGTAAGTTTCAGCTTCAACCGTCATTGTCCTTCATTTTACTAAAATATTTACAGAAAATTCATTTCAAATGGACCCTTTCTTTGATGCTTTGGCTGTAGGTTTAGTTAAGTTGATGCTTTGGCTGTAGGTTTAGTTAAGTTTATGGTTTAAGGGTTTATAATTTTTTGCTAATTTTCGTAGAAAAATTCGTTATTGAGGAGACAGAGACTTTTGTATTTTAAAAAGATTTCTTCAAATGAGCACAAACTAGGCCCCTAGAATCCATATCCGGGTTTAGTTTCAGTTTTTATCTGTTTACATATATACAGGGTGATACATTTCTACGGTAAAGCTCAATATAATTGTTATCATACAAGATACGAGAAAAAGTTGCATACGTTAATTATAGGGTGTTTTAAGCTGCATCTTATAAAATTATTTTGACAATCACAGGCTGGCCCATAAGTCGTTGGTGATACCTACAATTTTTTTCTAACACCCTTATATAATTGCATGTTTGCATTTTTTAACAAAATATGATGCGTTTGTAAAAAAAAAAAACCGAGACGAAGTAAGTGCGTTTTGGTAGCAAATTTCCAATGCTTTAAATGTTAATAACCTTTTTGCTATTAACCTAAGGTTTGTTAGCTAGGAAACCAGTTTTCTCGGAAACATTTTAAGTGTATTTTCTACATTTTTTTTATTTTGATAAAATATGGTACATTGTTTCTACTATATAAGTTATACCGGTAACCAGATTGATGCCTGCTCGCATTAGAGAGACATATTTGCTATTAGAAACATTTTAATGAAAATTCACTTCCGTAACGCACTTGCTGCGTCCAGACTTTTCTGTTTAACAATGAAAACAAAACGTAATTACATTTTGTGATTTTCCTTAGACCAGTAGCGACAATTTTGATGATGAGCATGGCCGTGAAGTGCAAAACTGCTTTAATCAGAAAAAAAGATTCTAGTTGGATAACGTTATTATCTAGCATTTGTTCACGAAAATTCTTCTATCAAAATCGTCTTCCATGACCTTCTGAGTTTGTATCAATTTATAGGGATGCATTTTCTCTTCTTTTAATATTCGAATAATCAATGAATGGCTCACATCCAATGTTGTGGCTGTTTGTTGACTCGAAGTATGAGGGTTTTCCACAAACTCGAGCATTACATCCAATTTGGTATCATTACTCAGTGCCATTATAACTGTTTTTCTTGTCTTGCATGCCCAAACTCGCGAAATGGCTTTTCAATTTTACATTGACCCTTGTAACATAGGCGGCAAATCGGTAAAGTTTTCTTGAAATAGCCCAGCAACTTCGATTTGTGATCGTGTTTTATCTCCGTAACCAATCAGTTGTTATTTTATGCATTTCTGCTAAATAAACCATGTTTCTGAAGTACAGTTAACAACTGACAACTACTGTCATGTGGTTACAATCACACAGCCAGCTGCTAAGGCGTTTTAAACCAAACTAACATTGCAAACTATGAAGAATGTAGATAACTTTTTATGTCTCCTTTTTAATTGAAACCGTCCAAAAATGAGATTGAAATTGTTTCTGCTTCAATAAATTAAAACTGTTTTCAGAAGCCTGTTAGGAAGTGTGTTAGGATAGCGAACTTTCATTAAATGCTTTAAATCTCAAAAGCTCAATTTGCTATTAACTTAAGTTTCGTTGGCCAGGAAACCAGTTTTGTCAGGAACATTTTAAGTTTCTTTTAGGAAAATGGTTGTACATTTTCAAACAATAAAGTTATTTTGATGAAATATGGTAGATTGTTTCTACTAGGCGCGAATAGAATTGTGATTGAAAATTGGGTCGTAAATGCTAAAATATTTAGAAAGGCTGCTTTATGCAACCCGAAGTTAATGTATAATTTTGATAACTAATAAATGACTATTAACTTTTCTTTAAAAAGAGCTATCACCTTCCATTTAAAAAATCGGTAAGGGTAGTTAGTTACCCTATAAATGAGGTGAAGGTGGGTAGAAAGATTTTTACTTACAAAAGTAACATTAAAATAAGTTGACCCCTATTAGTATTTCTTTTAAATATTACAAAGAAACTCAATCGATCTTTTACTTTTGAAACACAGTGTATACTCAACCTTGTACAGACGATACAAGATCTATCAAATTGACAACAATTTTAGCTGGTACGTGTATATTTATTATTATTATTATTATTATTATTACTATTAGGATTATAGGCCAAGAAACTCCGGTGTTGAGTATGTACGAGGACAATCGAATTCCCACGGAAACCAAGTTACCTTAGAGACTCCCAATTATTTCTTTATGGTTCAAGAACTATACCCGAAAGATATATATTTGACTTTCTCACCTACTCCATTTCTGTCTACAGTCTGTACTCTGTACTAAAATACAACGGGGAACAGACAAATGGAATACGTTTAGTATCTCAATTATTGTGCATATTTATAAAAAAAATCCGGAAACACGTCGATTTTAGATTAAAAAATGGCATCCTGCAACGTGAAAACTTCACCCCTACATTCAACCCCCTTCGAGTGACAGGTACAACCCGCAGAAGGGGCTTGTGATTCCTTATTTGAAAGACCTCTTTATTCTCTATTCAAAAATACTATGGTTTATTTATTGAAAAAATTAACAGTAAAAAAAAGGAAATTCATCTAATTGACGAACTTAGCTAAAACACACTAAAAAATTAATAACTAATCGCGTTTCATCCTTGGTAACGAGAAAGCAAGCAGAAACAATTTCAATCTCATTTTTGGACGGTTTCAATTAAAAAGAAGACATAAAAAGTTATCTACATTCTTCATAGTTGGCAATATTAGTTTGGTTTAAAACGCCTTAGCAGTGCTGTGTGATTGTAACCACGTGACAGTAATAATATGCAAATTTACCGAAAATTCGCTACCAAAACGCACTTACTGCGTCCAGATTTTTTTCTTACAAACATGCATCATATTTCGATAAAAAATGCAAAAATGCATGAACGAATTTGTTCTACGAAAATTAGCTAAAAATTATAGACCGTTAAACCATAAACTTCACTAAACCCACAGCGAAAGCATCAACTTGACTAAACCGACAGCCAAAGCATCAGAGAAAGGGTCTATTTGAAATGAATTTTCTGTAAATATTTTAGTAAAATGAAGGGCAATGACGGTTGAATATGAAACCTAAGGGTTCGCAGAACACTCTTCTACAAACATTTTCTTTTCACAATCCGTACTTGTTTCACGTTCTTTGCCTAAACATTTCCAATTTTGACTTTTCAAATTGCGAGTTTGACGTTTTGAGGAAAACTCCAAACTTTGTTTCTTTAACTGCCCATAACTTATTTGTCTTTGAAGCTAGAGACCTAAATTTTGGTACACGGTTCACTCTTTATAACATGCGTACCAAATTTAGTTGCCCTTACTCTGTTATTTCCGGAGATATATTTTTTTTTAGAAAGAAAACACAAAGTTTTCCGGGAAAACCTGGTCAGATTTTCCTAGCTAACGAACTTATCCAAGCCACTTGCAAAAGGAAGGGACTCGCCAAATTTGATCAAGATCGGTCCATTATTTTTTGAGTTATCGGTCGGATATATATATATATATATATATATATATATATATATATATATATATATATATATATATATATATATATATATATATATATATATATATATATATATATAAACAAACACAGATCTCCTCATTAGCGAATTAAAAAAAAAATTCGCCAACATGTTTAGCACAAAATTCCCACTTCACACAAGCAAATAAAGGAAAATACATGATTTTCAGGTTTACGCAATATTTATCTTGGCACTCTTCTCCACAGTATTTAGATCAAGATTGAGTGTGAATAGCAACAAGGCAAAAATGTTTTGTTGAAAATATATAAAAAGCTTGTAAATAGATTTCATATTTCAAGTTCACGTTTTACACGCGTAGAACAACCAAAAATAGATCAACACGAAATTATCCTACATCAATAAATGAATAGGAGACATATTGTTACCTTATAAGTATGTCATTGTATGTCGAAAAATACACTCTTTTGAATGATTGTTAATTATTTAGCAAATTTTCGTAAAGAATATAAATTTCGTGTAATTTCAACCAAATTGTTGTTAAAAAAGTGGCGAATTTTCGTGAGAGAAACCGTTTGCAAATTTTCATGAAAACATTTTTTGTGAATGTTTGTCAAAAGCTTTTTGTGAATAATTATATCTTGGCTGGCATATTATTAAATACGGTACATTTTTTCTACTATAGTTACTCGATATATTATCTAGTAACTATAGTTTCTACTATACAGGCTGATTTTACGTAGGTCGTGCATTAGAAGCTTTTCAACTTGCAGTTGGATTAGAAATTTGGTATGCTGCCATAATCGATCATATCCGTTCTACCTAAAATAATGTCAGTCCTCCAGCTATACAGTGTATGCCAAAAGTCGGTACCAACTGTCCTATTTTAAATAGAAACCTTTTTTTCACATGGTTCGATTGGCTTGGCTTTCACATTGTGAGTTCTGAGTTTAGACAACCAAATTTATATGAACTTATCTATTGCAGTTTTTGACATATGTTGTTTTTTGTAAAAAAATACCGTCTTGGTAGTTTACGAACAAATTTGAAATCTCGCAAACTGCTTTAGATGAGAAAACCAAATTTACCTGGTAGTGCAGGCCAACTTCTAATGTTCCATCGATGGTCCTATTTTGTACAATATGGGCGCAGGCGATTTTCAAATGTCGCATTCAAAAATTTTCAAATACTAACTTTTCTCAAATGACACCTACAATGTTTTGACACAATTTGAAAGAAAATTGAATTTTATGGAGAGTTACTTAAGCATTCGCTATACCTAACTTCAACCTCTACAGAGTTATTCAATAAAAATCAAAAAATTCCGAGATATTCCTTGCTTTTGCAAATATGCCATGGAAACAAAAGTCAATAGACAATCTCTATGGATTTTCCATTGTCTGAATTTAACATTTACCTAATAGTTTTTCATACATAGAACAATTATTGCATGAAAATGCCCAAAAATATATATATAGTGGACAGAAAAAGACTTTTAGAATCAAACAATTTCGAATTATTATCATGTGACCGCGAACGGTCTACTATTAGTCGTGACGTAGTTGGATAGTAGTAAATAAATATCGTGTTTACATTTGCCTTATGGTGTGATAAGTACGGTCGCTGGTTTCTCAACATCGTGGTGAATTTTATTCGATTATTGTGTTTCTTCTAGTTGAATATTGTGCGTAATAAAATGAGAGATAATGGTTTTCAACAGGCGTAATCAGATCATTTCTTTCGCACTTTCGGCTCACATTTCCTTTTTATATTCTTCTCCGCCCAGCACCCCTATTCACTCTTGGTCCCGTAACATTCTCATGGGCTGTTTGCAAGAAATTCTTCTTGTGGTTTGGGGATCCAGAAGGGGTTCTAAGAATATTTCTGGAAAGATTTTTCTAAACACCCCCCATGTGCTAATCTGCAAATTTACCGAAAATTTAATTTTTATTTACAAACGGAATGCATCTATGTAATTATAAGTGGCAGGTAAGTATTTTTCCATATTAATCGCTTGAAAGATTGGTTTTAGGCAACTCAATCGAACCATTTTCTGCAAACAAAATAACAAAAAAGGTTTTAAAAACAAATTTGTAATCATCTGTGAAGCTCATTGTGTAATTTTTTGTTTAGTATCCACGCTGCTTTTATATAGGTTTTACTATGTATCATAACTGAAGATTCTAGTTTACATAATGGAATATTGGGTGATCACCTTTTGAAATGTTTTTATGAAAATTCGCTACTATAACGCACTTAAACTGTTTATATCATATGATCCTAATAAGGTATTAGCTAGTGTTGTGAGAATACGTAATAAAATATTCGTCGAATCCGAGTATTGAAATATTCGTATTAATCCGAATATTTCTCGCAGCGTGATACGTTATACCGAGTCTTATATAGTAAATATAGTGTACATGTACGATACAAAATCTTTGACATTTAATACGGAATCGTATATAGTAAACAGAGCGTATGTGTACGATACAACAGTCTATGAGCTGAATGACGTATACTGCAGGGTCAGCCAGCCAATAAGAGCAAGAACAGAATAAAACGGATTCGGTATTCGTATTCCTAAGTCGTAATAACAAATATTAATCTAAACCTGGGTAAGCTCTACGTACCCTGTACCCGCAATATTGTATAACGGTAATCGAGCTTTTTCTTAAATTCCTAGAATGGGATGTATTCTATTCCGTTATATCATGCTTATCCATTTTTAATTGTGCCAATTAGATTACACAGGGGTTTGTTGAAACGAGAAGCTGAATTTAAAACAAATGTTTTCTGCTGGTGCAGTTATAAAAAAAATTTTTATTAGTAAAAGTGAAAAAACTCGGGACGCAGCAAGTGCGTTATGGTAGTGAATTTTTATTAAATGCTTCAAATTTAAATAACTCAAATTTCTATAAACTTAGAGAGTTTAATTTTGATACGTAGTAAGGTCTTTCCTAAGGCAAGATATCCACAAAATTTCATTAAAACAACTTTGTAATTTTCGGGGAAAAAAAAATTTTTCGAAAGAAAATTTAAAATTTGAATAACTCAATTTTCTCTAAATTAGAAAGTTGAATTTTGGTACGTAGTAAGATCTCTCCTGAGGCAACATATATAGTAAATTTAATTAAAACAGCTTTGTTACTTTCGGAGAAAAAATTTTTTTTCGAAAGAAAACTCAAAATTTTCCCGGAAAACCCTGTCCGACTTTTCTGGCTAACGAACTCATCCAAGCCATTAATAAAAGAAAGGCACTTGCCAAGTTTCATCGAAATCGGTTAATTATTTTTTGAGTTATCAGACGGATACATACATATATATATATATATATATATATATATATATATATATATATATATATATATATATATATATATATATATATATATATATATGTATATATATATATAAACATATAAAAATTGAAACTGACCCCGGATATGGTTTCTAGGGGTCCTAGTTCGCACTCATTTGAAAGAATTTTTGCAAAGTCTCACCATCGATACCTCTCTATTAGTGAATTTTTAATAAAAATTCACTAAAAATTGGAGAAATAGGTTTGAAATAAAAAAATAACTTTTTTAGTTATCGTGCGGATACACACACACACACCCACCCACACACACACACACACACACACACACACACACACACACACACACACACACACACACACACACACACACACACACACACACACACACACACACACACACACACACGCACACACGCACACACACACACGCACGCACGCACACACACACACACACACACACACACACACACACACACACACACACACACACACACACACACACACACACACACACACATACATATATATATATATATATATATATATATATATATATATATATATATATATATATATATATATATATATATATATATATATATATATATATATATATATATATAAACATATAAAAATTGAAACTGATCCCGAGATCGGGGTCCTAGTTCGCACTCATTTGCAAAAATGTTTGCAAAGTTTCACCATCGATACTCTCTATTAGCGAATTTTTTTAAATAAAAATTCACTAATAAAATAAACCAAACAGTATATCCCTCGTGCTTTAAGTAACCTTATTATGACAAGCAAGCAGATACACCATTTTAACGTTTTAAATAAAGTGGTTGAAGTATTTTACATAATATGTTGATAATTAATTAATTTATAGAATATATCATGATCATTTTCAAACACTCTCCCAGTATAGAACACAATATTACTCCTCAGTCAATAAATTCACTTTTTTTATTCTGCTTTATCAAAACTTCATTTAGTAAATTTTAATTTTACACTACAATAACGACTTGTTAATACATTCTCCAGAGCATACAGAAGCACAGAAACGAGATAAGGTTATGAGCAAAATATATAGTAGAAACAATGTGTCATATTTTATCAAAATAACTTATTGTTTGAAAATGTACAAACATTTTCCGACAATATACCTTAAACGCTGGTTTTCTAACCAACAAATCTTAGGTTAATAGCAAATTGAGTTATTGAAATTTGAAGCATTTAATTAAAATTTGCTACCAAAACGCACTTACTGCGTCTTGATTTTTTTTTTCTTAAAAATATATTTCGATAAAAAATGCAATAAAATAAGGCTGTTCGAAAAAAATTGTAGGGATCACCAACGATCGGCTTGTGGGCCAACCGGTGATTGTCAAAATAATTTTATAAGATGCAGCTCAAGACACCCTATAATTAACTTATACCATTTTTTCTCGTCTCTTGTATAATAATAATTATATTCAGCTTTACCGTAGAAACGCGTCCCCCTGTATAATATCAGCCCTTTTAAAAAACTTCGAGCCTTTATATGTCTTGATAAAACATAACAAACACTGTTTAATCCACCCACTAACATTAATAAAGGAATAATTTGCAATTGTATATAAAAATTTCACAAATAACACAAATAATTCTTGGACTCAAACAAATAAACATATAAGCAATCTCATATCATACGGTAAACGTTACAGCGTCTAACAGACCTGCGCAATAATATTAGATCTTCCGTTACCAAGGCAACAGCATACTAGATCTCATATAAGCCATTGTCAATAAAACCCGGTGATTTAAAAATAAATGTTTCAAATTTGAATAGCTCAGTTTTCTGTAACCATAGAAAGCTGAATTTTGGCACATAGTTAGGTCTTTCCCAAAGCAATATGTACACCAAATTTTATCGAAATATCTTTGTAATTTTCGGAGAAAAATTTTTTTTCGAAGGAAAACTCAAAATTTTCCCAGAAAGCCGTGTCAGATTTTTCTGGCTAACGAACTCATCCAAGCTATTAATAAAAGAAAGGCACTTGCCGAGTTTTATCAAAATTGGTTAATTTTTTTTTGTTAGCGGTCGGATATATATATATATATATATATATATATATATATATATATATATATATATATATATATATATATATATAAACATATAAAAATCGAAACTGACCCCGGATATGGGTTCTAGGGGCCCAAATTCGCGCTCATTTGCAAAAATTTTTGCAAAGTCTCACCATCGATACCTCTCTATTAGTGAATTTTTTTTCACTAATAATGAACACCACAAAATCTTTTTGGTGTAGTTATTGGTCACCGTTATATTTTATTAATTGCAAAAAACTTAACACCAACTTATCCTATATATTTGTAAAAATACATTGGTATTTCCTGGACAACAATAATAAAACAAAATTACATTTGACACGTGTACGTTGTTATTATTACTTATTACTATACGGCATCTACGATTCCATCTCATACCACGCAAGTAGATAAATATAATATACCTATCTTAATGTGAAAACGTGTGTGTTTTGTTTCTTTAACGTCGGCCTATTTCCGCGACTATGGCCAATCGCCGACGCCAGGGAGCAGTTTCACCTCATTATCCTGGAAAATTTGTCGAACCCCTGCCTTTCTGTAAGGAGGGTAGGGATCTTTAACGTGCCCAACATCGCATGGACCCGGGACCGACGGCTTTACGCCCCCTCCGATGGGTGGAACGTGCAGACATTCAACTTGCTCAAATACAATGCCAGAACCTTGGTTGATGTTAATGTTACAGTTTGTACTGAAAAAGTGAAAGGAGTACCCTGGGATCGAACCCAGTACTCTTCGGTTCAGAGGCACACGTTCTTACCCCTGAACCACCGAGGCTCTCTAATGTGAAAACGTAATCGGATGATCATTCCGAACATTATTTTATATGAATCCGTATCATCCGAATATTTACAACGCTAGTATTGACAATTAGCACCAGCGGATTCGGTTTCCAGGTTTTGCGGTGCGCAGAGCCACAATTTACAAAATTGTTAGTCACACAGCTCTATCTATAAAATTTGTGTAAACTAGAGTCGTCGTGACAACATACTACCTGGTCCTGCACCGAGATGGCGTCCCTGTCTGAGCTTTTGCAATAACTTCCATTGTTTAGATTTTTATCTACGATTTATTTAAATAGCATATCACTACAGATAAGGTCATCTGTCTTTGTCCAACCTTGTAAATATTGGATTACGCTATCTGAAGTGATGTCGAGGATTATTTTATTATTAATTTCGAATAACATTTTTAACTGACCATGGAAATATGGAAATGGGTCGCAGAGGCCCTAATTCGTGCTCATTTGAAAAAAAATTCCGAAAGTCTCACCATCGATACCTCTATATTGGTGAATTTTCTTAATGAAAATTGACTAAAACTACTAATGCACCGCCTAGGGAAATCACCCTGTATAAGTTATACCAAATTTGATGCATTTCATTAAAAAAAGACATATTTGTCATTAAAAATATTTTTATGAACATTCATTACCATAACGAACTGGCTGCGTCCAGAATTTTTATTTAGAACAAAATGCTAAAAGCTTTGTGTTGAGGAACGAACACGTCATTAAATGAATCATTCTATCACGATTCGCTTTGCTGAGTAAAGTGAAACATACATACAATATTTAGATTGCCTTAGCTGGATTCATTAAATTATCCAGCAAAATAACAATTAATACTTGAATAAATCATTGTTTTGCGTACTGAAAAGAAACACTATTTTATACCAAAGAATTACCCAACTGAGGTTCGATTTTTACCACTGTTTTTCGATTTTCGAAAGGTTTTTAAAGTTCTTTTTAACAGTGCTGCAAATTGAATTATAACTTCCACATAGCTGTGATAATTTACTGTCCTCAGAAAGGCATTCTCATTAAATGAATTTACGGTCCATGACTTGACCACAAAGAAATATATACGTATTTATGTGCCCATAAACTTCTGAAACGTTATATTACTCGAGTTTTACCGAAAAAATGTCAATTTTCACCAAATCACCCCTCATTAATCCCATACCCCCTAAAGCGATCTTACCCAAAAACAACTCGCAGCGTTCCTTTGTCCGGTGCTAACCATATACAAAATTTGAAGATGATATCTCAATTCGTTAGACAGTTATTGCGCCTACTAACAGACAGTTTACGATTCTGGGGCTGAAGCCCCTGCCGTCCTGCCCGAAGACTTTAGGCCATGGTATCCTCCTACACTGTCAGGTCGAAGCCACCGTCAAAGGAACCCCTACAACCTCTACACTCTCAACAGACGTATAGGCCGACAGACAAGAAAATTTTCGTTCCAGGATCAAGTTTTCTATATGTTTTGAGACTTTTTACGCAGTTTTAGCTACAAAAAAATTCGAAATATCTGTCACCGTTAGTTAACCACCACACATTCAACCCCTACTTTAATTTCAGCACAAAATACCAGATGTTTGATGAAATTGAAAGTTTTGTAATAGACAAACCCTAAAACGTTGTCTTACTCGGGTTTTAACGAAAAAATGTCAATTTTCACCAAATCACCCCCCATTGATCCTTTACCCGCTGGAGCGATTTCACTCAAAAACAATCCGAACCGTTCGTTTGTCGGGTGCTAACAGTATACTAAATTTGAAGACTATATCTCAATTCGTTCTGAAGCTATCGTGGCGACAGACACATACAGACCGACAGACAAAAAATGTCTTTCTAAATCATGTTTTCTATATGTTTTGATACTTTTTACGGCGTTGAAGGGAAAACAATTTTTGACATTTTTGTCGCCAACGCCATTCTTCCACGCGTATTGAAGATATGGAAGTAAAAAGGAACTGCCCCCACAAAGTGTAAACAGAGAAAAATAGTGCTGCAAATTAAATCATAACTTCCACATAGCTGTGATAATCTACTCGCCTCAGAAACACATCCTCATGAAGTGAATTTGGGGTCCATGACTTGATCACAAAGAAAATATTCGTATTCCTGTACACACCCATAAACTTCTGAAACGTTATATTACTCGAGTTTTAACGAAAACATTTCAATTTTCACCAAATCACCCCTCTATTATCCTCTACACCTTGAAGCGATGTTACCCAAAAACAATAATAATCGTTCCTTTGTCAGGTGCTAACTGGAAACCAAATTTGAAGATGATATCTCAATACGTTCTAAAGTTATTGCGCCTACTAACTGTCGGACCAATAGACCGACCGACCGACACAAAAAATTTTCGTTCCAGAATAAAGTTTTATATATGTTTTGAGACTTTTTACGCCCCCAGACCCCCCCCCCCACACACAGGTGTCCCGAGATTCAATGTACAACCGACCTGCCACAGATTTTTCAGCCAAAATTAGGTCGATTAAGATCAACTTACCTCTTTACAAAGTTGCACCGTTTAGCCGCCAGAGGGCTTCAAAGTTATTAAATTTTTTTCTATTAAAATTAATTTTTTGGAAATATTTTACTAAAATGAAGGGCAATGACGGTTGAAGCTGAAATTTAAGGGTTGGTTAAAACACTCTTGCGACATTTTCTCTACATAGCCCCTATTCGTTTCAGGTACTTTGCCTGAGTTGCTAATTTTGACGTTTCAAATCGCGACTTTGGCGTTTTAGAGGGAAACCACAAAAATGTTTTCTGTAAATGCCTATAACTTTTTTCAATCAACTTACAGATCTAAATTTTGGTACATAGTTTAATTTCTATAATATAAACCCGCGTACCAAATTTTGTTGCCATAACTTTGTTATTTCCGGAGATAAAAAATGTTCCTAAAGAACACAAAATTTTCCGGAGCTTCGAGTTACGATATGGAATATGGCTGAGTTCACCAGGCGGCAACAGCTGACTTTAAACGCTCACCTGCTGACTACCCATACATTCAGCGGTTGGAGACTGATGAACGCACCTTTGACTTCAAGCACTATTTTGTGACGTTTATCTTTCATTCCGGTTTGACAAATAGGCAACAGTTGGGTTCCGCAAAAACTCAGCCGGACTGGTGAACGCATACGTTAACACCGCACTGGTGAACGTATAGGTTAACACGACTATTCGACTGTTGGCGCCTGGTGAAGTCGACCAAGATAACAATACAATTAGCAGAGAATGTTCAACTGTCGGCGCCTGGTGAACACGACCAAGATAACAATAAATTTAACAAAGAATGTAAGAATCCATTGTTAATGATTTGACAATAAATAATAAACAAACATCAAAGTGTGCTGCCTGGTTCTTTTTCACTTATTTTGTAACGCTTGAGTATAGCTTTTGTTTTCTTTCAATGGTTTCTAGATTGCGGTTAATTGTATTGCAGCTGCACATTCGTGTTTTAGCAATCATTTTAATTATTAATTTCACTTTGTTGATTCATTCACTTCCAACACAAAGTGCATTTTATTTGTTTAGTTGATGTTGCGATCTCTAACAAAACGCAAATTCCGTTGAATCTTGTGTGTAAGTTACTGTTGTGTTTTTATATAGGGTGGCGCATTGAAAACGAAACAAACCGATTTGCGCCCAGAGAAATTTTTTTAAGAAACGTTGAAACACGTCAATTTTAATATTGAGGGGGGCATGTTTTGACATAAAACACAACTTTGTCACATCAACCCCTTAAGGGTGGTGATAACAACCCTTATATTTTAAATAGGGAACATGGGTCGAGTGTTACATCATTTGAAAGCAATTTCTTTTCTGAATTCAGCAGACTATTTTTTTGGAAGTTTTATCAACTCGTTTAAAAATTATTTGCAGTTGAAGATGCAAAAACGCATTTCACTCATTCCGATAAGAAATGTGCTGATAGTCAATGTTTTGTTGGTTTGTAAACAAAAAATTGACTATCAGAACATTTCTTATCGGAATGAGTGAAATGCGGTTTATTATTTCAGTTTATCGGTCGGTTTGATACTTGTACCGAAAATTAATTTCACAATGGTGTATTCTGTAGAAGAAAGGGTTGAAATAATTACTCTTTTTTCCAAAACGATGACTGTGCCAACCGTACCGCAAATTTGTTTAATAAACGACATCCGAACAGACATGTTGACAGAAAATACATTTTGGAGTTAGTTGCAAAGTTTCGACAAAGTGGTTCAGTAGCCAACAAAAAACGGGATCCTGAACGTGAATTTTCGGTTAGAAATGAGACTACTGAGATTGAAGTTTTAGGACAAATTGCTGCAGACCAACTTTGAGCACGAGAAAATTGGCCACTGTTTCAAACATCAAAAGAAGAACTATTCAGCGAATATTGAAGCATCATAAATTTCACCCGTATAAAATTCATCTTGTACAACAACTGAATGAAGATGATTTTGATCGGCGGCTGGAGTTTTGTGAAGTTATGACTACACGAATAGCTGATAACGGGAACTTTCTGTTCAATATCTGTTTTTCAGACGAGTGTACGTTTTTATTAAAATCTACAGTCAACCGTCATAATTGTCGTTATTGGGCAGATAATAATCCAAGAAATTATCACGAGGTCCACACCGTTTAATCGGACCAATTTTTCTTGACGGCAATTTGAGTGGCGAAACGTAATTTGGAGTTACTAGAAGATACCGTTTACCCTCTACTAATTGACATTGTTGAAAATGATTATCGCTATCAAGAAAATCAATTAGTTTTTGAACACAGAGTTTCCAGAGCAATGGATTGGGCGTAGATGTGCTATTGAGTGGCCCCCTAGATTACCGGATTTAACAACCGGAGTCTCTGGAAGAATTACGACGACGCATTATTGAAGAATGCCGTCTAATAACTCCACAAATGCTCCAGAATGTCAGAGCTCGTTTTGAACAAAATTTGTACTTTTGTATGGAAGCTGGTGGTCAACAATTTGAACACTTACTTAACTGAATAAACATTTTTGAACGTTTGGTTTTGTTTTTTAGTTTTTTTCTAACGAAAAATTGTCTAATTAGTGCATTTATTATCACAATGAATGAAATACGTTCTTTCAACTCCAACTGTGAATAATTTTTAAACGAGTTGATAAAACTTCCAAAAAAATTAGTGTGCTGAATTCAGAAAAGAATGAGCTTTCAAATGATGTAACACTCGACCCATGTTCCCTATTTAAAATATAAGAGTTGTTATCACCACCCTTAAGGGGTTGATGTGACAAAGTTGAGTTTTATGTCAAAACATGTTCCCCTCAATATTAAAATTGACGTGTTTCAGCGTTTCTTAAAAAAAATCTCTGGACGCAAATCTGTCTATTTCGTTTTCAATGCGCCATCCTGTATGTTAGATTTGAAAGAATACGAGGACGTGAAAAAAAAGTTCTTAGCCTACTAACTACAGAAGTAATGAACTCAAAATATTTTATAATTTTACATTTACAGCAAGCAAGCACTGCCTCTGGATATTTCAAACCTTGATAGACATTTATTTACCATTTACATAGGCATGAGAACAAGATTAACATAACATACGCGAGGACAAGAAAAACGGAATTTTAAGAGATGGACTTCCGGTAAACATAAGTGGTGCAAGTTTATTTGTGATCCTTCTTCACAGAATATTGCTCTTGCTTAATAGAACCGGTATTTAAGTTAATACTTCGGAAAATCGGGTATGTATGGTTTCAGAAATAAACTATTCATTACAAAATAGTATGGACAATTTTTACCATCTACGACAGTCATACGTTTATATACCGCGTGTCCAGAAAGTCTGGAAACGGTTGAAAATCTCTAAAAAAAATATGCTTCAGATCGGAAAATGAAAAAAACATGCGTTTGATATTTTTGAAAAAGCTTTCAAATTATACCAAAAAATCTCGGGACGCAGCAAGTGCGTTATGGTAGCGAATTTTCTTTAAAATATTTTTAATAGCAAATGTCTTTCTTTGATGAAAGCAGACATCAAACTTGGTTGCCTATATAGTAGAAACAATGTACCATATTTCATTGAAATAAATTTATTGTTTGAAAATATATAAACATTTTTCAAAATTCTAGATGCAGCAAATGTGTTATGGAACTGAATTTCCATAAAAATGTTTTTAATAGCAAATGCGAGCAGGCATCAATCTGATTACCGGTATAGCCTATGTGGTAGAAACAATGTACTATATTTTATCAAAATTACTTATGGTTTGAAAATATACAAAAAATTTCCGAAAATAAACTTAAATGTTGGTTTTCTATCCAACAAAGCTTACGTTAATAGCAAATTGAGTTATTGAAATTTGAAGGATTTAATGAAAATTCGGTAAATTTGCAGATTAGCTCCCTAACGCTTTTCAACAAATTGTTTTCAGAAACGTTACTAGGACCCCACCTGGATGCACAAACCACAAGAAAAATTTCTTGTTCACACCACCCAAGGAAGCTTTGGGACTGGGAGTGAATAGTGGTGGTGTGCGGGGTAGGCAGGGTTTAAGGGGGATATGGCTTCAAGATGTGAAAAAGACAGCTTTCAAGCCCGCTTTATTCGAATTTTCTGCTCATATTTCCTTTTTACTACCTACCCCGCTCAGCACCCCTACGCACTCCTGGTCCCGAAACTTCCTTGGGGGGTGTGAACAAGAAATTTTTCTTGGGTTTTGTGGATCCAGGGGGGCCCTAGGCAGGTTTTTGAAAAGCGTTCGGCAGCTAATCTGCAAATTTACCGAAAATTCGCTACCAAAACGCACTTACTGCGTCCAGATTTTTTTCTTATAAATGCATCATATTTCGATAAAAATGACAAGAATGCATTAACAAATTTGTTCTACGATAATTAGCTAAAAAAATTATAGACCGTAAAACCATAAACTTCACTAAACCTACAAATAAATATCCAAAAAGCCACCAAATTTAACAAAACTGACAGCCAAAGCATCAGAGAAAGGGTCTATTTAAAATGGATATTCTGTAAATATTTTAGTAAAATGAAATAATAATATTAATGATACCAATTTAATTATAGAAACTATATAACCTCAATTTTGTTGCTCGTATTGTTAATAATAAACCTTTCCTTACCTCTCGTCTGTCTAATACAACAGTTTGTGGCTAATGGACCTGGTTTCCGAGGCCATCAGGATACAACACACACACACACACACACACACACACACACACACACACACACACACACACACACACACACACACACACACACACACACACACACACACACACACACACACACACACACACACACACACACACACACACACACACACACACACACACACACACACACACACACACACACACACACACACACACACACACACACACACACACACACACACACACACACACACACACACACACACACACACACACACACACACACACACACACACACACACACACACACACACACACACACACACACACACACACACACACACACACACACACACACACACACACACACACACACACACACACACACACACACACACACACACACACACACACACACACACACACACACACACACACACACACACACACACACACACACACACACACACACACACACACACACACACACACACACACACACACACACACACACACACACACACACACACACACACACACACACACACACACACACACACACACACACACACACACACACACACACACACACACACACACACACACACACACACACACACACACACACACACACACACACACACACACACACACACACACACACACACACACACACACACACACACACACACACACACACACACACACACACACACACACACACACACACACACACACACACACACACACACACACACACACACACACACACACACACACACACACACACACACACACACACACACACACACACACACACACACACACACACACACACACACACACACACACACACACACACACACACACACACACACACACACACACACACACACACACACACACACACACACACACACACACACACACACACACACACACACACACACACACACACACACACACACACACACACACACACACACACACACACACACACACACACACACACACACACACACACACACACACACACACACACACACACACACACACACACACACACACACACACACACACACACACACACACACACACACACACACACACACACACACACACACACACACACACACACACACACACACACACACACACACACACACACACACACACACACACACACACACACACACACACACACACACACACACACACACACACACACACACACACACACACACACACACACACACACACACACACACACACACACACACACACACACACACACACACACACACACACACACACACACACACACACACACACACACACACACACACACACACACACACACACACACACACACACACACACACACACACACACACACACACACACACACACACACACACACACACACACACACACACACACACACACACACACACACACACACACACACACACACACACACACACACACACACACACACACACACACACACACACACACACACACACACACACACACACACACACACACACACACACACACACACACACACACACACACACACACACACACACACACACACACACACACACACACACACACACACACACACACACACACACACACACACACACACACACACACACACACACACACACACACACACACACACACACACACACACACACACACACACACACACACACACACACACACACACACACACACACACACACACACACACACACACACACACACACACACACACACACACACACACACACACACACACACACACACACACACACACACACACACACACACACACACACACACACACACACACACACACACACACACACACACACACACACACACACACACACACACACACACACACACACACACACACACACACACACACACACACACACACACACACACACACACACACACACACACACACACACACACACACACACACACACACACACACACACACACACACACACACACACACACACACACACACACACACACACACACACACACACACACACACACACACACACACACACACACACACACACACACACACACACACACACACACACACACACACACACACACACACACACACACACACACACAGTAAAATGAAGGACAATGACGGTTGAATCTGAAATTTAAGGGTCTGCAGAACACTCTTCTTGTAACATTTTCTTTTCACAAACGGTATTTGTTTCACATTCTTTGCCTAAACATTGCCGATTTTGACGTTTAATATTACGAATTTGACGTTTTGAGGAAAACTCCAAAATTTGTTGCTTTAACTGCCCATAACTTCTTTGCCTTTAAAGCTAGGGACCTAAATTTTGGTACAGAGTTCGCTCTTTATAATACAAACACGCGTACGAAATTCGGTTGCCCTTACCTTGTTATTTCCGGAGATATGATTTTTTTATATAAAGAAAGCACAAAATTTTCCGGGAAAACCTGGTCCGATTTTCCTAACCAGCGAACTTATCCAAGCCACTTGCACAAGGAAGGTACTCTGCAAATTTTATCAAGATCGGTCCAGTATTTTTTGAGTCATCGGTCGGATATATATATATATATATATATATATATATATATATATATATATATATATATATATATATATATATATATATATATATATATATATATATATATATATATATATATATATATATATATATAAACACAGATCTCCCCATAAGCGAATTAAAAAAAAATTCGCTAAAAATGATCGCCCACGCACTCCAAAAGTTTTCTTGTTATTGATGACAGGAAGTTGTTATTAATATCTGACTCCGAGTAATTACTGTGCTGGTTGGCACAATGTGTGTCAGAAAAAGAAAGAATAGATATTCTCATACTGGTCAAACAAGAACTTGCTCACATATTCAATGATAATCATTCAGGTTGTCCACAGCCCAAAATCAACTGTATCTAAAACAATGATTCGGTATCCACAGACGGGATCTGTAAAAGATTGACCGAGGTCTGAAGTGCAAAAAGTGCCACGAACGAAGACAGGAGTTTGGAAGTTTGTGCAAGCGTTATTGAAAATGTCCATACATCTATTCGAAAGATCGCACAACAAACTGGCATAGACAAATCATCTGTACGTAAGACTTTAGATGTAAATAAATTCCACCGATACAAGATGAAACTGACGCAAGAGCTTCTGTGAAAGCACTTTAATCGAAGATTGCAATTTTGTGAGTAAACGATGAGACGGTGTGACGGAAATGGACAATTTACTTTTTGGGCGGGTTTCTTTGACGAAGCTATATTCCAATCGATTGGAAATGCACAATATGCGATATTGGTCCGATAATAATCCGCATTGGATAAGATATCCCCATACGCAATACCAACAAAAACTTAATATTGCGCAATCGAATCGTCTGACCATTTTTAATTTATTAAACAATCAGGTAATTCCATACATCCATAACATTATTGGAATAGCGTTCCACAATGTCTTCCACAATGTTCCAGCAGGATGAGGCTCAATGTCCTTTCGCATTAATTGTACGCAATGTACACATTCCCTGAGCGCTGGATTGGTAGGAGGATTGCGATTGAGTGGCCACCAAGGTCACCTGATCTAACACCTATCGATTATTTCTACTGGGGGTACTTAAAAAATGAAGCGTATTTTAAAAAATAATTTTAACGCGCCCTATTTCCGCAACTATAGCCATTTATCGACAACAGGGAGCAGATTCACGTCACCATCCTCGAAATTTTGCTGCACCTCCGCCTTTCTGAAAATAGGGTAGGGATATTTAACGTACCCAACATCGTATGGGCACGGGACTGACGGCTTGTACGGCCCCTCCGAAGGGAGAAACGTGCGGGCATTCAACTTGCTCAAATACAATGCCACAACCTCGGGTGATGTTAATGTTACAGTGTGTACTGACAAAGTGAAAGGAGAACCATGGGATCTAACCCAGTACCCTTGGGTTAAGAGGCACACGTTCTTACCACCGAACCACCGAGGCTTTAAACGAAGCGTACGAAACAAAACCTGCAAAGATTCATGAATTAAGGGAACTAATAATACAGTGGTCGACTACGATAATACCAGAAACTTTGTAAAAAGAAAATGAGAACATGTAAGCCGATTGGGACACTTTCAAGTAGATGGAGGTGAGCAATTTGAATATTTAATTAATTAGGGAACTCACCTAAATCAATCACCCCCATGGTGAGTATCAAGGGGACTCACTTAAATCCAGTACCCCAAAGGGAACGGAAAACTACTACGTCGTTGTTTCTGGGTTACGTTAAAAGTAGCCAGATTTTAGTGAATTTTCTTAAAAAAAAAAAAACTAATGAGGAGATCCCGACTTTTGAATTTTGAAAAAAATTCTTTATATGAGCACTAATTAGTTTTAATTTTTATATGTTTATATATATATATATATATATATATATATATATATATATATATATATATATATATATATATATATATATATATATATGTATATCACACCAATAACTCAAAAGATAATGGGCCGATTTTGATTAAATTTGGTGAATAAATTCCTTTCGCAAATGGCTTGGATAAGTTCGTTAGGCAGGAAAATCTGCCCAGGTTTTCCCGGAAAATTTGTGTGTTTTCTTTCGAAAAAAATGTATATCTCTGAAATTAACAAAGTAAGGGCAACCAAATTTGGTACGCGGGTTTACATCCTTATACATCCTTATAGGTAAGTTACCTACCAAAATTTAGCTATGTAGGTCAAAATACAAAAAAGTTATAGGCGTTTAAAGAAAAATAAATTGGGGTTTTCCTGAAAACGTCAAAGTTGCGATTTAAAACGTCAAAATCGGCATCATTTAGGCAAATAAGTTGAATCTAATACGGGCTATGGAAATCAAATGTCTCAAGAAGGATGTTTTACAAACCCTGAAGTCTTAGTTTCAACAGTCATTGTCCTTCATTTTACTAAATTGTTTCCAGAAAATTCATTTCAAATAGACCCTTTCTCTGATGCTTGGCAGTAGTCTTAGCTATAGAGTTTATCGTTTAATGGTATATAATTTTTGTCGAATTTTCGTAAAAAATCAATAAAGCTCAATATATCAGTTATTATACAAGATATGAAAAAAATCTTTATACATTAATTATAGGGTGTCTTGAGCTACATCTTAAAAAATATTTCTACAATCACAGGATGGCCCATAAGTCGTTGGTGATACAACTTTTCTTTTTTTAAATCAAACACGCCTTATGTTATTGCATTTTTGTATTTTCCATCGAAATATAATGCATGTTTGTAAGAAAAGAAATTCTGGATGCAGCAAGTGCGTTATGGTAGCGAATTTTTATCAAATGCTTCATATTTGAATAGCCCAATTTGCTATTAACCTATAAGGTTGACCAAGAAACGAGTTTTTCCGGGAACACTTTAAGTTTACTTTTGGAAATTTTTGTACATTTTCACAAAATAAAGTTATTTTTATGAAACATGGCGCATTGTTTTTACTATATAGGTTATATTGGTAACCAAAATTGATGCCTGCTTTCTTAAATAAAAAGAAAACACACATATTTACAATCAAAACATTTTAATGAAAAGTCACTACCATAACGCACTTGCTGCGTCCAGAGTTTTTAAATGTCTTAAGACAAAAGTTTAATTCCAAATAACATTTAATTTTAAATAAAGTTTTAACAAAAATACGAAGTGTTTAGAACAAAAAGTGTAACTTTTTATCGCAATTCTATTGCAGAAGCGAAAAAAAAAAGTTTTAAATAAAAGTTACGTAGTTTTTAGCGTAGAATGCGAATCTGCAATCAAAAGTAAGGGTTTCTATTTAAGATTTTAAAGATCAATTTTGGTATTATTTGATAGCTTTTTCAAAAATATCAGATGCGTAATTTTTCATTTCCCAATCTGAACCGTATTGTTCGAGATATTCAATCGTTTCCAGACTTTCTGGACGGCCAGGATAAATTTTGACTGATTTCATTCTTTTGTCAAAAACTTTTCTACACTTCTTTGCTTTCGTTTTAATCACAAATTTTCGAGCGTTTACGTCTCCATAAAAAACAGAAAAGTCTGAAGGCAGCAAGTGCGTTATGGTAGTGAATTTTCATTAAAATGTTTTTAATAGCAAATCTGTGTTTTTTTTTAAGAAAGCAGGCATCACATTTGGTTACCAGTAGAACCTATAGAGTAGAAACAATGTGCCATGTTTCATCAAAATAACTTTATTGTTTGAAAATGTACAAAAATTTCGGAAAGTAAACTTAAAGTGTTCCCGAAAAACTCGTTTCTTGGTCAACCTTATTGATTAATAGCAAATTGAGCTATTCAAATATGAAGCATTTGATCAAAATTCGCTACCATAACGCACTTGCTGCGTCCAGAATTTCTTTTCTTACAAACTATGGATGTTAATTGCACTTGTTGATATTAAATCCATACGTAAACATTTAATATAACTTTATTGCTTCACTAACTGAATAAACTATATGATACATTTAACTATAATACACTTTATGATATAATAACAATTACAACAGTACACGAGTACATAGCAGATAACTGACCGAGCGTTGAGGACGTGTGTTCACTGTACCGGTTGGTAGAGAGCAGAGAGAGAGAGAGAGAGATCGACTGGTGTCTCTTATATGCCGTAGTTCTTGACAGCTGGCTGTCACATAACGTAACGCAACGTTTAACTGTCAAGAGTATTTATGCAGAAACATAGAGTAGTGTTGACGGAAACACTGCGGTCGGAACCACCGCCACATACTCCCCTCTCAGTGGCAACGCTATTAGTTCAAGTATCTTCGTGGAAATCGAACTCTACGTCCATGGCGTGTAGTTTGAACGGGAACGGGAACTTCACTGTGACTTTCAGTTTCACTAGGTGTTGGACTTTCACTGTCACTTTCAGTTTCACTAGGTGTTGGACTTTCACTGTCACTTTCAGTTTCACTAGGATGTCTCTGAGGCTGGAAAGTTGTCTGTTCGTTATCACAAAGAATGAATGCGGGTTTAAGACGTGTGTTCACTGTACCGGTTGGTAGAGAGCAGAGAGAGAGAGAGAGAGAGAGAGAGATCGCCTGGTGTCTCTTATATGCCGTAGTTCTTGACAGCTGGCTGTCGCATAACGTAACGCAACGTTTAACTGTCAAGAGTATTTATGCAGAAACATAGAGTAGTGTTGACGGAAACACTGCGGTCGGAACCACCGCCACACAAACATGCATTATATTGCGATGGAAAATGCAAAAATGCAATAACATAAGGCGTGTTTAATTTAAAAAAAAAGAAAATTTGTATCACCGACGACTTATGGGCCACCCTGTGATTGTAGAAATATTTTTTTTAAGATGTAGCTCGAGACACCCTATAATTAATATATACATTTTTTTTCATATCTTGTATAATGACGGATATGTTGAGCTTTATTGATTTTTTACGAAAATTCGACAAAAATTATATACCATTAAACGATCAACTCTATAGCTAAGGCTACTGCCAAGCATCAGAGAAAGGGTCTATTTGAAAAGAATTTTCTGGAAACATTTTAGTAAAATGAAGGACAATGACGGTTGAAACTAAGACTTCAGGGTTGGTAAAACATTCTTCTTGAGACATTTTATTTCCATAGCCCGTATTAGATTCAAGTTCTTTGCCTAAATGTTGCCCATTTTGACGTTTTAAGTCGCCACTTTGACGTTTTGAGGAAAACCCCAATTTATTTTTCTTAAAATGCCTATAACTTTTTTGTCTTTTGACCTACAAAGCTAAATTTTAGTGGGTAACTTACCTATAAGGATATAAACCCGCGTACTTAATTTGGTTGCCCTTACTTTGTTAATTCTGGAGATATAATTTCTTTTCGAAAGAAAACACAAAATTTTCCGGGAAAACCTGGGCCGATTTTCCTGGCTAACGAACTTATCCAAGCCATTTGCAAAAGGAATTAATTCACCAAATGTAATCAAAATCGGCCTATTATTTTTTGAGTTATCGGTCTGATACATATAAATGTATATATATATATATATATATATATATATATATATATATATATATATATATATATATATATATATATATATATATATATATATATATATATATATATATATATATAGTATTAAGTTTTTGTGACGGTAATATTGTTATTTATCAAAAAATTGTGGGAAAGCCGTCAGTTGCAAAATAAAACTCTTTATTATATGCCGAGCTTTCGGAAAAAAATTATTCCATTCTCAAGGCTACAACATGGAAAGAAAAATTTTACAATTTACATAGGAAAAATATAAAAGTTTAAAATACAAATAACGTGAGTTTTACTAAACTAATTATTCAATAACAAAAATGAAAAAACCTTTTTATAAATTTGAGTGAAGTCGAAAAGTGCCAAACTGACATATAAAGCTAACTATTGTCTAATTGAATTTGTTTTTTTTTTGGTCTAGGAAATATAAATAGGGGTAGTAATTTCTAAAATTATTATCTTTCTTTAAGTTTATTAAATTGTCGTTAAAAGCAATTTCAAATTCTTCTAAACACATTCTTTTGTTACTTAAGGTTTCACAGTGTAAAATAGAAACATTACTAAAATTTATATTGTGGCCAGTGTCGAGATTATGTTCTGACAGAGCGCTTACAAAAAAGAACTTACGCTCTGTCAGCCTTGATAATGGAATAAATTTTTTCCGAAAGCTCGGCATATAATAGAGTTTTATTTTGGAACTCTCAGCTTTCCCACAATTTTTTGATATATATGTATATGTATATATATATATATATATATATATATATATATATATATATATATATATAAATTCACTAAAAATGAATTGATTCACATACAAATTCACAGTAATAACAGGCGCATGTGCTTCATGGCTGGGTACGTTTCATGTTAATATTGCCTCTTACTAAAGTGAATATTATACTGTCGTCTAATTGTTGTCAGTTGGTTTCAACTTTTCCGTCTTCAATTTGCTTATTTTAAAACTCTGTCTCCCCCTTACAATATCAAACTCTCATAATTCATTTATTCCCGTCTCAACATTCAGCCAAGCTTAAAAAGCGAATGAAGCACCTGTCATTTAAACTTAATTACTCTAACGTGTTCACATACGATAAAATGGCCTACTTGATAACTGAATCGCATCTGCTGAAACGTTTGAATCGTTGAGTGTGTTTTCATGTGATCAGCAAGGTGCTAATTACCGGAGGATTTTTGTTTTTTTTTGTCACTGGATTTTCTGTTAATCCATCATGTTATTCTTGTCCAGGACATATCTCATTACAGTTGACCAAATAAAAATGCTTGAGATTTCAGTTTGTTTTGTTACGTAGCGTCATCAGCTATATTGTTGGGTTATTGGAGTGCAAAGAATCAGTTTAGTAGAGTGTCATCTGTCACTGACATTTTATTGGGTGCGACCGTTACGCTGACACATGTGGGCGAATAAAAAATGATAAAGCGAGGTAAGACAAGGGTATTTGGTAAAAAAAATTGTATTCATGATGTAATGTTCTAACCAGATTATGCTTAGTTAAAAAGCTCTAATTCCAAATTTGTTGCTTTTGTTGAATATTATTGTTAAATATATTAAATTGTAATCCATTTTTTGGGGGAATTTTCACAAGACCATATCTCAAGTTTTATTCAACTTAACCGATTCAAACTATAAATGACTGGTTGGAACACTACATTTTCGACTTTTATCAGGTCCGGTTTTATGAAATGTATCTTCCTTTCATATCGAAAAAAACGCCGTATGGAGATATGGTCGTACAAATCAAAACTACATAATTATTTATATTTTTATGTATTATATTATTCTTAGTGTGTGCTTGCGTGCGTGCGTGCGTGCTTGCGTGCGTGCGTGCGTGTGTGTGTGAACTTTGGGCACAAGTCTCTCCTGATGCATGTCGTGACGAACCATATCTTAAGCGACAACTAGACTTTGACAACCTTATGTAAAAACTTACGACGCTAGCCTCGCCGAGATAATATTACTTCTGAACGTTAAAAGTCTGAGGTTGGCATAATTACATAAAACTTGAAGAAAATGTTTCCCCCAGATAACTATTTATTTATTCCCTGTGCGTTTCGGCCAACAAACAGCCTTCTTCAGGGGTCAATCTATTACCACATCGTCTATTATCTTCAGCCTTAGGTCAATCTCTTTTTTCCTTTCATAAGTTGATCTTAGCTCCTTCCTGTTTACTGATTTCCTGAACCTCCGGACAAGTGCTCCAAAACCATTAATGACAGACCTGCTATACATGTTCTGAAAGAACTTTGAGCATAAGTCTCTCTTCTCAAGAAAAACAATTATGGCAGTAAGGAACAAAGCAATGGCCCCTAGTCCGTGGCAGACCTTAAATGGTCAAGGGGTGCTAAGAATACCCACGAGGACAAACACAAAAACAACACAAATTAATTGTAGAAAGCCGATGAAAATTAGCACATGGAATGTCAAAATCATGTACATGCCGGGGAAGATGCACAACATAAATCAAGATGGCCCAACAGCGGGAAAGTTCAAGTGAACAATTATACTTTTTACTATTCTAGAAACGACGATCCCAAACATTATAATGGCGTCGGGATTATGCTGGATCCTGGAACGGCTTGCTCGGTCCTTAATTTCGTACCACTTTCGGACAAGGCAACACCGAAGAATTTAAACATAATTCAGGCATATGCTCCAACAGCCCATAAACCAGAATCAGAGAATACATCTTTCTACGCGGAAATAAAACAACTGCTGTCCCAAACGAGAAAGGATGAAACCACCCTCATCCTAGGAGACTTAAACGCAAAGGTATGCTAAGGAAGATGCGATGACACTCTCGGGGAGCATGGACTAGGAATAAGAAACAAAAGAGGCGAGGAGAAAACGTCCATCTCCAACACGTGGTTTAAACTACCCCCAAGACGCCTATATACATGGAGATCTCCCCAAGACACACCAGACCATCCAATTAGAAACCAAATTGACTATATCATAGTACCAAAAAAAAAAAAACCCAACAGAAATGGCATCATCCGCAGTGTGAAAATTTACCCTGGTGCAGATGTGGAATCAGATCACAATCCCGTAGTAGCCCAAAATCAGATACGATTGAGAAAACTTAGAAAGAAAGTCATAAGAAAACCCAATACGGTAGCCCTAAAAGACGAAGTGATGAGTTTCGACTAATTAGCTTAATGAGTCAGATATTAAAGTCGTTTCTAAAGGTCCTACAAAATAGAATACATAGGAAATGCAAGCAGGATCTGAGCGAACTGCAGATGGGGTTTCGAGAGGGATTGGGACCTAGAGAGGCTTTGTTTGCGCTATCGGTCCTGCTGCAGAAGTGTCGATATCAGCGAAAGGAAGTATACCTGTGTTTCATAGATTATGCTAAAGCATTTGATTGTGTGAAACATAGCACGCTGCTGAACATACTAGAAAGTAAAGGTTTAGACTCCCAAGATCTAAAAATCATTCAGTACCTCTATGAACATCACCCAAACAAAAACTGTACCAATCAAACGTGGAGTCAGACAAGGATGTGTACTGAGCCCTATGCTTTTTAACATGTACTTCGAAATTGTATTCCAAAACGCACTTGAAGGTGCAGAAGATGGCATAAAAGTGAATGGAACCTTGATAAATAATTTACGATATGCCGACGACACAGTTATAATCGCAGACAGTCCTGAGGGCTTGCAGCGGCTACTTAACAGGATATCAGCCGAAGGAGATCTATTAGGCTAAAAATCAACCCCGCAAAAACAAATATATTGGCGGTAAACCGGAATTCAAATCAACCAATACATATAAACGTATGCGGGACACAGATAACCAAGGTCTCCAAGTTTAAATACTTGGGCAGTTGGATCGGCGAAGATCTGAATCCTGATTTGGAAATCAGAGCTCGGATTGAAATGGCTAGGGCAAATTTCTTTAAAATGCGAAGCCTATTAAGCGATAGGGCACTTGATATACAAATTAGATACAATTTTGTGAAGTGCTACATATATTCCACGCTTCTGTATGGAGTTGAGGCGTGGACGCTAAAGGCTGACGGTCTAAACAGACTCGATGCATTCGAAATGTGGGTGTATCGACGAATGTTGCGAGTTCCTTGGACTACTCACACCACAAATTTGGAGGTTTTGCATCGTATGGGCAGAGGACGTGAACTCATCGAAATCATGAAAAAGCGAAAAACTGCATATCTCGGACATGTAATGACTCACAATAGATATGAATTTCTACAACTCATGATAGAGGGTAAGATCGAAGGTAGACGTGGACCGGGACGCAGGCATTGCTCCTGGCTTAAGAGCATACGAGATTGGACAGGCTTGGGTTCAAACACTTTGCTGAAAAGGGCCCAAGACAGAGAAGAATTCGCCAAAATTGTTGCCGATAGAAGATAGGAGAAGGTACTCTAAGAATAAGAAGAAGATGCATGTTGTGGAGAACTGTGTCCTAAATGACAATGAGACTGAAGACTTTAACAACGTTCTGTAAGAATTTATGACGCTGGCTAGCCTCGCTGAGATAATATTACTACTGAGCGTCCACTTGTAGAATAATCTCGAATGGATTCTTTGTCACATTTCAACTGCCTTGACCAGAATCTCATTTTAAAAATATGACAGGTAATTTCCACCATATTTAGCAGTTATACGTTTGTGTATAATTTCTGGCTGATTACCTTCTTTGGCGAAATGTCACAAGCTACTATTAAAAATACTATTGGTCACTCGTTTTTAATATCCATTATCTTTCGGAAAATCTATTTTGAGTTTAGTCATATCTATTTTATCCATCTCAAACATCTACGATTCGTATGTGAATCACCTGCATATGCAAAACATTTAGGTGGGTGCACGCGTAAATTATTCTGTGAAATTAAAATAAATATAAATATTTATGATACCCATTCAAATCATGCAATGAGGTATATCGGTAAATTTATGTGTTCAAAAAAGTTAGCTCCTCAACGTTGACAAGACATGGTTCAAATAAACAACGAATTATACAGAAAAGTCCGAACGTAATGATACATAGAGCGGCATTAGATTATTGGCATCAAAATATTACGACTTAGCCAAACTTGTCGCAGTCCAAAAGTCACCATTAATAGAGATTTAGGGTGTTACAGTGGGAGAGTTAATTTATATTTTCTCTGATATCTAGAAATGCATTTGATGCATTGCTTTGATCATTGGTAGAGATAAATTTGTTATAGTTTAAAAAAATAATTTGTTTCCAATTTGGCTCAAGTGGATATAGGGCGCTGTCTGCGGTACCCTTCAAGTCTTAAAAATACGCACTCTTGTTAGCGTCGCTGGAAAACTTTTGACTATAATATTAATACTACTACTAATAATAATAATAAATTATATTTATCAATCACTTTACAAAGTATAATAATGTGACTTATGTAATTAAACAATATAATCTATGACTGTAGCAGGGTAGGCATGTTTAAAAACATTTGTTTTAAACACCTGTTTTTAAACATGTTTAAAACAATGCCTTGTGTTTAAAACAAAGTGTTTTTAAACAGTTTTAAACACATATTTTGAAACGGTTTGTTTTAAATAACTGTTTTTTTATGGGTGAAAGCAGGTTTCAATTTCGCATGAGTTTTCTATAAATAATAATTCCTTACATACTTTGTCTCTATATTAAGGTAGAAATGGGCCAGGGCTGACAATTTGCCAAATTAATGGGTTGTATACAGTCTCTATTTTTTAACACTTTATGTTATTGGGAGCTGGCGTGACAACATACTACTTGGTTCCGCAACTAAATGGCGGCACGTTACTTCGTTTCTTACCATTCACTTAGTGTTGGAAGGCTGACTACCATAGCCGTATTACTTTATATTTTCGCTACAATTAGTATGCCGTACTGAAGAGCTCTAATTAGAGCGAAACCGGTCTACGGTTCTAATTGTGGTGAGAATGCATCTAGCCTTACATACTTTGTCCCTATATTAGGGTAGAAATGGGCCAGGGCTGACAGTTTGCTAAATTGTTAGTTGGTTGTATACAATCTCTTTTTTTTTACACTTTGTGTTATTTGGAGCTGGCATGGTAAGATACTACTTGGTTCCGCAACTAAGTAGCGGCACGTTACTTTGTGTCTTACCACTCACTTAGTGTTGGAAAGCTGGCTACCATAGCCGTATTACTTGATAGGTGTATTTTCGCTACATTAGTATGTCGTACTGATGAGCTCTAATTAGAGCGAAACCGGTCTACGGTTCTAATTGTGGGGAGAATGCATCTAGCCTTAAATATTTTTTTAATAAATAACTTTCTTTTCAATAAATCGCTTTAATTTTGTTTAAAAAATATGGAAAATTTAGGAGTAAATTAACACAAGAAGCAAGGCATTGTATTTGCGTTTGAGCATTATTGATAGTAACTTAAATAAAATAGATTGAAAGAGTTAATACCATAATTGTGTATTAATAGACAAACCCAATATCTTTGTGTATGTGTAGCGTGTAACATACAACATATTAGCGAATTTTTATTTTATAAAAATAGAGGAATCGATGGTGAGACTTTGCAAAAAATTTTTTAAACGAGCGCAAATTTGGGCCCCTAGAACCCGACACCAAGGTCTGTTTGATTTTTTTAGGTTTATATAAACACACACACACACACACACACACACACACACATATATATATATATATATATATATATATATATATATATATATATATATATATATATATATATATATATATATATATATATATAAAATCATTATTATTATTATTATTTGTTATTTTGACACTGTGTAATCGAATATATGCGTGATTTCCCACCATTGTCGCTTGGTAAACTTATTAGCGCATATACTCAACTTTAAATGGCGTTTCGTTTGTATTCTTAGTTTTTTTGTTTTAAACATGTTTTTTTTCCATGTATAAAAAAACCGCGTTTAACAAAAAAAAACTGTTTCAAATTTAAAAAAACAGTTTGTTTTGTTTAAAATTAAAAAAACATGCTTTTTGACAACCCTGGACTGTAGATAGTTTAATGAGTTGTTGGGCTCTCAGAGCTGCATCCCCAATGGGTCTTTTGTGCATGACTCTTATTTTCAAATAGTTGAAGTTCAAACTTATTATGTGGTGTACTATCTTTGTGGGGGCTATTTTACATATCTCTTGGGGGTGTTAAGGTCACACCATCCAAGATATTTGAGCATTTTGCAGAACTGCACCATGCAGTCGCATGGCAAATGTTCTGTTTCTGCAGCTTGGCTGCAGTATCTGCAGTTTCGACAGTTTCGCTGCAGTATCTGCAGTTTTCACTGCCCACGTTACTCATCTTTATAAGGTGAAAGCTCACTGGTGAGTGTCCTGTGATTATTCTCAAGTGGCCAAAGTTCAAGAAACAGTTCAGATTTCTCTGTTGGTATGGTGATGAACTGTTTTGCCTGCCTTAAGCTTGGCCCTTTCCTCCAGTATGGCAGTATGTGGTTCCTGTCCCAAGTATCAAGTCCATTTCTTTCATGGCTTTTTGCTAATCCACAATAAGACTCTGGACCATAGAATGATGTTGTCGCTGTCCTTTTTGCAAGACTTCCTAATTTACTTCAATGCTTTGATGCCCTGGTCTGGGTCAGTTTAGACTCGGCCTTGAAATATTTCAGAGTCATTAGTACTACCTGACTTTGAGAGGATGTGGATCTCTCTATTTCTGAGTGTCCTTTATATGCACTTTTGTACATAGAGATTTATAGCAGACATTTCCGCTTGGAAGATGGTGGAAGTTTTTCCTAGGGACTTAACGAGTCTGAAGCTAGGTCCTCTTATTCCCAGTCCTTCTCCCTTTGTTTAGACCCGTCTGTATACCATCCGGGTGAGTTGTTTGTCAGCCTTTCACTGTTTCTGTCCCATGCCTGGCGGTCACTTATGACCACGTCAAATAGTACTATGAAGACCAGTTTAGCTGGCATTTGATCTGTTGGTTTGGCGAGTGGAATAATTGCCAGGCTCTTCAAGTGTCCAACCAAGTCTCCTGGTTTGTATTTGTCTGCTTGAAAGAGTCTCAAAGCACTGATTTCCTTTTCACGCATATCTGCAGTGGAGCTAGATTAAGCATTGACTCTATTACAGCTATAGGACATGATGTTATTCCAAGATACTCTACAAAGTATAATAATATGACTTATGTACTTAAACTATATAATCTATGGTAAAGAGAAAATTATTCTCACAGAGGTACGTGAGATCTCAACAAATTTGCCACCATCTTTAGTGTTTAATAAATCGCTCCTCATCCGGAAAAGAAGTTACACAAAAAATAAATACATCGCACAAAAATAAAAATAAAACAATATATGCACACCTAAATCAAAACACTCACTCCAACCATTTAAATTTTTTCCTTTATTCCCCTCTCGCATTTCCATTTTTCTCTCCTCGTCCTCTCTCTTTCTCTCTCTCTCTCTCTCTCTCTCTATTTCTCCCCTTCTCTCCCTCTCTCTATGTCTCACACATGTACATCCACCTAATCTCATGATATTTATTCACGGGATAATAGAAAAAACAAAAGTCGCACGAAAACAGTCACATCTTTAATTTCCGTTTTAAAGGCGTTTCTACTTCTATGTATTTCTAAAGGTTTTCATCGCCACTACTCCTTGAAACGAATTATTCCATGTAATTTCTATCTTGGGTATTTAAGTATCCATCTTTCGGATTTGACTTTAAATATGCTAAAAACCAAATAGCTTCAGGCTAGTTCGGGCTCATTTGAAGAAAAAAATTTTTAATTCAAAAGTCGCGAGCTTCTCATTGGTGGATTTTTTTACGATAATTCATTAAAACATGGCGGTTGGAGGAACAACAGTTACAGATAATATTGGTAGCGCTTAATTATTTTTAAGAAGATGAAATTTTATATTTTGGCTTTTTTTTTGGCAAAATTTTTGTATCTGGAAATAATAAAGCTATATTAACCAAATTTGGTACGCAGGTTTATATTATAAAGATTATACTAGATACCAACATTTAGATCTCTAAGGTAAAAAAAAGTTATAAGCATTTAAAGCAAGATTCTTTGTGTGATTTTTAAAAAATCCATTAAAAATTACAGACAAATATTAAGTTTTATTTGCGCAAAAGGTAGAAATAATTAAAAAATTTGTTTGACAATTTTATAGTTTTTCTTCTTAAAACGTCAAAGTAGCTAGCTAAAACGTCAAAATTGGCGAATTCAAGCAAATAGCCTGAAACGAATGCAGGTTAGGTAGAAATGTCGTAAGTAGTGTGTTTTACAAAGCCTTAAGTTTCTGCTTCAACAGTCATTTTTCTTCCGTTCACTAAAATATTTGCAGGACGTTCATATCAAATAGACCCGTTCTCTGATGCTTTAGCAGTCATTTAAGTTATAGTTTGTGATGGATAGTCTATATTATTTTTATCGAATTTTCGTAGAAAAAATATCTTCAAATGAGCGCCAACTAGGATCATATAACCCATATCCGGTGTCAGTTTCAATTTTTATGTTTTATATGTATATAAATTATATATATATATATATATATATATATATATATATATATATATATATATATATATATATATATATATATCACGTTGGTAACTCAAAAAATAATAGGTTGATTTTGATGAAATTTGATGCTGCCTTCCTTTTGTAAGTGGCTTGGATAATTTGTTTAAGTTGGGAAAATCGGACTAGTTTTTCCGCGAAATTTTTGGGTTTTCTTTCGGGCAATTTTTTGACCTCCGAAAATAACAAAGCTATGGCAACCAAGTTTGATGCGCAGGTTTATGTTATAAAAAGTAAAAAATTTAGATCTCTAATTTAAAAGCAAAAAAATGTTATAAGCATTTATTAAAAAAAAATTGGTTGCCGCCGCTGTAGGTCAAAGCACCGCATAAGACCAAAATATGGTGTTGTAAACAAAATGTATTCAATGTAACAAACAAATTTTAGTTTATCTTGGCGCAAATAGAATTTTCGTAAAAAAAATTGTAGATTATTTCTATGGAAATTCGCTACGATAACGCACTTGTTGAGTCCAGACTTTTAGTAAAAAATTTTTTGAAAAAATTTACTAATGGGGAGATCCCGCCTATTGAATTTTGAAAATAAATTCAAATGACCGCGAACTAGAACCCGTAGAACATATTCGAGGGCAGTTTTAATTTTCACGTTATATATATATATATATATATATATATATATATATATATATATATATATATATATATATATATATATATATATATATATATATATATATATATATATATATATATATATATATATATATATATATATATATATGGTAACCAAATTTGATAGGTAGGTTTATGATATGAAAAGTAAACTATACAACAAAATTTAGAATTATATGTTACAAGAAAAAAAGCTATAAAAATATTTGGAAATATAATTATTATAAAAATATTATTTTCTATGAAACGTCACTACCACAACGCAGTTGCTGCGTCTATACTTTTTTTTATTAATAAAATACAAAACAATACTTTTTTCTAACCAAACGTTTCCTAGCGACGCTAAAAATGTGACTCACCAACCACTCCAACCATATATATATATATATATATATATATATATATATATATATATATATATATATATATATATATATATATATATATATATATATATATATATATATATATATCACTAATGAGGAGGTCCCGACTTTTGAATTTTGAAAATATTTCTTCAAATGAGCGCGAACTAGGCCCCCTAGAATCCATATCCGCGGTCAGTTTCAATTTTTATATGTTTATATATATATATATATATATATATATATATATATATATATATATATATATATATATATATATATATATGTATATGTATGTATATGTAGTATATATACTGTACTGTAACCAGTAACCAGCAAACCTCCCCGGAAGAGTACCGACTGCCTTTGATAATAATATAAAAATATTATTTTCTATGAAAAGTTACTACCATAGGGCACTTGCTGCGTCCATACTTTTTTATTTATAAAATACAAAACAATACTATTTTCTAACCAAACGTTTCCTAGAGACACTAAAAGTGTGGGTACTGTTAAAACTTACAGCGTACCACAATCAGCGACCTCTATCCTCTGGAGCCAATTTGGAAATTAATTATTTTCTTCACTATAAAAAACTCATCTGAATCAATTTATAAGCCAATACGTCAAATACTTTTTTAAATAGGGAGAAACTCAAAATTTAATTTCACACTTTAACACCCTGTATCTCTTCAATTTTTACTTTTGGAGTCAACAAAGTTTGGTTAAATCGTTGCTTCCAAGAAAATAGCTTGTAGTTGACAAGCTGTGCTTGTTTACATGTCATATTACATTTTTAGGTAATTTTGTTTGGCACTCTGTTTTCGCTGTAAAATGTCATTCCTTTTACCCAATTTAGTATTAAATTCATTAAAATGGGCAAATCTGAGTAAGACTAACAAAAACAATAAGTCAATAATGTATTCTGTCCGCGAAGGAAAGAAAGAAAGAAATTGATCAAATGAATAAGTTAAAGGAAAAATCTTATACTTTTCTCATTATACCTTTTATCAGAGTGTATAAGGAAAGGACACTAGAACGACGGCTGTATTGAATTATTAAAACGTAGAGGAGGAAATTTTCCATTTCCTTTTCAGAGATTGAATTCTACTTACTTGCGAGAGAAAAATGTACCCCAGCAAATTGAATGATGGAGGAACGTAGTAAGAATCGAGATATAGACGTTGCTGCCAGACTAAGGCCAGACGTATCTGTTAACAGTTTTATCGATGCCGTGGCGGATTTGTCATTTATACAGGCGGTTTCTTGGCTTGCGATGCACTCAAAGTTGAGAACTAGTAGCTACAGACAGAAATTGACACATGCAAGTTCAATAAGGATTAATATAATTTCCATTACTCACCACAAAAACAAAAATGCTGTAACTAATAACATTTGGTCCTACTTTATTAATTTTTTGAACTGGTGGCCTTTTTGTTTAACATTATCCCAAACAGTAAAAAAATTCTTTTGGAGCATCACGTCTAGTCATTCAATTTCAATTCTCTGAGACTTTCGAGAATTTTCTTCAAATCTGCGTGAACTAGGAGCGAGTTCCGGTCTCATAAAACAAACAGACATGGGCCACGGAAAGGAAGGCTAGAGAAATGTCCAGACAACACGAGATTTATTTTAACCTAAATACTTGAAGCACTATACAACCGTTAACAAAATACTACGTGCCAAGGGCTGCAGTGCTATCGGGGCGGCAAAGCCGCGGACGAACCCTAAGGGAGGAAAAATATTACGTGTAAGAACAACTTATATTAACAAAGTGACATACATATACATATATACATATATATATATATATATATATATATATATATATATATATATATATATATATATATATATATATATATATATATATATATATATATATATATATATATATATATATAGTGACGGGTTAACTCACTTAGGATTTCTATTGATTTTCTGATTTATATCTAATGCTCGAGCGTCAGTACCGGATTATTATTATTATCAAAGGCAGTCGGTATTCTTCCGTGGAGGTTTACCTACTGGTTACAGTGTATATATATATATATATATATATATATATATATATATATATATATATATATATATATATATATATATATATATATATATATATATATATATATATATATATATATAGACCGGTTGGTGATCTAGTTTGAGTCTGATGTTTGTAAAAAACTTTCTAAAGAATTTTCGTATGTGCAAGCGAATTTTCGAGACAACAGGTATTTTTAGCAAATTTGAATAAACACTTATAGTAAATCGTTATAGCATAGTTTCATGGACGTTTTTACGGATTTTTTGCGAATTTTCGAGAAAAAACTTATTCCACAAATTTCTGCAGAAAATGTATATCGTTTCTATCATACCAAAAACTTTTTATTGTGCCCTCTTTGGTTTCCTGGAGGACAAAAATAAATGCAGACACTCAATTTTTTGGAAAGCTAGAAACTTAAATTTTGGTGTTTTGCAGTCTCTATAAAGACAGCTGATGTTCAGAATTTTACTTAAGTAACCTTATTAGTTTTAAAAATACAAAAAGTCACTAGAAGAAAAAAGCCTCCCTAGAAAAACCGGTTCGATCAAGTTGGCGAATTAACTTATCTAAGCTATTTACAAAAGGAAGGTACCTGCCAAATATTCCCTGCGTTAATCGTTTGGATGAGTTCAATAGGCACCCCATCAAATTATCTTCTTTAGATTTTTCGCAAAACAGATTTATTTTATTATTTTCCGAGATTATTACATTATGAAAATTCGTCACCAGAACGCACTTGACCGTCCAGACTTGTTTGTTGCTAAACATATTTGACTGCATTTTCTAAGCACGATCTTTGGTTAAATTATATAATACCGCCTGTTTCAAAACGATTATCGAGGTTTTAAGCCTTTGTAGTATTTATTACATTTAACTTACAATTATAAAAAGTCTGGACGCAGCAAGTGCGTTATAGTAGTGAATTTTCACACAAAGGTTTTTAATAGCAATTTTATCTTTTTTGAATGAAGGCAGGCATCAAATTTGGTTACCGTTATAACTTATAGTGTAAGAACAAGGTACCATATTTCATCAAAATAACTATTGTTTGAAAGAGTACAAAAATTTTCCGAAAATAAATTTAAGATGCTCCCCAAAAAACTGATCTGATTTTTCGGGCGAACAAACCTGTTCAAGATATTTACCCATCTAGCAAGATATAATTATTCACAAAAAGCTTTCTGATGGAACTCCCAAAAAAATTTACATGTAAATTTGCAATCAATTTTTTCACGAAAATCCGAGAATATTTTTTTTTACAGTAACTTATGAAACATTTATTACCAAAATGTCACAAAAATCTTACAAACAATGATTTCTACATAAACACCAAAAATGTTCTGCGAAAATTGACTAACTATTTTTTTTACAAAAAATTTGCCTAAAGAATACATACAATTCAAATTATATACCTAATGTGTAACTAATTTTAAAAAACTCTGGACGCAGCAAGTGCGTTATGGTAGTGAATTTTCATAAAACTATTTTTTAATAGCAATAATGTGTGTTTTTTAAGAAAGCGGGCATCAAATTTGGTTACCAGTATAATCTATATAGTAAAAACAATGTGCCATGTTTCATCAAAATAACTTTGTTTGAAAATGTACAAACATTTCCGAAAGTAAACTTAAAGTGTTCCCGAAAAAATTCGTTTCTTGGTCAACCTTATAGGTTAATAGCAAATTGAGCTATTCAAATATTAAGAATTATATCAAAATTCGCTACCATAACGCACTTACTGCGTCCAAAATTTTTTTCTTACAAACATGCATTATATTTCGATGGAAAATGCAAAAATGCAATAACATAAGGCGTGTTTGATTAAAAAAAAAAAGAAAATTTGTATCACCAACGACTTATGGGCCAGCCTGTGATTGTAGAAATAATTTTTTAAGATGTAGCTCAAGACACCCTATAATTAATATATACAATTTTTTTTCATATCTTGTATAATAACAGATATATTGAGCTTTATTGATTTCTTTACGAAAATTCTACAACAATTATATACTATTAAACGATAAACTCTATAGCTAAGACTACTGCCAAGCATCAGAGAAAGGGTCTATTTGAAATGAATTTTCTGGAAACATTTTATTAAAATGAAGGACAATGACGCTTGAAACTAAGACTTCAGGGTTTGTAAAACATTCTTCTTGAGACATTTTATTTCCATAGCCCGTATTAGATTCAAGTTCTTTTCCTAAATGTTGCCAATTTTGACGTTTAAATCGCAACTTTGACGTTTTGTGAAAAACCTCAATTTATTTTTCTTTAAATGCCTATAACTTTTTTGTCTTTTGACCTACAAAGCTAAATTTTGGTATGTAGCTTACCTATAAGGATATAAACCCGCGTACCAAATTTGGTTGCCCTTACTTTGTTAATTCCGGAGATATAAATTTTTTTTGAAAGAAAACACAAAATTTTCCGGGAAAACCTGTACCGATTTTCCTGGCTAACGAACTTATCCAAGCCATTTGCAAAAGCAAGGTATTCACCAAATTTAATCAAAATCGGCCCATTATTTTTTGAGTTATCGGTGTGATACATATATATATATATATATATATATATATATATATATATATATATATATATATATATATATATATATATATATATAAACATATAAAAATTTTAACTGACCCTGGAAATGTGTTCTGGGGGGCCTAATTAGCACTCATTTGAAGAAATTTTTTCAAAATTCAAAAGTCGGGATCTCCTCATTAGTGAATTTTTTTTTAAGAAAATTCACTAAAAATAGGAAACTGCAAAAAAATATTTTCAAGGCTAGAGGCTGTAGGTATATGGAGTTGTTGAATTTGAAAAAATTGAGTTAAGACAGTTTGAATTTTTCCAAATTCAGTCACTATTTGAGAGCGCTTCGGCATCTCGTTTTTTTCGACAAATAATATTACACGAAAACCTCTCTGAATGCGTCATTTTCATGAAATTCTCCCATCTATTAGTAAATATAATTTAAAACCTCCCTAAATGCGTCATTTTCATGTAACTCCAATTTACATTGGTAAAAACGCTGTATCACAATTTTTGATATGTGCCTATATATATATATATATATATATATATATATATATATATATATATATATATATATATATATATATATATATATATATATATATATATAATATATATCTGCTCACTAGTGAATTTTTTAAAGAAAATTCACTAATAATACATCAGACGAAAGAGCCATTTAAGCACTTGTTTCTATGTCTTTCGTTAAAAAGCGCTAGTAGCAAAGATGGCGAACAGTGAACAGAAAGGTTTGTGTTTTGCAGCTGTTACAAGCTCTAAAGCCTTTACGGTTTGCGTGCCAATTTTACAAACGATATGCTGCTACATAACGAGGAAGATTTTTTGGATCGTGTCGTCTTCGGTGAGGAACGGACATTTCACCCAAGTGTGAACACCCAGAATGTGCGCATCTGGGGGTCAGCAAGTCCCTACGAGATGGTACAGTTCAACGAGACTCCCCTAAATTTAATGTTTTTTGTGCCATATTCTGGCGGAAAGTTTATGGGCCTTTCGTGTTTGCTGAAGCAACTGTAACTGGTATTTCTTATCTTGATGCGCTACAACTGTGGCTCTTTCCTCATTTGAAAGAAGCTGAACCACATAACTTTACTTGGCAGCAAGATGGTGCGCCGCCTCTCTGGCGGTACGCAAACTGTTTGAGTTGCTCTTTCTATTGATGTATTTATAATTATTGTAAGTTGTTGTAATAAATACTAAACAAAGCGTTAAAACCCCGATATTCATTTTGAAACACAGGGTACCTATACCAAACATCCTGTATATTCTGATGCCTAGAGGATCCATAAAAATCATCAATCGCTCTTTACTAGTGAATTTCTTTAGAAAAAATTTCTTCAATGAGCGAGAACTAGGACCCCTAGAACCCATATCTGGGGTCAATTTTAATTCATATATATATATATATATATATATATATATATATATATATATATATATATATATATATATATATATATATATCACCGATAACTAAAAAAATAGTGGTCCGATTTTGATAAAATTATTTGGCATCTACCTTCCTTTTGTAAGTGGCTTAGATAAGTTCATTAACCAGGAAAATCGAACCAGGTTTTCTTTCGGAAAAAATTGTATCTCAAAAAACAGAAAAGCTATGGTAACCAAATTTGTTACGTAAGTTTACGATATAAGAAGGAAACTATACACCAAAATGTATATTTCTATGTTACAAGAAAAAATGCGTCCAGACTTTTTTATTTTGCACTTAACTGAGTAAAAAACCTTTGATGAAGTCATGATTTCTTACGCTCCAGGTACCTAACTCTTTCATGTTCTCGTTTCATAATAACTTGCTCAGGCTTTCAGACGCATTTATTGTATAGAGTTATGTAAAAGCTGGTTATATGTAGATTATTGTGGATCAGACCGTGTGTGAGTGCACTCTCAATTTACTAATCCTAATGGGCACTGATTAAGTTGAACGAATCCCTCCTAATTGAACCAGATGAATTTTCGCTTTGATAGCGTAATATAAATCCAGAGCTGCTTCGTTGGAACGGGAAAACTCGCGGAGCCTAATTATAATCGATAGTCGTTGCTTGAGGTATAATAAGATTGATGATTTTACCTTGCACAGCGCAGCGGCATCATTACGAGGATCATTCTTATAATTTCAAGATACAAAAACAATTTTAGCGGGCGAATCGACATGTCTTTGTGGGCAAACCGGCTAACGTCGAGTCGTCAAATTTTATACACCTGTTTCGAGGTGGGTTCGTATCACAGGCAAACCAAAATGAATTCGTTCTGTTTGAGAACTAATTCAAATAATGATGGAAATTTAGTGTGGTTAAGAAAGATTTTTGTTCAAAGAGAATTGTATGGTCAGCAGTTGTATTTAATATATGTCAGAATTGAAACATCAGATGGAAGAACAAGGGAATTAAACTTTGGTACGTCATATATGAAGTTGCTATATTTTGGAAATCATAATATCAAACATATTTCGGTCAAAACTATTTAGGTTTTGTTTGAAGTCACCAAGAATAGTGACCTCGGAGGAAGGATATTGAGAAATCAGATGGTCGGTAGTCAAAGAGCTGGACAAAGTTGTTGTCAGAAGGTGATCGGTAAATGCAACAGATGAATTTAGTTGCAGCCCTGAGAGAGAGTTTTATTCATAGTATGTCTTTTCTTCCAGCTTCTAAATTGGGGAGTCTGGTGCAGGGTATATTGCTACGGACGTACGGGCACACGCCTCCATGCAATCTAAAGGAAGTAAGGAGCTCATACCCCGGAAAATTAAGGTGATTAGTGGCTGTTTTGGCACTGATTTGAGTTTCGGTGAGGAAAAGGAGTTGGGGCCTATTAGACTGGAGGAAATGGTGGACGGAGTTCAGGTTAGAATTTAGGCCACATATATTCGAGAAGGATATGTTAAATTTTGATGCTGGCGCCCCCTGTATACCCCTCTCCGGGAGATCAGAATGGAGGGGTATTTTACCTCCGGAATCTTTTGTACAAGGAGGAGCCATCATCATTTTTGCTTATAAGGGAAACCGACTCATACACCAGAACCGGAAACGTCCGTTGGGATTTCAGCGGCCCCTTGATGCATGGGGTGGTACCTCCTCAGGCGTGAAAAAATCCTTTACTATCACATAAAGGAAAATTCCACTACCACCTGCTTGACTCCGATTAGTCGCCTCGTACGACAGGCAGGAGTTAGCATGGGCCTATTCTTTTAGTTAGTCCCCGGACCACAGGGGACAGCGTGCTTAGAACCCACTTTGGATGCATAAGCCACAAGAAAAATTTCTTGCACACAACCCCCAAAAAATTGCAGGACCAGAAATGAATAGGGGGGATGAGCGGTGAAGAAGAAACGAAAAATGTGAGAAAACAACTTAGCCTCATCATAAGCTGCCTTTATTTTATTTTGCAGTTACACCTCTTTAAAACCATGTTTGCCCCGCACACAAACCCTATTCACCTCAGGTCCAGTAACTTTCTTGGGTGTTGTTCCCAAGAAATTTTTCTTGTGGTTTATGCATTGAGAGTGGTTCTATGCATGCAGTGAGGGGAGGAAAAGTAAAATCCCCACCCTCGTCACGTGCTGGCGAGCCCTTCCCCAAACACGGGCGGGCTTCTTACCCTTCTGCATGTCTACAACCACTCTCAATGCATAAATCACAAGAAAAATTTCTTGGAAACAACTCCCAAGAAAGTTACGGACCTGATCTGTCCGGAATAAACAAGATTTTAATGAGGTATAGCTGCAAAATATGAGAAAGGTAGCCTATATACGGCTAAGCTGTTTTTTCGCATTATAATTCCTTCTTACATTCTTCCCCGCCAAGCATCCCTATTCACTCCTGGTACTTGGGGGTTGTTTGCACCAAATTTTTCTTGCGATGAATTATCCAAGGGGAGTTCTAAGCATATTTCTGGATCTTTTTTATAAAAACCCTCCGTGAGCTTATCTGCGAATTAACGTAATACTTTTATTTTTACTCCTTTTGGAAAAGAAAAGAAGGAAAGTTTCTCCACTTTTCATTGCCTTTTTAGAATAATTTTCGCACATTAATATACTACAAACAACTCCACCAGGCATCTAAACAGATATTTGGGTCAAGTTATTTATTGAGTTTTTGTTTTAAGTACATAAAACCTATTTGTTTTTAATTAAACATACATCTATTTTTATGACGATTCACGGATTAAATTGTTGAATATAAAAATAATCTTGATTCAATTCGTAATACCGTTGATTCACTGTGCAGTTATGTTTACAACAGAACACCTCAAAAAATAAGACACATTGTCTTTAAGACAAAATAAACATTAAAATAAATCCGTAACTGATTGCATTCGAAAATTTTTGAGCAGTTACACACATTTTTAATAAATGCTGCCTAAACATCAAAACGCAATCTAAAGCTATAGGTGTTATCGGAATTTGGAATACACATGACGTATTACCCTCCTCTCGCCTCTCAGAGTTACCAGACAACCTATCTAATCTATCAACCTTGTCCTACGGGTGCCTTGTAGAGACTTTATATACTGAAGATTATATATTGCTTGATGCTTTTCAATAATTTTGTTATTTTTTGTTTCAGGTAAGCGATATTCACCACTTTTACTTTAAGAATTTGAAAAGGAAATTGTATAAGGACCAATTATTAATTGTTAGCCTACCTCTGTAAGTACATATCTTAAATTATTTGCTGGGACATCTACAGCGTTCGGAAATTGTCGCCCACCACCATTTTTTTTTGCTCCGAAAGTTGAAAAAAAGTGTAGTTACAGACTCTTAAAATATATTAAATTTTCAAAGTACGGCAAATCTTGTTTATTAGCGAATTTTTTTTTATTCGCTTATGGGGAGATCTGTATATATATATATATATATATATATATATATATATATATATATATATATATATATATATATATATATATATGTATATATATATGTATATATATATATATATATATATATATATATATATATATATATATATATATATATATATATATATATATATATATATATCCGACCGATAACTCATAAAATAATGGACCGATCTTGATAAAATTTGCAGAGTACCTTCCTTTTGCAAGTGGCTTGGATAAGTTCGTTATCCAGGAAAATAGGACCAAGTTTTCCCGGAAAATTTTGTGTTTTCTTTATAAAAAAATTCATATCTCCGGAAATAACAAAGTAAGAACAACCAAATTTAATACGCGTGTTTGTATGATAAAGAGTGAACTCTGTACCAAAATGTAGGTCCCTAGCTTTAAAGACAAAGAAGTTATGAGCAGTTAAAGCAACACATTTTGGAGTTTTCCTCAAAACGCCAAACTCGCAATTTTAAACGTCAAAATTGGCAATGTTTAGGCAAAGAATGTGAAACAAATACCGTTTGTGAAAAGAAAATGTTGCAAGAAGAGTGTTCTGCAAACCTTTAAGTTTCAGATTCAACCGTCATTGCCCTTCATTTTACTAAAATATTTACAGAATATTCATTTCAAATAGACCCTTTCTCTGATGCTTTGGCTGTCAGTTTAGTTAGGTTTGGTGACATTTTTGAATATTTATTTGTAGGTTTAGTGAAGTTTATGGTTTAACGGTCAAAAATTTTTTTAGCTAATTGTCGTAGAACAAATTTGTTAATGCTTTTTTGCATTTTTTTTATCGAAATATGATGCGTTTATAAGAAAAATATCTGGACGCAGTAAGTGCGTTTTGGTAGCGAATTTTCGGTAAATTTGCAGATTAGCTCCCGAACGCTTTTCAATAAACTGTTTTCAGAAACCTGCCTAGCCCCCCCTGGATCCACAAAACCCAAGAAAAACTTCTTGTTCACCCCCCAAGGAAGGTACGGGCTTGAAAGTTGTCTTTTAGTGAATTTTCTTAAAAAAAATTCACTAATGAGGAGATCTCGACTTTTGAATTTTGAAAAAATTTCTTCAAATGAGCGCTAATTAGGCCCCCCAGAAAACATATCCGGGGTCAGTTTCAATTTTTATATGTTTATATATATATATATATATATATATATATATATATATATATATATATATATATATATATATATATATATATATATATATATATGTATCACACCGATAACTCAAAAAATAATGGGCCGATTTTGATCAAATTTGGTGAAAAAATTCCTTTTGTAAATGGCTTGGATGAGTTCGTTAGTCAGGAAAATCTGCCCAGGTTTTCCTGGAAAATTTTGTGTTTTCTTTCGAAAAAAATTTATATCTCCGGAATTAACAAAGTAAGGGCAACCAAATTTGGTACACAGGTTTACGTCATTATAGGTAAGTTACCTACCAAAATTTAGCTATGTAGGTCAAAAGACAAAAAAGTTATAGGCATTTAAAAATAAATAAATTGGGGTTTTCCTCAAAACGTCAAAGTGGCGATTTAAAATGTCAAAATTGGCAACATTTAGGCAAATAACTTAAATCTAATACGGGCTATAGAAATAAAATGTCTCAGGAAGGATGTTTTACAAACCCTAAAGTCTTAGTTTCAACCGTCATAGTCCTTCATTTTACCAAAATATTTGCAGAAAATTCATTTCAAATAGACCCTTTCTCTGATGCTTGGCAGTAGCCGTAGCCTTAGCTATAGAGTTTATCATTTGATGGTATATAATTTTTGTCGAATTTTCGTAAAAAATTAATAAAGCTCAATATATCCGTTATTATATAAGATATGAAGAAAATTTGTATATATTAAGTATAGGGTGTCTTGAGCTACATCTTAAAATAATATTTCTGCAATCACAGGGTGGCCCATAAGGCGTTGGTGATACAAATTTCCTTTTTTTAATCAAACACGCCTTATGTTATTGCATTTTCCATCGAAATATAATGCATATTTGTGAGAAAATAAATTCTGGACGCAGCAAGTGCGTTATGGTAGCGAATTTTGATCAAATATTTCATATTTGAACAGCTCAATTTGCTATTAACCTATAAGGTTGACCAAGAAACGTGTTTTTTCGGGAACATTTTAAGTTTACTTTTGGACATTTTTGTACATTTTCACACAATAAAGTTATTTTAATAGAACATGGCACATTGTTTTTACTATATAGGTTATACTGGTAACCAAATTTTATGCCTGCTTTCTTCAAAAAACACACATATTTGTTATTAAAAAGATTTTTATGAAAATTCACTACCATAACGCACTTGCTGCGTCCAGAATTTTTTTTCACATCTTGACGCCATATCCCCCTTAAACCCTGCCTACCCCGCACAGCAGCCCTATTCCCCCAAAACATTTCTTGTTTACACTTCCCAAGGAAGTTACGTAGAACAAATTCGTTAATGCATTTTTGAATTTTTTATCTAAATATGATGCGTTTGTAAGAAAAAGATCTAGACCCAGTAAGTGCGTTTTGGTAGCGAATTTTCGGTAAATTTGCAGTTTAGCTCCCGAACGCTTTTCAAAACGCTGTTTTCAGAAACCTGCGAACGCTATTCAAAACACTGTTTTCAGAAACCTGCCTAGGGCCCCCCTGGATCCACAAACCCCAAGAAAAATTTCTTGTTCACACTCCCCAAGGAAGTTACGGGACCAGGAGTGAGTAGGGGTGCTGAGCGGGGTAAGTAGTAAAAAGGAAATATGAGCAGAAAATTCGAATAAAGCGGGCTTGAAAGCTGTCTTTTTCACATCTTGAAGCCATATCCCCCTTAAACCCTGCCTACCCCGCACAGCACCTCTATTCACTCTCAGTCCCATAACTTCCTTGGGGGGTGTGAACAAGAAATTTTTCTTGTGGTTTGTGCATCCAGGTGGGGTCCTAGTAATGTTTCTGAAAACAATTTGTTGAAAAGCGTTCGGGAACTAATCTGCAAATTTACCGAATTTTCATTAAATCCTTCAAATTTCAATAACTCAATTTGCTATTAAGGTAAGCTTTGTTGGTTAGAAAACCAACATTTAAGTTTATTTTCGGAAAATTTCTGTATATTTTTAAACCATAAGTAATTTTGATAAAATATAGTACATTGTTTCTACCACATAGGCTATACCGGTAATCAGATTGATGCCTGCTCGCATTTGCTATTAAAAACATTTTTATGGAAATTCACTTCCATAACACATTTGCTGCATCTAGACTTTTGAAAAATGTTTATATATTTTCAAACAATAAATTTATTTCGATTAAATATGGTACATTGTTTCTACTGTATAGGCAACCAAGTTTAATGCCTGCTCTCATCAAAGAAAGACATTTGCTATTAAAAATATTTTAAAGAAAATTCGCTACCATAACGCACTTGCTGCGTCCAGAGATTTTTATTTTCTAGAGAGTTTCTATTTCTTTGATTGAGGTATACTTTTCACCTTGGTGTGCATAAGTAAATAAGTATGCCTAGCTTTTAATCTTGCCAGTTTGGCAACGTTTTCATGGTTTATTGTTAACGAACTTGTACAGCCGTCACAGTCGTTGCACTTTATAGATATTTAAATTGCCGAGAGTAATTCACGCGCCGCGGATTCTCTATATTATTACTTGTTGTGGCTATTGTTCTTAATTCGATATAAATTCCTTAACAAAAGTTAGAGGAGCAAATAGCCGAAACGACAGAAAAATGAAACAAAAACTGCAACAGATCATCCAGACAAAATCATAGTTTGTCACTGGATACCTATAACGATGTTGTCATAATTGTAGAGTATGAAAGTAGCAAATAATGTGACATTAAAAAAATGTTAGCCGTCGATACAATCCTGTGTTTATTGTGACATTGAACACATTTCTCGCTTTTATTTCTTTTAACCACCTTTAAAAAAGGCGCTTGCCTCAGCATGTTTGTATGTAATTGTAATTGTTTAAATTTTAAATGTCAAATATTTATGTATGTCAAACTAAACATATTTTTTTGCACTTGGTATATTGATGTATTTAAGTCCAATACACTTTTGACAAGTAAAAAAGCATGTGTAACTATACAGGGTGGCTAAGAAATATAGATAAGAATATCAACTTCGTTATTTTAAATGGCCCGCAAGATCCCTAGACCTCACACCTCTGGACTTTTATTTGTGGGGTGATCTAAAGAGTAAATTTCACAAACATAGGCTGGATGATATTGAACATTTGAAGATTAGAATTAGGAATTAACTTCATGAAATTCATTGGAAGACTTTTGATAACGTGTTGCGGGAAATTAAACATCGACTTGGCTCTCGTTTAGCAACTAATGGTCAACATTTTGAACAACTCATAAAGTAACGAAATCAAGTTTTTACTTGTTAGTGAATTTTCTTAACAAAAAATTCACTAATGAGGAGATCCCGACTTGAATTTTGAAAAAATTCTTTAAGTGAGCGCTAATTAGGCCCCCTAGAACACATACCCGGGTCAGTTTCGATTTATATATATATATATATATATATATATATATATATATATATATATATATATATATATATATATATATATATATATATATATATGTATCACACCGATAACTCGAAAAATAATAGGCTTATTTTGATAAAATTTGGTGAATGCCTTCCTTTTGCAAATGGATTGGATAAGTTCGTTAGCCAGGAAAATCTGCCGAGGTTTTCCCGGAAAATTTTGTATTTTCTTTAGAAAAAAATTAATATCTCCGGAAGTAACAAAGTAAGGGCAATTTGGTACGCGGGTTTATATCATTATAGGTAAGCTACCTACCAAAATTTAGCTCTGTAGGTTAAAGGACAAAAAAGTTACAGGCATGTAAAGAAAAATAAATTTGGGTTTTCCTCAAAACGTCAAAGTCGCGATTTAAAAGGTCAAAATTGGTAATATTTAGGCAATGAACCTGAAACTACATCGTACATCGTTTTATATCGCTATAGGTAAATTACCTACCATAATTTAGCGCTATAGGTCAAAAGACAAAAAAGTTATGGGCATTTAAAGAAAACTAAATTGGGGTTTTCCTCAAAACGTCAAAGTGACAATTTAAAACGTCAAAATTGGCAACATTTAGGCAATAAACTTGAATCTAATACAGGCTATGGAAGGAAAATGTATCAAGAAGAATGTTTTACAAACCCTGAAGTATTAGTTTCAACCGTCATTGTCCTTCATTTTACTAAAATGTTTCCAGAAAATTCATTTCAAATAGACCCTTTCTCTGATGCTTGGCAGTAGTCTTAGCTATAGAGTTTATCGTTTAATGGTATATCACTTTTGTCGAATTTTCGCAAAAAATCAATAAAGCTCAATATATCCGTTATTATACAAGATATGAAAAAAAATTGTATACATTAATTATAAGGTGTCTTGAGCTACATCTTAAAAAATTATTTCTACAATCACAGGGTGGCCCATAAGTCGTTGGTGATACAAAATTTTTTTTTAGTCGAACACGCCTTATGTTATTGCATTTTTGCATTTTCCATCGAAATATAATGCATGTTTATAAGTAAAGAAATTCTGGACGCAGCAAGTGCGTTATGGTAGTTAATTTTGATTAAGTGCTTCATATTTGCAAAGCTCAATTTGCTATTAACCTATAAGGTTGACCAAGAAACGGATTTTTTCGGTTACACTTTAAGTTTACTTTCGAAAATTTTTGTACGTTTTCAAACATTAAAGTTTTTTTGATGAAACATGGCACATTGTTTTTACTATATATGTTATACTGGTAATCAAATTTGATGCCTGCTTTCTGAAAAAAAAAACCCACACATATTTGCTATTAAAAACATTTTAATGAAAATTCACTACCATAACGCACTTGCTGCGTCCCGAAATTTTTATTATCGATAATTTGTTTTCTGTGTTATGTGATATTATGTACACACTTTGAAATTGTAATATGAATACCATAATTCCGTTTATGTAGACGAATAAATAACTTAAAACTTACATCATTGAATTTATCTCTTAAATGCTTATTAGAATCTGCAAAATATACAGGGTGTTCCATTTAAAATAACAAAACTGGTATTATTTCTAAGCCATGCTGTATAGTTACACATACTTTTTTACTTGTCAAAAGTCAGAAGTGTGTTGAACTTAAATACATCAATATACCAAGTGTCAAAAAATACGTTCCGTAGTTTGCGCAATATTGACATTTTTTAAAAATCGTTTTAACAACCATTTTTTCAGTACTGAATGAAGATAGAAAAAAACTTCAAATACAATTAGACCTTAAATTAGATGTAAATTCAGAAAACGCAAACACATACAAGGTGTTCCACTTGAAATAAAAATGTCGATATTATTTCTGAGCTACCCTGTATAATTGCACATACTTTTTTACTTGTCAACAGAGTATTAGATTTAAGTACATCAATATACCAAGTGTCAAAAAAAAGTTTAGTAGTTTTCGAAATATTGGTAATATTCCACACTTTTTTACACCCTGTATACACGTTTCCAGATACATTATTCATGCATCTATGATTGTCGGTGTGTATCTTTGTGAATATCTTTGAAACTACTGAACGAAGTTTGCTTTGGATTGGTTTGGTAGCTATTTTTTGTGTAAAAAAACAACTCCTAAGAGTAGATTTCGATTTTTTTAAAGGATCGTTAACTAGACAAATATCCGAGTGTCCTATTTAAAACCAAACACGCCAAATTTCTTACTCCGGGTTCATTTTTGAAAATCGCTGAAATACGCCATTTGATGGATTGTAGACTGTTTAACGAGCGTATAGGCCTTAGACCTCTCAGCGCTGCCACCCCAAATGGGTCCCCAATAGTTGCTCAAAAAGTTCAGACTTTTTGTGTAGTCTACTATATTTTTAAGAGTTATTTTACCTATTTCCTGGGATGTTAAGGTCATTCCTCCAAGGTATTTGAGCCTTTTTGCAGGACTGAGTCATGCAGTCGCATATGAAATATTCTGTTATTTTTGCTGCTTTAGTGTAGTATCTGTCCACGTTATCCGTCTTCATAAGGGGATAGTGATACCTTACTTGAGAGTGTCATGTGAGAAGTCATGTGATTAAGAAGAAATAGCCTAGTTCAGGCTCCTCTGTTGATATGGTCGTTTTGCCTATCTTAAGCCTGGCGTTTTCCTCCAGTATGACAGCATTTGGTTCGTCATCCAAGTATCAAGTTTATTTATTACGTAGCTTTTTGTTAATCCACAATATGGCTCTGGGCCCAAGAATTGTGTTGTTGCTGCCCTTTTTGCAAGGCCATCTGCTTCCGCATTTCCTTCAATACTTTGATATCCTGGTATTTACAATAAAGTTACTGTCTTGTTCGTAGCCAGTTACTTCAAGGATTTTTTGCAGTCCCAGGTCAGTTTAGTATCGCCTGACTGTGCACAAGAGACTCATTGGGGTCACGGTGCTGAGAGGTTAAGGCCTATATGATTCATTAAAACATTCTACAATTGCGTGACTGTCTGATAGGATGTGGATCTCTCTATTTCCCAGTCTTCTTTGCATGCACTTCTCTTCACAGAGAACACGACGGACGTTTTTCCTCTGGACTTAGCGAGTCTGAAGTTGTGTGCTCGTATTCTCAGTCTTGCTCCCTCCATTTGTTTAGAGCTGTCTGCAAGCATACGCTTGAGTTGTTTGTCAGCCTTTTACCGTCTCTGTCCCATGCCCAGCGGTCACTTATAACCACTTCAAAAGGGATTATGAAGTCCAGTTTCGCTGGCATTGGATCTGTTGGTTTGGCTAGTGACTCCAGTGGTATAATTTCCAGGATCTTCAAGTGGCCAAACAAGTCTCCTGGTTTAAATTATTAGTCTGCTTGAAATAGTCTCGAGGCACTTAGTGCTACGTCAGATTCAGCATTGCGTCTATTGCAGCTGTAGGGCCTGATGCCATAGCTCCTGTTATTCCAAGACAGATCAGCCTCTACTCCCATTTGATATGTTAAGGGGGACACTTTTTATTTCAAAGCTGCAAGTTCACCCTCTAAAATTTAGAATGGAACATTGGGTCGATTGATACATCTTTAAGACGGCGTTGAATTCTCTTAAAAATGGCATCTCGTTAGGGTAATTGGGTCTGGTAGTTTCTGAGGTAATTGTTTTATTGTCTAACAGCCATGCAATAGTAAATGTTCGGTTTAAATTTTTTACGGATTCCCTGTAATATTTCCGGTGTTAGCAGTGAACATTCTTGAAGCCAGAGAAGTAGTCTCCAAGTCTGTATGTAGTATGGACCAGTTTCACCAAGTAAGGGAAACAACAATCAATTCATTCTTGAATAATTTTCTCTTTTAGATCCTCTATATCGTTGGGCTTTGTTGCATAAATTTAGTTTAAAGGTGTAAAAAAAGTAATGGCCACTCAATCTCCGAGAGATCCATCTTGCAGAGAATGTCTGATTTAAGTATTATCTTACTCGCAGATGATAATGCGGACGAGCCTCATCCTGTTGAAAAAACCATTCGTGCTCAAGGAGATTGTCATCTTCCTGTAATACCCTGACGATAATAGGATATATTGTGTTATACAATAAATCTCGGCAAAATTCTGCAGCCAAGTTGTCTTCAACGAAAATAGAACCCATAATACGAATTCCAAAAATAGCTGCACGTAGATTTAATTCCTATGGTGTCCGGGAATGATGGATGTTCCCTCTAAAAGATGGGGCTTTCTATCAGACTAATACCTGCAATTATCAAAGGAATTTAAATAAGAAAATCAATAAATATTTTGCTTTTTACCTGTTATTATGCTTCTTGCCTGCCCTTGAAAGTTTGAATGCACATTCATCAGGGCAACACATATTGTATAGGGATACAGGGATTTTATAATAATTTATGACAGACCAGGTCTACAAGAGCAATAAACATATCTATATTTTCCTTAGGCGTCTCCTCTTGTTTTAAGTGCTGTTTCTCTGGTTCGTCGGCCAATTCTGAATCTAAACTAATCTTTTCTAAGCAAATTTTGTTACATTTTTCACTGTGATTAGTACTTCTTCGCCACATGACACTGCCTGTAGAGGCTGCATTTTAGCATGTTTATCATTTTTGGGATAGTAAAAAAATGGAAAAGTTAGAAAATATCATATATTTTGTTTGAAATTTGTTTAAGACTATCTTGCAAGATTGTGGTTTGTACAAAAGTCCTGCTAATAAATTTTTTTATGGTATTTTCTTTGGCATTTTGTATGTCGATATAACCTAAATCGCTTTAATCAAGAGATGCTTTCTTTTCTTTTTAAATAAGATTAGTATCTTATTGAAGTACCGCACGATTATAAGCAAATAAAAGAAATAATAGAAAAACAGCAGGTGGTACAAATAAATATTAAACAGCAATAAATAAATAAGACTAGAAACCCAGTTGTGTGATCTTATAGAACATTTGCACATGTGTGTCAATTCTTGTTTGGATTCTATTTCAACCATACGGTGTTTGCCTTATACAGAGTGTTTTGTTTTTCTTGGGTTTATTTGTATCCTTATACATGTTTAATATAAGAATCGCTCGCTTGTAATCGACACATGCTTGCCCTGGTAACACCGCTGAATGTTAACAACCATCATCAGTATTTCCGTTCTCCTCTCATCATCCACATGCACTAAGTAACCAGTCACGATTGAGATGTTGCCAGATTTTCTGGAAACTTTTAGAGTTATATTTGATTTAAAGTTTAAATTTGGAAACATCGGTTTTTGTATGTAAATGTTTCAAGAAAATAAACAGTTTAATTTCTGACACGATACTCGTATTATAGTGAAGTATAATAGGGAAAAGGGTCTAGTTTAACTAGACGATATGCCAACATATAAATACACAGTAATTGATGTATCGAAAATTGCGGGTAGTCAATTTGAAGAAGGCCAGTGCCAATAACTAATTAAATAAATAAATAAAATAAATTTCACAAGTAGCTACAACTCATTCATCGTAATAATAGATAATTTGTAGTAATGAATAGTTTTCAAGTCATATTTTATTTACCGCATGGCCGGCGTCTGTCATAACAAATGTCACTCTGTTTTTCTCAAAATGACGTCTTGGTGCGCTAAGTTTTTGTGCAAAATTACCTAAAGATGTCGCGACATAATTGTTATGAAGAAATATGAGATGTACCCCGAAGAACGTAACAACTGGTGTCACAAGTGGGATTTTCAAGCTGATGAAGAAGATATTTTCCAGAAGATTTGAGTTCAACAATTTCTAAAATATCTGGAAGATTAGTGTCAGCGGTAATTCACAATTGGGTGTGTTTTTGAAACAGAATAAACTGTAAATCAACTTTAAGTAGTTATGCCCAAGACACGTAGCGCAGCTGCCAATATGGACACCCAGATGTTATAAATGATTAAAAAATAGACGGTAAATTAGCACGAGAAAAAGAGATGAAGAAGTAAAGAGAGACGAGAAGCAAGAGCAGAATTAAGAAAAGGAGACGAAGAAGCAAGAGAGGAACTGAGAAAAGGAGACGAAGAAGCAAGAGAAGAGCTAAGAAAAAGAGATGAACAAGTGAAGGAAGAATTAAGAAAGGAGACGAAGAAGCAAGAGAGAAACTTAAAAAAAGAGACGAAGAAACCAAGAAAATTCTACAACAAGCAAGCAGAATGGAGAAGATTACTTCATGTGTAGACGAACGAATAAAGTAGGTAAAGACGACATTTTCCAACAAGTAAAAAGTCGAGTAAGGGGTATCGGCGACGATGTACGTGACAAGCTGACGAGTGTGAAGGAAGTACAAGCGGAAGTACAGCAGAAAACGGAATCACTAGAAAATAAGTATGACACCCTAGCCAAGGGAAACATCAGACTTGATGATAGCCCCGTCGTAAGAATTAAGGTCCCCACGTTTGATGGCTTAGTCCCATGGGGTATTTATCTACGCTAGTACGAAGTCACTGTTACAGCAAATGGTTGGGACGTGAGAGAGAGAGATAGATAGAGAGAACGACTTGGTTAATAGTAGCTCTCAGAGGAGATGCCCTAGATGTGCACTAAGGTATTCCCAAGGAGGAGCAGTTTTGACAGCATTACACATCAATTAGAGATGAGGTTTGGCGACCAGCATTTACAATAGCTGTATCCATTTCAGTTGGAAATAGGGTTTTGGGGAATGGGGCGAAAGTCTCCAACATCTCCACGCCGACGTTGTCAGACTGACACGATTGGCCTACCTCATACCCCCCATGGAGTTTTTAGCCCAGCTGTCGTTGCAAACCTCCAATGACGGCATCAGGATTCCTCCACCCAACAGGCCCTCAGGATGGCGACACAAAACCTGAACAATGCGTTGGCAGATTCCCTGGAGTTTGAAGCGGCAAAGCAAGCTTCAGAAAACTATGTCAGAATACGCAGTCTCCAAGTACGAAAATAAAATAAAACAGAATTATCCGAGGCCGTGCAGGTACTAAAAAAAATTGTAGAGCAGATGAAGCCTATTGCTCATGGGGACTCAATAAGATCTCACCGTGCAAATACCTTGCGATGTAGATGGATACGCAAGTGGCAATAAGACCCAGATGGTCGTCGACACCGGCGCACCTATGACGATTATTCCCCGCGACATGGTACAAAGATGGCGAGTAAGAAAGCCAGACAGAGTGTACAGAGTATACAAAGTAAATTCAGCCAGTGGTGATCGGATTCATGTATTTGGCAAAACTGACGTCGAGCTGCAAATTGGGACATGGAAGGCAAAGCAGAGAGCCATAGTCGCGCCATATAAGATCCGATTATAATTGGATTGGACCTTCTCCAAGGTCAGTGCGTTAAACTTGGCACTAACATCCTGACTATCTGCGGTGAAAATTAGTAATGCCGTCTTGCAGTAACCTGGTAGTGCTGAAAATCACCGTCGAAGAAAATGGCAACATGAACGTCTGTAATGAGAGTCCCATTTCAGTAAAGGGGACTGAGAGAGGAAAAGGCGACCCACTTATTCAGACAGAAGCAACTTCTAGAAATATGGAATAACTACAACGCGAAGCGTGTATAGGTCAGGCAGGTGTGAAGCAAACCCAGAAAAAGGCCAATGAACACATTTGTCGGTATAGAGCTGATGTTGACGAGAAGATTATGCCCTGCAGAGATGTTGGTTCAAATATAAACACCAGGACAAGATCAATTGAGCGGAATAACTAGTACAACGTAAAAATTTGCTTAAAGAGAACTCCGACATGATGAAGATAAGGGAAGCCACCCATTCGCCTGTCAGAATGCATATACGAATAAAGAGCGACCGCATGAAGATCCGCTATGACGTCCGAGCTAAGTCATTTGGTTTCAAAGAAAGAGATCGGGTGTGGTTTGACAATCCAGTACGACGCAAGGGGCGGCCATTGCGGTGCTATCGGGGCGGCAAGGCCGCGGACGAGCCCTCAGGGAACAAAAAAAAGGGGCGGCCACCGAAACTACAGAAGTTATGGGAAGGTCGGTATAAGGTGGTCAGAAGGATGAAGGACGTTGTCGTGTCGCATTCAAAGCAGCCCAAAGAGCAAGATGAAGGGGTCCGTATGCACAGGCCTTTGCCATACCAAGAATTGTCCGAATTCGACCGGGACGGTCGAATGGAAGAAGGGGGCAGTGTCACATCCGTCTCTATGAGAATTAAGTTTATGAACTCTGTTACTTCTATGGTCACAGGCAGCTTCTGAAGTGTGTTGGTAACTGCGAACACTCTAAAATTATATTTCTAGAAGCAACCAGAAGTGGTAGGTATGAAACAATGCAGAAACGTCTATAATCTCTATGGACAATATAAATAGGCGAGCCGCAGATAGAGTGAGTCAGTCAGTAGTTAGTGTTGGTGTATAATAAGCGATTATAGAAGGCTTATAGTGAAATATAGTTCTATGAACATTTATTAATAGAGAAATATTTTAGTTACTTGGTTTATTGTGGGAAAATGGTTATAATAAATTAGTAGTTTGAAAAGCTCTGTTTTGTTAGTTAACAAATCCACAACCCCGAAGAACGTATCAATATCAATTTTGACATCGTTTGATACATCGAAATAAAAACATTTGTGTCATAAATATCAGCATAAAAAAATCAATTTTACACATCGATGTCCATAAAATGCATTTACCTGTATAACCTGAAAATATATACTGCCTTTCAAAAAATCCAAACACCTAGTAAGAGTTGATAAGAGCAATATAAAACTTCACCCTACCAATTGTTGTGCAGACTAGTTCAAGGTACAGTGATTTTTGAATGCGTGAAGTAGAAAACACAAAGGGCATGCACAATAAGCCAAAGGCTGCGGTGCTATCGGCGCGTCAAAGACGCGGACGAGCCCTAAGGGGAAAAAGAGTGGATCAATTTTAATAAAATTTATACCTAATGTGTGTTCAACGAAACTTAAAAAATGAATACATTTTCAAACTCAAAAAAAAATACATTTGATAATGAGTGGATCCGCCGCAGGTTCTGATGCATTCGGTAACTCTTCGAGGCCTGCTTGAAATTAAATGATATTTGGTATCCTGAGGAATGTCATCTCAGGTTTTTTGAATTCGGTGACGAAGGCCAACTAGGTTATTTGGTGGCTGTGGTAAATTACCCAGTCGATTGCCAATCATATCCCACATGTTCGATTTGTGACAAGTATACGAAGCGAGAAGGACATGGAAGCAGTCAGGTTATTTTCTTGTAAGAACTGTGTAGTAACCCCCGCTGTATGACAAGGTACGTTGTCTTGTTGGAAGCGAAATTGAATTAACCCTCGTGAGTTTGGCAGTGCAACAGCCTGGAGTACGTTTCGTATGTAATCATTTGCATTCAAATTTATGCCAATAAAAACGGGAGTTGATCTGCTACCTTATGCTATTGCACCCCATACCATTAGCCCCCTTTAAGAGCCGTATGCCGTTCCACATCAAATTCTAAATTTCTGCCTTCTCCGCGTAAGAGTTTGTGCAACAATTGCTGCCTAATTAGTAATTAAGAAAACGTTAAAAAAGCACAAACTATCTCAAATTAGAAACCATTTTTGTCTTTGTGAAGCTGATAGTGTATTTTGAGACAATCAGTAAAATATTCACATGTGGCTACGCCGCTTCTATCAGATTCACAGGCGGCCTCATATCGCGTTCTCCTCTTGTTTTTCTTGCTTTCTTGATTTTCTGTTGAGACCCACCAAGCAACAAGTTACAGAAAGAAGGTTTTGTGTTGTGGTAGAGGAGAAAGAAATAACATAGCTGCCTGTTATCCAATATTCATTATGTGGTCTCAAGGAATGAATAGGTTCTTTATTTTATGTGCTTTTTTTCACCCTTCTTTACTTTTCGTGTTGTGTAAGTTCTGCGGAAAGTACTAATAATGAGTGATATAGTTTAAGCTAATGAAATGAACTAGTTAGTAATTAATATCTTTAGATTGTTAGAATACAGAATCACATAATACGATAGAAAAGTTAATAAATTACTTATGCATTTTTTCTTGAGTTGCAAACTTTTTCTTGTACGATAGAAAAGTTAATAAATTATGCAATTTTTTTGAGTTGCTAACATAAGAATGCCAGTCTGAATCATTAAAATCGTATGCTAATTTTGTTATTTGGTCTGAAAGCTGTTGGGCACTTTTTTAGCGAATTTTAAATTTACAAATCGATTATATATATATATATATATATATATATATATATATATATATATATATATATATATATATATATATATATATATATATATATATATATATATATATATATATATATATATATATATATATATATATATATATATATATATATATATATATATATATATAGTAGGTCACCCACTATTTCAAAGTCATGCCTAATATATAGTATTGTCAAATTTTTTGTGCCGAGCGAATTACAATTTTCGGAAAGATAGAAACTGTAGAAAAGTAATTATTTTTATATCATAGTGTATCTGAATAGGAATGGCTAAAATGGATATATTCGTGAGATTTGGGATTGCAGGGAAAAAAGTTGGAGGAAATTTGGAAAGTGACAGATTATATAACCGTTTTGACAGTTGGACTATGTTTGAAGCATGTTTAAAATTATGTTGTTTGCAAGCACAAGCTTAGCTTTTTTGTAAGACATACTGTATAATTAAATCAACAATAAATAAATAAAATAAATAAATAAATATATATATATATATATATATATATATATATATATATATATATATATATATATATATATATCGATTTAAGGGAGGAGTAACAGTCGTTACACGTTAGTGTGCTAAAATTTGTATACTATTAAGGGCAATTACGACCAAAACGAGGGCTATATTTTAAAGAAAGTCACTCTGTACTAAAACTCGATATATTTCGCTAGGAGTTCCTAGCATCTTCAGGAGCACTAAAAATGAACAAAATCAGCACAAACATATATATATATATATATATATATATATATATATATATATATATATATATATATATATATATATAGAGTAGGTCACCCACTATTTCAAAGTTTCCCAACATTTCTTTAGGGTTATATACAGGTGTGCCAAAAAAAGTCGTGAATCAAACGTTACATAAAGATAGGCTGGCTCAAGCCCCTTCAGAAAAACCCTATATGTCTTATCAAAAAGTTTACGGTTTTCAAGATATTGACAATTTTATGAAAAAAAAGACAATTGTATTTTAAGGTATTTTGCCCCCCACATGCAGAGAAAACATTTCTGGAATGTGATTTCTGCGCGTGTTAATCCTCAGTAATGGCGTTATCAAATAAATGTAAATTATTTTGTGTTATTCAGAAACTCTGAAGAAGAAAAAAAGAAAAAAAACGGACTTTTCTTCCCCAATTTTTTTTAAAATTTGGAATAAACCTCCGTACTGAAAAAAAAATGTTAGTAAAATTTACCGGCTCATAATTTCAAAAACTCCCTGTTTTATTGAGATTCTAAAATGGTATAAAACATTATCAATATCTCTAAAAGTAATTCACTGTCGACGATTGAAAATAAATTGGGAAGTGCAATTATGTGCTTGCTTAACCTGCTGTAAGTAACTACCCCATGGCCTTTTAGTGAATTTTCTTAAAAAAAAAATCACTAATGAGGAGATCCCGACTTTTGAATTTTGAAAAAATTTCTTCAAATGAGCGCTAATTAGGCCCCCCAGAACACATATCCGGGGTCGGTTTAAATTTTTATATGTTTATATATATATATATATATATATATATATATATATATATATATATATATATATATATATATATATATATATATATATATATATATATATATATATATATATATATATATATATATATATATATATATATATATATATATATATATATATATATATATATATGTATCACACCGATAACTCAAAAAATAATGGGCCGATTTTGATTAAATTTGGTGAATAAATTCCTTTTGCAAATGGCTTGGATAAGTTCGTTAGCCAGGAAAATCGGTCCAGGTTTTCCCGGAAAATTTTGTGTTTTCTTTCGATAAAAAATTATATCTCCGGAATTAACAAAGTAAGGGCAACCAAATTTCATATGCGGATTTATATCATTATAGGCAAGTCACCTACCAAAATTGAGCTTCGTAGGTTAAAGGATAAAAAAGTTACAGGCATTCAAAGAAAAATAAATTTGGATTTTCCTCAAAACGTCAAAATTGCGATTTTAAACGTCAAAATTGGTGAGTACATTCCTTTCGCAAGTCGCTTGGATAATTTTGTTAGCCAGGAAAATCCGCCGAGGTTTTCCCGGAAAAATTTGTGTTTTCTTTCGCAAAATATTTATATCTCCAAAATTAACAAAGTAAGGGCAACCAAATTTGGTAAGCTGGTTTATATCGTTATAGGTGTGCCACCTACGAAAATTTAGCTCTGTAGGTCAAAAGACAAAAAAGTTATGGGCATTTAAAGAAAAATAAATTGGGGGTTTCCTCAAAACGTCAAAGTGACAATTGAAAACGTCAACATTCGCAACATTTAGGCAAATAACTTGAATCTAATACGGGCTATGGAAAGAAAATGTCTCAAGAAGAATGTTTTACATACACCGAACTCTTAGTTTCAACCGTCATTGTCCTTCATTTTACTAAAATATTTCCAGAAAATTCATTTCTAATAGACCCTTTCTCTGATGCTTGGCAGTAGCCTCAGCTATAGAGTTTATTGTTTAATGGTATATAATTTTTGTCGAATTTTCGTAAAAAATCAATAAAGCTCAATATATTCGTTATTATACAAGATATGAAAAAATATTGTATACATTAATTATACGGTGTTTTGAGATACATCTTAAAAAATTATCGTTGGTGATACAAATAATTTTTTTGTGTCGAAAACGCCTTATTTTTTTGCATTTTCCATCGAAATATAATGCATGTTTGCAAGTTAAGAAATTCTGGAGGCAGCAAGTGCGTTGTGGTTGCGAATTTTGATTAAATGCTTCATATTTGAAAAGCTCAATTTGCTATTAACCTATAAGGTTGACCAAGAAACGGATTTTTTCAGTAACACTTTTGGTTTACTTTTGGAAATTTCTGTACGTTTTCAAACAATCAAGTTATTTTGATGAAACATGGCACATTGTTTTTACTATATATGTTATACTGGTAATCAAATTTGATGCCTGCTTTTTCTATATAGGTTATACTGGTAACCAAAATTGATGTCTGCTTCCTTAAAAAGAAAACACATATTTGCAATAAAAACATTTTTATGAAAATTCACTACCATAACGCACTTGCTGCGTCCCGAGATTTTTTGTTTCTGTGGTCACCGTGGTTTATACATTTTTTCCCTGGGAGTGAGTTTGACTTGCTATTCACGGATTCTACATTTATATTGAAATCTTTATTAAACACAGCTATCGTCTGTTTTGAAATAATTCTGATTGGTTCATAAACTAAATGCTTTTTGAATTTAGTACGAATTTTAATTTATCTAATTGTTGTAAAAAAGCACCACCAAATCCATTAAATTTGAAAACCTTTTACTGACTGATGAATATAAGAATCCATTTGGTGTATCACTTGGAATTTGGAGAATTTCTTTAACTGAGGTTCTTATAATTTTGTCAATGTTTTGTTTTTCAACAGGGGCTGTTTAAAGAGGATAAATTAAATTGTGGTAAATACTGAATCAAGGTAACAAGTTTTTGTTGACAATTTGATATATTTGATTTTGTTAGTATTTTCAGTTTTTCATAAAATTTCCGTATAGTACCGTTTTGATCAAAAACCAATTCATCAGAAATATTCACTCCCAGATATATAATTTTTCACTAACAGTTAATAAGTTATCGATACATTTGAATTTCAATACATTATTTCTTGTTTTAATTTACCCTTTTCGATTACGATTAGCTGATGATTTAGATGGATTGATAGTCAACCCCATTTATTTAAGTTTATTTGCAGCAACGTATAAAATTGATTTTGAACAGAACATGTGTCTTTACCAACCAAAACGATGTCATCAGCAAATCCTAGCACCGAAACTGGTTTTGTATTTGCAGTCAAGTATAAACCATAGCAAGTAGCACTTCTCTTTCTGCGAGTTCATGGAAAATGTGATTTATGCAGATATTAAATAACATTGGAGAGTGGAGTCCCTTGAAAAACACCTGTATTAACTTAGACATTTCCATTTTTGTGATCCGAAATCGGTGAACGTTTAATTTCCTGTCTGTGAATTAAGAATTCGATTTTGAGTTTATCGGAAATTTCTGAATTTATTAGAGCATTTTTCAAATAATTGGGACCAATTGAATCATGCCTTAGATATGTCAAAAAATATAAACGAGGCATTCTTTTTGAATACTTTGGAACCATTGAGGATATTTTCTAGAATATACCAACCGGGTATTTTCATGAATCCTCTCTGGCTTTCGTTTATTATTATAAATTTCCGTTAATGTTTTTTAACGTCTCTCTCAATTATTCTTCTTAGTAATGAGAAGGAACAGTTAATTTATTTATGTTGCTGTTAGAAAAATAGTTTTTTGGTGCACATTAGACAACGATGTATGTTCATCTGGTTTAACAACCAGAATTTGGTATTTGTTTCTCCGGTGTAAAGCTTCTCAGCGTATCTAAAATAAGCGGATTAAACAAGTGAGCCACTGAAACTAATCTGGCTGTCTAAATTAGATTACTCAAAATATCACGTAACGTAATTTCACAGGATTAGAGACTAATTAAAATCATTAAATTAATTCAACGAATGATATAATTGAGTTGTCGTAGTATAATTTATATTATAACCATAACTTGTTCTCGTCATAACAGTTCATCACGATCCGTAAGCGTTTTCACGATTTAAATACTCACTTATTGGTCTGTTCCATCTTCGTGAAACCGCTGTTTATTGATTACAGACTTTACCTCATTTCGCTAAAGTTTTCAATGTTACTTAAATATTTCCAAAGCCTTTTGATTTAAGTCCATTGTCAAGGTTTAAAAAGTTAGAAACATTGATGACGTGCGGAAGCCAGCACGAAAGACAAAAAGCGCGTCATGGTGCCGAATTTACATTCAAATGTTTTTTCAGTGAAAATATTGCTAGGTAAACCGTTAATAAAAGTAGGAAAAATCACCTAGCGCTATGGATAGGGCGGGTAAAAAATATTGTTTGGTAAACCGTTAATAAAAGTAGAAAAAAAATCATCTAGCGCTATGGATAGGGCGGGTAGCTATGACTACTGTAGGAGTGAGGCTATATCCAAAGAGACCAAAGTTGTATATAACAACGTACTTCTCTCAACTGTGCTATATGGGTGTGAAAATTAGGCGTGTCAGCGTAGCTACCGCTGTAGCAAATGTTGCAATGATACAGGGCCAAGGCTCCCGAGCTAAAGAGGGCCCAACATGTATAAGAAAAGAATCATCAAATGTTAACCACATATTGATAAAATAAAATAAAATTACGTTGATAGTTGGTTAAAAAATTGACTTTGTTAATACCAAAATGTTGTGTTTAATTTTATAAAGAAAAGATAAAAGATCAATGATTGTAACAACTTTTTCTAGATTTTGGTGGATCTCATCTCAAAATTTATTAAAAATAATACAGTTAATTTATTGCTGGGTACTAACATAATCTACTTGTTTATGAGCGACTTGCACCGACCGAATTAAAAAATAGTGCTGCAAATTGATTCATAACTTCCACATAGCTGTGATAATTTACTCTCGCCAGAAAGACATTCTCAAGCAATGAATTTAGGGTCCATGACTTGGCCACAAAGAAACTATTCGTATTCATGTACCCAAAGTGATATCTCAATTCGTTTGAAAGTATTGCGTCTACTAACAGACAGATGTAAAGGCAGACAGACCGACCGACCGACAAAGGAAAAAATTTCGTTCTAGAATCAAGTTTTTTCTATATGTTTTGGGACTTTACGCCGTTTTAGCAAAACATATTGAATTTTCTGCCACCGATATTCCAACCCCACACATTTTACCCCTAAATTTAATTTCAGCACAGAATACCAGATGTTTGATGAAATTGAAAGTTTTCTAATAAACAAACCCTAAAACGTTATACAGTGTCCCAAACTGGATGGGAATGTATTGCTATCTCCGTTATTATTAGAGATAGGGAGTTCAGCGATGAATCAAGAAAATCAGAAAATTTCATTTTTAAAGTCAGAGTCTATGATCAATCTTATATTTCTTCAAATGGGCGTTACTCTGGTCTCCCTTTAATACGAATACATCTTCGCCTTTTCAAATGGACGATGTTTCACTGCAAACATAATAAATAATTTGCTAGTGTGAATGTACAAGGGTATATTGATCTCTAGTTAGCGTGGAAACTTTCGTGTTAACAAAATTGAATTTACTTGATATGGTAACAACTATAATGTGTTATAAACAAGCTGTCAAAGTGTGACATTCAAATGTTAAACAGTGACAAAACCGAATTTTTGAAAACTGCATGTCTGAGAATAAATTTTAAAAAAAGGGGGTTTTGGGTAGTTATTAAGTACCTCTCTTTGGAGAGGTTATCGTGCAAAGAATTTTTTGCTGATATAGTAGAAAGCTTAGTTGATCAATGCCCTTCATGTGCTACCATTAGAAACTGGGTTGCGACATTTAAAATAGGATGATCAAGTGTCAAAGATGAGCACCGCTCTGGAGGACCAATTTTTATGACCTCTCAAGGAAACATTGATTCTGTTCGTGGATTTTGGAAGGTCGACGAATTAGACTCAAACGTATAGTAGAAATATTGCACAGTTTCTATAAATGTGTGTTTCACATTATTTATCGCGACTTTGGAATCAGATAGCTTCCGGAAAAATTGATTCCGTAATGCTTGAACGCTGATCAGAAGCGTGCTCGTTTGACAATGTATACAAAAATGTGCCACCGTTTTGAACAAGATTCCTCAAACTTTTTGTGTCGCCTTGTCACTATGGACCAAATGGGTCCATCACTATGATCCAGAAGAAACATGGCACATGTCCCATGAACGTGTTTCTCATTGTTCATCGGGACTTGGGAATGAGAAAGCTTCCGACAAAATGGATTCCGGAATATTTGAACGCTGATCAAGAGCGCGCTCGTTTGCACAACGTCGAAGGAAATGTGTCATCGATTTTAACAAGATTTCTTTTACCTTTTGTAGAGCCTCGGTGGTTCAGTGGTAAGAACGTGTGCCTTTGAACCCAAGGATTCTGGGTTCGATTCCAGGGTACTCATTTCACTTTTTAGTACACACTGTATGGCTTTGTATTTGAGCAAGTTGAATGCCTGCACGTTCCGCCCTTCGGAGGGGGCGTAAAGCCGTCGGTCCCGTGTTCATGCGATGCCGGGCACGTTGAAGATCTCTACACTCCTTACAGACAGGCAGGGCCTCGGTAAAATTTCCAGGATAGTGAGGTGAAACTGCTCCCTGGCGTCAGTGATTGGCCATAGTCGCGGAAATAGGCCGACATTAAAGAAATAAAAACACAACACACACACACTTTTATCCTTTGGGTCGCCCTGTCACTGTGGACGAAACGTGGGTATATCACTATGGTCCAGAGCAGAGAGCCTCAAACTGGGACGCGTGATAAAAGTAAATGAGGGTGGTGGTGTTGGGCGAGCATATTGAGAAAAATGACATGAAATATATTATAAAATAATTTATTTAATGTACTGGAACGAAATCAAAGAATACATTGATATATGATTGTGTCAGTACTGTACAATGTATTCAATAATTAGCTTATCAATATTAAATTAAAAACAAGATTAATAATTATTAGTGACTCCTTTAGACCTGTCTTGCAGAACAAAGGTTTTCGAAAGAAGGTTTAATATTAGAAATTGACATCTTAGCCCTTTTTCTATATTGAGCTGAGATCTATAATTTGTCTTCAAAGCACCCACCGCAGAAAATCCGGTTTTGGAAAGGTATAGTGTTGGAAATGTAATAGTATAGGAAATACTCTTATTTTCAGTGCAGAAAACTCATCACCCAACCCTGCCCAAAAATCAAAGAGTGATTTATTGTTAAATTGTCTTTTGATTTATAGCCACTTGCCGTGAAGTCTATAAAGATTTCTTTTTCGGAGGTTGAGAAACTTTCGGTAGTATTTTGAACCTAACCCACCCGTGACTTGTTATCAAAACACTGGTTTGACTCCGTGGCTGGAACCTGAAACAAAAACAGACTTACTCCAAAAACCACAAAAATAATAACAGAGTTTGCGCTAGATACGTATTTCGATAGCGAAGTTGTCTTCATCAGTAGCTGTCGCTAAACAGTTGTTTTTGTGGGTTTTGGGGTGATTCTACTTTTTGTTTCACTTACTATCAACTTGAAGTCAGCAAGAAAATAGTTTGAAAAATTATTTGCCAGCATGGCCAAATGATTTTCAATGGTTACAAAAACAACTTTCACATGTTGTTCTTCGGTCTTGTAAGTATAAACACATTCTTACACATTTGCAAGTATTTGTAGTTTTTTTTTACTTTACATTTTTTACATTTCTGCTCCATAAATCCAGTTCTCTACAAAATGCATTAACTTTATCACTCGTATCCAACATATGTGTGTTTGCTTCTTGGAGTTGATTCAAGGTATTTAGTTTCTCGAATATGTCGGCCAAGTAGCTTAATTTCACCACAAATAAGTCATCTGGAAGCTTCTCGGCTTCCGGTCGGTTTTTCTCTTCTAGAAAAAAGCGATTTTATCTATTAATTCATAAACACCTTGCAAAAATCTCCTACATACTAACCATCTTGCATCGCAATAAAATAGTAACGCTGAATGTAGTGCATGTCCTTTACAAAGTGCAGAACAGATTTTTGATTTTGGGGGTCTCATTTTCATATAATTTACTACGGTTACCACAGTCGTTAGCATAATTAGATGGGGAGACCGATGGAGGGTTCTGCCTCTGTGGATCTCCAACAAATATTAGACTGGGGAAGTAGAAATCTTGTGCAATTCAACTCCACCAAACATCAGTCTTGCTTTCTATCTCATAAGAAATACACCAGCCCTAGACCCATCACAATGAACAACCAAGTTATTCAAAGTAATGAGTCCTGTTCACTTTTCTGTGGATCGAAATCTCAATTGGCACCAACATGTCACATCAACTGCAGAAGCGGCTGCTAAGAAATTAGGTTTCCTCTTCCGGGCTCGCAAATACTTTTCATCGGCTAATCTCTATACCTTATATACTTGACAAATAAGGCCAAATCTCGAATACTGCTCCAACATCTGGGGTGCCGCTGGCGCTTCTACACTCGCTATCCTGGACTCCATTCAGAAGAGAGCTATAGGTCTCATCGGTGACTCCTCCCTCACCCAAAGGCTGCCATTCCTTGCCCACCGACGTGCCGTTGATGACCTCTCTCTTTCTGTTTTATAGATATCTGCACGGGCACTGCTCAGAGGAGCTTTCTTCCATAGTTCCTCCACCTGCTGCCCCCAACAGATCTACCAGGGGAACAGAGCTAATGCACCCTTTTACTGTCCAACTCACCAGACACAGAACATCTTATGTCCGCTCTTTTGTCCCGAGGACTTCTAAGTTGTGGAATTTCTTGCCGGGACATGTTTTTCCTTCTCCTCCGAACCTTCAAACCTTCAAGTCCAGTATTAACAAGTTGCCTCTTTCCTCCTTATCGCCACACGTTACGATAGTATTTAGGCTGTAAGCCCTCGTGGTGTGTTGTTGAAATATATATAAAAAAACAATATTCAGACCGGGACTCATTTCTTTGGAAACCAGGGCTTCTCTCTGGATCATGCAATGTGTCCAGATATACTTTGGAGATTTTTGTTTCACAAGTGCTTGTAGACTTTGAAATCTTCCAGACGCTGTGCGAGCACCATAGGTGAATATTCCGACGCAATTTTTTCACTCCATGTTTGCCTCGTTTAGAAAATCATTTAAGGCTATTTGATATGAAGCTTTGAAAAAACCAGGTAAAGCTTTTTCATTCACAAAATTGTTTTTTTTTAATGATTTTTACTTTTCATATGATTTTAATTGCAATTCGAGGAATTCGCTAACGTACTCACTATGAAGCTTTTCTTTCCAAATCTCGTTTACGTTTATTAGGTTTCATGCTGTCTGCAGCCAAAATTTTGATACCCCCTTTCTTCTTCATTTACTTCAGTGCTGGTAAACCCAAACGTGAAATATTCTTAAGAATATTTTCTAGACTTTTGTTTCAGAATCACTATCGTCTGTGCACGTGTTGATGCTTAACTAACGTCAAATGCTCGCTCACACCCACTTAAAAATGTATCCATGATTCTGTATACACGGTATAAATCTATGAATATGGCGAATTGCAGAATGTTCGCTGTGGTAGACGTAAGACGCGGGGCGTGGAGTTTATAGTATTGTGGTTGAAAATTGAGTCCCAAATGCTAAAAGAAACGTGGTCTAGAGGCTGAAGAACGACCCAAAGAATGGAAGGATCCAGTTCTCCAGCACCCACAACAACGGTGTTTAAAAGTTAGCAGGCAACGTTCTTGCTTCAAATCTCTGAGAATACAATAATGGATAGTTACCCTACGTATTCTAGAAAAAGGTGGAACTGTCACATACTATAGTGAGTTCCTAACTAAATTACAAATAAATCTGAAAAAAGACGCTGGAGACTTGCCAAACGTGTGCGCCTTTTGGAAAACAACCCCCTCACCCTGCTAACAAGCCGTTGATTGCACTGCAATCAATTGATGAAATTGGGTTTGAATCGGTTGATTACCCGCCCTATTCTCAGGATGTAACACCTCAGGCTATTATTGATTCCCAAAGCACCAAAAACATTTAAAAGGCACACGATTTTTGACAGGCAACGAAGTCATATTGGGGACTGGTTTGAAGACTACGATAAATAATTTGTTAAATGCTTTAGAAGTACTTTATGAACATGCCGTTAATGTGTACGTATTATATCAGATAAGGTTGGGTGAATGAAAGTTTGTTTTAAAAAAATATTCCGTGTTCTGTTGTACGCTAACTATTTTTCAATACTTCCTCGTATTACTAGTATGGTCAATTCGTTATTCCTCGTATACGATTCGTATTGTAATATTGTATCATTTTTATCATACGTGAAAAGTCACACATATTTATATTATCTACATACATTAATACTTAAGTGCATTGTCCTCTGAAGTTATGCAAAAAATATTGCGAATTATAATATTAAACTGAGAACAAACATGTAGTGCAGTATAAATATATACAATAAATAGAGCTGGATATATTATCGTAGATAGTAACGAATAGTTTTATATTATTTAAATGGGAATTCTGTGCACTTTTCTTGAAGTATGTATCTACAATACGAGGTCAGAATAATCAATATAATTTATTAGACGCAAATTTTCGTGAGTTTGTAGTTTACGCTATTGTTTTAAACAGTCTTTTACTTGTTCAATACCGTATATTTGTTAATGAGGAGACCGCTTCTTCAAATGAAGCGCGTACTAGGCCCCCTAGAACACATCCGGTGTCAGTTTATATTTTTACATGTTTGTTTAATATATATATATATATATATATATATATATATATATATATATATATATATATATATATATATATATATATATATATATATATATATATATATATATATATATATATATAGGCTATCCCGAAAACCGCAAATCAAACGTCACACGATAGACTTGCTCAAGCCCTTTCAAAAAACCCTATATGATCTTATCAAAAAGTTTACGGGTTTCACGATATTCACACTTTTATTGAAAAAATGAAAATTGTTAAATTTTGAGGTATTTTGCCCTCCCACCCCCAAATACCTTCAAACTTGACAATCTTCAACCTTTTAATAAAATTGTCAATATCGTGAAAACCATAAACTATTTGATAAGCTCTTATAGGGTTTTTCTAAAAGGACTTGAGATAATCTATCTTCGTGTGACGTTTGATTTGGGACAGCCTAATATATATATATATATATATATATATATATATATATATATATACATATACTTATACATATACATATACATATACATATACATATACATATACATATACATATACATATACATATATCCGAGTAGTTCCGGAGACAATCGAGAAAATTTTGGAAAAATCGATATTTTTCTCTAATTTTCGTTACTTGTGGTGCGTTTTTGAAAATCTAAACGTAGTTTTACACAAAATAATTTGACGAATCGAGTGGTGGTATTGCTTTTGTCGATTTCCGTCACATTTCCGAAGGACAATAGTAAACTTTTTTCTTATGGCCGCCATATTGGATTTTTCAATCCACGGATAGAGTATTTCTATCTGAACATTTTGGTATATCCAGGGTACCCAGCGACCTGGAAAACCTGGAAAAATCAGGGAATGTGAAATAACACCCCCCCCCCCCCCCCCAATGTCAGGGAAATTTGTTATTTAACTCAAATGTCATGAAAATCATTCAGTAGACTTGGAAATTATATATTTGTAAAGTTTCGTCGCTACCAGATGCATTTTTATTTTTATTTCATATATATTATATGAATTTTTTCACGTAAATAGTTTTCTCATACCTATGAAAATATATCTGATAACAATGCGGCTTCCCTTTGGTACCAATATCAATTAAATCCGCCAATGAACGCAGCGTATGCCACATCATGCGCCGATATAAATAGCGTCTTCTTTTGCTATCTCAAACATGTCTCATATGTACATCTCGCTTGGAATGTTCTTCCTTGAATGCATAAAATGCAAAATGCGTTTTAGGTATTGGCCAGGTACAGCTGTGATGTGAATGTGTTTATTCTATTTTAACCTTTATGATCATGTTGAAAGTTGCAAAATATTGGGAATTTGTATATGGCGCATGTAAACAGTATCTTTGTTTCATTTTTTCAGCGAATTTTCATAGATAAAACTTCGCTTTTAGAGAGGTAACGACTTTCGAAATTACAAAAAAAAAATTAATGGGCGCGAATCTGAGCTTGGAACCCATTTCCCAGGCTTATTCAAATTTATATATACTAACAACATGGTTTGCAAAGTTTCTACGCCACCTAGAGACTTCTGGCTTGTTCCATCACACTCGAAAATTCTTTCCGGAGGCTAAGTTTGTCGGCCAGTCATAAAAGTCGAGTTTTTCCATGAAAAAATTGCAAATTTTCTTCTCGAAAATGCTATATGTTATAAATTTAACGGAGTTAAGCATGTTTATGTTTTTGATTATGTAAGTTTTTTGTTCGTAATTTTTATTTATTTTGTTCATAAAAAAAGTATTCAGGTATGTGTGTTTTTCATTTCGAGTGTAATAAAAAAATGTACTTGAGGGGCCTGGAAATGTCAGGGAATTTGATTTTTGATTTCTGCTGGGTACCCTGGATATCACACATCACACTTATGTGAAAAATTGCGTGAAAATGCAAATTTGGATTATGGACCTAAAATCAAGTATCCATGATATCTCACTCTTATGTCGTTATAACCACATTAGATGCGGCATTTTATATCGAATCTAGGAATATAGCACACGATAAGGTTAACTGGAAGAAGAAGCTTGTTTTGGCTATTTTATTAATTTAATAAGTACTTATATAACATGCAACATCTTAAGATTACTTAAAATCTTAAAACAGATATACCTAACCCTATATATATATATAAATATATATATATATATATATATATATATATATATATATATATATATATATATATATAATCAAGTGCCGATTTTGATCAAATTTGGTAAGTACGCTCCTTTTACAAGTGACTTGGATAAGTTCGTTATCCACGAAAATCTGATCAGTTTTTCCGGAAACAATTTGGGTTTTCTTTCGGACAATTTTTATATCTCGGGAAATAACAAAGCTATGGCTACCAAATTTGGTATGTAGGTTTACATTATGAAAAGTATACTACGTGCCAAAATGTAGATCTCTAGGTTAAAAGGAAACAGTTATAGGCATTTAAAGAAAACAATTTTGATGACCAGAGAAACGCACCAAACCAAAATAGTTTGTGTTGATAATTTATTGTATATTACAGACAAAGATAAGTTTTTTTGGCGCAAAAAGGTCGCGAAATACCAGAAACGAGACTTTGAAAATTTTATGGTTTTCCTTCTTAAAACGTCAGTCGCGATTTCAAATGTCAAAATTGGCAACGTTTAGGCAAGGAACCTTAAACTAATACAGGCTATGTAGTTTCAGCTTCAACTGTCATGGTCCTTCATTTTATTAAAATATTTGCAGAAAATCAGTAGTTTTAGTTCAGTTTATGGTTTAACGGTCTATAATTTTAAGTTAATTTTCCTAGAAAAAATTGGTTAATGAGGAGACCGCGATTTTGGAATTAAAAAAAGTCTTTAAATGAGAGCAAACTAGCAAAAAATAGCTAGCAGGGTATTCTAAATTCTCACCTGAATCCTAAATTCTAACCTGAACTCCGTCCACCATTTCCTCCAGGCCCACCTAAACCCAAATCAGTGCCAAAGCAGCCACTAATCACCTCAATTTCCCGGGGCATGAGCTCCTTACTTCCTTTAGATTGCATGGAGGCGTGTGCGCATACGTCCGTAGCAATCTACCCTGCACCAGACCCAATTTAGAAGCTGGAAGAAAAGACATACTTTGGATGAAACTCTCTCTCAGGGCTGCAACTAAATTCATCTGTTGCATTTACCAGTCATTTTCTGACAACAACTTTGTCCAGCTCTTCGGCTACCTTTCTAAAAAAACCTACCATCTGATTTCTGAATATCCTTCCTCCAAGGTCACTATTCTTGGTGACTTCAATGTCCATAATAAGGAGTGGCTAGGATCTTCGAAAACCGATCCACAAGGGAGAGCAGCGGAGGCCTTTGCAGTCAGCAATTCTTTAGCCAATATGGTTCAGCAACCTACTTACTTTCCTTGCATCCCAACACACAGCTCAAATCCCTTAGATCTCTTTCTTACTACAAAACCTGTGTGCTATAAGACATCAGTCACCGCCCCCCTTGGTCGCTCAGACCACGGCATGGTCAGTGCTTCCTGCGCAATGCAACCCGAAGTCACACAGTCATCACACCCACGGATCGTTTGGCACTACAACTCCGCGAACTGGGACGAAATGCGGGATTACTTTTCCTCATTTCCATGGGCGTCTGTCTGCTTCTCTCATCCTGACCCCTCTGATATCTCACAAAACGTCACGGAAATTATCCAAGCTGGCATGGTATTATTTATCCCACGTACACAGAAAACCTCTTCAGCCACTCAAAAGCCCTAGTTCTCTAAATCATGTGACAAGGCCAGACTTGAAAAGATCAAAGCTCACAAAACGCTTCTCCACAATCCCAGTCAAGAAAACCACCAAGCATTTAACGACGCAAGAACCCGCTATGTCCGCATTCTTTCTGAGGCAAAAAACTTGTTTAATAACCACATCAAAAACAAAGTCCTCTCAAGCTCCAGCGGCAGCAAACCCTTCTGGACTCTTGCTAAATCTATTGGGAATAATTTCTGCAAGAACACGTTCCCACCTCTTGCTTCAGGGGGTGAAATTGTTTCTACCGCCCTGGGCAAGGCTGAACTTTTTGCCTCGTTGTTCGCCGGCAATTCTACTCTCAACCCACCTCCAAATGTTTAACCACCAACAGTCCCCAATGTCGCACATAAAATGACTCTCTCTTTCTCTCTCTCTTGCTCTCTTTCTTTTATAGATATCTGCACGGGCACTGCTCAGAGGAGCTTTCTTCCATAGTTCCTCCACCTGCTGCCCCCAACAGATCTACCAGGGGAACAGAGCGATTGCACTCTTTTACTGTCCAAGTCACCAGATATAGAACATCTTGTTATGCCCACTATTTTGTCCCGAGGACTTCCAAGTTTTGGAATTCCTTGTCGGCACATGTTTTTCCTTCTCCTCCGAACCTCCAAACCTTCAAGTCCAGAATTAAACAGTTTCCTCTTGTCGACACCCACGGTACGATAGTATTTTGGCTTTAAACCCTTGTGGTGTGTTGTTGAAATATAAAAAAATCTAAACACTTAACGCACGATTGGAGAAGTGCTGTTACTGCAGATGACACCATTTGGACGATTTAATGTTTTTTTCCATTACCTATTTATCTACGTAATATTTATATCAATAAATGGTGCCAAAAGATTATCCCTATTCTTTAATCTTTTTTAAAGAATGAATTCCTTTATGGGCTACCTCATATTCTTCCCCTTTTCTTTGTTAATTTCTTCACTTTGTTAGTACCAGATTATGATCATTATCTATATCTGTCAAGGGTATGTGTAGCTGAATATAAAATCACAAATACTCGGTGTTCCAGGTTTTTTTCCTTTCAGTTAATATATTTAAGTTATATCGTATGTAGCATTATGTTGGTAATGTAATTCATTTCATTTGACACCAATGAAAATCTATAGTATAGCTGTTAAGTAAAATGGTATTTGTCCCGGTATTTGTTTATTATCTGCCGACATTGACAAGGAACTCTCTCCTATAAAATAACACCGAAAGTAGAATTAATGACGGCATAAGAACGTTAGGAGAGCGATAAAGTTGATAAATACACGTGTAGGCTTCTCTTTAGATTTTTGTGGAGCGTATAAAATGAGCTAGTAAATGTACACAGTAAAGGGAAAAGCAAATTTAAGAGGTCAACGAGTTTAGCAACCTTAAAAGGGACGGATTCAAGGGCGAAACTTTCAGACCCACCCTGCTTCCATTGATTTATTGAATTTCATTTCGTCTCTCTTATATCCTATTTGGCCATATTTATGAAGTTTACGAGATGGAGCCGATACATAATTTAAGTAGACTTCTTTACGTACACTAAATTTTTCAACTGCGAGAATTATAAACAAGCAAATGGGAAGATTCTTAATAGTATTTTTTCATTTTCAGCAGAACTTCCTACCTACGAAACGTTGTATAATCCGTTTCGGAATATGATCTCTTATAACGTTCCCAGAGGGATAGTTTTACTTTCAAACGTTGACAGAAACTATCAGTGATCCATGAATTTCTTGGCGAAAACGGAACGCCTCTCCACAATGTAGTTTGGGCAAGCATATTATGCATCTGTTTGCAAACTTTTCCCATATACCATCTAGACAAGCATATTTAAGAAGTGATTACCAACCGATTGTTTCCAATTCTCGATATAAATTGTAATTGATCCTAGATGTTTCTTTATATAAGGTGGCGCATTGAAAACGAAACAGACCGATTTGCGTCCAGAGAATTTTTTTCCTTAAGAAACGCTGAAACACGTCAATTTTAATCTTGAGGGGAACATGTTTTGACATAAAACTCAAGTTTGTCACATCAACCCCTTTAGGGTGGTGATAACAACCCTTATATTTTAAATAGGGAACATGGGTCGAGTGTTACATCATTTGAAAGCTATTTATTTTCTGAATTCAGCACACCCATTTTTTTGGAAGTTTTATCAACTCGTTTAAAAATTATTCACAGTTGAAGATGCAAAAACGCATTTCACTCAATCCGATAAGGAATGTGCTGATAGTCAATGTTTTGTTGGTTTCTAAACAAAAAATTGACTATCAGAATATTTCTTATCGGAATGAGAGAAATGCAGTTTATTATTTCAGTTTATTTTGATGGTACTACCGAAAATTAATTTCACAATGGTGTATTCTGTAGAAGAAACAGTTGAAATAATTACTCTTTTTTTCAAAAACGACTGTGCCAACCGTACCGCAAATTTGTTTAATGAACGACATACGAACAGACATGTTTACAGAAAATACGTTTTGGAGTTAGTTGGAAAGTTTCAAAGTGGTTCAGTAGCCAACAAAAAACGGGATCCTAAACGTGAATTTCCGGTTAGAAATGAGACTACTGAGATTGCAATTTTAGGACAAATTGCTGCAGACCCAACTTTGAGCACGAAAAAATTGGCCACTGTTTCAAACATCAAAAGAAGAACTATTCAGCGAATATTGAAGCATCATAAATTTCACCCGTATAAAATTCATCTTGTACAACAACTGAATGAAGAAAATTTTTGTCGGCGGCTGGAGTTTTGTGAAGTTATGACTGCACGAATAGCTGATAACAGGAACTTTCTGTTCAAAATCTGTTTTTCAGACGAGTGTACGTTCTTATTAAACTCTACAGTCAATCGTTATAATTATTGTTATTGGGCAGATAATAATCCAAGGAATTTTCACGAATTCCACATTCAAATTCCACAGAAATTGAATGTCTGGACTGGCATTTTTGGAGCCCGTTTAATCGGACCAATTTTTCTTGATGGGAATTTGAGTGGCGAAACGTATTTGGACTTACTGGAAGATATCGTTTACCCTCTACTAATTGACATTGTTGAAAATGATGATCGCTATCAAGAAAATCAAGTAGTGTTTCAACAAGATGGAGCTCCTCCGCATTTTTCACAACGTGTTATGGAGTTTTTAAACAGAGAGTTTCCAGGTCAATGGATTGGGCGTAGAGGTGCTATTGAGTGGCCCCCTAGATCACCGGATGTAACTCCTTTAGACTTCTTTCTATGGCGCCATTTAAAGAAGATAATTTACGCAACAGAACCGGAGTCTCTGGAAGAATTATGACGACGCATTGTTGAAGAATGCCGTCTAATAACTCCACAAATGCTCCAGAATGCCAGAGCTCGTTTTGAACAAAATTTGTACTTTTGTATGGAAGCTGGTGGTCAACAATTTGAACACTTACTTAACTGAATAAACATTTTTGAACGTTTGGTTTTGTTTTTTTAGTTTTTTTAACGAAAAAATCACTAATTAGTGCATTTCTTATCACAATGAATGAAATACGTTCTTGAAACTCCAGATGTGAATAATTTTTAAACGAGTTGATAAAACTTCCAAAAAAATCAGTGTGCTGAATTCAGAAAAGAAAGAGCTTTTAACACTCGACCCATGTTCCCTATTTAACATATAAGGGTTGTTATCACCACCCTTAAGGGGTCGATGTGACAAAGTTGAGTTTTGTGTCAAAACATGTCCCCCTCAATATTAAAATTGCCTTGTTCCAGCGTTTCTTAAAAAAAATTCTCTGGACGCAAATCGGTGTTTCGTTTTCAATGCGCCAGCCTGTATGTAAGCTTTGGCAAAGCTTAAATGGTGAATCGTAAGGAGAACAAAATACAGACGTGGTCAGATTTTCCAATTGGTGACTGATAATTTAAAGAGTGAACAGAATCAGGACTATTTGTAAGAATCAAATCCAGGACACAAGGATCCCGATTGCATTGATGATTGCATTGATGAGTTATTAGCATTTGAAGAAATTTATGAAACTTCGCTACCATAACTTACTTGTGGCGTTAGGACTTTTATTATCGACGTCATAACTAACGTCCATTTAATAAACAATATTTCAGGGGCAAACCGTTTTCATAATAGTTATCAGTTTTATCTGAGCGGATAGAAACCACGATCCGGATGTGGATGGTTTCATTTCAGTTCCGTTTCCATTGCCATAATTTGTAGCTCTTATACCTACTCGTTGCAGTAAAAATATGCAAATGTGCGGTTGCTTTTAGTATTTTTTATGTATTGAGGGAAATTAAAGATACACGGTTGCTTAAGTTCGCAATCTAATTTAATTATAAATAGTGTTTTCTTCTCACAGCATATGAACTAATACGGGCCAGTTGCTCTTGTTATGGAAACTAAAACATTTCTAGATTTCTTGCGTTAAAAATAAAGTATAAGATTTCAGCATGTGATAATTATTAACGAGCTTGCATATTTATGTCATTGTTATTAAAGTAAGTGTTGATATTTCACCATGTAATCAATGTTTTTATTAATTGGATCAGTTTATAGGTTAATTTTTTCATAATTATAATAATTATAATTTTTTTATAACGGTATACAGGTGTCCCAAATTCGATGATTACTATTAGTGAATTTTTATTTAAAAAAATTCACTAATAGAGAGGTATCGATGGTGAGACTTTGCAAAAATGTTTTCAAATGAGCGCGAACTAGGACCGCTAGAACCCATATCCGGTCAGTTTCAATTTTTATATGTATATATATATATATATATATATATATATATATATATATATATATATATATATATATATATATATATATATATATATATATATATATATATATATATATATATATATATATATATATGTATCCATTCGATAACTCAAAAAATAATCAAGCGATTTCGATGAAACTCGGCAAGTGCCTTTCTTTTATTAATGGCTTAGATGACTTCGTTAGCCAGGAAAATCGGACAGAGTTTTCCGGGAAAATTTTGAGTTTTCTTTCGAAAAAAGGTGTGTTAATGAAATTTACTACATATGTTGCCTTGAGAGAGGCCTTACTACGTACCAAAATTCAACTTTCTAAGTTTATAGAAAATTGAGTTATTCAAATTTTGAATTTTCCTTCGAAAAAAAATTTTTTCTCCGAATATTACAAAGTTATTTTAATGAAATTTGGTGGATATGTTGCCTTAGAAAAGACCTTACCACGTACCAAAATTAAACTTTTTAAGTTTATATAAAATTGAGTTATTCAAGTTTGAAGCATTTAATAAAAATTCACTACCATAATGCACTTGCTGCATCCCGAACTTTTTTTCTTATCAAAAATGATATACGTGTTTCGGGATTTTTTTATAAATATACAGAATAATTGAGATACCGAATGAATGCCAGGTGGCTGTTCTATGTATAATACTATACTATATAAAATTATAAAATCAAACTCCATTCAAAAGAACAGTTAAAAGATAACGAATAAGATAAAATTATTTCCTGAGGATAAAATGTTTAAAATTGTATCCAGAGCCTCGGTGGTTTAGTGGTAAGAACGTGTGTCTCTGAACGGAAGGGTTCTGGGTTCGAGACCACGGTTCTTCTTTCACTTTTTCGGTACATACTGTAACATTAACATCAACTGAGGTTCTGCCATTGTGTGTGTGTTGTATCCTGATTGCCTTGGAAACCAGGTTCATTAGCCACAAACTGTTGTATTAGACAGACGAGAGGTAAGGAAAGGTTTATGACTAACAATACTAGCAACAAAATGGAGGATTAAACCATACACATCGCTTAGTATACACCCACAGATATAGTCATATAGTTCCTATAATTAAATTGGTATCATTATTTGTTTTGTATATATACACATATATATTTGTTTGCTTTATAGTTTTTTTTAAATAAATTTATTATTATTTTATTTTATTTTTTTTTATATATTTTTTAATGTTTCTTTTTTTTAAATATTTTTTTCATTTTTTTAACTGAACTATAATAAAAAAGAAAGAGGGATACAAGAGTGCAGTTCTGGTCAGGTCAGGGACCCGCCAGAACTTCTCCACCCTCTCAGAACAAACAAGACTAGGCCACGGTGTGGTGGTTTGTATTAAGTATATTTACATGAAGATGGAAAGAACACATTTCTAGTAACATTTCAAAGCTTTTTTACAGTGGCGGCTCGTCATATGACGCAGGTGAAGCGTTGCTTCACCTATATCTTTCAGTTAAACAAATTTTTTTTATTCAAAGTCCACCATAATTTTAATTTTTTTCATTCTTCCAAATTCATTTGGTACAACCATATAAAAATGTCTTTTTACGTCGCGCAGCAGGTGATAATGTATTTTTATAGTAATTTATGATACCATATAATTTGCAAGCCCGTCCCTGATCACCGAATTGAATGTATACATGCCGCAACGCGCAGCGCTTACGTATTGCGTAACTGTAGAGGGACAAGCAGCTGCGGACTGACTGAGCCAGATTTGTTCGTATACAGATGCTGCCTCTCTTTCGGGACGCTTGCATGAGACGGTTGGCATGGCGACGGCACGCGAACTGTTAGGTTGGGCCACAAAACTGATGCAGCCTTCTGAGTCTGCTTCAAATCTTAGTTTCTGTCATTTGTTTAAATTGAGTGGGATCGTCAGAGGCGTATTTTGATTTTTACTATGGTGTCGATAAATAATCTGGTATGTGTCACATTTACAGATTTCGAAAAGCTGGATCCTTCATGTTTCTCTTTGGTAAGTGGAATATGTTTGTTTATTATCACCTCTAAAAGAATAATTTCCAAATAATAAAATATGGGATATAAAATTTCAAGTTGTAAAAAAATGAGAAGGGCCTAGAATTTGAAAAAATATATGCTTGTAGCTCTTCCCTCTATAAACAGATTTTCATAGGCAATACCCGCCGTATTATATTACCGTATGCGTGCATGTACAGTATGTATATAGTGTCCTGTCATCGAATATTCCTGGTCATTATTCCGAAAATTATTCCTTGTGAAAGTCTATATTTTTGTGCAAATGGATTTTTCTTTTCAATACTGAAGTTCCAGGAGAACGCGTGACCTTGAAAATTAAAAAAAAATCGTTCTCGGCGCAGGGGGTCTCCGTCTCCCTGGACCCCCTTTTGGAGCCGCGCCGATTCTGCTTCACCCACTCCCAAAGTCACGAGCCGCCACTGATTTTTGACATTATTGTTTGGTCTTATAAATGTGTAAAATTGTGTACTACAAGCACAAGCCTTCGCTTACTTGTAGGATACATTGTATAAATTTTCTACTAAATATATTATTATATTAATTTTATTTAAAAAAGACTTATTTGCTATTAAAAACATGTCACTACTATAACGTACTTGCTGCATCCAGACTTGTTTTAATTTGATCATTAACCTGTGTAGGATTACTTTTGGACCAGATTGTATAAGTATTTAATTATCTAAGAAATTAAATATGTCACACAGTTGCGCATGCAGCACAAAAACAGTTTCTTGTGTCTTATATTATTACATAATGCTCTCTTGTTCTGTAATCAAGGATCTACGGTAATAAATACTTCCCAAATTAATAGGCGTCACAAGTAAATGAGACTGTCTACTTTTTTCTATGGCATTTGGTTCAAGTGGCAGTATTGTTTGTATACAGTTGATGAAAAAACTACTACTGATTTTCTGATATTTAAGAGCTTCTAATGAATTAGTGAATTTTTATTCAGTATGTATATATATATATATATATATATATATATATATATATATATATATATATATATATATATATATATATATATATATATATAAACATAAAAATTAAAACGTAAATTACTTAACCTTGTTAATATGGTTGGAGGTGGGATTAAAAGACCTTTGAAAAAAGGTACCCCCATTTGAATTTAAGAAAACAATCAATGACGTCACAGGGCTTACACAGATGACGTTGTTTATTTATTTATTATTAAAGTTCTACAATGCATATGACAAAGAAGCACTGCTTGCGCTTTACAATTTTGTTAAACATCCTCTTTCCAAATTTCTCATGTCCAAATGATTTTAATGAATGTCACTTTTTATTTTTCTTCTTCTGCTATCGACACTCCCACCAACGCTTCCACAGTAGCCATGAAGATTAATATTCACTTTTATTTAAACATTAACATTAATTTTAACTAAATCTCTTCAAAAACTACAAAATTCTCCAGCACAAAATTTTTTACATTTCTACTTGACAGTATATATATATATATATATATATATATATATATATATATATATATATATATATATATATATATATATATATATATATATATATATATATATATATATAATTGTATTATTTATAATTATCTACTCTTCTATATATGTTTTGTATTACGGCCTAGCTCAAAACTTTTTGGAACATGAGTTTTCTTCTTTAAAGGGTGGTTCTAGCTCATATCAAAACCAAGAAACAATAAGGATTGAGTTGTATCAATGATCAAATTATTATTTTGAAATAGAAACCTAATTTATTACAATAAGCCTAATATATGTAACAGCCGATTTTTAATAAAAATGCTCAAAAGTTCCTAGTATTCTTAAATTGTACAATTTATACGGGTTCTTTGTATCAATAACACAACTTTTTTACTTGTTATAACTGTTCAACGTACCTTATTTGTTCTTGTACTCCCGCTTAAACAAAAGGAGTTTATTGTGGACTCCCAACGTTCTCTATCAGGATGGATCCTCACGTTCTCTCTCAGGACGTCACTTGACAATCTTTTCTTAAGCTCTCCTTTGACTTTGATCTTCCATTTTCAATCAAATATCTCCTCCACCTATTCACTTCCTCTCTGTTTTTTTAAACTTCTTTGATTTCCTCCCTTACCAACTCGAACAAATATCTATTTTCCAAATTTTCTTTTATATCCGATTTTTTCTTCTTGATTTTCACTCCTCTTTTCTTTTCCTTGTCATGCCTAATCATGAAATTTTGATCTTGTGTCAACACAATGCCCTGTGGTCGAAAAATCACGTGCTTGATGTAATTTGTCACAAGTGACAAATTACGTCATAATTTTCGCTGGTGAATTTTGATGATCGAATCAGAAGGTGTAAACATGTTAATTTACATTTACAAAAAGTATTCTTATAATATAATGAATTATAACAGATAGTAACACCTTTTTTATTCATAACTTGATCACTGATCTTAAAAAAATATCATCTGTGGGTACTATATACAAATTTTGTTTCATTTCATTTTCACTGTTATGGCCGAATTTATGAAATTTATTAAATTTAATTTTGTAGATGGGCTTCGTTTTTACATCTCTGACAATTAATTTGTAAATGATAGATTTGATGTTTAATATTTCTATTTTTATAGTTTGGTCTTTAGACTTTCCATTATATATATATATATATATATATATATATATATATATATATATATATATATATATATATATATATATATATATATATATATATATATATATATATATATATTGTGTGTGTGTGTGGGCCCGGGCGATAATTCATAAAATACTCGTCTGATTTGACCGAAACTTTGCACATATCTTCAAATGTTAATATCTCGGAAGAGTTCGTAAATCAGCTATAAAGGGCTTTTTCCCCAAAAATATGAAAAAAATATTTTTGGATGTGTTATATTTTTGTAAGTATGTATTAGAGTAACTGGAATGACACATTGCATGTTGTAGCTAGAAATTGTGTAAACAAGCCTTTGTTGTGAATTTTAAGTAATTTGGTTCAGAACATTTGGAGGCTTTTCCAAATTAAAAATGAAACCTAAAAGAAATGATTTGAAACGACTAAGTGGTTAAAGTGCAGTGCCTGGCAAAGACAAAGTAGTCAGGCGCCATGCATAGATTGATACATACTACAGGCATAAGTCATACTTCCACCATAATCAAACAATACAAATAACACGAGTAAAACATACTGCCCGAACTGGCGATCCAGAAATCTCGGCCACTAAAATCCAGAGAAGTCACAAAATCTGTCTACAATTACCACATTGTCTACAATTACCACATTGGAATGACAGATGACATGAAATTAAAAATTTGTGAAGTGATTGTTTTTTAACCGAGGAGTTCAATAAAATGTTTAGAATACACTACATTTGTAGAACATTGTGAGATGTACGACAAGGTCGCCATCTCGGTGCGGAACAAGGTAGTACGTCACGACAGCTCCAGTTAACACAAAATGTGATAAATAGAGACTGTGTACAACCCACCAACAATTTTGGAAATTGTCAGCCCTGGCCCATTTTCTTTCCTCATACTGTGACAATGTATCTAAGACTAGGTGTATTATCACCATAATTAGAAACGCAGACCGGTTTCGCTCTAATTAGAACTCGTCACTGCGCTATACCAATTACAGCGAGAGCATGGGCCAGGGCTGACAATTTTCAAAATTGTTGGTTGATTGTACACAGTCTCTATTTATCACATTTTGTGTTAACTGGAGCTGTCGTGACGTACTACCTTGTTCCGCACCGAGATGGCGACCCTGTATCTACAATGTTCTAGGAGGCTGGCTTCCTTAAGCCGTATTACTTTATAGGTGTTTTCTCGCTGTAATTGGTGTAGCGCATTGACGAGCTCTAATTAGAGCGAAATCGGTCTGCGTTCCTAATTTTGGTGATAATACATCCAGCCTTACATACATTGTTCCGGTATTCGGAAAGTAAATAGGCCAGGGCTGGCAATTTTCAAAATTGTTGGTGGGTTGTATACAGTCTCTTCTCATAACATTTTGTGTTAACTGAAGCTGCCGTTTCAAATTATGGTGAGAATACACCTAGCCTTACACTACATATGTAGCTTGATGAGCGGCCCCAATTAAAGTTTTATACTGAAAATATAGTATATAGTGGAAAGATCAAAGTTTAAGGAAGGCAATAAAGAAATGTTTGAGGAACTATCGCTTCTATAAAGGAAATATGACTTTTTTTGTCAAACCACGATTTGACAATGTCTTGCCACGGATTTGTTTAAAAACACTCGTCGTTTAGAAAAGATATCTAAGAATAAGTTTCCTAAATTTCAGGCCTTTTGGATTTTAAATAAAAACATAGTTCAAACTGAAACGTAATATATGATATTCCTGAATTATTTCGTGAAAACGGCTGCTGAAAGTAGCGGCTATCGCAATCATTTTTAAATCAGCCGTTTTCTATGAGATGACGCACTAAAAATTTAATTTTTACAAATACAATGACATTGTGTATTTCATTCATAAGTAGGTGTCATATTATACAAATATGAGAAGATACGAAAGAATGAAAGAAATCGGCTCCCGTCTCTATAAAAATGCTTGGAATGCAGTTTGTTTTTTATCTTGAAACTTTAAAATAAAACGCATTCTAAGATCGAAACAGTCGAATTAGTTGTTTACAGTTACATTTACTTTTAAGATATAATATTGAATTTCCTGGAGTAGCAAGTTGCCGTCACTGTAACTACCACGGAAGCAAACAATGTATTAGCTAGCCTCTGTGGTTAAATGGTATAATGTTCGTGTGATACGTGGGCGGCCCGGGTTCGATTCCCGCCCGCTGCATGTAAGATTTTGTTTTATTTCACTAACTTTAATATTTGGTCGAAACAATAGTGTCCAGATTTCATACGTTTGGATCCCGATATAATTTTTCTATAAAACGTCTGAATAACTTTTTTATCGTTCAGTCTAAAATTAAAATTTTTAGCAGACATTTTTTGATTATTGATCTTTGTGCATTTTGGTTTTTGTATTTGAAAAACTTTTTTGTTGTTGCAAAAACGTCTATTAATTTGACTAAAACGAAATGGTGATTAATAACGAAAGATACCTGCCACGTTAATAATTTCGCAAAAACATTCCTTTTCTTATATGAATTAAGTTTTCTTCTGGAAAGCTTCTGTAACTTTAACAAAATTTGTAATTTAATTTTATAGCTTCATAGAAACTTGAGTTTTGGGCATTTAACGTTTTTTTTCTCAAAAGAAGCTGAACACAAGACTAAAATATTTTTTATGATAATTGTGAGATATCGATGGTAACACTTTCAAAAAAATTCTTCAAATGAGCCCGTATTAGGACCTCTAAAACCGATCTTAAAGGTCTGTTTAAATTTATAGTAATATGCCGTACTAATAGTGTATAATTCTTACGAAAATTCACTACTATAACGCACTTGCTGCGTCCCGAATTTGGTTTAATTATTGTACCCATCTGTTATATGGTTTCACATTAAACAGCCTTCTTCAGTCTAAGCTATGTTGTGTGGTTTGAAAATGCATATAAATGATTTTCAACCAGTTTACAAAATAAATCACCTTACATACAATTTGCAATTCTTATACGTTGGTCTCGTATAGTTGCATAAGACGTGACCTGATTTTCTATACTCGCAGTTGCAAAACTTCAAGCTCAAGGTGATGTCGCATATGTTGTTTTTTATTTTAACTGTGTCATTGGTTTTGTTGAAACATAGCACGATCTTTCTTTCGCTGACGGGTTATTTGAAATCTAAAAATCATTTTAATGCATTATAAGTTGCTCGATAAGTTTCTTGATTGTATACAAGATGTTACCAACATGTTAAACTCATTTCCAGATTTTTGTAGGATATTTCGAAAAGTACACTTCAAACTTAACACTAATTTATTTCACAACTAACAAGTCGATTTAAATGAATTTGTATATAAAAAGAATTCGCATAGAGATGTATCCATGGTGAGACTTTGCCAAAAAATTCTTCAAATGAGCGCGAAGTAGGGCCCCTAGCACCCAACACTAAGGTCCGTTTTAATTTTTACATGTTTGTTTATACACACACACACACACACACACTCACAAATATTTATATATATATATATATATATATATATATATATATATATATATATATATATATATATATATATATATATTCGGAAAGATTTCCGCGGTCTTTAATGTGAGACATACTTGGTTCTCGGGTTACTTAAATAACATCAACCCCCAAATCCAGTTCACCATGGAAATAGAAAATAATTGTTCGTTGCCTTTCTTAGATGTACGCATCACTAAAAACCCAGTCAGAGGATTTTCTTACACTGTCTACCGAAAACCAACCCTACCTAATCGTTATGTTAACGCCCAATCTCACTATCACCCATCGCAACTAAATTCCGTGGTTCGAACGCTAGTAACACGATCCCTCAGACTAAATTCAGAACGAATCGAGATATCGTCTTTAAATTTGGTATACAGTTGACACCTGACAAATAAACGGTTCGAACAGAAAATTCCAGAAATGACAGTATGAACCTTTAAATTTTTCAGTTTCTAAAAAAGTAACTACAAATTTAATCAAATAATTAAACGTAACAAACGGGCTTTATGGAGGATTTTAGTGAGCTTCCGTAAAAAATTCTCTAATGAGGAGATCGCGATTTTTGAATTTGGAAAAAATGTCTTCAAATGAGCGCGAACGAAAAAGGCCCCCTAGCACACATACCCATATATTATATGCACACACATACACTATATATATATATATATATATATATATATATATATATATATATATATATATATATATATATATATATATATATATATATATATATACAGTGTGACACACTTAAGATGAAGACACGCCTGTATTTTCTTTATTTTTAGAGATAGCAATTTCATTTTTTCTACAGACGTAAAACGTCATTGGGCTGTTTGAATAGCCTACCCACTTCAAATGTCAGAGGTCAACCCAGCCTACTATGATTTCAGGAATAGGGCCGGTTCTCTATATTTCGCGATGCGTTAGAGATATTTAAATAAAAAGTTACTTTAGAAAGTTATTCAGAATTCAATTTTAACTGCAGATACCGAGTTTCAAGTCAAAATTCGAATTTTTGCTTTTTTGTAAATTTTTAGACAGAGTCCAAATTTTCCATAAGATTTTAACAGGTAGATTGCCATGGAAACAACAGACATCGTCAATATCAAAAGAAAACAATGGTACGTGATTTATTCAACTCAACTTACACATAAACTCTAACAAACGTTCAATTAAATTGAATATAAAATTATTAAATGTAGTCTGCTTCAACTAGCCCACCTTCAAGCCTGATGCATTTTTCGATCCGTTTACGATTATTGCTGGAAACTTTTCTTAGTTCTGCTATATTTATTTCACGGCAAGCCTTCCTTATTTTCTCGCAAAGTTCCTCGCGACTTTGGGGCCTTTCTTTGTACACCTTATTCTTAACAGAACCCCAAAAATAGAAGTGTAGTGGCGTAATGTCAGGAAACCGAGGAGGCCACTGTTCATAAGGACTGTTCCTGCCAATCCATCTTGGAAAATGTAGATTTAGCCAATTTCTGACCAACTGAGAGTTGTAAATGGATGCACCGTCTAATTGAAAATACATATATTTTCGCACGTTGATAGGCTAACCTTCGATACAGTCCCATAATTCATTATTAAAAAAATGGACCAATTATTCTATCACCTAAAATTCCACACCACGTATTAACTTTTTGTGAATACTAGGCTTTACAACTGATAACCCAGTGAGGGTTTTCAGCAGACCAATATCTGGAATTTTGGGCAGATACTATTCCATTGGTAGTGAATGTTGCCTCGTCCGTAAATAAAATTTTACTTAAAAATTTTCTATCATTCAGAAAGTTATCTTGGGCCCAAAGGCAATAATTGAATCGTTTCAGCTCATCACCTTCTCTCAACGAGTGCAGAAACTTTGGCTTGAAAGGCTTTATTTTATAACGCAGAAGGCATCTTCTGATTTTTTTTTTCTATTTACATCCAAAGCAACAGCCCTTTGACGTAAACTCATCTGGGGATTGGCTTGAGTTGAAGCCAAGATTATGCTATCATCACTACTTGTTCGATTTCTAACAGCCGAGATATTGTTTACCACACTTCCCGTTTGAGAAAATCGTGCATTTAGAGCTGCTGCAGTTCCGCGCCTAATTGGATTTCTCTGTGGATGTCTCCGATTGAATTCATCAGCAACTTCTCTGCTATTTCGAACACCATCACCAAACAATCTTATTAATTCAATTTTTTCTCTTACACTGACACGTTCAACAGGCATTTTGCTGGCAAACTCACAGTTAATGTCAATTTGACATTTATCGCAATATTTTACAAGGTGCTAATTTGTTTCCATGGCAATCTACCTGTTAAAATCTGATGGAAATTTGGACTGTCTAAAAATTTACAAAAAAAGTAAAAATTCGAATTTTGACTTGAAACTCGGTATCTGCAGTTAAAATCGAATTCTGAAGTAACTTTTTTTATATCTCTAACGCATCGCGAAATATAGAGAACCGGCCCTATTCCTGAAATCATAGCAGGCTGGGTTGACATCTGACATTTTAAGTGGGTAGGCTATTCAAACAGCCTAATGACGTTTTACGCGTGTACAAAAAATGAAATCGCTAAAATCTTTAAAAATGAAGAAAATACAGGCGTGTCTTCATCTTAAGTGTGTCACACTGTATATATATATATATATATATATATATATATATATATATATATATATATATATATATATATATATATATATATATATATATTATATATATATCGCACGATAACTCAGAAAATAATAGGCCGATTTTAACCAAATTTGGTGAGTACCTTCCTTTTACAAGGGGCTTAGATAAGTAGAAAACATTTTTATGAAAATTAACTACCATAACGTGTCCAGACTTTTTCATGTGCATTTATCGACAAACAGATCGTTAAAAATGAGTCCATGTTCTCCTGCAAAAAAATGATAACCTCTCAGACGTGTATAGCATTTAATAATGCTAAAGCTTGTGACAATGCTAAAGCTTGGGTAAAGTCTAGTTATGCAATGTTTAACATTCTCCTGCTTCATCGTAACCGCTGCATGAGAAAATAATAGTGTTTGAACGCAAATTTGAAATTGTAATTTTATGTTAGAATCCGTTGCACTACACACACCATCCACCACTTCTTATAATCCATTATATCTACCTGCAAAGTTTCAAGGTCTCAACGGCAGTATCTGCAACAGACGGCAGCAGTCAGGCGGCTCAAGCAGGAAAGCTCTTTTGTTCGATATACGTTGACTTGGCGTGGTTTTGTTTGAAGTGGAGGGTCTAACTGCTATTAGTGTTAGTGTGGTGGTCAAAGTTGAACGCTATTCAAACTTAAACAGTGTTAAAGACTAAAAGCATAGCCTAGTGTCTCCCCCATGCAATGTTGTCAGGTTAGCATGTGTGTGTGTTTGTGTTAGTAGTGTTTTCTTTTGAGCAGTATTGATTGGATATTTTACAAAAAGATTATGGTGAGTACACAATTTTGTGGCACACTGTGTTTCTCAGTCTAAAATGTTATTTTTTATTTTCTGCTGGGATTTTAATTATGTTTATTTAATTTACTTTACTATTGACATCAGTACACTCTGCAACTTTATTAAACAAAGTCTGGACGCAGCAAGATGGCAGCGAATTTTCACAGAAATTATCTACGTTCCTTTGTTTACAAAGTCATATATACAGGGTGATTCGCAACGCAATTGACACAGGATGTGTGCGTGTAGACGACCTCAAAACATACCGATTTTTTATATAACATTTTTCTCTGACGCCCATGGTTGGTGAGATATTGACCTCCGAAGATTCTTTAATAATTACAAGAAACAGCTGTATTGCAGCAGTGCCCTAACATAGAACAACCAAATTTGGTAGATGATTTTCTTTTATCAACATCGTTATTTGACAAAAAGTTGAAGTAGAGATCAACTAAAAAAGGGGTGAATTAGGGGTGGGTCACCCTTTTAATGATTTGATTTTTTTTAACCCTAACCTTGTTAAAAATTAAAGTCCATTAGTTTTATAGAAAATTAAATTTTCTATCTTTTTCTCCTCTTGTCAATTTTTCAACAAACCACCCGTTTTTGAGAAAATTGAGATTTTTAGACTTGAGTTCGTAACAAAATTTGGTAAATTTGCAGATTAGCTTCCGAAAGCTTTTCAAAAAATTGTTTTTAGAAACCTGTCTAACCCCCCCCCCCCCCTGAATGCACAAACCACAAGAAAAAATTCTTGTTCACACCCTCAAGGAAGCTACGGGACCATGAGGGGGGGGGTCTAGGTAGTAAAAAGGAAATATGAACAGAAAATGCGAATAAAACGGGCTTGAAAGCTGTCTTATTCACATCTTGGAGCCATATCCCCCTTAAACCCTGCCTACCCTGCACAGCACCCCTATCTCCCAGATGCCGTAACTTCCTTGGCGGGTGTGAAGAAGACATGCTTCTTGTAGTTTGTGCAACGAGGGCGGTTGTATGCACGCGAGAGGGGAAGGAAAATCTCCACGACGAAGGCCCTCCAACACCCCCTTATCTCTAGTTGGGTGGGGTGCATTCAACCACCCTCGTTGCATAAACCACAAGAAAAATTTGTTGTTCATACCCCTCAAGGAAGTTACAGGACCTGGGGCGAATAGGGGTGCTGTGCGGGGTAGGCAGGGTTTAATGGGGATATGGCTTCAAATAGACAGCTTTCAAACAGTTTTCTTCGCATTTTCTGCTCATATTTCCTTTTTACTACCTACCCCGTAACTTCCTTGGGGGGTGTGAACAAAAAATTTTTCTTGTGGTTTGTGCACCCTGGTGGGGTCCTAGTAATGTTTCTGAAAACAATTTTTTGAAAAGCATTCGGGAGCTAATCTGCAAATTTACCCAAAATTATATCGCTTGAAGACTTTATTAAACACCAATATATTTGAAATTTAAAAGGTAATAAATAAAAAAAACCATAAATAACACTAAAGGTATTTTTGAAAATGACTTCCATTTTCTCTCATACATAACTGCACTCTTCGTCGAAAATTAAAGTCGACCCTGTTAAGTAATTGGATGTCACTTTTAATAATGGTCCACTTATTATTGATGCGATTCCACAAATCTTCCGCAGTTTGAACTGGGGTCAAACACCACAGATCCTTTTAGAGCCCTCCAGAGAAAGAAGTCACATTTATTCAAGTCTGGTGATCGTGCTGGTCAATATTGAGGGCAATTAATTCCACGACCTATCCATAGATTTGGAAACTGTTGGTTTAAAAATCCACGAAATTTTGTAGTAAAATGTTGTGGCGCCCCATCATGCATAAACCAAATTTCGTAGCGCAGTTGTGGGGCAACCTCTCCAGTAGCTCAGGAAGAACATTTAGCACGAAAAATAAATATGTTGCGCCGTTTAAGCGGTTTGGTAAAATAACCGGCTCAACCTCCAACAATACCTGCCCACACATTTATTTTAAATTCTCTTTGGAAATGGTGGGTTACTGTAGCATGTGGATGTACATCCATGGCAGTTGTGCACATTCATAATCCCTTTCCTTGTAAAGCAAGCTTCATCCGTAAAAAGAATGGGAAAATCAATGTTCTGATGTAAGATGAAATTGCAAAAAAACAGTCTTGCCTCTAAATCCTGCGGTAGCAGTTCTTGCTCTTTTTAAATTTGCGTCGGATAATTCTATGGACCGTCGGCTGTGTTTTATGAAACTGCCTGGATATTCGTCTGGTGCTGGCTTGAGGCTCACTTTCAATGCTGTCTAGAAGGCGCTCCTCTGTTCATGCATTCACTGCATAAACGCGTCCTCCAGCATTTTTTATGAAAAAGGAACCCGTTTCCCGAGCTCTACGTTCAACATTGGCAAACGTTTGACGATGTGGTATATTATGCTTAGGAAATCTTCTTCGATATACCTCTACACTTCTGCGGTAATTACCCTCGGAAACCCTAATACCATAAGCATGTCAACTCGTTCATTAACCCAGAATTTTCCAGCCATTTTGAGCAACAAAATATTATCATAAAAGAAAACAACAAACACAAGACAATAATTATTGTAAAACTTAATAAATTGAAGTAATGTCAGATTTGACAACGACTGTAACCTAGCAACAGATGACTTGCAAAGCGCCCAAGACATCGCCCATGACACCTTAATGTTTAACAAAATCTTCAAGGGACATAATTTTGTTTTGATCTCCACTCTAAAAAATCTCAATTTTCTCAAAAACGGGTAGTTTGCCGAAAAATTGACAAGAGGAGAAAAGATAGAAAATTTAATTTGCTATAAAATTGATGGGCTTTACCTTTTAGTTAGGGTAGGGTTTAAAAAATCAAATCATTAAAAGGGTGACCCACCCTCTTTTGAGTTTATCTACTTAAAATTTTCGTCAAATAACGATGTTGATACAAGAAAATCATCTACCAAATTTGGTTGTTCTATGTTAGGGCACTGCTGCAATACAGCTGTTTCTTGTAATTATTAAAGAATCTTCCGATATCAATATCTCACCAACCATGCACGTCAGATAATTTTTTTTTAATGAAAAATTGGTATGTTTTGAGGTCCTCTACACGCACACATTCTGTGTTCATTGCGTTGCGAATCACCCTGTATATATATATATATATATATATATATATATATATATATATATATATATATATATATATATATATATATATATATATATATATATATAGTGTGGACCATATAAAATGAATAAATTTTCTGAATTAATATTTGTATACTAAAAAACCCCGAAGCAGGTCGATTTTTTTAAATTAGAAAATATATTTTTTCAATTTTCTTAAAAGTTCATAAATAGAATATATGATGTAATAAAAGGTTGCAATCAGAAAAAAAGCTCTATTTAAAAATGCAAAAGTGCAAGGGAAATTTGAAGTTTAGTCCACGGGGGGTTTTTAGAAATTTTTTTCAGACAACCCCCAAGTAAATTACGGGACCAGGAGTGTATAGGGGTGCTGGGAGAGGAAGGGTAAAAAAAGAAATATGAGCGCAAAAGGCAAAAAAAACAGCTTAGTCGGACCTCGAAAAGCAGCCTTTTTAACATTTTCAAGCCATACCACCTTTAAATCCTGTCTACCCCACACAACATCTTATTCGCCCCAGGTCCCGTAACTGTCTTGGGGATTGTTCCCAAGAATTTTTCTTGTTTGTGCATTTAGGGTAGTTGTAGGCATGCAGGAGGGGAAGGAAAACCCTTACGACGAAGTATCTACCCTAACTCCCCATCACCCGCCTCCCCCCTCTGTCACAAACGCGACGGAGTGCAATTTGAGAAACAGATAGTGACGGGTAACTGCAGGGGAAGGGTGTACCGGGAAAGGAGCATGTCTATAGCAAGCGAAAAAAGAAATTGCGAAACATACATTTAATTTTGAATTTAACGCACCAAATTTAAATGTAAATAACGCAGCAAAGACAAGGAAGCAAAAGGTAAATATAGTGTCAACGTGCATGTAAGATGCCAAACTTTATCATGCAGTGGATTTATCTAAAACTGTCCGTGGACTAAACTGCAAATTCACCAAATCCATAAGAGAAAATTAAGTTGAAGGTGTTTCTAAAGAAACGAAAGGTTTTTTTATGGATCTTAATCTAAGAGACATGTTCTACATCGAAAAGGGCCCCAAGAAGATGATATCCTATCTCGATCGATACGACTTCTAGTAAAAAAGTTATAGCAAAGATAAAATATCCTGAAAATTCAGTTTTTCAGGATATTTCAGGAACCAAAAGAGCGAAATGGGATTTTTTGACATCCACGTTTTCACCATCAGATTGCGCAACTTTGCCGAAATTCTGCCGACCCCCCATCTCTTACGGTATAGGAGATCCCCATGTCTGAGCTCGAAAACGGCCACCTGGATAGTAAACGTTGTATAATAAACCTACGTACTAAATTGGGTTACCATAGCATTGTTATTTTGGGAGATACAGAAGTTTTCCGAAGGAAAACCCAAATTAATCCGGAAAAAAACGATTTTGATTTTCCTGGTTAACGAACTTTTTCAAGCCATCTACAAATGGGAGGTTTTTACCAAATTTCCTGAAAATATGCCCATTATTTTTCGAGTTATCGGTGTGATACATATACATAAATGAACATAAAAAAGTCTGGATGCAGCAAGTGCGTTATGGTAGTAAGTTTTCATAAAAATGTCTTTAACAGCAAATGTGTCACGTTAAAGATCTCTAGCCTCCTTGCAGAAATGCTGTGGTTCGGCAAAATTTCCAGGATAGTGATAGTCTGTGATTGGATACAGTCGCGGAAATAGCCCGCCGTTAAAGAAACAAAGCAGATACAAATTAGCTAACTCTCTCTCGCTCTCTCTCTGGATATATATATATATATATATATATATATATATATATATATATATATATATATATATATATATATATATATGGATGGATGGATGGATGGATGGATGGATGGATGGATGGATGGATGGATGGATGGATGGATGGATGGATGGATGGATGGATGGATGGATGGATGGATGGATGGATGGATGGATGGATGGATGGATGGATGGATGGATGGATGGATGGATGGATGGATGGATGGATGGATGGATGGATGGATGGATGGATGGATGGATGGATGGATGGATGGATGGATGGATGGATGGATGGATGGATGGATGGATGGATGGATGGATGGATGGATGGATGGATGGATGGATGGATGGATGGATGGATGGATGGATGGATGGATGGATGGATGGATGGATGGATGGATGGATGGATGGATGGATGGATGGATGGATGGATGGATGGATGGATGGATGGATGGATGGATGGATGGATGGATGGATGTTCATTGTAAATTATTAAAATGTTAATTTCAAAATTTTGTTTGTTTATATTTATTTCATTTTCAACAAGTGTAGATGCAGCAATAGTAAATAGGTGTTGAAAGGAGTTTGGGTGCAGCAAGTGCGCTATGGTAGCGTCGTACAAATATTTCGAATGCTGCTAATTCAATTGCCCATTAAACTAGAATCTTTAGTTTTGATACATAGTAAAACCTATATAAAAGCAGGGTATGTACTAAATTTAACAAAAATAACACAATGCGCTTCACAGATCACTACAAATTTGTTTTAAAAAAGCTTTTTTATTATTTTGTTTTCAAAAACTGGTTCGATTGAGTTGACTATAACAAATCATCCAAGCGATTAATAAGGAAAATACCTGCCACGTCTGTAATTTGATAGGTACATTCCTTTTGTAAATAAAAATAAAATTTTGGGTAAATTTGCACATTAGCATACCGGGGGTTTTAAATTTTTTTTTCAGAAACGTGCTTAGAGGGATGCACAAACCACAAAGAAATTTCTTGCAAACAACCCTCAAGCAAGTTACGGGAACGGGAGTAAATAGAGGTGCTGGGCGGGGAAGAAGATAAAAAGAAAATGTGAGCGGAAAATGCGAAAAAAACAGCTTAGTCGGACATCTATAAGCTGCCTGTATCATATTTTGCAGCTATACCTCCTTAAAATCTCGTTTAACCCGCCCAGAGACCCTATTCGCCCTCGGTCCAGAAACTTTATTGGGGGTTGTTCCCAAGAAATTGTTCTTGTTTATGCATTGAGGGTGGTTGTAGGCGTGCAGAAGGGAAGGAGAATCCCCACGACGAAGCAGCGAACCAAGATTCTCAAACAATACTTAAGCATGTCTTCTGGAGACGAAAATATTGCGTAACATGTATTTGATAAGATTTTTTGACAAATGAATTTGAGGTTACCTTGTTTGTCAGTCTCACAGCTACAATATTTTATCATTTTCAGAAGTACGGATCCAGCAATAGTAAATTAGTCTTAAAAAGAGTCTAGGTGCAGCAAGTGCGTTATGGTAGATAATTTTCATAAAAATATTTCAAATGCGATAACTCAATTTCCCATTAAGCTAGAATCTTCAATCTTGAACTGTAGTAATACACAATTTTTTAAGATACTTGTAGTACTTACACATACCTACTAAATTTCAATTTTCTAGATTCATAGAAATTTAAAATTTCTTTAAGTAATTGTGAACTTGGATCTCTAAAACCGATCTCCAAGGTTCATTTCAATTTAAATTATTAGTTTTAATAATATGCATTACTATTAGTGTGCAATTTTTATGAAATTTCACTACCATAACGCCCTTGCTGCGCCCCGAAGTTTTGTTTTAATGTGAACTTTAATGTGAACTGAAAATTTAAACGCACATTCCAAGAAATCAGCTTGTGGAAGCCGGTAACCGCAGATAAGCTGTTAAGTAAATGGCCATCTTTAATCTCACCCATATCTCATAACAAAGTAAAAATTAATAGTGGCTATTATCAATCTGTTGAAAGTAGGTCGTAAAACAGAAATTACTGATAGCCGCTATTAATATTTCAAGAAGTTTTATGGCCCCCTCCTTATCTACAACTTAATAATATGCTTTCCATTTATCTCGCTATGCTAAAAAGCGTACTTAATAAATAGGTCGTAAAAGAGCGGTGAATTATGTGACAAGATATTGTTTTGTTTTACTACGAAGAGATATGACCAGAGACAGCAACCAGACGTCTGCAGGAACGAAATACCAGTAATTTTCTAGTTAAAACAGACAGTAGCTAATTTGCTGCTTAATATGCGGGGAGAAATACTCGCTCTCTAATTACATTTTAACCACTCGTTCTTCCGCTGAAACATTGCAATTTGCGGATTACAAATTGAGAAACTTTTTGATTGAAGAAATTATCTTCATAATCTGTAGAGGCGAAATTGTTGTAAATGTTAACAGGTTAGCTTGCTCTAAATATTTTAATTTTTAACATTGTCGGCAGTTTTAGCTAATTTTCCAACAAAAAAAATAGCTATTTAGGAGATCGCGACTTAAATTTTGAAAAATATATGTCATTTATAGCCTTTTAGTGAATTTTCTTAAAAAAATTCACTAATGAGGAGATCCCGACTTTTGAATTTTATTATTTGTTTACATTACAAGCTACATTTATATTTTGTATAGCAGTTAATAAATCAAGTTATCATAAAATTCATTAATTGTTGTGGCCCTTACTTGGTTAAACTGGTCCACACTACATACAGACTTGGAGACTACTTCTCTGGCTTCACTGTTGAGTTTCGTTTCTGTAGGTGAAGGGCGTAGCCAGCGCGTAAGCTAACTGGAGCAAGAGCCCCTTATGAATTCTGGATGTTATAGGATGTTCTTCAACGTTTATGTGACTAGTTTCGCTGCTTGACAGCATTATCAGACAGATAAAAATTGAATTAGTACGAAATCATGACCACTACAAATAAAGTACTGTTGCTATGTTATGATATGATGTTTTGATCAAAAAATTCATCAAATTGAAAATAAAATGAAACACAGATGACAGATGAGGCTTTCAAAATGTCTATGTGATGTATGTATTTGTACGGTATCAATAATATGTTTTGCAAATGTAGACCTACAGTAAATAACCGCATAAAACCACAACATTTTTGTGATGACAAACGTAAGCTAGACTTTTTTGAAGTTTAAGAAGTCAAAACGCACACACATGACAATAGCTACCTTGTTTTAAACGAGCAAACTGATTTAATGAATTCCCCTTTCTTGGGTATTCTTCTTTCTAATTAAATAAGTCAAAGAAAATAAATTTAACTATTCTTTCAATAAAGTTGTAATAAGATAATGAGTTGATGTATGTCGATACTTTCGTTGTATAGAGCCTGCTTTTATACTGTTATTGTTTAGTTATTTTATTGTTGTAACTGTTATCATAGTTATTATAGGCTAGTTCTATTTTTATGTTAAATATTGACATACATCATGTTGACATTTTGAAAGCCTCATCTGTCCTCTGTGTTTCATTTTATTTTCAATTTGATGAAGTTTTTGATCTAAACATCATATCATAACATAGCAACAGATTTTTATTTGTAGTTGTCATGATTTCGTACTGATTCAATTTTTATCTGTCTGAGAATGCTGTCAAGCAGCGAAACTAGTCACAGAAACGTTGAAGAACATCCTAGAACATCCGCAATTCATAGGGGCCTCTTGCTCCAGTTAGCTTACGCGCTAGCTACGCCCTTCACTTACAGAAACGAAACCCAACAGTTCAATGTTGGCTTCAGCCAGAGAAGTAGTCTCCAAGTTTGTATGTATTATCATATACTATCCTGCGTGTCCCAGTTCTCCTGTTCCCGCTGGATATCTCGGCTGGCTTGATGGTTGTAGATTTGAAATTTTGGCTATCGCATGTATGTGCTTAGCCATCTTAAAAAACAACTGGAAAACAAAATGGTGGAACTTCCGGTTTATCCGGAAGTGAGAACTTTGATTTTTTTAATGGCACCCTGTAAATTTTTTCCAAAATTTGGACATTATGCCAAATTCCCTTTACAATAATATATCATAAGTCGTATTTTTTTAAATTTTATAATCGCTTAAGAAAAGACTTTACAAAATGATCACATACAATATTCGTAAAAAAAAGGTTTTTGGGAGATCGCGAGTTGAATTTTGAAAAACATATTTCATTTATAGCCTTTTAGTGGATTTTCGTAAAAATAAAACGCCAATGAGGAGATCCCTACTTTTGAATTAAAAAAAAGATCTTTAAATGAGCGCTAATTAGGCCCCCTAGAACACATATCCGGGGTCAGTTTTAATTTTTACATGTATATCACACCGATAACTCAAAAAAGAATGGGCCGATTTTGATCAAATTTAGTGCCTACCTTCCTTTTGCAAGTGGATTGGATAAGTTCGTTAGCCAGGAAAATCAGCCCAGGTTTTCCCGGAACATTTTCTGTTCTTTCGAAAAAAAATATATATCTGCGGAAATAAGTAAGTAAGGGCAACTGAATTTGGTACGCGTGTTTGTATTATAAAGAGTGAACCATGTACCAAAATAGGTCTCTAAGTTTAATGACAAAAAAGTTATGGGCTTTTAAAGAAAACAAATTTGGAGTCTCCATCAACGTCAAAATCGCGATTTGAAACGCCAAAATTCGCAATATTTAGACAAAGAACCTGAAACCAAGACGGATGATGAAAAGAAAACGTTTCAAGAAGAGTGTTCTGCAAACCCTTAAGTTTCAGCTTCAACCGTCATTGCCCTTAATTTTACTAAAATATTTACAGAAAATTCGTTTCAAATACAAATATATTAGGGAAGAAATGGGCCAGGGCTGACAATTTACAGACTTGTTAATTAGTTGTACACAGTCTATTTTATTTTCTCGCGGCAATTAGTATGCCGTACTGACTAGCTCTAATTAGAGCAAAACCGGTATACGGTTCTAATTGTGGTGAGAATACATCTAGCCTTATATACATTGTCCCCATGTTAGGGAATAAATGGGCCAGTGCTGACAATTTACAAAATTGTTAGTTGGTTGTACAGAGTCTCTTTTTATAACATTTTGTGTTTGGAGCTGTCGTGACAACATATTACTAGGTTCTGCAACGAGATGACGATTCCTGTCTTACATCTCACTATGTGCTGTGAGGTTGGCTACCATACCCGTATTACTTTATAGGTGTTTTCTCGCTGCAATTAGTATGCCGTTTTGACGAGCTCTAATTAGAGCGAAACCGGTCTGCGGTTCTAATTGTGGTGAGAGTACATCTAGCCTTACAGTTCGAATCATGCTTTGTTATTTTGATGAAACATGGTAGATTGTTTCCACTATACAGATTGCACTGGCAACCAAATTTGATGCCAGCTTTCTTTTAAAAAAAGACATATATGCTATTAAAAACATTTTTATGAAAATTCACTACCATTACGCACTTACTGTGACCAGACTTTTATTAATGAAAACACATGCTAGGGAGTGGTAGTGTATCGAGTGGTGAGTATGGATGCATGCCTTATAAAATATATTGAACAAATCCATTAGTTTGTGTTTCGAAGTTTTCATAATGACCCTCGTATTGTCTTCTTGATTAAGTTACATACGGATTTCATTGAAGAGTAATCAATGTATCGATCATGAAAGTTTTCTACTAGTGAATTTTCTTTTAAAAAAAATCACTAATGAAAAATGAGTGCCACGATGACCACTGAAACACAAAAACAAAATATTTTGTGTGAATAACAAAAAACTCGGGACGCAGCAAGTGCGTTATGGTAGTGAATTTTTATTAAATGCTTCAAATTTAAATAACTCAATTTTCTATAAACTTAGAGAGTTTAATTTCAATACGTAGTAAGGTTTTTCCTAAGGCAAGATATCCACAAAATTTCATTAAAATAACTTTGTAATTTTCGGAGAAAAAAATTTTTTTCGAAAGAAAATTTAAAATTTGAATAACTCAATTTTCTCTAAACTTAGAAAGTTGAATTTTGGTACGTAGTAAGGTTGAGGCAACATATATAGTAAATTTCATTGAAACAGCTTTGTTACTTTCGGAGAAAAAAAATTTTTTCGAAAGAAAACTAAAAATTTTTCCGGAAAACCCCGTCTGATTTTTCTGGATAACGAACTCATCCAAGCCATTAATAAAAGACAGGCACTTGCTAAGTTTCATCGAAATTGGTTAATTATTTTTTGAGTTATCATATATATATATATATATATATATATATATATATATATATATATATATATATATATATATATATATATATATATATATATATATATATATATATATATATATATATATATAAACATATAAAAATTAAACCTATTTACAAATGAACTTTAATAAGATATTATGCTGTGACAATACCTCTCTCAAGCACCCTAAAATATAATCAAAATGTGCACAGTTATATATGTTTCATTTCTTTTTCCCTTGTCTTAATACACTACATATTTTATGACAATCGATTTAATTTACTTATTTGATTTCATAAATAGTCGGTTAATAGTGACTTGGAATGAAGTAGACACCACATCTTCAAACATATTAAGAGAATATGAGTAAATCAACAGCAACTGGGAATGAATTCGGTCAGTCGCCCAGCCACGTGGTTAAAAAACACTGTTTGTATGAGTGGTTAGAACTCTAGCTCTAAATAAAAGGACTGTAACAGCGGCAGAAGCAGAAGTCAATGGAAGGTTTGTGTATTCGGAAAGAAACTATTGACTATTAATAACACATGAGTCAATAAGAAAAGCATTGACTAACCAACAGCAACCACATACTTATGATTTAAACATAAATGTTTCAAATTTGAATAGCTCAATTTTCTGTAACCCTAGAAAGCTGAATTTTGGCACATAGTTAGGTATTTCCCAAAGCAATATGTAGACCAAATTTTATCGAAATTTTCGGAAAAAAAATTTTTTTTTTAAAGAAAACTCAAAATTTTCCCGGAAAACCACGTCCGATTTTCCTGGACAACGAACTCATCCAAGCCATTAATAAAAGAAAGGCACTTGCCGAGTTTCATCTAAATCGGTTAATTATTTTTTGAGTTATCAGACGGATACATATATATATATATATATATATATATATATATATATATATATATATATATATATATATATATATATATATATATATATATATATATATATATATATATATATATATATAAGCATATAAAAATTCAAACTGACCCCGGATATGGGTTCTAGGGGTCCTAATTCGCGCTCATTTGAAAGAATTTTTGCAAAGTCTCACCATCGATACCTCTCTATTAGTGAATTTTTTTAATAAAAATTCACTAAAATCTATTGTATATTACAGACAAAAGTTTTTTGGCACAAAAGGGTCAATTAATATCAGAAAAATTACTTTGAAAATTTTATAATCTTTCTTTTTAAAACGTCAAAGTGGCGATTTGAAACGTCAAAATTGGCCACTTTTAGGCAAAGAACCTGAAACGAATAGGGTTATATAGAGAAAATGTCACAACTGCGTTTTACGAAGCCTTAAGTTTCAGGTTCATCGGTCATTTAATTTTACTCAAACATTTGCAGCAAAACTAAGTAACAATTTTTTTGTAGTTTCGTCGAAAAGCTTGTTCTGTATGATTATATCTTCGCAGGTGGGTAAATAGCTTGAAGATGTTCATTGGCCAGGAAAATCGGACCAGTTTTTCCGGGAACAATTTAAATTTATTTTCGGAAAATTTTTGTAGTTTTTCAAACAGTAAAGTTACTTCAAAGAAATATGGTACACTGTTTTTACTATATAGGTTATACTGGTAACCAAATTTGGTGCTTGCTTCCATTTAAAAAACTTCTGGACGCAGCAAGTGCGTTAGGGTAGTGAATTTTCATAAAAATGTTTTTAATAGCAAACATGTTTTTTAAGAAAGCAGCCACAATCTATATAGTAGAAACAATGTGCCATGTTTCATCAAAATAACTTTATTGTTTGAAAATGTACAAAAAATTTCCGAAAGTAAACTTAAATTATTTCCGAAAAATCTTGTTTCCTGGTCAAACTTATAGGTTAATAGCAAATTGAGCTATTCCAATTTGAAGCAATTAATGCAAATTCGCTACCATAACGCACTTGCTGCGTTCCGAATTTCTTTTCTTACAAAGATGTATTATATTTAGATGGAAAATGCAAAAATTCAATAACATAGGGCGTGTTCCATTAAAAAAACAATCATAAAAATGTTTTTAATAGCAAACATGTTTTTTTAAGAAAGCAGGCATCGATCTATATAGTAGAAACAATGTGTCATGTTTCATCAAAATAACTTTATTTTTTGAAAATGTACAAAAATTTCCGAAGGTAAACTTAAATTGTTCCCGAAAAAACTGGTTTGCTGGTCAACCTTATAGGTTAATAGCAAATTGAGCTATTCAGATTTGAAGCATTTAATGAAAATTCGCTACCATAACGCACTTGCTGCGTCCCCAGTTTCTTTTCTCACAAAGATGTATTATATTTTGATGGAAAATGCAAAAATGCAATAACATAGGGCGTGTTCGATTAAAAAAATCGCTACCATAACGCACTTGCTGCGTCCCGAATTTCTTTTCTTACAAATATGTATTATAATTCGATCGAAAATGCAAAAATGCAGTAACACAGGGCGTGTTCGATTAAAAAAAATAATTTAATCACCAACGACTTATGGGCCAATATTTTTTAAGATGTAGCTCAAGACACCCTATAATTAATGTATACCATTTTTTTCGTAACTTGCATAATAACGGATATATTGAGCCTTAATGATTTTTTACGAAAATTTGACAAAAATGATATACCATTAAACGATAAACTCTATAGCCAACACTACTGCCAAAGGATCAGAAAAAGGGTATATTTTAAATCAATTTTCTGGGAATATTTTAGTAAAATGAAGGACAATGACGGTTGTAACTAAGAGTTTAGGCTTTGTAAAGAATTCTTCTTGAGACATTTTCTTTCCATAGCTTATATTAATTTCAGGTTCATTGCCTAAATATTACCAATTTTGACATTTTAAATCGCGACTTTGACGTTTTGAGGAAAACCCAAATTTTTTTTTCTTTTTTGCCCTTTAACCTACATAGCTAAATTTTGGTTGCCCTTACTTTGTTAATTTCGGAGATATATTTTTTTCGAATGAAAACTCAACATTTCCCCGGAAAACCTCGTCTGATTTTCCTGACTAACGAATTTATCCAAGCCATTTACAAAAGGAAGGTATGTGCCAAATTATATCAAAATCGGCCTATTATTTTTTGAGTTATCGGTGTGATATATATATATATATATATATATATATATATATATATATATATATATATATATATATATATATATATATATATATATATATATATATATATATATATATATATATATATATATATATATATATATATATATATAAACATATAAAAATTGAAACTGACCTCGAATATGGGTTCTTAAAAACATTTTTAGGGAAACTCACTACCATAACGCACTTGCTACGTCCAGTTTTTTTAAATTTATTTATTTATTTATTTATTTACTTAATATCATAAATCGTACAACATGTCTACACAATAAGCCTGAGGCTTGTGCTGTATATTAACATAATTTAATAAAATTCCACCAAAAACTGCTTCAAAACTTGGTCCAAATGTAACATACTTCTAATTTTGACATACCAAATTTGTTTGGCTTCTACTTATTCCATCTAATGGACCAGTCTTGGCCTTTACTCTTCATTGATTTTAATCGTTTCCCAATGCCTTCCAAACTAAAATTATTTGTTTATAACCGATATTTTCATCCAAATTGTTAATTTTGAATTTAACTAAATATGACAAACTATTTTGACAAATGTCAAAATACAAAAAAAAAAATATTTACATTAACTTGCAGTATTGTTTACTTAAAAGATGTCACACGTCTATCTTACAATTAACCATTGTATATTTTATTGCTTCACCACAATTAGAATGTGGCATTAAAATGTTTGAAGAAATTGATAATATTGTCAACATTGTTGATATGATTCATGTGTCAGAATACACTGATTATTATAAAAGTGTATTTGATTCTTTACTGATTTGTGAATCATCCAGTATGTCATGAATCTAGATCGTTCGCAAGTTCGTGCCAAAAAACACTAACCACGACAATTCATACTTTTATTTTTAGCTTTATGATTGCATTTAGACCAAACAATATATACATACCTACTTCAGTTTATGAGGAGTTTTGTGTAGTAGTCAATTCGCGGAGAAAGGTTCAGTGTTTTCGCGAGTGTTGTTGAGAACGAAAGAGAAAAAGACAAGACACGTAGTGAAAAGTTAAGAAAAGATTAGTGGCATTTAGGTTTTATATAATTAAAAGGGTAAGCTGCCTTGAAGTTTTATTTATTAGTATTAGTTTTAATATATATCTAGGGAAAATATACTTCTCAAATCTTGAAAAAATTCGGGAGGCAGCAAGTGCAATAGAGTAGTGAATTTTCAGAAGAATTGTACATTATTAGTACGGTATATTACTAAAAATCAATACTTTAAATTTAAACACACCTTGAAGATCGGTTCTGGAGGTGCTACTACGCGCACATTTGAAGAATTTTTTCGCAAGTGTTAAAAATATTTTAGCCTTGTGTTCTAGCTCCTTTTCAGAAAAAAATAGAGACTATACAACCAACTAACAATTTAGTAAATTGTCAGCCCTGTCCCATTTCTGTCTCTGTTTTTTAACACTTTGTGTTATTTGGAGCTGGCGTGACAACATACTACTTGGTTCCGCAACTAGCTGGCGGCACGTTGCTTCGTGTCTCACCACTCACTTAGTGTTGGAAGGCTGGCTACCATAGCCGTATTACTTTATAGGTGTATTTTCGCTACAATTAGTATGCCGTACTGACGAGCTCTAATTAGAGCGAAACCGGTCTACGGTTCTAATTGTGGTGAGAATGTATCTAGCCTTACATACTTTGTCCCTATATTAGGGTAGAAATGGGCCAGAGCTGACAATTTATTAAATTGTTAGTTGGTTGTATACAGTCTCTGTTTTTTAACACTTTGTGTCATTTGGAGCTGGCGTGACAACATACTACATGGTTCCGTAACTAGGTGACGGCACGTTGTTGCGTGTCTTACCACTCACTTAGCATATTAAATTCAATACTATTGTTTCTAGTTTCTACCTAATATTAAAGTTAGTTTATTATCAAGAATTAAACGCGATTAGTTATTAATTATTTAGTGTGTTGTGTATATATATATATATATATATATATATATATATATATATATATATATATATATATATATATATATATATATATATATATAGTAGCGTGCTGATGATGAACCGGGACGGTTCGAAACTGCAGTCCACGCAAACCAATAAGAAATCACAAACGTACAGCAAACAAATAAAGTGTATATTTAAAAGTGATTACAGTGTAGTGCAATATTCCTAAAGATATATATATATATATATATATATATATATATATATATATATATATATATATATATATATATATATAACTTGTTGGTTAAAAAAGCTGCTTTCAATAAGACTTTACGTAGATGTACAACGTGGATCCAAAGTGTACTTTTTGGCATAAACTTAATTTTCCTCAATGGAACATTCTGCATTTTATTTAAGATTTGGACTCCTTATTTCATTCTTAATCAGTGATGTGTCAAAATTTTGTTTCTCATATCAATAGTTTGCGAGAAAATCCCAAGAAAAACATGTTCAAAAGTATTCACAAAAATACAATTAACAGTCAATTGTCATTGCCAACGATGACAAAGTAACTTATAAAAGATGCCCAAACTGGCGACCATTTTCTGTTTGTCAAACGTCAGATCTTCTTATAAGCCGCACAGTGCATGTATTTCTAAAAACGATGCGAAATTTTCCTGCGGGCACGAGTAATTTTGTTTTTCAAATCCTCTAAATTTGTTGGTTGAACAGAATTGACTACATCTTTTACATTACCCCATAAAAAATAATCTAATGGTGTTGGGTCAGGCGACCTTGCGGGCAACCTGACTGGACCTCGGTTCCCTATCCACTTTCTTCCAGGTTTATTGTATAAAAATGTGACATCATCAAGGAGTTGTGCACTGACGCACCATCTTGTTAAACGTCCATTTATGTCTATATCTTCCATCAGTACAGATAACACTTCGCCAAAAATTATAAATATCTATCACCATTCAAAATACCTTCATTAAAGTATGGTACAATGAATAGTCCGTTGCAGAGGTCGGACCAGACATTAATACTACAAATATGCTGGATGTTTATTTCTCTATTCCAATGCCCAATAGTGGCAGTTGTGACGACTATCCTATTGTTGTAAAATCGGGACTCGTCACCACAAAATTTTATCTAGACATTCTGGATCATGGTGCAGCTTTATACTTTAAAAAGTAATAAATTCGAGACGTCTATCATAATCACCTGGTCTCAACTCTTGAACAAGATGAATTTTGTAGGAATAGTCTCGATTTCCACGTAGGATGCGTTGTACTGAAGACACGCCAATTTCTGTTTCTTCCGAGTTATTCCGAATTGAGATTTGAGGATTCGTCTCTTATCGGTCGATCTCGTCAGCAAATTTTTGAGCTTGGAAAAGCACCGGTGTGCATCTTTCTTTCCACATTAGCAAAAGCACTTGGAGCTGGTGTATATCGATCTGGAAATCGTTCTGTGTATAGATCTTGGGACTCTCGCGCATTCTTCGTACACTCACCGTAGATTAGTAGGATATCGACCTATTCACTTGCAGTAGACATTGTAAACAGCAGAAAAGGCATTGTAAACAGAAAGAAAGTTCGCTTTTTGATATTGGCACCGACATTAGAATGAACAGTTATGGCACTGACATAATAGTTGTGATGCTGTCATTGCTGACAAAAAAATAATTACTGAAAGGAACATGTAAATCTTTTCTTGTTGGATTTTCTTGGAAACTATTGATAGGAGAAAAAATGTTTGACATATTATTGATTAATAATTAAATAAGGAATCCAAATATTCTATAAAATACAGGGAGTTCCGTTAAAAAAATAAGTTTATGTCAAAAAATACACTTTGGATCCATCCTGTATATCTAAGTAACGTCTATTGAAAGCAGCTTTTTAACCAACAAATATTGGTCTGAAACACCCTGTATATACAGACATATAGAAATTGAAACTGACCCCGGATATAGGTTCTAGGTATCTTATGTCGCGCTCATTTGAAATTTTTTCTCAAAGTCGCTATCTTCTCATTATTTCTGCGAAAATTCACTAAAATTATGGTGAGAATACATCTAGCCTTACGTACATTGTCCCGGTATTAGAAAAAAAATGGGTCAGGGCTGACAATGTGCAAAAATTGTGGGTTGGTTGTACACAGTCTTTATTTAGAACATTTTGTGTTAATTGAAGCTGTCGTGACAGCATACTACCTAGTTCCGTACCGAGATGGCGACATTGTCGTACATCTCACAATGTTCTCATGAAAAAATCAAGAAGCGAGATCTCATTGATAGCGCAATTTTTCTACGAAAAATCGCTAAAAATGAGGGACGATCTATTTAAAAAAATCGTTAGTGATGTTATAACCGAAACGATCCTACCGATCCGTTTGTGATTTGCCATCGCCATGCTTCTAAGAGTCTACACGTTTTAAATTACATATAAAAAAAACTGGACGCAGCAAGTGCGTTATGGTAGTGAATTTTCATGGAAATGCTCTGGCACAAAATATTTTATTATAACTTTTTTTATTGTAACATAGAAATCAAAACTTTGGTGTATAGTCAACTTTTCATATCGTAAACCTACCTACCAAATTTGGTTATCATAGCTTTTTTATTTTTTCAAATAAAAAAATTTTTCGAATGAAAACTCAAAATTTTCCCGGAAAACCTCGTCCGATTTTCCTGACTAACGAACTTATCCAAGCCATTTGCAAGAGGAAGGTACATGCCAAATTATATCAAAATCGGCCCATTATTTTTTATGTTATCGGTGTGATACATACATACATACATATATATATATATATATATATATATATATATATATATATATATATATATATATATATATATATATATATATATATATATATATATATATATATATATATATATATATATATATATATATATAACATATAAAAATTGAAACTGACCCCGAATATGGGTTCTAGGGGTTCTAGTTCGCGCTCATTTGCAAAAATTTGTTCAAAATTCAAATGTGGGGATCTCCCCATTAGTGAATTTTTTCTACGAAAATTTACTAATAGTATAGACCAATCTGTAAAAAGTAATTGAAGTGTACATTTTTTTAAACTTATTTTGCAAGTTCTAATTGCACTGAGCGTCGTAACAATTTGTGATTTTAAATTTGTAGCGCGTCCTCGAAGCTTTTAACGGCCGTGAGATCTAAAACCGGGATATAAAAATGGTGCTAAAACATTCTAAAGTTTTTCTCATTTTCCTAAAGCTTCGAAACGACCCTTCCACGTGTCTTGCATACTGATTGAATTTGATGAAGACGAGATAAATTTGCTCGTACGCGTAATATTTTACAAGCAGTACAGGCATCAGAGTGCGAGGATGTGCCTCTAGGTAATCCTGGAAAATGCTAGGATATTCAATCGTCATATTTTTAGCGAATTTTCGTAGAAAAATAGGCGAGTTAGCGACTTCGAGACTTAAAAAAATCTTACATTATCACGAACCAGAGCCTCTGGAATACGTATCTACAGTGAATTCGAATGTGTTGGATTTGCGATTTTTTATATTTTTCTGTAAATTTCATATTTTCCATAGCCACTTGAAAACAAAACTGACGGGTTTTAGTGCACTTTTCGTGATTTTGTTGAAAATCACTTAAATATGTAAGTTTTGTTTTCAGATAAGAAGACTCTTAGGCTTATTTTTAATGCCGACCCTTAAGCGGTGGTGCTATCCCTAAAATCTTAAATGCCAAGGCAGGTCAAGTAGCACATCATTTTAGAGCTGGTGTAAATCTCTTCTCAACGGTGTCTTTTTTAGTGAATTTTCTTAAAAAAAAATCACTAATGAGAAGATCCCGCCTTTTGAATTTTGAAAAAATTTCTTCAAATGAGCGCTAATTAGGACCCCTGGAACCCAAATCCGAGGTCGGTTTCAGACTTTATATGTTTATATATATATATATATATATATATATATATATATATATATATATATATATATATATATATATATATATATATATATATATATATATATATATGTGTCACACCTATAATTTAAAAAATAATGGACCGATTTCCATAAAACTTGTTGAGTACCTTCCTTTTGCAAGTGGCTTGGATAAGTCGTTATCCAGGAAAATCCACCGAGGTTTTCCCGGAAAATTTTGTGTTTTCTTTCGAAAAAAATCGAAAAAAATTTATATCTCCAAAATTAACAAAGTAAGAGCAACCAAATTTCATACGCGGGTTTATATCATTATAGGTAAGTCACCTTCCAAAATTTTGCTCTGTAGGTTAAAGGACAAAAAAGTTACAGTCATTTAAAGAAAAATAAATATGGGTTTTCCTCAAAACGTCAAAGTCGCGATTTTAAACGTTAAAATTGGCAACATTTAGGCAAAGAACTTGAATCTAATACGGGCTATGGAAAGAAAATGTCTCAAGAAGAATGTTTTACAAACCCTGAAGTCTTAGATTCGACCGTCGTTGTCCTTCATTTACTAAAATATTTCCAGAAAATTCATTTCAAATAGACCCTTTTTCTGATGCTTGGCAGTAGCCTCAGCTATAGAGTTTATCGTTTAATGGTATATAATTTTTGTAGAATTTTCGTAAAAAATCAATAAAGCTCAATATATCTGTTATTATACAACATATGAAAAAAGTTGTATATATTAATTATAGGGTGTCTTGAGCTACATCTTAAAAAATTATTTCTACAATCACAGGGTGACGCATAAGTCGTTGGTGATACAAAATTTCTTTTTTTTTAATCAAACACGCCTTATGTTATTGCATTTTTGCATTTTCCATCGAAATATAATGCATGTTTGTAAGAAAAAAATTCTGGGCGCAGTAAGTGCGTTATGGTAGCGAATTTTGATCAAATGCTTCATATTTGAATAGCTCAATTTGCTATTAACCTATAAGGTTGACCAAGAAACGAGTTTCTTCGGGAACACTTTAAGTTTACTTTCGGAAATTTTTGTACATTTTCAAACAGTAAAGTTATTTTGATGAAACATGGCACATTGTTTTTACTATGTAGTTTATACTGGTAACCAAATCTGATGCCTGCTTTCTTAAAAAAAACACATTATTGCTATTAAAAAATATTTTTATGAAAATTCACTACCATAACGCACTTGCTGCGTCCAGAGTTTTAATTTTAATTTGAAGCAGTGTGTTTGCGAAATTGACTCCTAAAGTTAAAAAAGGGGGTTTCTTTGATTTGCTACAAATATCGTCGCGTTTTGTTGATTGTTTTGTCTGATTATCACTTAGGAAACGTCAGGGTTGATAATTTTTAATTATTACTGATACTGATTAAATTGTGTGCTTTGGTTTCTTTATTTGCGAAGAAACATTGGTGTACTGGTGATTTTCATTTTATTTGTCCATCAGATTATTGTTGCTTGTGTAGTTATTCAACAAAATGGTTTACTTGATTGCAAAGAGGGTGGAAGTAATTTGACTTTTTTATGCAAATAATCAATGTGCTAAGAGAACAGCAGAATTATTCAATCAACAACATTTAGATAAGCCTGCGTCAATCGAAAGTATGTTTTGGCGTTAGTGGCAAAAAAAAGCGAAGCGCTGAACGAAATGAAGCGGTAGAAGTTGCGGTTTTCTGTCATGTTGCTTTGAATCCCAGGGCGAGTACGAGGCCAGTCACCTCGTACTCGCCCTGGGATTCAAGTGAATCTGGTTTTGGGCCGACTGTCATTCAAAATATTTTGAAGCGGTCATAAATTCCACCCATACAAAATTCATCTTGCACAAGAATGACGATGACTTTCACCGCCGTCCGGGTGTTTGTGAAGTGATATAAGTGAACGAGTGGTGTTTTTAGTGAATTTTTATTTTAAAAAAAATCACTAATAGAGGTATCGATGGCGAGACTTTGCAAAAAAAATTTCAAATGAGCGCGAACTAGGACCCCTAGAACACATATCCGAGGTCGGTTTCAATTTTTATATCGGACAAGGTTTTCCGGGCAAATTTTGAGTTTTCTTTCAAAAATCCAAAAATTACAAAGCTATTTTAATGAAATTTGGTGGATATGTTACCTTGGGAAATTTTTTACTACATACCAAAATTCAACTTTCTAAGTTTATAGAAAATTGAGTTTTTCAAATGTTGAGTTTTCTTTTGAAAAAAAAAATTCTCCAAAAGTTACAAAGATATTTTAATGAAATTTGGTGGATATGTTGCCTTGGGAAAGGCCTTACTCTATTCCAAAATTCAACTCTCCAAGTTTATAGAAAATTGAGTTACCCAAGTTTGAAGCAGATAATAAAAATTCACTACCATAACGCACTTGCTGCGTCCAGAACTTTTCCTAATCGGAGCCGTGAATCGTCATAATCGCCGCTATTGGGCCGATTATAATCTCAGATTATTTCAGAACATTCAAACACGTGCGTTATCCTCTTATCCGGGATTTTCTTTAGAGCAGCAGCGACAACTTTAACGATTAGCCTTTAACTAAATGAATATGACTTTCACCGCCGTCTGGACTTCTGTGAAGTGATATAAGTAAACGTGTGGTGAATGATCCGAATTTCCTTTTTATTACTTTCTTTGCAGATAAGTGTTCGCTTGTCCTAAACGGTACCGTGACACGTCATAATGGTCGCTAGTGGGCCGATTCTAATCTCAGATTATTTCACAACATTTAAACACAAATGTTCTTCTCTTATCCAGCGTAGAGTTTCTTTACACCAGTAGCGACAATTTTGACGATTAGCATTTGACTAAATGAAGATGACTTTCATCGCCGTTTGGACTTTTGTGAAGTGATATAAGTGAACGAGTGGTGAATGATCCTAATTTCCTTTTTAATGCTTGCTTACCAGATAAGTGTTCGTTTGTCCTAAACGGTACCGTGAATCGTCATGATGGTCACTATTGGGCTGATTCTAATCCTATATTATTTCACACCATTCTAACACGTACGTTCTTCTCTTATCGAGCGTGGAATTTCTTTAGACCATTAGCGACAATTTTGACGTTTAGCATGGCCGTGAAGTATAAAATGGTACTCGTTAGAAAACAAAACATGTTCTAGCTGGATAATATTATTATCTAATATTTCCTTCATTTGTTCACCAAAAGAAGTTCTTCTATCAAATAATATAACCAAATAAACTAGTTCACTAAGTGAAGATTGGAACCTGTAATGAGCACTGATAAGCACACTTGGAGAACCCAAATCACCATAACACATTTTCAAAAACCTGTCGATCGTTTCACTAATCAAGTTAGCGTCATCAGAGGATGATTAATTCTAACTATTCATCCTCTGATTACGGTAACTTGGTTAGTGAAACGACCGTCAGATTTTTTAATGTGTTGTGTTGATTTAGGTTCTCCAGTGTGCTTAGCAAATAACCTAGTTGACCTTTGTCACCGAATTCAAAAAGCCTGGCATGACATTCCTTAGCATACCATAAATCATTCAATTTCAAGCATGCCTGGAAGAATTATAGAATGCATAACAAATCGTGACAGACCCACTCATTATTAAATCACTTTGTTATTTTTTAATATTTTAGTTTGAAAATTTAACCATTTTTTAAGTTTAATGAAACACACATTAGCTGTGTTTAATAATGCCTCCATTTTAAAAATTATTCCGTCATAAAAAATTTGGAATACTCAACATGATTGTATACAGTTCCCACTCAACTTGAATGATTAAAAGAAGCCTTAAGATTTTTTGTGTTATTTGACAACGCTGTCCAATTTGCAATCCGAGAACGTTCAACTCTTCGTCTTGTCGTGGTGTTGTTACCTGCGTGCCTGTTGCAGAACTGGGGACTATAGAAAGAGCCTTAGGCCGTTCGTGAGAATTTCCTGCCGCTTATGTTCGTTGTGCAAAACAAATCCGCAGATTTATATCGCCGGCCATTTGTGTCTGACTGGTCTGAATGCCTTGACGCCTAATTATTTGCCGTATTACCAGCCAAGTCTCACAAATGTCGTGTTATTCCTTTTTGATTAAGATAGTACATCACAAATTGCTAAATTTTATAGTATGCTACATACCAAGTGGGTCCTACTGGGGGAAAGGTAAAATGGTATTTTGATCCCGTGGTGGGCTATTTTATGCACATCCGGTCTTACATTAAAAAAAAAATAAAAGAAAATAATATGTTATTTGTTCATATGAGAAATTAAAGGTTCTACTGAAATCATGAAATTTACTTTAGTAACTGCCAACTGCAAAGTTTTAGCGAATTTAGTAAAAATTTGACTGAAACTGCATAGTTTTAGCGAATTTAGTAAAAATTTGACTGGGAGGATAATGTAACTGAAAGTTACGAATACGATACATACCTTCGGCACTCCAATTGTTAAACGGTGTGAGCCAAAAATAAAAACCAACTTTTTGAAATTTTAAATGAAACACACTGGTGAACATTTTGTTTTGATTGGGCAGTGAATAAACAGACCTGCATATATAAAAACTATATGCACGGTACCTACCTATGGAGGAGGGTTAGAATTGTAGGTACTCTTTTTTATTGATGGTAATCCTACTTGCAGTTATTGTAATAAGACAGTTTCTGCTTGTGGATTGTGTCTCACAGACTTTTGTTCCAACAAGAATGGGGTACCACCGTATTATTAACGCAATGTACGCAGATATTTGAACAAAATCTTTCCGCACATGTGGATAGGCAGAAGGGGAGATAAAAAGCGGCCCTCACTATCACCGGACCTGACCGCCAGCGATTTTGGGGATATCTGACCTCTAAAATGCAGAAGAACCGGCACAATGACCTAGCTCAGTTAGAACAACGGATATGTATCAAATATCACTAATTTTTCCTGAAATCGTTGATGGCTCGATGTTTTTGGAAGAGACTGGGCCATTGCTTCGCAGATCATGGAGAACATTTATAACATTTATTCGAATTTTCATCAGGTGTTTAAAATGAGTTGTGGTGAGGATAAAAACTTTATGAATTTTTCATCCTCTGATGACGCTAACTTGGTTAGTGAAATGATCGTCAGTTCCTTTTAAGAAACGTGTTGTGGTAATTTGGGTTCTCAAAGTGTACTAATCACATGTTCTAATATTCACTTAGTCACTTATTGCAATATCACATCAATAGTCAGCTTTAGGTATAAGGAAACCTAATACAGGTGGATCAGGATTGGTATGAAGAATTTTAAAATGCAAAAATATATAGGTGTTTCGTTTCAAATATATATTTTTTAAATTTTTGGTCTATACCATATAATTATAGCGACGAAGTGTGCCTATCATATTAATAACTTGTTTTACATCCCGCAGCCAAATTTCAATTATATCGAGCGAACAGTCTCTGAGATATAAACATTATTTCATGATTATTCGGCAGCCTGTATACAGTGTCTCCCAAACTGGATGGGAATGTATTGCTATCTCCGTTATTATTAGAGATAGAGAGACGGTTAAATTAGCAATGTTTTGTAGAATTTCATGCTCGTTCCAAATATGACTTGTATTTTGCCATGTCTCTTTTCGTTTTCGAGTTATTTTGGAAAAAAACAAAATTTGTCAATTCCTTTTTTCTTCAATATCTAAGTAGGCGTTGATCTGATATGTATAAGACTTGCACATTATCAGGACAATTTTCCAGAGTAATCTTTTTGTGCTATTCTCAACTTAGGATTGTCATTTGCTTTTGAGCTACAGATATCAACGTTTGTTTTTATTATGGCAGCCATATTGGATTTTTTTGCGCATGTGAAAAGAGCATTCCAATGATGTACAACATGCTTGAGAAATATTGTAATTGCACTGACAATTTTGAAAAAAACCGTTTTGAGGATAGTAGGCTATGAAATCCAATACCAGAAAACAAATGACAAAAAAAGTGTTCAAGAAGCAGTAGGCCATGGAGTCTAACAATAGACTTTTACTTTTAACATAATTCTCCGTAATGATTCACGATAAAAAAATATTGTGATTTAATTTACAATACTTAATTAGGTAATAATGCCAGGTAATATTATGTGAAACGGTTTAATAACGAAACCCGGCAATAGCAAATATAAACTTAAACTCCACAAAACAACAGAATTAGAAACGGAACTCAACAAAAAATAAAATAGACACTTAAAAATACACTAAATAGAAAATTGTTCAATATGGCCACCGCTTTGTTCAAAGCACTTTATACACCTTTTTGAAACATGCCTGCAAGCTCTGATGAGGGTGTTTTGGTTAATATGATTTGTAGCTTCCGTGATTCTGTTTCGTAATTCATTGCTATTTTGTGGTGGATCGAATTTATACACATCATTCTTCAAAGTAGCCCAAAAATAAAAATTCATGGGTGCTATATCAGGACTTCGAGCACACCAATGAACCTGCCCATTGTTACAAATGACACGATTATTAAAATTTTGGTACAAAAATTCTTTGACGATCCTAGCATTGTGAGCTGGACAACCGTCTTGTTGGTATCAAATCTTGTCTAAATTATCATGAACTCTTCTAATTGTTGGTAACATATAATTTCTCAATAGATTAAGATACCTTTCTCCAGTAAAATTATTTTCAAAACAGAACGGACCAACAATGAAGTTACCTGAAATTTTTTTAAATTAACTGTCTAATTTACAATAAAAATAACACTTTTTTTACCTAAGCCGCACCAAACGTTAATACCAAATCTGTCTTGCAATCGTCTTTCTTCCTTTAGATGGGGATTTTCATTTGCCCAATAATGCCTATTATGGCGATTATACACACCACAATTTGTAAATCTGGGTTCATCAGTCCATATTATTTTCAAATGAAAAATTTCATCTTGCCAACATTGTCTTTGATAGCACCTGCAGAATTAAAGTCGCTTAGGGTAATCGTCAACATTTAAGCCTTGTAGGTTTGTATGGATTGTAGGTTTGTATGGATGGTAATGACTTTGTTTTAATACACGATGTAGCGTACTTTTTGGAACGTCAATTTGTTCACCATAAAACCTAACAGATTGCGGACGTTTTTCGCTTGAAAGCTGTAATACGGCATTATCTGTTCATTTCTAGGCATTGGTAGTTTTTTTGCCTGGAAGCTACCGTCGTTCAATAGATTGGCCACTAGCCTGCGAAATATTTTAGTGTTTGGTTGTCGTCTTTCTGGGTGGTTGTTTTGATATGTATTTGCACCTCAGTATTTCGGTTAGAACGAATATAATATTCCAACATATCAAAATATTCTTCATTACTGAACATATTGTTGAATAATATGTAAAATAAACAGGAAACAAGCTAGTACAAAATTTTATCAACGCGTGAAGTACACCTCAAATTGTTCAGATAATTCAGAATGACAGTATTCTTAATTGTCGTGATAGTTTTATATCCATAGCAACTTTCTTCTGTTGTTTTTCAGTTGACTTACGTTTAAAAATCAAACAATTTTCAAAGGCGTCTTCGTAAATCATTAATCTGCTTTTTATTGAGTTCTGTTAGTAAATTTAGTTATTACTAGGTTTACCTATTTAATTAAATTATAACAATTTTTTAGGCTAATGTTGCAATGTAAAATATCATTTGTAATAATTTGGCGATTCATTGGTGTGCTCGAAGTTCCGATTTTTTTATCGTGAATCATTACGAAAAATTATATTAAAGGTAGAAGTCTCCATGGCCTACTGCTTTTTGAACACTTTTTTTGTGACATTTGTTTTCTGGTATTGGATTTCATAGCCTACTATCCTGAAAACGGTTTTTCTCAAAATTGTCAGTGCAATTACAAGATTTCTCAAGCATGTTGTACATAATTGGAAAGCTCTTTCACAGGCTATCACATAAGCAAAAAAGCCAATATGGCTGCCATAATAAAAACAAACGTTGATACCTGTAGCTCTAAACAAATGACAATCTAAAGTGGAGAATAGCACAAAAAGATTAATCTGTAAAAAGTGTCCTGGAAAATGTGCAAGTCTTAGACGTGTCAGATCAACGCCTACTTAGATATTTAAAAAAAAAGAAATCGACAAATTTGTTTTTTTTTAAATAACTTGAAAACGAAAAGAGACAGGGCAAAATACAAGTCATGTTTGGAACGAGCATGAAATTTTACAAAACATTGCTAATTAAACAGTCTCCCTACCTCTAATAATAACGGAGATAGCCATACATTTAAAACCTGGACATCGCTGAAAAATCATTATTTATTGATCGATTTGTACCGTTCTTTTTTTTAAGTACTGGTCGTAAGAGATTATGGTTATGACAAGATGGCACATTTCTAATTATCAGGCCAAGAATATTTATGGCAGGTTTTCAGGGTAAAAAATTGCTAAAGGCCTAGTTTTTTTTATCCAAATCAGCGCCATTTAAAACGGGTATGTATACCAAGTTTCGTTGAAAAATGTCCCCTGGAAAACGTCTTATTTATTGTAGAATTAAAATCCTGGACGCAGCAAGTGCGTTATGGTAGTGAATTTTCATAGAAATGATCTGGCACAAAATATTTTATAACTTTTTTTTCTTGTAACATAGAAATCTAAATTTTGGTGTATAGTTTACTTTTTATATTGTAAACCTACATACCAAATTTGGTTATCATAGATTTTTTATTTTTTAAGATAAATTTTTTTTTCAAATGAAAACTCAAAAATTTCCCGGAAAACTTCGTTCGATTTTTTTGATTAACGAACTTGTCAAAGCCATTTACAAAAGGAAGGTACGTGCCAAATTTTATCAAAATCGGCCTATTATTCTTTGAGATAAAAATTTTTTTCGAATGAAAACTTAAAATTTTCCCGGAAAACCTCGTCAGATTTTCCTGACTAACAAACTTGTCAAAGATATTTACAAAAGAAAGGTACATGCTAAATTTTATTAAAATCGGCTAATTACTTTTTGAGATAAGAATTTTTTTCGAAGGAAAACTCAAAATTTTCCCGGAAAACCTCGTCCGATTTTCCTGACTAACGAACTTATCCAAGCTATTTACAAAAGAAAAATACATGCCAAATTTTATCAAAATCGGCCCATTATTTTTTGAGTTATCGGTGTGATACATATATATATATATATATATATATATATATATATATATATATATATATATATATATATATATATATATATATATATATATATATATATATATATATATATATATATATATATATATATATATATATATAAACATATAAAAATTGAAACTGACCCCGGATATGGGTTCTAGGGGTCCTAGATCGCGCTCATTTGAAGAAATTTTTTCAAAATTCAAAAGTCGAGATCTCCTCAATAGTGAATTTTTTCTAAGAAAATTCACTAAAAATGTGGAATTCATAGCAGAACCATCTGTATAATCTTTATTTATAATCCGATTTTAGCTGTTCTCCATAATTTTTGCAATTCTGAAGCCTTCCTCCTAATTTCTGCATTTTCGATGCCTTTCTCAATTGAAAGTTGATTTGTCATTTCTTTTGGTTTGTTAATTCTGTATAATAAAATCCGTTTATGCGTGCAGGGCCCACGAAACACATTAGTATACATTTTTCGGGAGATTCTAAAGCAATCGCACAATTCAATGATGAAAATAAAACTGATTTGAAAAAACAGCGATCGCGCAACAAGGAGAAATATAATCCGACTGAAGACAACAAAAACACTTGTTTACCCCCAACAATATCAAATAGGTTGTAAGTGAAAATTTCGCACCAAGTCGTAGTCATACTAGACATGTTCACGAATTAGTACAAGTTTCCTTGTTCTCAGAAACGACCATTTTGTTTGTTAACTACAGCCCAAGCCCAAAACTCAACTTCACCGTTCATTACCAAATATAACACCTCTTCGTAAAAACCCAGTGGATATGCGATTAAAAGTTTTCCGATCAGGAGCATTTTAACCAAGATATTTTCGGCAAATAGCGCGTTGCGCTAAAAATACTAAAGAATTACTTCCTTTTTTTTAAGTATCAGTACGATTTGTATTTAACAACGCTCCAACACATTCTGTATCTTTGTGTTCCACAAGACGTATGAAAACTTTGATAGGTGTTGACAAATAATAAAATTTTCGTAGCACATTTAATTTTGCACACCCTTTAGGATAATGGAAGAACGAGTTATTACCGTTTGAATGTACATAATGAAAATTTGCTAACATGACGCATAACAGTCTGTCTTTGCAAAATGTAAGCTGGTCATTGCTTACATGATTCAGTCGGATTTTTTGGTTCTACCAGTTCCAGTAATTAATTAATTTACAAAATGGTATGAATATGTAAAGAAATAAGCGCACTTTATTAATGGTCATTATGTGTCAATCCCAGAGCACCTGTTTTAGGGATTCATTAGAACCCCCAATGAAAATGTTACACCGGCAACATTGGTCGCAGGTAATACGCTAAACAGTATGTTCACCTCACCTCACGTCAGATTCTTGTTTACGTTCCGTAGTACAGTTCTATATTTGATTCTGTGCTAGAGAAGATACGACACTCTGTATAAATAGACACACATACTGGATGTTTGGAATTCTGTGCCTGTTCATAGCCTGATGAGCAGTGTCTCATGGTTCATTTATTATGATGCAGAATGTTGTAACACCGTTGCCATTTGCGTGATTATTTATTACTTTTCACCAAGTGAATATTGGAACCTGTGATGATCAATGATAAGTACACTTGGAGAACCCAAATCACCACAACACATTTAGCGTCATCAGAGGATGAAAAATTCTACAAGTGTAATTATTCTTTTACAGTAAATTATTCTACATTCGGTGTCTGGCAGTTAAGTGTTAGACATTGATTTTGCATTTTGTTTTTAATTGCCTTCAAAAATATTGTAATGTTTTTTAAGCTAAAAAATTCGTTTGAGTTAGTTTACAAAATCAAACAGATTCGGGTACTGCATAATATGTTTATATACGAGAGCGGATCCTTGTGATCTGCACCTGACCTATACAGGTACCCCTTGGAAATTATACAAGTGGATTTTCGAGTATTTAATATTTCTGGAACCAAAAAGCGAAAAGGGGATAATTGATTGCATAAACTAACTTAAATTAAATAAAGCTCCTGGTCATGATGTGATGACGGCAGAAAATCCAAGGGAAACAAAACGCATCATTGGCAACCCTCTTACATTTATCTTTAACAGATGTCTGAAGCCCGGAATCATTCCTAAGATGCTAAGAAAGGAAACAATTAAACCACTGTATGAAGGTGGTGATATTTTTGATGGAATAAGTTACCGACCCATCTCGCGTACATCTAACATAGCAACATGGTTTCAGAAATTAATACAGAAACGTTTGTGTGGTTATGTTGAAAAGCTTGAACTTATGTGCAAACGACAGTTTCGTGTTGTAGAGAAGGCTTATCTACTCAAATATACTCGCGCCTTGGATAGAGGTAACTGATATCTTTGTGGTTTTCTTGACTTTGATAAGGCTTTTGGTATGGTCGACCACGGAGGTGTCTGCTTAAAAAGTTAGAAACTATTGACGTCAGGGGCTATGCATTAGAACTGATGCGAAGTTATCTCACATTAAGAGAACACTGTGTGAAAATTGGCGACAAATCTGGTATTATATAGACTAGTCGAATATGGGGTTCCTGGGCTTATGGTTCTGGATCCTTTCTTATTTGATACTGACTTTGCAAGATTTATTTAGCAATGATCTTTTGTATAATAAAGCCAGAGTTGTGATGTGCGTCAGCTGTGTTCCACTGCCGCGTTTTTATGAAACTAGATTGAATTGAAATTTAGATGTTATAATCAAATGGGTAATAAGTTTATAAATGACACCGTTGTACCAGACGATGTCAAAGGTTTTGTCAATATCGAGAGTGCCCACAGCGGACGCTTTTATAGTAGGTATATAGTTCATAGTTCTTCGTATTCTGTATGCACGAGTTTCGAATCTTTAAACATTTTTAAAATGGGGTAAAATATGTAATTACGGTGAAATTGCAGACAACCTCCCGAACAGTTTTATATAAGACGAGTGCTAATAAATAAAGTTTGGTATCGTACATGCACGCTAACACTATTCTTATCTGTTGTTATTTTGCCTTTGTTGAGTTATTTGCATTCAAAGTTTTTTCAAATACCACAGTTTTCCTTTATTTGCTTAGTGCGGCTCTGTTTTACTTTGAAGTTGTTTGGCCCTTTGTTAGCTTTGTTGTGCCTATGAGTATTTACCTGCTGGTTGGTCGCCGAGTGTTTTGTTATCTACGCAGGATCTACTTTTCATTCGTCCTTTGTTTGCTCAGTTACGCCATACGTTTTATAGAGTTCTGTGTGTTTTTTTTTTTTGGCATTTTTGCAACTAATTTCTTTGTCTCTGCTAGAGTAATGGCTGCACAAACTGTGTTTTCCCGACCATGGAATAATACGGCTATAAGGTGTGTGCTTTCTGTGTAATGAAGAATGTTCACTTTTCTGAAAATTGAGCCATTGTGACTGGAGACAGGGCGGCATGTGCCTAGGGCCGCGCTCAGTCGCTTCTGGCATGCTGCGGTAAAAAAATTTTTTTTACGTTTTCTCGATTTTTTTGCTTTCCATGTTACGTACTCCTTCCCACTGAGTTATCATCTATGACTTTCTATTTCTCAGATTTCACTGCGCCGTATTTTTAAATTGAGGGTGGGTTCTTCGTCTGGGGGGTTTTCCTTCCCCTCTCGCATGTCTACAACCACCCTCATTGCATAAACCACAAGACAAATTTTGCTGTGCGGGATAGGCAGGGTCTATGGGGGTATGGCTTAAAATGTGAAAAAGGCAGCTTTTCCAAGTCCCATTAAGCTGTTTCCTTCGCATTTTCTGCTCATATTTCCTTTATATGTGCTTCCCCGCCCAGCAACCCTATTCACCCCTGGTCCCGTAAATGTCCTTGGGGGTTGTTAACAGGGCAGTTTTGTTGTGGTTTCTGTAGGGGGGGGGGGGAGTGTCCCTAAGCATGTTTATGCATTTTTTCTCAAAAAAGCCTTCGGTAGGTTGTCTGCAAATTTACCGTAATTACATTAAGTTTGATAATGAAACGCTGTAAAATAACTACATATATGACGATATTGCTTTTCTACTGAAGCGCAGGTTGCAATATGGCATTATTTTATTCTTGACGCTCATCACAGTTAACCGTATTTGTAATAAAGATTATTCTAAACTGGTTTCATATGCAATTAAACTTATTTTTTAGTCGTATGTAATGGAGACATTATGTGATTAACAGTGTTTTTGCATGTCGCAGAGTAAAATCTCATGACATGCTCGTCTTCGTGAGAATTTATTGTCGCATAGAAGATGTCTATCATAAAGTGAAATTATTGTGATTCTTATAACGAGGTTTTTTTAAGTTAAAATCGCTAGAAACTAATTTTAACATTTTTTTTTTACTTTTCATGGTCTTCCCTAGACTAAAGCCTGGTGCTCTAAAGTAATGTAACAATCTATATGGAGTAAAAGTGTTATACAAACTCATAGAAGATAACGAGCATTTGTGAAGCTGGAGAAAAGTGTATAGCTCTGTATTTAGTATGGAACGGTTTCGCCAAATTATGGCAACAAGAATAAATTATATTCTATTTATTACATTCTAGCTGTACCACGTAAAAAATATGTAGCCCAGTTAGATTACATATACAACAGACTCGGTGGTTTAGTGGTAAACACGCGTATCTCTAAAGTCATTGGTCATGGATCCAAATCGCAGTAAGAGCTTGGGACCATTTTATCCTATTTAGAACATACTGTAAAATTAACATCTGCCGAGGTTGCCACATTATGTTTGAACAAGTCGAATGTCTGCAGGTTACGCCCTTCAGAAGAGGCGTAAAGTGACGATCACGTGTACCATGTGATGTTAAGCACACCAAACATCCCTCCATCGCTTACTGAAAGAAAAGGGGTCCAGAACATTTTCCAGTGTAGTAAGGCGAAATTATGTCGCTGGTGTTTGGCCATAGTAGGGAAAGTAGTAGGTCCGCGCTAAATAAATAAATTATATATATATATATATATATATATATATATATATATATATATATATATATATATATATATATATATATATATATATATATATTGTAACGAGGCCTGACTTGCGGGGTGAATTATGCAGTGTATCAGATTAATGGATTTACGGGAACGGTCCCGGGCGCCAGATTTTGAAAGGGTTTACTCCCTGCGAGGATGTCTGCGACCTCGTCACACGGCTCTGGCTACGGTTGTGGTCAGAGTGCCTGGATAGCTCTGTGGAGAGGGTCCGGTAGCCTATGATGTAACAGGCCGTATAGATACCTCCGAGGTTACGGGCTTTAATCCCTGACCTTCCGAAAGTTTGTGTGGGTGTAGCAGATTTATTTGTGGTTATAACATAGACTGAATATAATTTCCACACTATTTATTACATTATAAAACGTTACAGTCCACTGGTATTCTTACAATGTGAAAGGTACTTATCGCGCTAATTTATCCTAAAACAAGTTATGTTACTGGTGATAGGCCAACGAAATTAATTCTTCCCCATGAAAAGAAAATGCGGGAGTCAAGCGGACGGGAACTCCGATTGTTGTGGTTTACAACCCGTGGATGCAGCCGTTAAGTGGGTCGATCGGAGAAACGCTCCTCGAATAGTTAAAATGGCGTGTATCTGTCGAAGCCGTTACCACGCGATCAAACGCCTCGACGTCAGGGCGTCGATAAGGAACGGGCAGGTTATAGGGGAACACCCTGTGGAAGGATATTGTCATATACTGACTCGACCTTGGGCTGCTTGTGTACATACAGCGTCCAGAGCAGGGTCGAATCGGAACGGTCGTACGCAATACCCTTGAGAGATCTATGTTAGCTACATCATCACCTTCCAGAAGTATTACGACACGCCAACAATGATGGGATAGGGTAATGGAGAGGAATTACGCTAAATCCCGCGATCTCGACGTCGACGGATAGACGTGTGGGAACTGAGAAAAATATCCGAAAATTGTCTATAACTAAATACAATAAGACAAGCCTAAAATTTATTATTTATTAGTGAATTTTCTTAGAAAAAATTCACTAATGAGGAGATCTCGACTTTTGAATTTTGAAAAAAATTTTTTAAATGAGCGCGATCTAGGACCCCTAGAACCCATATCCGGGGTCAGTTTCAATTTTTATATGTTTATATATATATATATATATATATATATATATATATATATATATATATATATATATATATATATATATATATATATATATATATATATGTATGTATCACACCGATAACTCAAAAAATAATGGGCCGATTTTGATAAAATTTGGCATGTACTTTTCTTTTGTAAATAGCCTGGATAAGTTCGTTAGTCAGGAAAATCGGACGAGGTTTTCCGGGAAAATTTTGAGTTTTCATTCGAAAAAAATTATTATCTCAAAAAGTAATTAGCCGATTTTAATAAAATTTGAAATGTACCTTTCTTTTGTAAATAGCTTTGACAAGTTTGTTAGTCAGGAAAATCGGACGAGGTTTTCCGGGAAAATTTTGAGTTTTCATTCGAAAAAAAATTTTATCTCAAAGAATAATACGCCGATTTTGATAAAATTTGGCACGTACCTTCCTTCTGTAAAAGGCTTTGACAAGTTCGTTAATCAAAAAAATCGGACGAGGTTTTCCGAAAAAATTTTGAGTTTTCATTTGAAAAAAAATTTTTATCTTAAAAAATAAAAAATCTATGATAACCAAATTTGGTAGGTAGGTTTACGATATAAAAAGCAAACTATATACCAAAATTTAGATTTCTATGTTACAAGAAAAAAAAGTTATAAAATATTTTGTGCCAGATCATTTCTATGAAAATTCACTACCATAACGCACTTGCTGCGTCCAGGCTTTTATTATTTATTACCTCGACTGCGTTCGGTAGAATTATTAGAATACGAAATTGTCTCACACAACACCGGGACGGACGGTACTGTATTTTAACGTTTTGTTACAATTTTTACGAACAGACTTCATTTACTGAATCCAAATTCAAGTTATAGATTTCAACACGCTACTGCAAACGGTGAACTCTTTCTGCCTCAGCAGTTATTTTCTCTCTGCAGTACCCGGCTGAAAAATCTTAATCGGTGGAAGATACCTTATCCTTATCTTCTGCAGATATGTTTTTACCCCGCCGCGATAATTCGAAAATGCGCACTTTTAAGAAATATTAATGATAAAAATAATAAGTTTTACTGCGTGAAATTTTTATCTGTGTGATTTATATTATATTTATTTTCGAACAGCCGCTTTTAATATCTACAGCTGTTCTGAAAATATCTACTTCGTCACAATATATATATATATATATATATATATATATATATATATATATATATATATATATATATATATATATATATATATATATATATATATATATATATATACGTTGGTCTTAAGAGTGCGTTCAAGTCCAATAGCTGGGTTAATGTGGAAATTAGAAGAAAATACGAGAAACCTTCAATCCATTCAAACTACTCTTCCCTGGCACTAGTACAATGTTTAATCTTTTATTCCATTGTTGAAAACATTTTTAGTATTCCGTGGTACCCAGCGGCGCCTCCGTCATTTTAGTGAATTTTCTTAAAAAAAATTCACTAATGAGGAGATCCCGACTTTCGAATTTTGAAAAAATTTCTTCAAATGAGCGCTATTTAGGACCCCTGGAACCCAAATCCGAGGTCAGTTTCAGACTTTATATGTTTATATATATATATATATATATATATATATATATATATATATATATATATATATATATATATATATATATATATATATTTATGTGTCACACCTATAACTTAAAAAATAATAAACCGATTTTGATAAAATTTGGCACATACCTTCCTTTCGCAAGTGGCTTGGATAAGTTCGTTAGCCAGGAAAATCCGCCGAGGTTTTCCCGGAAAATTTTGTGTTTTCTTTTGAAAAAAATCGAAAAAAATTTATATCTCCAAAATTAACAAAGTAAGGGCAACCAAATTTCATACGTGGGTTTATATAACTAGAAGCAAGTTACCTACCAAAATTTAGCTCCGTAGGTTAAAGGACAAAAAAGTTACAGACATTCAAAGAAAAATAAATTTGGGTTCTCCTCAAAACGTCAAAATCGCGATTTTAAACGTCAAAATTGGTGAGTACCTTCCTTTTGCAAGTGGCTTGGATAAGTTCGTTAGCCAGGAAAATCCGACGAGGTTCTCCCGGAAAATTTTGTGTTTTCTTTCGAAAAAAATTTATATCTCCAAAATTAACAAAGTAAGGGCAACCAAATTTTATACGCGGGTTTATATCATTATAGGCAAGTTACATACTAAAATTTAGCTCTGTAGGTCAAAGAACAAAAAAGTTATAGGCATTTAAACAAAAATAAATTGAGGTTTTTCACAAAACGTCAAAGTTGCGATATAAACGTCAAAATTGGCAACATTTAGGAAAAGAACTTGAATCTAATACGGGCTATGGAAATAAAATGTCTCAAGAAGAATGTTTTACAAACCCTGAAGTCTTAGTGTCAACCGTCATTGTCCTTCATTTTAATAAAATGTTTCCAGAAAATTCATTTCAAATAGACCCTTTCTCTGATGCTTGGCAGTAGCCTTAGCTATATAGTTTATCGTTAATAGTATATAATTTTTGTAGAATTTTCGTAAAAAAAATCAATACAGCTCAATATATCTGTTATTATGTTATTGCATTTTTGCATTTTCCATCGAAATATAATGCATGTTTGTAAGAACAAAAATAATTAAAACGCCCGCTGGAATACGACATTAAAACAAAGCTCCAACAACTGACTCGTTGGTCTAGAGGTATGAGTTCCGCTTAGAGTGCGGGAGCTCCCAGGTTCAAATCCCGGACAAGCCCAAATACCTTTTATTTGCTTTTTTTTAACCGACTTCAAACAAGGACGAGGTTCTCAATTCGCCTGTATGTTTTTAGTGAATTTTCTTAAAAAAAATTCAGTAATGAGGAGATTTCGACTTTTCAATTTTGAAAAAATTTCTTCAAATGAGCGCTATTTAGGAACCCTGGAACCCAAATCGGGGGTCGGTTTCAGACTTTATATGTTTATATATATATATATATATATATATATATATATATATATATATATATATATATATATATATATATATATATATATATATATATATATATATATATATATATATATATGTTTATATATGTTTATATATTTATGTGTCACACCTATAACTAAAAAAATAATGGACCGATTTTGATAAAATTAGGTGAGTACCTTCCTTTCGCGAGTGGCTTGGATAAGTTCGTTAGCCAGGAAAATCCGCCGAGGTTTTCCCGGAAAATTTTGTGTTTCCCTTCGAAAAAAATCGAAAAAAATTCATATCTCCGGAATTAACAAAGTAAGGGCAACGAAATTTGGTACACGGGTTTATATCATTATAGGTAAACTGCCTACCAAAATTTAGCGCTGTAGGTTAAAGGACAAAAAAGTTACAGGCATTTAAAGAAAAATAAATTTGGGTTTTCCTCAAAACGTCAAAGTCGCGATTTTAGACGTCAAAATTGTTAATATTTAGGCAATGAACCTGAAATTAATATGATATATGGAAGGAAAATGTCTCAAGAATAATGTTTTACAAAGCCTGAACTCTTAGTTTCAATCGTCATTGTCCTTCATTTTACTAAAATATTCCCAGAAAATTCATTTCAAATAGACCCTTTCTCTGATGTTTTAGCAGTAGTGTTGGCTATAGAGTTTATCGTTTAATGGTATATCATTTTTGTCGAATTTTCGTAAAAAATCATTAAAGCGCAATATATCCGTTATTATGCAAGTTACAAAAAAAAGTTGTTTACATTAATTGTAGGGTGTCTTAAGCTACATCTTAAAAAATATTTCCACAATTACAGGGTGGCCCATAAGTCGTTGGTGATTTAAAAATTTTTTTTGTGATTTTTTTAATCGAACACGCCCTATGTTATTGCATTTTTGTATTTTCCATCGAAATATAATACATCTTCGTAAGAAAAGAAATTCGGGACGCAGCAAGTGCGTTATGGTAGCGAATTTTCATTAAATGCTTCAAATTTTGAATCAATTTGCTATTAACCTGTAAGGTTGACCATAAAACCAGTTTTTTTTACTATATAGATTATACTGGTAACCAAATTTGATGCCTGCTTTCTTAAAAAAACACACATTATTGCTATTAAAAAATAGTTTTATGAAAATTCACTACCATAACGCACTTGCTGCGTCCCGAGATTATTTTTTTTTCATTTCAAGAACGTCGGGAAAACGCTTTCCTTTCATGTCTCCTTACATTCGCGGAAATAAAAAAAAGTTGCGGGTGAATGAGGCGGAGGTTTCAAGGCATTTTTGTTCAAAAATTGGCGCACAGAAAGCGATGTGTGATCAGGGACGTTACCGTGGTGAAAAAAACAGTCGCTCGACTCTCAAATTTCAGGTCTCTTCCGTCGCAAACTACTGCGCAAGCTTTTGAAACTTCCAGGTAGAAAGCCTGGTTAACTGTCTGACCCTGTGAATAAACTCTTAATGGATAACTCCTCTCACATCGGAAAAAACAAATCAGCGTTGTTCTGACGTCTGATTTAACTTGAAAAGGTTTCTTTGGTGCGTGGCGAATTTGGAGTCTTTTCATTCCTTTTGAAACGGGAAAACTACTCAAACAATTGAGTTTTTTTCAGTAGCATCATCCTTGTAGGCCGTTCTTAACATTTTAAGAGTGTCAGTGCCAGTTTTTTCGGGGAATCAGCCATTGCAAACACGACAAGCGCATAAAACAATTCTGACTAAAAAAATCACACAAGCCGAACGGAACCTTCTTTAGCATCACGATTGGCTTACTGACTCGGGAATGGTTCCTCTATACACTCCTAGCGGCAAAATGCGTTATTACAAAAACTTCGCCCACCACAACATCACTTCGGTTTCTTTTGGGTACCCCCTCGTAGTTAGTATAAAAGCTGCAGGGACTTAATCAGAACTAGAAACCAAACTTTATGTTTTAATGAGTGAACCCCCTATATATTATTCCATTTTCGGATTGCTCTCGTTTTGGCCATTTACCCAATGTAGAGCTGTTGGGGTCTATACAGAGTCATTCAAGATTTATGGCCGATTTTATTTAAAAAAATCAGGTATACATATACATTTGATGCCCGGTATCTTTATTGCAAATGTGTTCTTCCAAATTCAATAAATATTTTCAGAATTTCTCTATAACAGTATACAGGGGTGAGTCATAACACTCTGGTCAAATTTTCTCGATAAATTCAAATGGAACACCCTGCATATTATATTTAATTTGGGCACATTTACCAATGTTCTTTCAGTTTCGTACGGCATTCCCTATACCTAAATTTTCTTGCTGAGATATGACTTGTTTTAAAAGCAGATCGAACGGAAATTGGAAAAGTAATCCAAGTAATATGTAAAATTACCAAAACTTTAAAAAAAGATAATAAAGGCGTGATGATTTTTAATAATTTCAAATATTATTTGTGTATATTTTTGTAAATCTTGCATTTTTATTGACAGTATTTTGTTGATTCTTAGATGTATTGCGATATGTTTTAGCTGAGTAGTAGCTTAAAAGATTTTAATATGTCGAAACCTGTCGTTTAACCTTATCACTAATTTTTTTATCTTTGTTTTCAGGTAAGGGATTTCGACTTCTTTTAGAATTAGGAAACCAAAGTAGGTACAGAAATTATATTATTTCCGGAGAAATGTACTAAAGTGAATGTTCGTTTGAAAATGCCAAACCATCCAAGGCGTAATACATATAGGTGACCCACCAACAACTTTCCACCCAAGAGTTAAATGAAGACGAGAACAACCGACTTTTACAATTATCAGTGGGCTGATCGATAATAACGTAATTTTTTTTAAATTTATGTTTCTGTAATAAGTTTTTTTTTGAATGATAGTTAACCATCATATTTGTCGATATTGGCCCGATTCTCAATCCAACACTTTTTTGGGTAGTGCATAACCGGCATCCGGCAAAGTTAAATGTTTGGGCAGGAATGTTTCGCTGCCGTATTGTTGGACCATTTTTTAGCCTTGGCAATTTAACTGAGTAAATAAATAATAGTAATATTTATTGATAATAATTGAACATGGCATCAAAGTAATTAAGGTTCAAACTGGGGCTTGTCCAAAATTCAATTTTGTCAGGTTGTATTCACAGAGTTGTCAGACTTGGCGATATTTTTGAACAAATGAATAATAGTCATATTTACTGATAATATCTAAAATGGCTTCATAACAAATACGTTTCAATTTCCTGCTTGTCCAAGCATTGAGAAACTGGGACGAAATGTTGTAGTTTGATATCTTAACAAGAAAAATTATAAAGATAACTGCAGGTTATTATATCATAATGTATTCAATTTGATTGTCTTTAAATGTATTATCCAATTTATATTTTGAATCCTAATTAATATGCCGTTTGGAAGGTACTACGTAGTAGATGCATTAGCAGGTAATATTCATTATGTAATATAATAATACCTGCAGGAAGCAGTGTAAATAATTCTAAGGGTCCTTAATGGACCATCCATCATTTTACTGTTTGTCTTCCTCTCGAGCAAACATAGCAATACACTTATTGGTGAAAACTGACAACCAAATCATTTAATGTACGCATCTTTGTTTATTCTCTTCGACTTTACATAGTAATGTCCTTTTCTAACAACAACGAATCTCATTCGCGGCATTTTTCAAATTCTGTAAAATTTTATTCCGGAAACACTTTAATTAAAATTATTGAACAAAACTGATATTTGGCACGTTGCATCTGTAGTTTAAGGGCAATATATGAGCTAATATTTGTAAAAATATTTGATTGGCGAGTTATAGAGATAAGTATAACATTTTCCAGAAGAAAATTTGTAATGTTCCATCGAGAAACTTGACTCTCAGAACTGATCAACCTACTCTGCTTCCGGAAGTATCTAGATGGCGTAGAAGCTTCGCAGACCATGTTGTATTAATAAATATAAAAATTTTAGTGTACCTCGGAAATAAGTTCCAAAACCTCTAATTCGAGCTCATTTTAAAAACTTATTGGAAACTTGTTATCTCTCTATAAACGAAATTGTCTATGAAAATTCGCAAAAACATGTTAGGAATGTAATGGACAAAGGTATATTTTTTTGTCCATACTAATCAGGGTTTCAGCAAACTTCTGGATGTGTTGCTCAAAATTTATATTTTAAGAAGTGTGTTGGTAAGATGACAAGCTGGGGATCTATATGCTAACAATTTTTTAAATTGTTAGTTAGTTGTATACCGTCTCTATTTTTAATACTCTGTGTTATTTGAAGCGGGCGTGACAACATAGTACTTGGTTCCGAACTAGGTGGCGACACGTTCACCACTCATTTAGTGTTTTAAGACTGGCTATACGATAGCCGTGTTATTTTTGGTGCATTTTTGCTACAATTAGTATGCCGTACTGAAGAGCTCTAATGAGAGCGAAACCGGTCTACGGTTCTAATTGTTGCGAGAATGCATCTAGTCTTACATACTTTGTCCCTATATTGGGGTAGAAATGGGCCAGGGCTAACAATTTTTTAAATTGTTAGTTAGTTGTATACAGTCTCTATTTTTAATACTCTGTGTTATTTGGAGCGGGCGTGACAACATAGTACTTGGTTCCGAACTAGGTGGCGACACGTTCACCACTCACTTAGTATGCTTCGTCCATCGGAAGAAAATAACGAATTTGACCAAATTATCAAATGTTTGTGGAAGCGTCATTTTTACCGATGATCCCTACAGTCGCGGAAAGAGATCGGCGTTAAATAAGTTAAAAGTTTTTTTTTTTTTTCGTAGAACGATTTCAAGGTCCAAATCGTTCGGCATTTATTCTTACGGTTTGCAAAAACACGCTAACAATAAAACAAAATCTGTACGTAGCAAGTGCGTTATGGTAGTGAATTTTCATAAAAATGTTTTTAATAACTACATAATGTGTCATATTTAATGAATGCAGGTATCAAATTTGAAATAACTCAAAAGTTCACATAATGGCCGCCCTTCATCATGGCTGTTAAAAATCGCCGTTCTTTTACATTGATTTTTGTTCTTGAATTGAGTTTTCTGGCATTTTGCAGATGTAGTGTTGCATGGCCCCTGGCACAATGGATGAAGTTGTGACCTGTTAAAACCTTCCTGTAATTTTTTGAGAATTGTTCAAATTTATCCCCTGAAGATCACCTCTTGGAGTGTCGAAACGCGTCGGGAGTAAGAGAAATCTGAAATAAATTTTGATGTCTGGAGGAGAAGCCGTTACATTCAACGTTTAAATTGTTAGTTGGTTGTATACAGTCTCTATTTGTTAACATTATGTGTTACTTAGAGCTGCCGTGACAACATACTACTTGGTTCCGCAACGAGGTGGCGGCACGTGCTTCGTGTCTCACATCTCACTGAGTGTTGGAAGGCTGGCTACCATAGCCGTATTACTTTATAGGTGTATTTTCATTTAGTATGCCGTACTGACGAGCTCTAATTAGAGCGAAACCGGTATACGGTTCTAATTGTGGTGAGAATGCATCTAGCCTTACATACTTTGTCCCTATATTAGAATGGGCCAGGGCTGACAATTTACTAAATTATTAGTTGGTTGTATACAGTCTCTATTTTTTAACATTCTGTTTTGTTAAGAGCTGCCATGACAACATATTACTTGGTTCCGCAACCAGGTGACGGCACGTGCTTCGTGTCTCACATCTTAATGAGTGTTGGAAGGCTAGCTACCATACCCGTATTACTTTATAGGTGTATTTGTAATACGACACGAAGAGAGGCTAGTTACCGATCCACGGAAAATCGCTAACTTATTCAATTCGTTCTCTGTAGAAGCACCTAAAAATATTATTAAAAACATTCCTAAGGACTTACCTCCTTTAAACGTTTCGACAAAACCCAATAACAAAACAATGTATTTACTGCCTTTTAGTGAAGACGAGTTGTATATTTTGTTAATAAAAAAAATAAAAAACAAGTCTTCGTGCGGTAGAGACGAAATTCCACCTTTTTTAGTTAAGAAAGTTTTAAGACATATTATAAAGCCTCTTACCTGCTTGGTAAATCTTTCATTTGAGTCGGGTATCTTTCCTAGTGACCTAAAGGTTGGTAAGGGCTTTCCTTTAATAAAAAAGAACGATCCAACTAATTTGAACAACTATCGGCTGATTACATTATCTATGACTTTTTCAAAGGTATTTGAATATAGCTATCTAAATCGCTTGGAACAATTTTTGCAGTCGTGTGGTATATTGTCTGCCTGTCAGCATGGCTTTAGAGAGGGTCACTCCACTACAACGGCTCTCATTGACTTCTATCAGGGTTTAGTCACTTGTTTGGAGGCTGGTGAGTGCCCTGTTGGGATTTTTTGTGATCTCAGCAGGGCCTTCGATTGTGTTAACCATAGGATACTGTGTGACAGGCTTTATTGTTATGGTTTGAGAGGTAATGCGCTTGGCTGGATTGACTCTTACCTGACGAACAGAGAACAGTATACTGAGATAAAGTTCAAGACATCAGAACGAATAAGTAGGGTATGTTCTGAGCGTGTTGTTGTTCCTACTGGTGTGCCTCAGGGCTCAGTACTGGGCCCTATTCTTTTTACCCTTTACGTCAATGAGCTTGACAAAGTATTTCCTGATGCGCATTTTACTCTGTATGCGGATGATACGTCTCTAATCGTTTCTGAAAAGACAGATGATGCTTTGAATAATAAATGTCATCACGTTTTTAATAACTTAAGGAGTTGGTTCTCTCGGTGTCTAATATATTTTAATTCTTCGAAGACAGAGATGGTGAGATTTCTTCCGCGTCAGAGGGAAGTTGATATACTTAGTGTGGGTGTTGACAATACTTATCTAACGTGTGTCAATAACTACAAGTTCCTTGGAGTACACGTTGATGAACATCTCAACTGGAAGTTGCACTGTACGACATTGGTTTCAAGGCTGGCATCTCTTAATTTTTTATTTATAAATATAAGAAATATTTTGACTGAAAAGCAACTAATATCTTTATACTACAGTCATATTGATTCTAGACTGAGGTACGGTATATGTCTTTGGGGTAATGCTACCTTGCTGCATGATGTCTTTATCGCTCAAAAAAGAATAATACGCTCTATTTTCAACATAGGACAGATGACGTCATGCCGGGCCTACTTTTCTAGTCATAAAATTTTAACTGTGACATGTTTATATATTTTAGAGTTGTGTATATATGTTTTTAAAAATGGTGATAAATTTAAACTAAACAGTAATGTTCATACCTTCAGTACCAGACAGGCTTGTAACTTTTATGTTCCGTATGCTAGAACTAAGATGATAAATGACTCTCCAAACTGTATTAGATTGAAAATATTTAATCATCTTCCTAATTTAAAAAATATCCAAAATATTAAGGTGTTTAAAAGCCAAGTTTCTTATTTTTTATCAGACCACTGTTTTTATACTTTAAATGAATATTTTAATGTTGTGAAGAATTAATTATTGTAAAAGGCTGACAAATCCAATGTAGCTTGTATGCTGTCAAAATGGATAATAAAGGTATTATTATTATTATTATTATTATTATTATTATTATTATTATTATTATTATTATTATTATTATTATTATTATTATTTTCGCTACAATTAGTATGCCGTACTGACGAGCTCTAATTAGAGCGCAACCGGTCTACGGTTCTAATTGTGGTGAGAATGCATCTAGCTTAAAATAATAATGATAATAATGGGTTTATTTGCTAATCCGTAAAACAATAATAATAACAGTGATGTGCAGAATTGCAAATAAACATACACCTCGCTAGTGTCAAGGACTTAAATTGCTCCAATAAACACAGATAATATAAAACATAAAACCTATTATGACATTTAACAAACTTTACAGTAGTACTATGGCAAAAAATCATATACAGACACATTTACAAATGTTCCAATCTACCGCAACGCGTAAGAGTAGGACTGTGAGTTTTTTCCGTCGATAACAGTATGTGAAAGAGCCCTCGGTTGATCTAGCAAATACTTTTTTACCGCTTTTTAAAATTTGCGATATTGCAATTGGCCAACGATGTAGTAGGAAGAAAATTAAAGATTTTTGGTGCAAGGTAGGTATAACTTCTTTGGCCGATGTTCTTTTTAGCAAATGGTGTTCTGTATGCCACAATTCCATGCCATGTGTCATAATCGTGCCCCACAGGTGATAGACCTAACCTATTGCTGGTTTGCTTAATCACTGCCAATTTAAAAAATAATTGTCCTACATCCAATATGCCAGCCTCTTGCACCATGTGATTACTTATGTACATATTATCATTGTTTAAAATAATCTTTAAGATTCTTCTTTGGATTACCTCAAGACCAAGTTTGCTTTTCCAATACCTCCTTACCCTATAATTCCGTAATCTAGACAGATTTCAACTAAGGCATGGTCAATTATTTTGAGTTGTGGCATATATAAAATGTCATGCATATATTTAATTCTGTACATCACACCTCGTAGTTTTTTCACCACATAATCAGTATGAAGATTCCATCTAAGGTGTCTGTCTATCTCAACTCCTAAATATTTAAGTTTTGTTTCGGATGGTATTATGAATAAACCCTCGGGATCCCCAACAGTGACACTATTGTCTTCTGGTAGTGTGGCGCAGTGCATGAAAAAGGAAAGTAGTTAGTTTTTTCAAAACTAATTGAAAATAGCTTGTGATTAAAATATTCTTTAATTTTTAGCAAATCTGTTTCAACAGAATGCTTCAAGCAATTCCAGGAAGGTTTTTCATAAAATATCGCCGTGTCATCGGCATAACTAATTATTTTTCCATCAGTTTCGAGGAGGCACAAATCATTTATGTACATTGTAAACAGTATTGGTCCTAACACTGTTCCTTGTGGGACACAAGATTATACAGCTCGAAACTCATTAAGACCCCATCAATTCTCACACACTGTTTACGGTTGGTAAGGTAACTCTTACAAAGCGTCAATGAATTATCTCTAACTCCCATGTCTTCCTTTGATTCTAGTAATAGTTTATGACTGACAGTGTCGAATGCCTTAACCAAATCTGTGAAAACACATAAGGATGGTGTACCCTTGTCTAGAGCTATTTCTTATTTTCTTCTTTACTTTTACTCTTCATGTAGTGTATGGAAAATTTGAAGTAACTGAAACTAGGTACATAATATAAAGTAGGTTGTTTAAACCATATAAACAGAGGTTCAGCGTAAATCATTAAAATTTTAATTTCAAAATTTTGTATTGTTTATATTTATTTAATTTTCAAAAATTATGAATACAGCAATAGTAAATATGTGTTGAAAAATGTTTAGGTGCAGCAAGTGCCTTATGGTAGCGAATTTTCGTAAAAATATTACAAATGGTGATCTCAATTTCCCATTAAACCAGAATCTTCAGTTTTGATACATACTAAAATTTATATAAAAGCAGCGTGGGTACTAAATTCAAAAAATAACACAATAAACTTCACGGATATTTACAAATTTGTTTTAAAAACTTTTTTTGTTATTTTGTGTGCAGAAACTGGTTCGATTGAGTTGACTAACACGGATCGTCCAAGCGATTAATAAGGAAAATACCCGCCGCGTTTATAATTTGGCAGGTACGTCGTTCTTGTAAATAAAAAATAAATTCTAGGTAAATTTGCAGATTAGTGCACGGGGTTTTTAAGATTTTTTTCAGAACCATGCTTAGAAGCCCTTCTGGGTGCACAAACCACAAGAAAAATTTGTTGCAAATAGCCCCCAAGAAAATTACGGGACCAGAAGTGAATAGGGGTGCTGGGCGGGGAAGAGGATACAATGGAGATGTGAACGGAAGGTGCCAAAAAACAGCTTAGCTGGACTTCCATAAGCTACCTTTATCGCACTTTGCAGCTATACCCCCTTAAAATTCTGTTTACCCTGCCTAGAACCCCTATTTACCGCAGGTTTCGTAACTTTCTTGGGGGTTGTTCCCAAGAAATTGTTCTTGTTTACATTGTTCTTGTTTATGCATTGAAGGTGGTTGTGGGCATGCAGAAGGGGAAGGAGAACCCCGCTTCGAAGCATCGAACCAAGAGTTTCAATTTATGTTTAAATTGTTACCTCATTTCATTTGCTTAAAATATTTTGTGCAAAAATGAGTTTGAGGTTGCCTTGTTTGCCAGTCTCACATAGAGAGCTACAATATTTTAACATTTTCAAAAAGTATGGATACAGCAACGAAAATAAGTGTTGAAACGTGTCTGGGTGCAGCAAATACGTTATGGTAGAGAATTTTCCTAAAAATATTTCACATCCGATAACTCAATTTCCCATTAAGCTGAAGTCTGTGATTATGTTGAATAAATAAAATTTAGTTTTAAAAAAGTACTGCGTTTCCTTTTAAACGCTAAGTACTTTTTAATACCACCTCGTAAGTGATAGGCAACTGACAGTATTCCAAAGAGGCAATCTAGATCTCTTGAAAACAAGCTAATATGAAAAGAGTTTCGGTATCCCAATTCTGGATTTCAGGTTACATATGTATTATTTTTGTATCCAGGCAAGTAATTAACAATTAGATTCACTCTGTATACTGGTATTATGCACACGCTGTACAAATCAAGTAGGTATTTTGGAAATCCGCCAGGAGGAAACGAGGATACGTCGGTGCTTTTCATTTAATATAAATTCATGTTTGTACTTTGGAGAATGAATGTGTTTTCCTACGAAAGGAATTTCTGATGTCGAGTCGCGGAGTGTATATCTAAGTCACATTTCAGAAATGTGTTTATATGGGTTACTTGTCTAAAAATAACGTTTACTTCATTATATGCGGCAGCAACAACGCCTGAGATGCGCTTTTGGATTTGGATTTTTTTGAAATTCCCGGCGAATAAAAAAGTAAATGCCTGAAAGCATTGGAACGCAAAAACTTTAGTTATGTTAGTGAATTTTCTTTTAAAAAATGCACTAATTAGGAGATCGCGACTTTTGAATTTTGAATTTTTTTTTCAAATGAGCGTTATTTAGGACCCCTGGAACCCAAATCCGAGGTCGGTTTTAGACTTTATATATATATATATATATATATATATATATATATATATATATATATATATATATATATATATATATATATATATATATATATATATATATATATATATATATATATATATATATATATATATATATATATATATATATATATATATATATATATATATATATATATATATATATATATATATATATATATATATAGGACCGATTTTGATAAAACTTGGTGAGTGCCTTCCTTTCGCAAGTGGCTTGGATAAGTTCGTTAGCCAGGAAAATCGGACTGGTTTTTCCCGGAAAATTTTGCGTTTTCATTCGGAAAATTGGTATATCTCCGGAAATAACAAAGTTATGGCAACCATATTGGGTACGAGGGTTTTGCCATAAAAATAAAGCCATGTACCAAAATTTGGATCACTACGTTAAAAGCAAAAAAAGTTATAAGCATTATAGTTTTTCTTCTTAAAACGTCAAAAAGTCGCAATACAAAACGTCAAAATTGACATGTTCTAAATAAAAAACTTGAAACTAACATTACGGGCGATGTAGCAGAAATTTTGTAAGAAGTGTGTTCTATAAAGCCTTAAGTTTCGGCTTTATCCACCATTATCCTTCATTTTACTTAAATATTTGTAGAAAATGAATTTCAAATAGACCATTTTTCTGATGCTTTAGCTGTGGTTTCAACTATAGGATTATAATACATGAAGAAAAACTTTGTACCTACCCCTTGTTAAGCACATTGCGCGCACGAAGCAGTGTGAGGTTTGGCATAGTTAAAGTGAACAAGGAGAGCAGAAAGATAAAATGTATGTATAATATGTAATTAATAGATTAAACATTTATTTCTTCTAATTAGACGAGCGTCTCGCGACAGTAAAAACTTTAATGAGTTTTTTGTCGTTTTAACGAAATAAAAGACCTCCCTGACTGTGCTGTGTACACACAATCCTCCCAACTGACCTTCCTGAACTGCCCTGACATCAGTTTGCCTAATCAAAAGCTAAAAGAAGTTAAAGGGGAAAGGAAAAGTTCATTATGCTCACATAACCTTGATATATGACAGGGTTGATTTTCCTTCTCCTTTTAGCTTTTAATTAGGCAAACTAATGTCAGGGCAGGTCAGAAAAGTCAGTTGGTAGGATTTTTTGTAACATCCCGTTTGGGAGGTCTTATATTTCGTTAAAACAACAACAAAACTCATCCAAGTTTTTACTGTCGCGAGACGCTCGTCTAATTAAAGAGTAGGATTGATTCCCAGTGTGACGGGTAATATATTCATGTCAATGTAACACACATATTACTCTTATCGTCGAACATAACAGCTATGGACAGTTAAAGTAAAAAAATTTGGAGTTTTCCTCAAAACGTCAAAGTCGCAATTTGAAACCTCAAAATTGGCAATGTTTAGGCAAAGAACGTAAAACAAATACGGATTGTGAAAAGATAATGTTGCAAGAAGAGTGTTCTGCGAACCCTTAAGTTTCAGCTTCAACCGTCATTGCCCTTCACTTTACTAAAATGTTTACAGAAAATTCATTTCAAATAGACCCTTTCTCTGATGCTTTGGCTGTCGGTTTAGTTAAGTTGATGCTTTCGCTGTAAGTATAGTGAAGTTTATGGTTTAACGGTCTATAATTTTTAACCTATTTTCGTAGAACAAATTCGTTAATGCATTTTTGCATTTTTTATCGAAATATGATGCATGTTTGTAAGAAAAAAATCAGAACGCAGTAAGTGCATTTTGGTAGCGAATTTTCATTATATCGTTCAAAATTCATAACTCAATTTACTATTAACGTAAGGTCTGTTGGCTAGGAAACCAACATTTTAAGTTAAGTATGCAGGATCCAATAACCCCAGAAGATAATAGAACTCTGAAAAATAATTGTAGTTGGTTCTATTCGTTTAAGGCTTCCTTATAAGAGAGATACTTTTTATATCCAAGTAGACTACAAGGTTACGTTACTGTTTCAACATTTGTTGTTAACCAGCCACTGAGATCTGGGTTATTATAACCCAGATTTGTAGATTATTTAATAAGTCGTTGTTTAATGAGCCGAGTAGGGTTCTCAGCGTTGCGACTGCTATGAGTCTTTTGTGCATGTGTCTATTTTTTCTTATAGTTGCCCAAAAAGTTCAGACTTTCTATATAGTCTACCAACTTTTTGGGAGCTATTCTACCCATTTTCTGGCGTGATAAGGTCACCCATCCAAGGTATTTGAGCCTTTTGCAGAACTGAGACATTCAGTCGCATAGCAAATGTTCTGTTGTTTCTACTGTTTCAGTGCAGTATCTGTAGTTTTCACTGTCCGCCTTACCCATCTTCATAAGGTGAAACCTTACTGGGGAGTGTCCTGTGAAAAGTCATGTGATTATTCTCAAGTCGTTCCTGTTCAATTCAAGAAACAGTTCAAACTTTATTCTTGATATTGTGATAAGCTGTTTTGACTAAGTTAGGCCTGGCGTTTTCCTCCAGTATGACAGCATTTGGTTCCTCTCCCAAGTATTAAGTTCATTTCTTACATGGCCTTTTGTTAATCCACAATAGGGCTCATAGAATGGTGTTGTTGCTGTCCTTTTTCCAAGGTCATCTGCTTCCTCATTTCCTTCAATGCCTTGATGCACCGGTACCCACATCAAAGTTACTTTGTTGTTCGTAGCCAGTTGCTTCAGGGATTTTTTGCAGTTCAGGGCAGTTTAGACTCGGTTTTGAAAGATTTCAGAGTCTTTAGTGCTGCCTGACTGTCTGAGAGAATGAAGATCGCTCTATTTCCGAGTCTTCTTTGTATGCACTCCTGTCCACAGATATTTATATCAAGCATTTCTGCTTGGAAGATGGTGGAAGTTTTTCCTAGGGACTTAGCAAGTATAAAGTTAGGCCCTCTTAATACAAATCTTGCCCCCTCCATTTGTTTAGACCCGTCTGTATGCCATACGGATGAGTTGTTTATCAGCCTTTCACTGTCTGTCCCATGCCTAGCGGTCACGCATGACCACGTCAGATGGCACTATGAAGTCAAGTGGCATTTGATCTGTTGGTGTGGACTCCAATGAAACAATTTCAAGTGGCCAGCCAAGTCTCCTGGTTTAAATTTGTCTACTGGATTAGTGTTAAGGTACTTAGTGCTGCTTCTCTTTTCACGCACAAACTTTACTTTGCTTGCCCAAAAGTCACCCGTACACGTAGCGACTAAAGTATCGCTAATGCGAAAGCCAGTTTTGCCGAAAACTTGAATTTGTCAGTTTAACATCGTCCAAGTCGTTGGGGCTTTCTGTAATGACAACGTGGTGTATTTTATGGAAGAATGAGTAAGTCTACGCCCTTGCAAAATTAGTATCGCGTAAGAATTGAATACGACTGATCACCGATTGCGTCATGCGTTTTCAGATTGGGCAATCGAGCAGCTGGAAAAGTCAATTTCGGAAAGAAAATCTTGTTCATTTTTTGGACGAATGGCTGTATTAATAAGCAGAATATGCATTATTGGGTAGGCGCAAACCCACAGGAAATTAAAGAAAAGCCTATGTAACCACAAAAGTGATTTTGATGCGGCTTGTGCTCCGGGGGCATCATGGAACCTTACGTTTTTTCAAGACGAGCAACCAAAAGCTGTTCCAGGAAATGGAGTAATTATGACCAACCTTTTGTAAGTGGAATTCAAACATATGGATCTGAATGAGACGTTGTTTCAGCAGTATGGCGTCAGATGCCACACAGCAAACGCAACAATGGACTTACTGGAAGATAACTTCGGTGGTTAGATTATTTCGCAAAATGGGCCTGTTAGTTGGCCACCTCGTTCTTACGATTTAACTCCACTGGACTTTTCTCTTGGGGGTTATGTGATATCAATAAACCGCAAACCGTTGACGACTTGAAAACATACGTCAAATGCTAAATTCGTAATATTCAGCCGGCTTCATTGGAAAATGTCGTTAAAAATTGAGGTTATGAAATACGTGCTTACAATCAAGGAACAGGTGGACATTTAAATGGTGTATTATTTGGAACATAAGTGGCATAGCCTTTGTTTTAAATAAACAACAAAATATGTATTGTATCTCACACGGTTGGTCTTTTATTATAGCAAACGTCCCTATTCATAAACCTTTTAAAAGCAAAGTATTTGCGTAGGTTGCATCTAAAAGTTGAAACTGAAAATAGCTAAATGAAAAATGAAATAAGAAAAGAACCATAACATTCTTACCATCCAAATATAATTAAGTGCGTTCATTTGCAATTCTTTTGTTAATTTTAATAGAAAACTCGCCTGAGTCTTCGCTGCCTGCATAAATAATGTCTCTTCATTTGCGAAATAAATTATCATAAAGTAGGTCTTGCGTTTTTTTTAAGATTTTATTCGCATTGGAAACAGAATGAAAGCAATCAAGTTAACAAGTTTTTTTGTGAATTTTTTGTAAAAAAATTATATATATATATATATATATATATATATATATATATATATATATATATATATATATATATATATATATATATATATATATATATATGTATCACACCGATAACTCAAAAAATAATGTGCCGATTTTGATTAAATTTGGTGAATACCTTACCTTTGCAGGTGGCGTAGATAAGTTCGTTAGCCAGGAAAATCGGCACAGGTTTTCCCGGACAATTTTGTGTTTTCTTTCGAAAAAAAAATTATATCTCTGGAAATAACAAAGTAAAGGCACGCGGGTTTATATCGCCATAGGTAACTTTCGTGCCAAAATTTAGCTCTGTAGGTTAAAAGACAAAAAAGTTATAGTCATCTAAAGAAAAATAAATTGGGGTTTTCCTCAAAACGTCACAGTCGCGGTTTAAAACGTCAAAATTGACAACATTTAGGCAAAGAACCTTAATCTAATACGGGCTATGGAAAGAAAATGTCTCAAGAAGAATGTTTTACAAACCCTGAAGTCTTAGTTTCCACCGTCATTGTCCTTTATTTTACTAAAATATTTCTAGAAAATTCATTTCAAATAGACCCTTTCTCTTATGCTTTGGCAGTAGTCTAGGGCGTCTTGAGCTACATCTAAAAAATATTTCTACAATCACAGGGTGGCCCATGCATGTTTGTAAGAAAAGAAATTCGGGACGCAGCAAGTGCGTTATGGTAGCAAATCTTGATTAAATGCTTTATATTTGAATAGCTCAATTTGCTATTAACCTATAAGGTTGACCAAGAAACGAGTTTTTTCGGGAACACCTTAAATTTACTTTCGGAAATTTTTGTTCATTTTCAAACAATAAATTTTGATGAAACGTGGCACATTGTTTTTACTATATATATATATATATATATATATATATATATATATATATATATATATATATATATATATATATATATATATATATATATATATATATATATATATAGGTTATACTGGTAACCAAATTTGATGCTTGCTTTCTTTTAAAAAACACATAATTGCTATTAAAAACATTTTTATGAAAATTCACTACCATAACGCACTTGCTGCGTCCAGACTTTTTTTCAGTGTTCAGGTCTTATTTAAAGTAATGTATAAATTTGATCTCGTTTTATGATAAGCACGTTTGAAAATTGACTACACACTAGGATGTTGTTCCAAATAAAAAAATTATTAAAGTTTTGGACTTTTTCTTCCGGCATTTAGATCTAATTTAAAGTAAGGCATAATTTTGATGACCCTTTCTTAAGAAAGCTTCTAAAAATTGTCCATATCATACGCACTTCCGGCAGATTATTCAGTATGTTTTTTGCTGTGTAGCATTTTCAGTTTTCTACATATAGCAAGGTTTGGACCGTGTTTTTCATATCGATTCAGTGACGTTGACTTGTTTTATTTTTAATGATGCGTATGTATTAAGGCGTGAAATGCTTTCACTTATTTTGGGATGTTTATCACTTCAAATAGTTGAAATACTTTGCATTGCTGTAGCCACATGAACCACATAATAATAGGAATTACTGAATTTCATGACGATCCTCATGCTATTGAAGATTTGTTCATTTTTTTATGATTTATATTTTTCACATTAATACGCTTTCTTAATGACAACGTCATCACCTGTCATAACATGCTCTGCCGTTGTATGATTCACATGCCAAGTGAATGTAAACACCGTAAGGTTACCGTGGAAAGTAATCATTTTTCTTTAATTTGCGTCCTAGGAAAAACTTATCATTTTTCATTGTCGACTTTGACACGTCTGTTCTGATGTGGGTTCGCGTCCTAGAGAGGGAAACTAACTTTGTTCTGTTTGAGAACTAAGTTAGATATCGCCGTTCCACCCCATACTAATCCGTCATCCAACCCACTATGGCCAAGTACCTATATCTCGCTACCATTTATATTTCAACTATTTATATTATCATTTATCACCTTAACCTAAGGACCAAAACCGGGACACTCGCTTAATGTCTTGGGGTCGCTCAAGTCAACTTTATAAAAACACAGATCAGGTGACCATAGGTAAGGTTCAGGTAGACATAAGGAAATACATTAGGAATCTTAATATCTATACATTAACTATTTAATACTAAGAAATTACAAATATATAACTTTAAATTATATGTAACATAAATTACACATAATATACACCCCAAAAACATGTTTGTTTCGACCCTTGGGTACAGAGCTCTTAATTTTATTAAATCACATGATGCCTCTTACCGTTTTTTTTAATCCAAAGTTACCACCACTAAAAATTAAACAGATTTCGAGATATCCCATCGTAACACTGGCTACGTCCTCTATTTACTGAAACGAAATCCAACAGTGAAGCAAGAGAAGTAGTCTCTACGTAATATGGACCAGTTTCACCAAGTAAGTGCAACAACAATCAATGAAGTTTTTAATGAACTCTACGATTGTAGTTAGTCTATCGTTTCTTCGTTAAAAGAAATATAGAGTTAGGCTGTTGGTATCTATTGGTACTTGTATACTGT